>CM054114.1:86468464-87705030 GCA_028673005.1 Tanypteryx hageni | reverse complement strand
TATCTACATAATTACGTCAACTCATCTTGTTGTTTTCTTATTCAGAATGAAGAGATTCCACGAGGAATCCTCAAAAAACACCAGGACCAGCAACACGTGAGTGTTTATCACCATGTTCTGATTTTTCTGCATATACATATTTACTCTGATGCATGAGTGGTGATGGTGCCAGTCATAGATGAAAATCTTTTTCTCTCTCAAAGATTTTAATGTATTAAATTATAGCTCACTTCCCAAAACTTGTTAAGATTGATAAGATTGTTAGTATGTCAGCTGATACTCCCAATAGGTAGTAACATTGGTGGGGATTGCCATCCCGGAGGGATTTTCTAATCCCGGGGTTACGGGATTGTGATTTTTTCAATCCCGGGATCGAGGAAAAGTGGTGGGAAATGAAAAACACACAATATTTTTAAACAATAATTTTGATCCATGCACAGACATGAAATCATCATATGCAGTTATGGAAGTAATATCAAGTTTTGACAAAATTTAAGTAACGTCAATGAAAATAACTTTTTATCAGCAGGTAAAACTGAAATCAAACACGTATTTTTGGAGAAAATGTAAAGGAAATTTAAATAACTAAAGTAGCTATTGTTGCGGTATCTTAAATTAAATTAAATTGATTGCATTTATGTAAATTAAGCGGTACTATTAGATTAAGGTTCTCCTCACTTAAAAGCTATTCACAAATTTCTGAAGTACGCCCTTAAAAAACAAAGTGCATCTAATGTCGGGTCACTCATTCTTGATCTGTATTTATTGCACAGCATCCCTGCTGATGAAAAAGCCCTTTCTGATTCTACACTAGTAGGAGGAATAGCTAGCAACTGCTGGTAAAGAAACTGCAGATTTTCTCATTTACGTCCATTTTCACGGAAATCCTTTTGCTCTGGTGCTATTGATAATGCTAGATCATTTGAATTATAGCAGGAGGATTATTTCTTGAGAGTAACTAAACATTGGGTAATGACCGAATCGAGTTCTTTCTTTAACTTCTCTGAATATGATGTACCAGTCTCAAAACGTTCAGATGCTGCCGTTCGCTTAGTGTGTAAGTCATCATTTATAGATCGGCTTCTTGATGCTGATGAAACTTGCTCTTCTTTCTTGTCCAGTGCTTCATATGTTTTACTAATATTACAATAACATGTACTCGGGTTTTCTGTAACAAACATTTTTATGTTCGCTAGTGATGGCACAGAAAATATATTATCACGAGCCTGTGACCCGTACTGAAGATACCTCAATACCCCTGATAACTTAGTTCGTCTCTTCATTATTTGATTTTTCATATTATGTCCTAACTCTGTATTCACATCATTCAGTTTCTTCATCATGATTTCCAACGCTGTCTCACGCGTCAAAAGATTTGCATCTCTTCGGCAAAGAGCTTCCATAGCAATTTTCGCTGGCTGCAGTGTTGCAAAAATAGAAGAAGCAAGTTCATGTTCACTCTCACTAAATGATATATCGGAATTCAGATCGATTCATTATGCAGGTTTTAAGCAATATAAAACGTTCGATCATTTCAACTAAACTGTTCCAGCGAGTTCTTATATCCATAACAAGTGATTTTTCCTCCCCCTATTGTTCGATTACATATTTCTGAAGGAATCTTTCGTTATTTGCGAGTGATTTTCTGAAGAGAATAACAGTTTTCCTTATTTTTTGAATCAATAACTTAATGTTTGTTTCTGATAGTTTGTAAGCCCCTCCGCCTTCAAACGAATCATCTTCGTCTGTTTCATCACTCGAGGAAAAGGATTCATCACTTGATTCATGTCCTTCCGATTCCGCGAATTCCATTTCTTCTTGATAATATTCATTCTTCTTTAGGTTTGCCACACCCCAAAGGATATTTTTCATTTTTTTCGTTGTTCTTATTTTCCAAGAATGATGACATATCATAAACTCAGATAAAAAGCAGTGATACTCATTGAATTCCAACGACTTATATATTTTATTATACATCAAATACAATTTAATAGTTGGCGCCACCTGATAGCAAAAGCAAATATGTCAATCCCGAAATCCCGGGATTTAGGTTTACCTAATCCCGAGATTTCGGGATAGAAAATTTGGACGGGATCCCGGGACTGCAATCCCTAAACATTGGAGGTGCAAAAAGTACAGGTTCTAAGAATCTTTTCCGGAAATTATCGGACAGCTGTAGTAGAACATTTGTGGGGATCCGTTGCACGGAACACATTTACATTAAAACGGTCTGTGGAAGTTGGTATTGTAAAAATATTCAGATTTGTTCATATGGACACGGTACGAGTGGAGGCACTGAAATCATTTTGTGATTTTAACGACAAATTTTGTCGCATACGAGCACAAGATTTCTGAGACTTATGCTTACTCTTGAAAGAATAAATACTAAAAATGGTTCAACAGCTTATTTTTTTATCAGTTGAAAATGCACCCGTTATTCTTCCGAAATTTGCCGAAGATCCTAAGTCAGCACTTTGGTTCTAGTTCTTACACAATGTTGATGCCATTTCCAAAATGGAGGGGAAGCCGCATGTGAATTTTTGCGCATGTATAAGAATTTGGAAGAGAAAGAAATCTAAGTTATTTCCGCCCAATGTGAAAGAATTGGAGAGGAAAAGTGCTAACGATGGTACAGCCTTCCCTCGTTTTACGAACTTAATTCGTTCCACGAAAACTGTTCGTCAGGCGAAAACTCGTAAAACAAAGATTATTTTCCCATTGCATCGTCAAACGGTAGTTCGTAAAACGAGGGAAGGTGCATTCATTCATCCATCCATCAAGATGATCCAATCCAATTAAGTAAAGGACGCAAATTGGATGCACTCGAACAGCTAGAGATAATTATTTGTAAAGACTCGCCCCTCTTAAATGAATACCTTTTCCACAATCATTCGGCTCTATTTAGCTTACCGAATATTTTTTTAATACTTTGTATGAACATTGTTGTCTTTGGCCCTTTTACCAAGTTTTCGTAACTTTTTGTAACATTTGGCTAGTATGATGCTTTCGCCTTCGTTTCCCAACCGCTCATTCACTTACCTTAATCACCTGATGATGCTGCGATCGTAGTGAAACCGGTCGTGTTTAAATTTAAATTTGTGGAAACTACAAAGTCATTTTTTCATTATTACATATTGGAAATTATGTGACTCAGCACTTGGGCAAAAGAAATATTTTATGGAACTGTAAAATAATTTTATTTTTCTGAGATTTGAATAAGCTTTGTTACTTTTTGTTTCATTAAATTGTAAATTTTTTTGAGAAACTTAATATACTTCATTTCATGACTACGTATTGGTTTTAAGTCATACTGATGTTTTGCTCTTCAGGCTGAAGAGCAGGCGCATGACCCCTCCTCTCCTCACTTCAGACGTAGTCAACCGCCGGGAAAACACGTGAGTGTTACCCTATTTATATGGTTAATCTATATATGTCTGTGTAATAATAAAACAATAAATACATAATTATATAGTCAACAACAAAACATTAGTTCTCCTATCAAAAGATTGAAAATATAAATAACAATTATCTGTTGAATTGCATTTATGTTCTTTGTAATGTTTACATGCTTCTACCAGCTTCCTTAGTAGACCATTTTTTCCCCAGGTCAGATTTTGCGACGAGGTGACCGCGTCAAATGGCAATGGACACGCAGAATTGGTAAATTTTCATTCAAGTATCTTATTGCGCCGCCCCAGCTCGCTGCTCGCAACAATCCCGTAATGACGTTTGGCGGACGTTCTGCCTGCTAACATTCTTGCAGCTTCACAGAGCGATATTAAATTAGCAAAGTATTTCAATCAAGTTCGATAAATCAAAATTCATTCTTTACCTTTTTGCGAAAAAATCTTTTTAGAATTAATTTTTAATTATTTTATTACGATTGTGGCCTGAGTCGCGCGCGGACATTTTGACAGCATGGGAAAATTTTGGCCGTTTAAAAAATAAAATACCATTTGCGAATAGGTTTAGTAAATGTTTGCCAGTAAATATGTAATACTTCTCATAACCAGCGACTTTAGCGAGGGCCAAAACGAGTATAGTGGAGCGAGGGGTTGTCGCGTGTAGCCCATGGAGCGGATGTAAACGGCTTGTGCACCATCGGCGCCAAAGTTGGATAATCTAGTAAAACTTAAAAAACGTGTTAAAATTTGCACCGGCACCGATATTACAATTCTAAGATATTTTGATACGCTAGAGAAAACTGCCCTGCACCACGGTTTTCGGATTTCCCATGTAAATCAAATGGGAAGGATAATAGATCCTGGAATCGAACCCGAGACGTTCAATATTCGAAACAAAAACTAACCTCGGGAGCTCGGCTCCAGTAGCGGGAGACTTCCACAAAGTGTCATGAAAAGCGGTCGATTGGTGCAAAAGTTCATAGATAGGGGTTCAAGAGACGGTCCGGCGTCGGCGGCCGAGGAAGGAGAGACAAGGATGAAGAAGAAGACCTCTCGTTGGAGCCGGACGGGACGGAGGAAAGCGAAAATTCGACAAGTGCGTTGAGTTATACACGTTGTAACGCGCCAGGGATGGGGGGCCGTCGGGGGCGGGTAGGGCTGTCGTCGTAGGGGGAGGGAAGGGATGGAGGTCGGGGACCGATTTCGGAGCTTCTTGGGCCTCTGAAAACTCGTGAGGCGAAACCTGGGGGATAGATTTCGTGGGGCAGATCTGTTCGGGAGGGTCGCTGGGCGTCCAAAGAGGCTGCTGCGAGGTGGGATATTGGCGAAAAAAAAATTTTCGGGGATGGGTGGGCGGGCGGGCGGTGGGTGTGAGATTGATTGATTGCAAATGTTTTATTGTTTGGGGAAATTCGTTCCATAGTCTGCAAGCGGTAATAATGATGGAACGCTGAAAATTACTGTCTTGTGATGATTAATAAGGAGTTTATGCCTCCCTCTAGTATTACGGTTATGTACAGTGTCTAAACTCCTGAATTCTGTGGAAAGATAATGTGGATTGCCATAAGTAAGTAATTGGTATAGTAAGGAAAGCAATGGAACCGTCTTCGGGACTTCAAATTTAACCAGTTTAGCTTCACGAATGAATCAGAAATGTGGTTAGGGATTAGGTATAGTTGAATTTGCTATGTAGGCCAGGGGTCGGGAAGCTGAGGCTTCTGAGCCACATGCCTCTCTTTCATGACTTTCGTGCAGCTCCCTACATTAACTCTCTCAATTAACCCATTATTCCCCAAAACGTTTTTTTGCATATTTTATGAAATTTTTGTATTACTATACATAAAATTGCCTTCTTTGGTAGGTTTTTCTTTTAAGTACTAAATGTACAAATTAATTCAATTATTCTTGTTTTGTACACCTTCAAACATGTATATTTTTTTAAACTGCGAACTTGCGAAAAAAAGAATTTGCGTCAAAAATCTATTAATTTCAAATAGCAAAATTTCAATAAATACAATTTTTCATTCCAGAATAGTTCATATTATAGACCACTTAGCATACACTTTACTTTAGTTTAACTAATTTTATGATGCCTGTTACATAGCTTTTAATTTTACAAAAAAGGAAATTAACCAATTTTAATTCTAGCACATGTAATTATTTCATATAAAGAACTTAGGGTAGTGGTTCCCAAACTGTGTGCCGCAGTAGATTTTTATGGGTGCCGCAAAAAAGCTTTGTTTAGTACATAAATGAATCAAGGATTTTCATGTGTTGGTGAGTAATTGGGCATTGAATTTTTTCTAATACATTGATTAAGTGGTAGAAACAATGAATGGATGTGTCCAAAGATTGTAACACCCGTATCTAAAAATATAAAAAGCTTGTTACAAGGCTGGTGAGACGCGAAAACCTCTTTACCTTAGAAAGTATGCCGCAACTTAAAAACGCTTGGGAACCACTGATTTAGGGTGTCGAGGAACATAGCACTCTTTACAAATAAATATTGTCCTCTTGGAACAATGTTTACAATGGCGAAAGCGTGTTGATCCCTTGGTAATTACTTGGTCTCTGACATCGCGTTTGATTGAATCCAGTCCGAGCGAAATAGATGCGCGTGGATCTCTCCCAGCGGTCTCTGAGCCATAACGTCGCAAAAGGAACTAAACACATTCCCTACGAAAATCTAAAATGGAATATTGTTATTCAATTAACTTCTATAAACATACCACCCTTCTTCGCAGGAAACATAGACTGCCCACCCAATAAAAGAACACCACCACTTTTTCGTTCAATTAGTTGATCTGTACTGCGCAACATATTGATCATTCACATCAACCCCACACTTATTTAAATAATACTGCTAAAGTAGTGAATTTGATTTGAGAACACAAGGAGCAACATATCTGCGGTGATTTTAAAGCTATTAGAGCCAATATAAGTAGGTATTAAATAAATGATTAAATGGAAAGCTCGCATCGTTAGTTCTGTTTGGGTCGTCTTATTATTATGTTATGCAGAGACATACTTTTCCTTCCTGTTTGTTGTTGCCAACGAAAACAATCTTCGTAACCCATGAAGTAAACAAGATCTAATTGTAAGTAATAACTTTTATTTTCTTTATCGCGCCTACTGAACATATTGATTGAAAGGAAATGGATTATTCAGGACGAAGAAGTGAACTAAAATACGTGTAGTTTCGTTACGTTTACCTACACTCAGCTTTTGTAAGTCAAAAGACATAAATAATTTACGACGAAGGAATGAGCGTGAGTGTAAAGATTAACGTACTTCATCTCAAGTGAGGTATGTATGAGTTAAATAATAATTCAATTTTCGATTGTTCTATCGCAAATTCTGTATTTCTTTGGCATCGCTTCTGATATGTCCTTTAGCAGTGCTTAGAATTTAAATTTATCTTGTTTTCTAAATTGATTATGTCAAACAATGGAGGCTTATTTCTTGTGTCGTCTCTGTTGGCCGTTACCGTGGAAACCACACGATTCAGAACTAGTTCATTCTTGTTGAAAAAACTAAAGAAGACGGAGCGGAATATGAGCGGGAGAGGTAATTAACTTGTTTTTCACCAATATTATTGAAAATCTGGCATATTTCAGAACTCGGAACGTAGCCTAGCTCAGTTGATTAGTGGAATTTTAATTAAATGCATGGTTACTTGTCGTTGCAATCAACGATCGCTATTCTAGCCCTAATTTCATCGGTACATTTTGATTCTCTCGTTATCATGCTAGCAAGGTGCTTTACTTTACGATCTGAAACTGGTTCCGATGGCTTTCCAACTTACGTTCAAGTTTTTCCTTTCTCCATATCCAAATCAACTTGGATTTTTTCTCATTCGTTTCCTAGGATAATTTTGCTTATTTAACCTTAGCTGTGTCCGTCCGTCTTTCGAAGCATTCGTCCTCGCTACAAAGACTAACTATTAATGCTTACACAACCAGTAAATTACTTATATAATCCTATCTCCTACAACATCTTGCTTAGCTTGAAACCATCAAAGTAGGTTTACGAGTTAATACAAACTGTAGTTTTAAGAAATTCTTTTCTTTTTGACAATCTTTGAATAGTTCAAAATGTAAAAGAAAGAGCAAAGCCGTCGACATACGTTAAATCCGAAATTCTTTTCTCATTTGTGTCGGCAGATTTTTATTTATTTATTTATTTATTTTTAGCGAACGATGTTGCCCTAGGGGTGGCAATTTTTTTATCCTGCCTGCTCCTGGCGTTCTGGGTATGGGAGGTCATTAGGCGGTACTGCGTCGGGCGCAGAAGAAGATGGAATGTTGAAGACGGCGTGCCCGACGTGGTGCATGATACCGCCAATTTGCCTGTAAGTATAATACGCGTATACTTGCGATTACATTCTTCTTCTTCTCTTATCGTATAAACCCTTCTAGTGGGTTATTTTATGTTGTTATTAACAAAAATGTTTCTGCTCTGATCCGCCTTCGGATCCCAAAGTATCATTTATGTATTTATTTATATATATTGAGAAACTTCGTCAACCTCACTTCATATCTACATAATTACGTCAACTCATCTTGTTGTTTTCTTATTCAGAATGAAGAGATTCCACGAGGAATCCTCAAAAAACACCAGGACCAGCAACACGTGAGTGTTTATCACCATGTTCTGATTTTTCTGCATATACATATTTACTCTGATGCATGAGTGGTGATGGTGCCAGTCATAGATGAAAATCTTTTTCTCTCTCAAAGATTTTAATGTATTAAATTATAGCTCACTTCCCAAAACTTGTTAAGATTGATAAGATTGTTAGTATGTCAGCTGATACTCCCAATAGGTAGTAACATTGGTGGGGATTGCCATCCCGGAGGGATTTTCTAATCCCGGGGTTACGGGATTGTGATTTTTTCAATCCCGGGATCGAGGAAAAGTGGTGGGAAATGAAAAACACACAATATTTTTAAACAATAATTTTGATCCATACACAGACATGAAATCATCATATGCAGTTATGGAAGTAATATCAAGTTTTGACAAAATTTAAGTAACGTCAATGAAAATAACTTTTTATCAGCAGGTAAAACTGAAATCAAACACGTATTTTTGGAGAAAATGTAAAGGAAATTTAAATAACTAAAGTAGCTATTGTTGCGGTATCTTAAATTAAATTAAATTGATTGCATTTATGTAAATTAAACGGTACTATTAGATTGAGGTTCTCCTCACTTAAAAGCTATTCACAAATTTCTGAAGTACGCCCTTAAAAAACAAAGTGCATCTAATGTCGGGTCACTCATTCTTGATCTGTATTTATTGCACAGCATCCCTGCTGATGAAAAAGCCCTTTCTGATTCTACACTAGTAGGAGGAATAGCTAGCAACTGCTGGTAAAGAAACTGCAGATTTTCTCATTTACGTCCATTTTCACGGAAATCCTTTTGCTCTGGTGCTATTGATAATGCTAGATCATTTGAATTATAGCAGGAGGATTATTTCTTGAGAGTAACTAAACATTGGGTAATGACCGAATCGAGTTCTTTCTTTAACTTCTCTGAATATGATGTACCAGTCTCAAAACGTTCAGATGCTGCCGTTCGCTTAGTGTGTAAGTCATCATTTATAGATCGGCTTCTTGATGCTGATGAAACTTGCTCTTCTTTCTTGTCCAGTGCTTCATATGTTTTACTAATATTACAATAACATGTACTCGGGTTTTCTGTAACAAACATTTTTATGTTCGCTAGTGATGGCACAGAAAATATATTATCACGAGCATGTGACCCGTACTGAAGATACCTCAATACCCCTGATAACATAGTTCGTCTCTTCATTATTTGATTTTTCATATTATGTCCTAACTCTGTATTCATATCATTCAGTTTCTTCATCATGATTTCCAACGCTGTCTCACGCGTCAAAAGATTTGCATCTCTTCGGCAAAGAGCTTCCATAGCAATTTTCGCTGGCTGCAGTGTTGCAAAAATAGAAGAAGCAAGTTCATGTTCACTCTCACTAAATGATATATCGGAATTCAGATCGATTCATTATGCAGGTTTTAAGCAATATAAAACGTTCGATCATTTCAACTAAACTGTTCCAGCGAGTTCTTATATCCATAACAAGTGATTTTTCCTCCCCCTATTGTTCGATTACATATTTCTGAAGGAATCTCTCGTTATTTGCGAGTGATTTTCTGAAGAGAATAACAGTTTTCCTTATTTTTTGAATCAATAACTTAATGTTTGTTTCTGATAGTTTGTAAGCCCCTCCGCCTTCAAACGAATCATCTTCGTCTGTTTCATCACTCGAGGAAAAGGATTCATCACTTGATTCATGTCCTTCCGATTCCGCGAATTCCATTTCTTCTTGATAATATTCATTCTTCTTTAGGTTTGCCACACCCAAAAGGATATTTTCATTTTTTTCGTTGTTCTTATTTTCCAAGAATGATGACATATCATAAACTCAGATAAAAAGCAGTGATACTCATTGAATTCCAACGACTTATATATTTTATTATACATCAAATACAATTTAATAGTTGGCGCCACCTGATAGCAAAAGCAAATATGTCAATCCCGAAATCCCGGGATTTAGGTTTACCTAATCCCGAGATTTCGGGATAGAAATTTTGGACGGGATCCCGGGACTGCAATCCCTAAACATTGGAGGTGCAAAAAGTACAGGTTCTAAGAATCTTTTCCGGAAATTATCGGACAGCTGTAGTAGAACATTTGTGGGGATCCGTTGCACGGAACACATTTACATTAAAACGGTCTGTGGAAGTTGGTATTGTAAAAATATTCAGATTTGTTCATATGGACACGGTACGAGTGGAGGCACTGAAATCATTTTGTGATTTTAACGACAAATTTTGTCGCATACGAGCACAAGATTTCTGAGACTTATGCTTACTCTTGAAAGAATAAATACTAAAAATGGTTCAACAGCTTATTTTTTTATCAGTTGAAAATGCACCCGTTATTCTTCCGAAATTTGCCGAAGATCCTAAGTCAGCACTTTGGTTCTAGTTCTTACACAATGTTGATGCCATTTCCAAAATGGAGGGGAAGCCGCATGTGAATTTTTGCGCATGTATAAGAATTTGGAAGAGAAAGAAATCTAAGTTATTTCCGCCCAAAGTGAAAGAATTGGAGAGGAAAAGTGCTAACGATGGTACAGCCTTCCCTCGTTTTACGAACTTAATTCGTTCCACGAAAACTGTTCGTCAGGCGAAAACTCGTAAAACAAAGATTATTTTCCCATTGCATCGTCAAACGGTAGTTCGTAAAACGAGGGAAGGTGCATTCATTCATCCATCCATCAAGATGATCCAATCCAATTAAGTAAAGGACGCAAATTGGATGCACTCGAACAGCTAGAGATAATTATTTGTAAAGACTCGCCCCTCTTAAATGAATACCTTTTCCACAATCATTCGGCTCTATTTAGCTTACCGAATATTTTTTTAATACTTTGTATGAACATTGTTGTCTTTGGCCCTTTTACCAAGTTTTCGTAACTTTTTGTAACATTTGGCTAGTATGATGCTTTCGCCTTCGTTTCCCAACCGCTCATTCAATTACCTTAATCACCTGATGATGCTGCGATCGTAGTGAAACCGGTCGTGTTTAAATTTAAATTTGTGGAAACTACAAAGTCATTTTTTCATTATTACATATTGGAAATTATGTGACTCAGCACTTGGGCAAAAGAAATATTTTATGGAACTGTAAAATAATTTTATTTTTCTGAGATTTGAATAAGCTTTGTTACTTTTTGTTTCATTAAATTGTAAATTTTTTTGAGAAACTTAATATACTTCATTTCATGACTACGTATTGGTTTTAAGTCATACTGATGTTTTGCTCTTCAGGCTGAAGAGCAGGCGCATGACCCCTCCTCTCCTCACTTCAGACGTAGTCAACCGCCGGGAAAACACGTGAGTGTTACCCTATTTATATGGTTAATCTATATATGTCTGTGTAATAATAAAACAATAAATACATAATTATATAGTCAACAACAAAACATTAGTTCTCCTATCAAAAGATTGAAAATATAAATAACAATTATCTGTTGAATTGCATTTATGTTCTTTGTAATGTTTACATGCTTCTACCAGCTTCCTTAGTAGACCATTTTTTCCCCAGGTCAGATTTTGCGACGAGGTGACCGCGTCAAATGGCAATGGACACGCAGAATTGGTAAATTTTCATTCAAGTATCTTATTGCGCCGCCCCAGCTCGCTGCTCGCAACAATCCCGTAATGACGTTTGGCGGACGTTCTGCCTGCTAACATTCTTGCAGCTTCACAGAGCGATATTAAATTAGCAAAGTATTTCAATCAAGTTCGATAAATCAAAATTCATTCTTTACCTTTTTGCGAAAAAATCTTTTTAGAATTAATTTTTAATTATTTTATTACGATTGTGGCCTGAGTCGCGCGCGGACATTTTGACAGCATGGGAAAATTTTGGCCGTTTAAAAAATAAAATACCATTTGCGAATAGGTTTAGTAAATGTTTGCCAGTAAATATGTAATACTTCTCATAACCAGCGACTTTAGCGAGGGCCAAAACGAGTATAGTGGAGCGAGGGGTTGTCGCGTGTAGCCCATGGAGCGGATGTAAACGGCTTGTGCACCATCGGCGCCAAAGTTGGATAATCTAGTAAAACTTAAAAAACGTGTTAAAATTTGCACCGGCACCGATATTACAATTCTAAGATATTTTGATACGCTAGAGAAAACTGCCCTGCACCACGGTTTTCGGATTTCCCATGTAAATCAAATGGGAAGGATAATAGATCCTGGAATCGAACCCGAGACGTTCAATATTCGAAACAAAAACTAACCTCGGGAGCTCGGCTCCAGTAGCGGGAGACTTCCACAAAGTGTCATGAAAAGCGGTCGATTGGTGCAAAAGTTCATAGATAGGGGTTCAAGAGACGGTCCGGCGTCGGCGGCCGAGGAAGGAGAGACAAGGATGAAGAAGAAGACCTCTCGTTGGAGCCGGACGGGACGGAGGAAAGCGAAAATTCGACAAGTGCGTTGAGTTATACACGTTGTAACGCGCCAGGGATGGGGGGCCGTCGGGGGCGGGTAGGGCTGTCGTCGTAGGGGGAGGGAAGGGATGGAGGTCGGGGACCGATTTCGGAGCTTCTTGGGCCTCTGAAAACTCGTGAGGCGAAACCTGGGGGATAGATTTCGTGGGGCAGATCTGTTCGGGAGGGTCGCTGGGCGTCCAAAGAGGCTGCTGCGAGGTGGGATATTGGCGAAAAAAAAATTTTCGGGGATGGGTGGGCGGGCGGGCGGTGGGTGTGAGATTGATTGATTGCAAATGTTTTATTGTTTGGGGAAATTCGTTCCATAGTCTGCAAGCGGTAATAATGATGGAACGCTGAAAATTACTGTCTTGTGATGATTAATAAGGAGTTTATGCCTCCCTCTAGTATTACGGTTATGTACAGTGTCTAAACTCCTGAATTCCGTGGAAAGATAATGTGGATTGCCATAAGTAAGTAATTGGTATAGTAAGGAAAGCAATGGAACCGTCTTCGGGACTTCAAATTTAACCAGTTTAGCTTCACGAATGAATCAGAAATGTGGTTAGGGATTAGGTATAGTTGAATTTGCTATGTAGGCCAGGGGTCGGGAAGCTGAGGCTTCTGAGCCACATGCCTCTCTTTCATGACTTTCGTGCAGCTCCCTACATTAAATCTCTCAATTAACCCATTATTCCCCAAAACGTTTTTATTTTGCATATTTTATGAAATTTTTGTATTACTACACATAAAATTGCCTTCTTTGGTAGGTTTTTCTTTTAAGTACTAAATGTACAAATTAATTCAATTATTCTTGTTTTGTACACCTTCAAACATGTATATTTTTTTAAACTGCGAACTTGCGAAAAAAAGAATTTGCGTCAAAAATCTATTAATTTCAAATAGCAAAATTTCAATAAATACAATTTTTCATTCCAGAATAGTTCATATTATAGACCACTTAGCATACACTTTACTTTAGTTTAACTAATTTTATGATGCCTGTTACATAGCTTTTAATTTTACAAAAAAGGAAATTAACCAATTTTAATTCTAGCACATGTAATTATTTCATATAAAGAACTTAGGGTAGTGGTTCCCAAACTGTGTGCCGCAGTAGATTTTTATGGGTGCCGCAAAAAAGCTTTGTTTAGTACATAAATGAATCAAGGATTTTCATGTGTTGGTGAGTAATTGGGCATTGAATTTTTTCTAATACATTGATTAAGTGGTAGAAACAATGAATGGATGTGTCCAAAGATTGTAACACCCGTATCTAAAAATATAAAAAGCTTGTTACAAGGCTGGTGAGACGCGAAAACCTCTTTACCTTAGAAAGTATGCCGCAACTTAAAAACGCTTGGGAACCACTGATTTAGGGTGTCGAGGAACATAGCACTCTTTACAAATAAATATTGTCCTCTTGGAACAATGTTTACAATGGCGAAAGCGTGTTGATCCCTTGGTAATTACTTGGTCTCTGACATCGCGTTTGATTGAATCCAGTCCGAGCGAAATAGATGCGCGTGGATCTCTCCCAGCGGTCTCTGAGCCATAACGTCGCAAAAGGAACTAAACACATTCCCTACGAAAATCTAAAATGGAATATTGTTATTCAATTAACTTCTATAAACATACCACCCTTCTTCGCAGGAAACATAGACTGCCCACCCAATAAAAGAACACCACCACTTTTTCGTTCAATTAGTTGATCTGTACTGCGCAACATATTGATCATTCACATCAACCCCACACTTATTTAAATAATACTGCTAAAGTAGTGAAAGGTATAGGTACGGTTGTATTCAATTTCTTGGCTACTGAATAGCGCCTAACATTTTTTAAGAAAGAAAACAAAGTTTTGAAAATAAAAAAAATTGGCAAAATATGTGATTAGTATACCTAAAAGGGAAATCTTATCTGCCCAGTGGCAACATTTGTTGCCACCTTAGTTTGTTGTCCAACTACGGTGGTGAAAAAAAATATTTCTAGATCGTTATTTTTTCATGTTAACTCTTACACAATGTAGAATTTACAAATAGAAGGAGAGAGAGAGAGAGATTATAATAAAACTTTTACGGAAATTATATTCTACTTAGGGTAGAAAGATGACAAGAGGCCAATAGAAATGGACGAACATAAAGAAACATTTGAAATTTTTGTTTAAACGGTATGGAAACAAAAATAACGCGGGCATTGAATATTTATTATAGAATAAATTGAGATTATAAAAAATATAACTACATTTTCAGGTCGCTCTAATGAAAAGAAGAATAATTCTAAATTGCTTGGTAACAAATGTTGCCTCTGGACAGATATGGGTTAAAACTAAAACTAAATTGGCTTCGTTAATAATCTTAATAAAAATTGCGGAAAAATAAAAAGATGGGCCTATTATTAGAAGAACCGTTTTTTTAACAGTTATAGTCGCAAAACGTGAAATGACGGCAAGACTAATGGGGGATGGGGTGGATGATCGCCCCCGTCATCCCCCGTGGATCCGCCAATAAACGCTGCTCTTCTTATGTTACGCGTTATTCATTAATTGAAAAAGTGTCTCTTCTTGTGAGAAAGGTTGCCGACGTCTGTCCTAGGCGGCCGCCTAGATCGCCTGGCCCTATATTCGCCCCTGCCCGTCAGCATTATTATATCCGATTAAAGCACTTCTAATACGGTTTTTTGTATCTACTATGTCATTCAACCATTATCTATAATATACTGCCGTGGTTTCGCCATGCCGTCTGCCCCT
The DNA here is from genome assembly GCA_028673005.1 of Tanypteryx hageni. NCBI lineage: Eukaryota > Metazoa > Arthropoda > Insecta > Odonata > Petaluridae > Tanypteryx > Tanypteryx hageni. The sequence continues at coordinate 87,689,844 of CM054114.1, read as the reverse complement.
CTGTCTGTCTGTCGGTCGGTCTGTTCGCTGTTCTAGAGCCCAGACGCGTACATAAAATCGAATCATATCTCGTATTTGGGCAATATATAATCTTTTGCAGACCCCATTTTCAGAAAAGTGACATTGCACAAAAATAAAGGGTAGTTTATTCATCACGATTTTTAGAAACATTTTATTTACTCAGAAATGGCTGGAGGGAATTTTATTAAAATCTATCCAATTGTAGATCCTGATGTCACAATTAATACTGCGTAATCCATATGACTCTTACAGTCACTATATGCCTTCCAGTGACATTACAATCTACGCTAAGCGACCTTACCTAAGCCCTATGACGCCACGCCTTCGCCGAGAACCACTCAAAATCTTACTACAGCAATACGGTTAAACTAAATCGAATGATATCTGACATTAGTTGATGATATCATTCATAAAAGACATTCTGAAGACATGAACGATATTTCGCAACAATAAAGGGTACTTTATTTTCGATATTTTAAAACAAAATCTTACTATAGCCTTACGGTTAAACTAAATCGAATTGTATCTCATATTAGTGGATAATGTCGTTCATAAAAGACATTCTGAAGAGATGAACTATATTGCGCAACAAATAAGTGTACTTTTTTGTAGGATATTTTTAAAGATTTACTCAACAATTGCTACAAGGATTTCGATTACATCCACCTTATCGTACAGTCTTGTGCCACAAATAATACTAACGAAGCCATATATCCCAAAAAATACTAAATATCGAACTGTGGCATTAAAATATACGCTAAACCATGCGTAACATTGATTTATGAGCGATTTTCTTTTATATGCGTACTCAGTGGACCAAACGTATATGCGTATATGAGAAATTTTGTGCAATGTTTATTGCGTCGTTTTTTTATGAGTTGGCACGAAGGCCTTAAAAGAAAAATCTTCGATGAACGTTAAAAGAAGCTGAATTTCTAAGCTGTAGAATTTAATAAACGATCTTTTATATCGAGGGAGATAGTCATTTATTTTCTCTCTCTATCTCTGTCTTTCCTGTTCAGGTGGAGGTCCTGAGCGTTTCTCCGGCGGTAGGCGAAGCTGATGCGGAGGAGGAGGTGGGCGGAGGAGGAGTGGGGGTGGCGGCCATAAACGCCGCCAACTCGAGCGCCGCGGCGAAGGGCGACGCGGGGGAAGGGGAGGGCGTGGAGGTTTCACAGCCTCCAGCATCGGCGTCCAGCGTTGCGGACCTATTGGAATATCTACTTGATCTGGTAGATCTGGTAGAATGAGCCTACCATCTGGTAAGCGAATATTCTATCTAATGGTATATTAGAATTTCTGGCGATATCAATGAAAATTTGATAGATTTTCTAGTAGTTTTTAAAAGTTGCCCTTTTTCTACGCACCATAAAAAATTATATACAGATTTTCGTATATTTTTAAGCAATACAACTTTAATATCAAATAACCTGTAGTCAGGCCACCAGTGAGACTCAGAGAGGTCCGAGCCACATCCAGATTTTGAGGCCCCTCGCCGTAATAAATATAAAAATGTTAGGCATTATGTAGCCCACTTTGGTGGTCGGGGTTCGCTGAAAGGTTACAGCGGATCGATTAAAAATCAAATTGTAAGTTACGTTCGATGTCACTTCATCTTTTCTGAATGGAAGAAGAACAAGGGCCCTCTTTTCGACAAGCCCCCCAGATAGTGCCTGTGCATAATTCCATCTCTGAAAAACTGCCAAAATTTGAGGGCCCCTTAAGCTTGAGGTCAAATGCCCCCCCCCCCCACATTTTCATAGGGCCTGCCTATAGTTATTTTGCACCAGATAACCTTCCACGACCGATATAGCTTATGTAATGGCGGCCATAAGAAATTTAGTTTAAATCACGTCGGTGTTTTTTATAACATTCCATTTTATATAAATACCAAATTAAGGTAAATTGTTTAATATCAATTGTGAAATTTTTGTATAACATAAATTACTCATGGAAAAAAAGCTATGTGAAGCTCTATTCTACTTACGCACATACATACTTAAGATATATATCAGTAATATAATTTTTGTATTGTTGTATTACGCTGTATCACATTGACAGTGTGTAATTACTCCAACCTACAGAAATGTAGACTTGTTTGGTAAAACGATCCACAGATCAATTTATGGCCTGCATAGAACCTGAACAACATGTATATGAAGATATAGCTTTCATTTTATAATAATGTCATAATAGTAAGACATTAATTTTTATAATCTAAATAAACTATTATGAAACAATGTCATTTTTTTAGATTTTAAACATTTTATAATTTCCATTTAGCATTATCGGTTATAATAATAATAATAATTTTAATAACACTGTAGGTCTCAAATAGGCATGGAGCAGGTACATAACAGCAATAGTACATTGCTACAGAATAAATCAGTTCATGAACTTAGAAATTCTTGAACACTATAAAAATTATTATTTAACAATCAACATTTGAATCTTTTCTAATGATAGGAATACTTGAATAACATTTAACATTACAAGGTAACTTGTTATAAGGCACTGAGGTGGCATTGTTGATAGCCTATAATCCTTGATATGAACATCATCTTTGTGTCCTGTATTATAATTGTAAAGCTTCTGATTAGATTGGAACAGTGAAGAGTTTTGTTTTACAAATATACAACAATTTAAAAAATACATACCATCATATATATATATATATATATATATATATATATACACATATGTATGGGGTATTGTGATTATGCCTAAAGAAATATACAATGGTTTACCAGGAGAGCTTTGATGGCCGGCTTTTTTCAGGAAGAAGACTTTATTGGCATATTTATCATGACCCCAAAAGATTATTCCATATGACAAATAAGAATGAATCTTTTCATTATATAATAATTTTAACATTTCAATATTGAAACTTTTGAATAATCTATGTAGCATAAAATTTCCAGTTGATAATTTTTACTTTTTCCAATGACAGTGCTCGAATGAAAGTCGGCAACGCTGGTCACCAAGGCCCACGTGTCTCCCCGCCCCCAGAAGCTAACAAGTGGCTCTCATCATTGCGATGGACAGTGGGGCTGCTTTTTTAATAGATTCTTTATTTAAGGAGCTGAATAAGGTAAAATTTTCACTCAACTATATTAGAGAACATCATTACGATAATAATGAATCAAACATGTTGGGGAGTAAATCAGGATAGGAATAATAAACACAAGAGGATTTATATTCCCAGTACAGCTCATTCATTAAGTTTAGTTTTGAATGCCTGGGCAAAAATGTAGTACAAAGTATGCACTGCATATCTATACTATAGTAAATCTGCTTCTAACTTATGAGATATCATATAGGAGGATATTCTAGTTGGTAGCATGAACTAAGGCAGGTGGCATCTGGATGCGCAGAAGGCATGGAATGTCACTTGGTTTCCGTCACTCCTTCACTTGGCCATTCAGCATCAGTCTGTTACAGCAGCTTTTGGGGTGCTGTTTGTACATTTGCGGCATAATTTTTGTGTTTATTTACTTTTTTTACAATTGAGATTTAAACGGTGGTGTTCTAAAATGGAGAGCAAAGGAAGTAAGCACAATGTTTTGCACAAACAGGCAAGATAAATCATATATAAAGTGTATCGGTACTCGGGACCAGCGGAACAGGGTTGCAAAACAGGCAACTGCCTAGGGTGCCAAAGATTGTGAGGCGGAATGAAAAGTCAATGATTTGATTTCACAGCACTGTATATGTGTGTGTCTGTATTCTTTTCTTTAAGTAATGAACACTTATCATTCATCTTTGATTGATTCATTTTGCTATATTTTTTACATGCATTTGTGTTGTATAAACCTTTATATTCAAAATGATTTCAATTCCTCTTCAATGCTGTGCACTACCCCAATCCTAAAAGTATAAGAAGAACTAGCGGTCTGAAGATGTTGGCGTACCAACTAAAATATGAGCCTAAAGTTATGATTTGCTTAATCTCTTGCTAAAAAATTATCATCTTAATGCCCATTTTTACCACTGTTACTAACCATAAAGCTTTTTAATGTGGAAAGATATTGTTATTAGTAATTATGAAAAAATATTTAATAATAAAAACAAGCTTTAATTAATATTATATTTAAGTAATACCGGTGCTTATAGACATCATTGTGTAATTACTAATAAAAGTAATTTTCAACTGTTAGATTTTTAGTCACATTTATATTGGAGTAGAGTGCCAAAAAATTGTTTGCCAAGAGTGCCAAACTGTCAGTAGTACAAAAACGAGATGGAGCATGCAGATGATTCAACAAGTACAGCAGGTTACAATGTTGCCAGTTGTCAAGAGCAAACAGCGAGCGCCTGTGGCATATCATGCATCATGCATTGCTTTCTGAGCAAAAGCTTATGCAGGCTGCCGGTTTGGCAGCAATGTAACGTGTATTTCTCTCTCTCACTCTGCGCAGTAATGTTGACTCACCTGCCTTTGTCCTGCTGTAAACTATATTAGGGGGATACTAATGTTTAGGCACTTTCAGATGAGCTGGATACACGACGTTATTATGTGTGTAGGACCTTGTGCATAACTGCCTAGACAAATCAAAAACCTCATAAATGTCAAATAATGCAGCTGCTATAAAATTACATAAAAGTCTAAACAAATATTTAAGGTATATGTATTTCTGATTGTGCTACAAAATACAAACTGACGGGTTTGTAAATATGGAAGTGTTGATGTATTGCAGCATTTTTGTGTTCCGAATCTCCCAGCAGAACAGGAAAAATTATTTCTGATCAATTAATTGAAAATATTGCTTGATGAGATAAAAGGATGGAAAAAATCATTTAATGGGTGGTGACAGACTTTCAAAATTTATTATCTCCATATCCATTCATTTCAGTGAACAGTTTTCTCAGGATGCCAACAAAAGACAAGATATTAAGGGGATTAACTTAACTGTAAATGTGAAGGCCATAGCTATTTACAAGCCCTCATTATTCTACAGTAGAACAGTTTGAATGTGTAACGTTCCTTAATTTCCAGAGCAGATCTGTGATAAATGCATAAAAATGATGCTAACAAATAGTCAAGTAGTGGACATGAAATTTCTTAATTATGAATGAAATGTGCGCGTGTATTATTGGCTAATCAACCTCTTCTTGGATTATTATAGCCATAGCTCCTTCCACACTGAACACACTCACAGAGAAGGAGGGGATCCCAGTGAGGGCTCCTCAAACCACACACACAGGAGGTCGGATCACCTTGGAAAAATCCTACCTTCGCAGGATTCAGGCCTGCTGTGTTTTCTTTGGGTAACCATATTTCAAGTACTTTACTACTATTTTTTTTAATGTTTATGTTATTTTGTAATAGCCTTTTGTCTGTGAATTAATAAATAATAATAAATCTTTTATTGCAGGTTCAGAATGTCTCAATTAATTTTATAACAAAAACTTCATTGTTGAGGAGCAACAGCTAAGATATTATGATGAATTCTGCTCAAATAGAAGGGTAAAGGGGTAATCCATCACTGAAATATTAAACATTCAGGATGTACAGGGATGCTTGAACTCCAGGGAACTTCAATCTCCTACCTGAATCAATAATGCTAAGACCACAGAGGCCAACACGTTGTCTTTCAACTGGATATCCAGGACAATTGCAAGTCAACATTTGAGAACCTGCTCTAAATATGATTTCAAAGAATCTCCAAGCAGCCCAAGTGTTAGTGTTGCTGCTATGCTTGAACAAGTTTTGCTTAATTTACTTATATCTTTTTGTTAAAAACTAAAAATTGTGTTTTTGGTAGCATGCAGTGCAGTCATTACCTAAGTTCTAGCCACCTGTGGTTCAGAAACATCAAGTGTGAAATGCCTCCATACTTGAGCTTACCTGGTCAGAGATGTGGATTATATTTAATGTGACTGAAAGACTGTGAAATGCGCTCATACTGTAAAAATAAATAAATAAATAAATAAAATATCCAATACCCTGTCTTTTATTCAATTTTACTGTTTCTTTAATGCTGATATTTGCTTTACCTGCTTCACACTAAGATTTAAATAGAATTAAGGATTTTGTAGCTTTTCACTATAATAAACGAGCTGTATACATTATCTGTCTTACGAAATTCCGCAGATAATTAAAAACTGGTTATGCAGGAGCATTTCCTCTTTTTAAGAATATAATTGTTTTTAGCATTCAGTGGTTTTTTATTGTTCGGTTTTACAATTCTTTTCAGATCTGAATAATTTGGATATTGAAACAGTGTTGCCTTTCCAAAACTTAAAATATCTGTAGAATCAGAAAGAAAAATCTGTAGAATTATCTGTTAAAGGAATATTTATGCTCAAATTTTGTTTTATATATGTAAATTTAGGAAAAACTAAACACGGTTATTTTACTTGCTTTACTAAAGAAATAAATCAGTTTTTTATGATAATAATTATTTATTAATGGAAAAAGAAATACATCTGTTAGGAATATATAATGCAACTAGGTATGGCAATAAAACTAAATGGCTCAACCCTAAATGAAAAATATGTAAATCGATAAAATATTTTTATGAATACATATGATGAAAAAGGTAAATGAAAATTTTTAATTCCCTCTAATTTACTACAACGTGATTTAGGACTATACTTAACGATTATATTTCTCTCCTGCCTTGATCGATCTCTTTAACAGTGACTTTCTTGCATTAAAATTATAACGATATGCATTCTTTATGAATTGTTTTGTTAATATTAAACCTGCATTAAGGAGAATATCTAACGTAAGACATTACTAAGGGTAAAGTGTTTACGATAGTCGCAGGTAGGTGTTGTAGTGATGGCAACAAAAAAAATAGTGCTTTACATATCTCAAACAAAACATTATATGGAAAATGTTTCAAACATAGGTTATTGAAAATGAAATTTCCTACAACTTTTATTCCAATACATATATACACTCATCAAATATTAAACTAAATATTTCAAAAGAATCTGATGTGGCCGCCACATTACTTTCTCCATGACTAATATTTCGAAAAATTACAAACAGTGGTTGTGGCAGCTAAAAAATATGGTTTTTAAAAATGTTTCGTACAAATGTTGTAGAATATTCAATTTCCTGCAACATTTATATACCCATACATATACCCATTGAAATAAAATTTCCAAAATTTTGACAGTTTATATTTATCAAAGCTTTCACTTTGTAAAAATTAAATACAACAATGCATTTAATATAGAATTCACATACACATAACATTTAAAAGACAAAAGTAATCAATTAAAATCTTTTTTAACACTTAGAATATACCTAATCATACTTATAATTCAAAGTTTAGTATAAAAATTTTGGTCTGTGCGGGACCTTCTACTAGAAAGTGTAGTTAAATTGAGATGTGCTAGTATATCATTATAGGAAATATCAACCAGTGAAATTACCATTTTAAATGCCAATCGATCTCAGAAATTTCTGCTGGACTCGTTCCATCATGTGGGAGTCCATTTCATAATATGGGCTCCAATTGACTGAACAATACTCCAGCTGACTGCGGACACACAGCAGTGACAGCAAATAAATTAGTAAAATCAGTTGTATTCCTGCTTATAAATCCAAGAGATTCCATTGCTGCATTTGAAATATAGTAGAAGCCCTCATAACTGACCTTCGCTTAACCGACTCGCTTGATTAACTGATGTTTTATGCCCCTAGGTCTGAAAACTGAAATCCACAGTCGAGTGCAACATTTTACATAAAACGACTAGTTTAAAAGAGTTTAAACCATTCCTTTCCTTACGCATGAATCTCACGAGTTGTTCTTTGTGCTAAAATGTTTCTCATTACATAGTAATCCAGTCTAGTACGCATGTGCTGTCAGTTGTCCCACATACTAGTACTGTTCATTGTTATTTTAGTTATGATATTTAATCAATATAAAATTATGTATATATATATATTATATATTCATATTTATTTATAGGATATGGGTGAGATAAGAAAGAGAGTGGTTGTTTCCATGAAAAATAAGCTTGATGCTCTGGAGAGAATTGATAGGGGTGTGTCAGTAAGACAAATTTCTGTGGAATTAGGTGTTGGAGAGACAACTGTGAAAGACTGGGAATAAAAGCTTGAATCTAGAATGATTTTGCAGTCAGATTGCAACACAAGTGTCTTTATCTTCCCATTCATCATTAAAGAAATCAAAATTGGAAATTTTAGAAGATGCATTATGGCTGTGGTTTATGCAAGAAAGACATCATGGAATTTCAATCAGTGGACCCATACCCAAGGAAAAGGACCTAACCCTAAATCAAAAAATTGGTGGTGCGCAGAAATTTACTGCAAGTAATGGATGGCTTGGACGTTGGAAAAAACGTCATGGTATCCATGTATTAATCATCAATGGAGAGAAGTTATCGTCTGATCAGCATGCTGCTCAAAAATTTCTGCAGGATTTAAGAGAGCTTATCGACCAAGATAAATCAGTTGGAGGACAACTCTGCAATATAGACGAAACAGGTCTAAATTACAAAATGTTACCAACAAAAACGATGGCAAAAAAGGATGAGCCTGCAGCATCAGGATACAAATAATCCAAAGAAAGACTCATGTAGCTGCCTGCAGCAATGCAGCTGGAACTCACAAATTGCCACATTTATTGTTGGTAAATCAAAAAATCCCAGAGATTTTAAAAGTATAAATCGTTTGTCTTCACCAGTTTACTACCACTACTACTAATTGAGTCACACCACAAGAGTGTAGATTAACTGTGTGAGAATACTGGTATTGTGGTATTATGTAACTTGGAGTAGGATATACACTGGAAAGATGTGCAGCAAAGAGATTAGCAGATTCCTGAAATGAACATAATTCCACAATCTACTTGTATTCGATGGAATGGAATCTTGAACACAACTAGTATAGGAGAGGTAACAAACTTTTGACAATGACTCCCATTTAGCATGAAGAGATGCAAAAGAATTGTAATCTACACCAGATCTACTTATTTTAAGCTTCTTGTGGGTTATTTTCTTATCATATATTAATGAAATTAATTTTTACTAAACCAGTTGGGTAAGTGGGATGATCCATTCTCGTGTAAAATTTCAGGAACATACAGATTAATGGTATTATTTACAATATCATAAAAATAACAAACAAAATCATCTAATTGTTTTTCAGTCAATATAAACCAATCTATAGAGATAAAGTAATCTATCATTGCAGAATATTTTCCTTTCCTAAAGTTGACAGTTTCAAAATTAATATCTACACGTGGGGATACACCTACATGAAGTTCACACATAAGAGGAGGATGATAGGCATTACACGGCAAAAGTCACGTCAACATCATAAGCACTGTTCAATGAGCACTTTTTAATATCTGTTAAACACAAATCCAGAATCTCGCCATATTGCTTTTTAAATAAGTTTTTTGTACAAAATTCAGATATTGGCAGTGAGGTAAACTTCAGGAAAGAATGTTGACCAATTATTACCTGGCAAATTGAATCGCCAAACATAAGCGAATGGGCGTCTGTACACAAATATGCAAGACGCTTTACTTCTTCGCGATATTTTTGGTATATGCCTTGGTCAGATTTGGGAGGAATGTAAACACATCATTAAATAGTTTAAGAGATGGAGATGACACCATGAGAAAATTGTATCCAATGTTACACGAGGATGTAGCTTAAAGTTGATAAGATTTTAACATAAAATCAACACCAATTAGCACTCCACCTTCCCTTTTCTTAATACTTGTACAATCACTGCAATCAGTTCTCTAAATTTTATAAATAAAAAGTGCCTGTTGGGAATCCCATATATCGCGTGTTAGCCAAGTCTCATAGAATAATATGATATCACACTCGATATTAACAGCTGAAATACGCATGTCCTTTAATTTAGTCCGCAAACCGCGGACATTCTGATAGTATGCGGAAATATTAGTTACAAATTTCTTAAATGTTTATCTATCACTATTTTGGGAACAAAGGAGTAATCTCCGCTCTTCATAACATTTTTATAATGACGACAGTTTATTGATTTTAGTAGGATTGTCGATGTAATTATTTAATTTTGAGTCATGTTCTATTCCAGGCGATATTTTAAGCATGTAAACAATTTTAAAAAATCGTTCCACCGTATATATGAAAATAGTTTTTAACTTGAACGAGAATTTCTAAATTTACTTAAAGTTCCTTTAAAAATGAAACCAAAAGGAATGTATGATTTTATAAATAAATTTAAAGTTATTTTGATGTATACAATATCAACAAAATAAACATTAAAGAAAGACTAAAATAGTATAAAATTCTAGATATCGTACAAGGAGACGCTACGGACTGTAACTCACAGATTCGGTTCATCTTCTACCAGTGGAGAGTGTTGTTCAATATCTATAGGAATACCTTTTCGGAATTTCGAACCAATGGCTTTAACTTTAAGAGAAATAATTAATTAAAAAGTGCAAAAAAATGGACCGATTTTCAAATGCTTGTAACTTCGCTATCTCTGGAGTCTCTATGCTAGAGATAACGCTTAACATAAATCTCGCGTCCCGTACTTTTGGCATTCGAGACTCCCGCTTGCGAATTTTCTTCTCCTGCAAAATGTCCTTTTCCCTACAGGTTTTTATATCCCAATCTTCAGAAAGTAATTGAACGCTTCTAATTTCTTTACGCAGGGGAATTACTTTTAATTAATTAATAATTATCGCTCAATTTTGTCTGGTAATTAAAATTAAGCATATTATTTTTGTAAGCCATTAGCAGCATTGTCATTTTAAAACAATAAAAAAATTGTCGGAATAATTTAAAGTTAAAAAGAATAATATTACCTTTATGATTCACTACGTCACTCATTAAGGAAACTCCTCCCGTAGTGGAGTGTGTTTAACAGTAAGGCAATAAATAACACATCAAACAGCCACTTGATTTAAACTCTCATACGAGACCGTTTCATTGTGTCAAACACTGGAAAAATCTTCGGTACTTGTCCTGTGAGATAATTCCCTTCCTTCCTTCATAATTCGCACATTAAACAGAGGAACCGAAAAGCTGTCACACACTCGGTGGAAATCTTTTTCTACTTGGGCCGAGCTCCCAAGGATAGTTTTCGTTGCGAAAATTGAAGTCCCGGGTTTGATTCCGGGGAATATCCTTCCAATTTGATTTACATGGGAAATCTGAAACCCACCGAGCAGGGAAATTTTCTCTTGCATATTAAAATATCTTAGAATTGTAATATCGGAGCGGGATTTGCACCGTTCTCTGAGAGAAGGAATGGAGATTCTAATTTTTATCGTAAAACGCTGCTTATCCATCTTATTTCTTCGAATTTCGCGTAAATACTGCCGTTTTTGTCACTCATTACGAGGGTGTAGCCATAGCAACAACTATTGATGGACTCGGATTCGGAATAGTCTAATAAATACACGTATTGTTTCTGTCGAACGAAAATACGCGTGTTCAATTTAATATCCCGTTCGAATGTATTTGTCATATTTTATAACGTTCAATTATGAAATTTGAGAACACAAGGAGCAACATATCTGCGGTGATTTTAAAGCTATTAGAGCCAATATAAGTAGGTATTAAATAAATGATTAAATGGAAAGCTCGCATCGTTAGTTCTGTTTGGGTCGTCTTATTATTATGTTATGCAGAGACATACTTTTCCTTCCTGTTTGTTGTTGCCAACGAAAACAATCTTCGTAACCCATGAAGTAAACAAGATCTAATTGTAAGTAATAACTTTTATTTTCTTTATCGCGCCTACTGAACATATTGATTGAAAGGAAATGGATTATTCAGGACGAAGAAGTGAACTAAAATACGTGTAGTTTCGTTACGTTTACCTACACTCAGCTTTTGTAAGTCAAAAGACATAAATAATTTACGACGAAGGAATGAGCGTGAGTGTAAAGATTAACGTACTTCATCTCAAGTGAGGTATGTATGAGTTAAATAATAATTCAATTTTCGATTGTTCTATCGCAAATTCTGTATTTCTTTGGCATCGCTTCTGATATGTCCTTTAGCAGTGCTTAGAATTTAAATTTATCTTGTTTTCTAAATTGATTATGTCAAACAATGGAGGCTTATTTCTTGTGTCGTCTCTGTTGGCCGTTACCGTGGAAACCACACGATTCAGAACTAGTTCATTCTTGTTGAAAAAACTAAAGAAGACGGAGCGGAATATGAGCGGGAGAGGTAATTAACTTGTTTTTCACCAATATTATTGAAAATCTGGCATATTTCAGAATTCGGAACGTAGCCTAGCTCAGTTGATTGGTGGAATTTTAATTAAATGCATGGTTACTTGTCGTTGCAATCAACGATCGCTATTCTAGCCCTAATTTCATCGGTACATTTTGATTCTCTCGTTATCATGCTAGCAAGGTGCTTTACTTTACGATCTGAAACTGGTTCCGATGGCTTTCCAACTTAAGTTCAAGTTTTTCCTTTCTCCATATCCAAATCAACTTGGATTTTTTCTCATTCGTTTCCTAGGATAATTTTGCTTATTTAACCTTAGCTGTGTCCGTCCGTCTTTCGAAGCATTCGTCCTCGCTACAAAGACTAACTATTAATGCTTACACAACCAGTAAATTACTTATATAATCCTATCTCCTACAACATCTTGCTTAGCTTGAAACCATCAAAGTAGGTTTACGAGTTAATACAAACTGTAGTTTTAAGAAATTCTTTTCTTTTTGACAATCTTTGAATAGTTCAAAATGTAAAAGAAAGAGCAAAGCCGTCGACATACGTTAAATCCGAAATTCTTTTCTCATTTGTGTCGGCAGATTTTTATTTATTTATTTATTTATTTTTAGCGAACGATGTTGCCCTAGGGGTGGCAATTTTTTTATCCTGCCTGCTCCTGGCGTTCTGGGTATGGGAGGTCATTAGGCGGTACTGCGTCGGGCGCAGAAGAAGATGGAATGTTGAAGACGGCGTGCCCGACGTGGTGCATGATACCGCCAATTTGCCTGTAAGTATAATACGCGTATACTTGCGATTACATTCTTCTTCTTCTCTTATCGTATAAACCCTTCTAGTGGGTTATTTTATGTTGTTATTAACAAAAATGTTTCTGCTCTGATCCGCCTTCGGATCCCAAAGTATCATTTATGTATTTATTTATATATATTGAGAAACTTCGTCAACCTCACTTCATATCTACATAATTACGTCAACTCATCTTGTTGTTTTCTTATTCAGAATGAAGAGATTCCACGAGGAATCCTCAAAAAACACCAGGACCAGCAACACGTGAGTGTTTATCACCATGTTCTGATTTTTCTGCATATACATATTTACTCTGATGCATGAGTGGTGATGGTGCCAGTCATAGATGAAAATCTTTTTCTCTCTCAAAGATTTTAATGTATTAAATTATAGCTCACTTCCCAAAACTTGTTAAGATTGATAAGATTGTTAGTATGTCAGCTGATACTCCCAATAGGTAGTAACATTGGTGGGGATTGCCATCCCGGAGGGATTTTCTAATCCCGGGGTTACGGGATTGTGATTTTTTCAATCCCGGGATCGAGGAAAAGTGGTGGGAAATGAAAAACACACAATATTTTTAAACAATAATTTTGATCCATACACAGACATGAAATCATCATATGCAGTTATGGAAGTAATATCAAGTTTTGACAAAATTTAAGTAACGTCAATGAAAATAACTTTTTATCAGCAGGTAAAACTGAAATCAAACACGTATTTTTGGAGAAAATGTAAAGGAAATTTAAATAACTAAAGTAGCTATTGTTGCGGTATCTTAAATTAAATTAAATTGATTGCATTTATGTAAATTAAACGGTACTATTAGATTGAGGTTCTCCTCACTTAAAAGCTATTCACAAATTTCTGAAGTACGCCCTTAAAAAACAAAGTGCATCTAATGTCGGGTCACTCATTCTTGATCTGTATTTATTGCACAGCATCCCTGCTGATGAAAAAGCCCTTTCTGATTCTACACTAGTAGGAGGAATAGCTAGCAACTGCTGGTAAAGAAACTGCAGATTTTCTCATTTACGTCCATTTTCACGGAAATCCTTTTGCTCTGGTGCTATTGATAATGCTAGATCATTTGAATTATAGCAGGAGGATTATTTCTTGAGAGTAACTAAACATTGGGTAATGACCGAATCGAGTTCTTTCTTTAACTTCTCTGAATATGATGTACCAGTCTCAAAACGTTCAGATGCTGCCGTTCGCTTAGTGTGTAAGTCATCATTTATAGATCGGCTTCTTGATGCTGATGAAACTTGCTCTTCTTTCTTGTCCAGTGCTTCATATGTTTTACTAATATTACAATAACATGTACTCGGGTTTTCTGTAACAAACATTTTTATGTTCGCTAGTGATGGCACAGAAAATATATTATCACGAGCATGTGACCCGTACTGAAGATACCTCAATACCCCTGATAACATAGTTCGTCTCTTCATTATTTGATTTTTCATATTATGTCCTAACTCTGTATTCATATCATTCAGTTTCTTCATCATGATTTCCAACGCTGTCTCACGCGTCAAAAGATTTGCATCTCTTCGGCAAAGAGCTTCCATAGCAATTTTCGCTGGCTGCAGTGTTGCAAAAATAGAAGAAGCAAGTTCATGTTCACTCTCACTAAATGATACATCGGAATTCAGATCGATTCATTATGCAGGTTTTAAGCAATATAAAACGTTCGATCATTTCAACTAAACTGTTCCAGCGAGTTCTTATATCCATAACAAGTGATTTTTCCTCCCCCTATTGTTCGATTACATATTTCTGAAGGAATCTCTCGTTATTTGCGAGTGATTTTCTGAAGAGAATAACAGTTTTCCTTATTTTTTGAATCAATAACTTAATGTTTGTTTCTGATAGTTTGTAAGCCCCTCCGCCTTCAAACGAATCATCTTTGTCTGTTTCATCACTCGAGGAAAAGGATTCATCACTTGATTCATGTCCTTCCGATTCCGCGAATTCCATTTCTTCTTGATAATATTCATTCTTCTTTAGGTTTGCCACACCCCAAAGGATATTTTTCATTTTTTTCGTTGTTCTTATTTTCCAAGAATGATGACATATCATAAACTCAGATAAAAAGCAGTAATACTCATTGAATTCCAACGACTTATATATTTTATTATACATCAAATACAATTTAATAGTTGGCGCCACCTGATAGCAAAAGCAAATATGTCAATCCCGAAATCCCGGGATTTAGGTTTACCTAATCCCGAGATTTCGGGATAGAAATTTTGGATGGGATCCCGGGACTGCAATCCCTAAACATTGGAGGTGCAAAAAGTACAGGTTCTAAGAATCTTTTCCGGAAATTATCGGACAGCTGTAGTAGAACATTTGTGGGGATCCGTTGCACGGAACACATTTACATTAAAACGGTCTGTGGAAGTTGGTATTGTAAAAATATTCAGATTTGTTCATATGGACACGGTACGAGTGGAGGCACTGAAATCATTTTGTGATTTTAACGACAAATTTTGTCGCATACGAGCACAAGATTTCTGAGACTTATGCTTACTCTTGAAAGAATAAATACTAAAAATGGTTCAACAGCTTATTTTTTTATCAGTTGAAAATGCACCCGTTATTCTTCCGAAATTTGCCGAAGATCCTAAGTCAGCACTTTGGTTCTAGTTCTTACACAATGTTGATGCCATTTCCAAAATGGAGGGGAAGCCGCATGTGAATTTTTGCGCATGTATAAGAATTTGGAAGAGAAAGAAATCTAAGTTATTTCCGCCCAAAGTGAAAGAATTGGAGAGGAAAAGTGCTAACGATGGTACAGCCTTCCCTCGTTTTACGAACTTAATTCGTTCCACGAAAACTGTTCGTCAGGCGAAAACTCGTAAAACAAAGATTATTTTCCCATTGCATCGTCAAACGGTAGTTCGTAAAACGAGGGAAGGTGCATTCATTCATCCATCCATCAAGATGATCCAATCCAATTAAGTAAAGGACGCAAATTGGATGCACTCGAACAGCTAGAGATAATTATTTGTAAAGACTCGCCCCTCTTAAATGAATACCTTTTCCACAATCATTCGGCTCTATTTAGCTTACCGAATATTTTTTTAATACTTTGTATGAACATTGTTGTCTTTGGCCCTTTTACCAAGTTTTCGTAACTTTTTGTAACATTTGGCTAGTATGATGCTTTCGCCTTCGTTTCCCAACCGCTCATTCAATTACCTTAATCACCTGATGATGCTGCGATCGTAGTGAAACCGGTCGTGTTTAAATTTAAATTTGTGGAAACTACAAAGTCATTTTTTCATTATTACATATTGGAAATTATGTGACTCAGCACTTGGGCAAAAGAAATATTTTATGGAACTGTAAAATAATTTTATTTTTCTGAGATTTGAATAAGCTTTGTTACTTTTTGTTTCATTAAATTGTAAATTTTTTTGAGAAACTTAATATACTTCATTTCATGACTACGTATTGGTTTTAAGTCATACTGATGTTTTGCTCTTCAGGCTGAAGAGCAGGCGCATGACCCCTCCTCTCCTCACTTCAGACGTAGTCAACCGCCGGGAAAACACGTGAGTGTTACCCTATTTATATGGTTAATCTATATATGTCTGTGTAATAATAAAACAATAAATACATAATTATATAGTCAACAACAAAACATTAGTTCTCCTATCAAAAGATTGAAAATATAAATAACAATTATCTGTTGAATTGCATTTATGTTCTTTGTAATGTTTACATGCTTCTACCAGCTTCCTTAGTAGACCATTTTTTCCCCAGGTCAGATTTTGCGACGAGGTGACCGCGTCAAATGGCAATGGACACGCAGAATTGGTAAATTTTCATTCAAGTATCTTATTGCGCCGCCCCAGCTCGCTGCTCGCAACAATCCCGTAATGACGTTTGGCGGACGTTCTGCCTGCTAACATTCTTGCAGCTTCACAGAGCGATATTAAATTAGCAAAGTATTTCAATCAAGTTCGATAAATCAAAATTCATTCTTTACCTTTTTGCGAAAAAATCTTTTTAGAATTAATTTTTAATTATTTTATTACGATGGTGGCCTGAGTCGCGCGCGGACATTTTGACAGCATGGGAAAATTTTGGCCGTTTAAAAAATAAAATACCATTTGCGAATAGGTTTAGTAAATGTTTGCCAGTAAATATGTAATACTTCTCATAACCAGCGACTTTAGCGAGGGCCAAAACGAGTATAGTGGAGCGAGGGGTTGTCGCGTGTAGCCCATGGAGCGGATGTAAACGGCTTGTGCACCATCGGCGCCAAAGTTGGATAATCTAGTAAAACTTAAAAAACGTGTTAAAATTTGCACCGGCACCGATATTACAATTCTAAGATATTTTGATACGCTAGAGAAAACTGCCCTGCACCACGGTTTTCGGATTTCCCATGTAAATCAAATGGGAAGGATAATAGATCCTGGAATCGAACCCGAGACGTTCAATATTCGAAACAAAAACTAACCTCGGGAGCTCGGCTCCGGTAGCGGGAGACTTCCACAAAGTGTCATGAAAAGCGGTCGATTGGTGCAAAAGTTCATAGATAGGGGTTCAAGAGACGGTCCGGCGTCGGCGGCCGAGGAAGGAGAGACAAGGATGAAGAAGAAGACCTCTCGTTGGAGCCGGACGGGACGGAGGAAAGCGAAAATTCGACAAGTGCGTTGAGTTATACACGTTGTAACGCGCCAGGGATGGGGGGCCGTCGGGGGCGGGTAGGGCTGTCGTCGTAGGGGGAGGGAAGGGATGGAGGTCGGGGACCGATTTCGGAGCTTCTTGGGCCTCTGAAAACTCGTGAGGCGAAACCTGGGGGATAGATTTCGTGGGGCAGATCTGTTCGGGAGGGTCGCTGGGCGTCCAAAGAGGCTGCTGCGAGGTGGGATATTGGCGAAAAAAAAATTTTCGGGGATGGGTGGGCGGGCGGGCGGTGGGTGTGAGATTGATTGATTGCAAATGTTTTATTGTTTGGGGAAATTCGTTCCATAGTCTGCAAGCGGTAATAATGATGGAACGCTGAAAATTACTGTCTTGTGATGATTAATAAGGAGTTTATGCCTCCCTCTAGTATTACGGTTATGTACAGTGTCTAAACTCCTGAATTCCGTGGAAAGATAATGTGGATTGCCATAAGTAAGTAATTGGTATAGTAAGGAAAGCAATGGAACCGTCTTCGGGACTTCAAATTTAACCAGTTTAGCTTCACGAATGAATCAGAAATGTGGTTAGGGATTAGGTATAGTTGAATTTGCTATGTAGGCCAGGGGTCGGGAAGCTGAGGCTTCTGAGCCACATGCCTCTCTTTCATGACTTTCGTGCAGCTCCCTACATTAAATCTCTCAATTAACCCATTATTCCCCAAAACGTTTTTATTTTGCATATTTTATGAAATTTTTGTATTACTACACATAAAATTGCCTTCTTTGGTAGGTTTTTCTTTTAAGTACTAAATGTACAAATTAATTCAATTATTCTTGTTTTGTACACCTTCAAACATGTATATTTTTTTAAACTGCGAACTTGCGAATAAAGAATTTGCGTCAAAAATCTATTAATTTCAAATAGCAAAATTTCAATAAATACAATTTTTCATTCGAGAATAGTTCATATTATAGACCACTTAGCATACACTTTACTTTAGTTTAACTAATTTTATGATGCCTGTTACATAGCTTTTAATTTTACAAAAAAGGAAATTAACCAATTTTAATTCTAGCACATGTAATTATTTCATATAAAGAACTTAGGGTAGTGGTTCCCAAACTGTGTGCCGCAGTAGATTTTTATGGGTGCCGCAAAAAAGCTTTGTTTAGTACATAAATGAATCAAGGATTTTCATGTGTTGGTGAGTAATTGGGCATTGAATTTTTTCTAATACATTGATTAAGTGGTAGAAACAATGAATGGATGTGTCCAAAGATTGTAACACCCGTATCTAAAAATATAAAAAGCTTGTTACAAGGCTGGTGAGACGCGAAAACCTCTTTACCTTAGAAAGTATGCCGCAACTTAAAAACGCTTGGGAACCACTGATTTAGGGTGTCGAGGAACATAGCACTCTTTACAAATAAATATTGTCCTCTTGGAACAATGTTTACAATGGCGAAAGCGTGTTGATCCCTTGGTAATTACTTGGTCTCTGACATCGCGTTTGATTGAATCCAGTCCGAGCGAAATAGATGCGCGTGGATCTCTCCCAGCGGTCTCTGAGCCATAACGTCGCAAAAGGAACTAAACACATTCCCTACGAAAATCTAAAATGGAATATTGTTATTCAATTAACTTCTATAAACATACCACCCTTCTTCGCAGGAAACATAGACTGCCCACCCAATAAAAGAACACCACCACTTTTTCGTTCAATTAGTTGATCTGTACTGCGCAACATATTGATCATTCACATCAACCCCACACTTATTTAAATAATACTGCTAAAGTAGTGAAAGGTATAGGTACGGTTGTATTCAATTTCTTGGCTACTGAATAGCGCCTAACATTTTTTAAGAAAGAAAACAAAGTTTTGAAAATAAAAAAAATTGGCAAAATATGTGATTAGTATACCTAAAAGGGAAATCTTATCTGCCCAGTGGCAACATTTGTTGCCACCTTAGTTTGTTGTCCAACTACGGTGGTGAAAAAAAATATTTCTAGATCGTTATTTTTTCATGTTAACTCTTACACAATGTAGAATTTACAAATAGAAGGAGAGAGAGAGAGATTATAATAAAACTTTTACGGAAATTATATTCTACTTAGGGTAGAAAGATGACAAGAGGCCAATAGAAATGGACGAACATAAAGAAACATTTGAAATTTTTGTTTAAACGGTATGGAAACAAAAATAACGCGGGCATTGAATATTTATTATAGAATAAATTGAGATTATAAAAAATATAACTACATTTTCAGGTCGCTCTAATGAAAAGAAGAATAATTCTAAATTGCTTGGTAACAAATGTTGCCTCTGGACAGATATGGGTTAAAACTAAAACTAAATTGGCTTCGTTAATAATCTTAATAAAAATTGCGGAAAAATAAAAAGATGGGCCTATTATTAGAAGAACCGTTTTTTTAACAGTTATAGTCGCAAAACGTGAAATGACGGCAAGACTAATGGGGGATGGGGTGGATGATCGCCCCCGTCATCCCCCGTGGATCCGCCAATAAACGCTGCTCTTCTTATGTTACGCGTTATTCATTAATTGAAAAAGTGTCTCTTCTTGTGAGAAAGGTTGCCGACGTCTGTCCTAGGCGGCCGCCTAGATCGCCTGGCCCTATATTCGCCCCTGCCCGTCAGCATTATTATATCCGATTAAAGCACTTCTAATACGGTTTTTTGTATCTACTATGTCATTCAACCATTATCTATAATATAATGCCGTGGTTTCGCCATGCCGTCTGCCCCTCTGTCTGTCTGTCGGTCGGTCTGTTCGCTGTTCTAGAGCCCAGACGCGTACATAAAATCGAATCATATCTCGTATTTGGGCAATATATAATCTTTTGCAGACCCCATTTTCAGAAAAGTGACATTGCACAAAAATAAAGGGTAGTTTATTCATCACGATTTTTAGAAACATTTTATTTACTCAGAAATGGCTGGAGGGAATTTTATTAAAATCTATCCAATTGTAGATCCTGATGTCACAATTAATACTGCGTAATCCATATGACTCTTACAGTCACTATATGCCTTCCAGTGACATTACAATCTACGCTAAGCGACCTTACCTAAGCCCTATGACGCCACGCCTTCGCCGAGAACCACTCAAAATCTTACTACAGCAATACGGTTAAACTAAATCGAATGATATCTGACATTAGTTGATGATATCATTCATAAAAGACATTCTGAAGACATGAACGATATTTCGCAACAATAAAGGGTACTTTATTTTCGATATTTTAAAACAAAATCTTACTATAGCCTTACGGTTAAACTAAATCGAATTGTATCTCATATTAGTGGATAATGTCGTTCATAAAAGACATTCTGAAGAGATGAACTATATTGCGCAACAAATAAGTGTACTTTTTTGTAGGATATTTTTAAAGATTTACTCAACAATTGCTACAAGGATTTCGATTACATCCACCTTATCGTACAGTCTTGTGCCACAAATAATACTAACGAAGCCATATATCCCAAAAAATACTAAATATCGAACTGTGGCATTAAAATATACGCTAAACCATGCGTAACATTGATTTATGAGCGATTTTCTTTTATATGCGTACTCAGTGGACCAAACGTATATGCGTATATGAGAAATTTTGTGCAATGTTTATTGCGTCGTTTTTTTATGAGTTGGCACGAAGGCCTTAAAAGAAAAATCTTCGATGAACGTTAAAAGAAGCTGAATTTCTAAGCTGTAGAATTTAATAAACGATCTTTTATATCGAGGGAGATAGTCATTTATTTTCTCTCTCTATCTCTGTCTTTCCTGTTCAGGTGGAGGTCCTGAGCGTTTCTCCGGCGGTAGGCGAAGCTGATGCGGAGGAGGAGGTGGGCGGAGGAGGAGTGGGGGTGGCGGCCATAAACGCCGCCAACTCGAGCGCCGCGGCGAAGGGCGACGCGGGGGAAGGGGAGGGCGTGGAGGTTTCACAGCCTCCAGCATCGGCGTCCAGCGTTGCGGACCTATTGGAATATCTACTTGATCTGGTAGATCTGGTAGAATGAGCCTACCATCTGGTAAGCGAATATTCTATCTAATGGTATATTAGAATTTCTGGCGATATCAATGAAAATTTGATAGATTTTCTAGTAGTTTTTAAAAGTTGCCCTTTTTCTACGCACCATAAAAAATTATATACAGATTTTCGTATATTTTTAAGCAATACAACTTTAATATCAAATAACCTGTAGTCAGGCCACCAGTGAGACTCAGAGAGGTCCGAGCCACATCCAGATTTTGAGGCCCCTCGCCGTAATAAATATAAAAATGTTAGGCATTATGTAGCCCACTTTGGTGGTCGGGGTTCGCTGAAAGGTTACAGCGGATCGATTAAAAATCAAATTGTAAGTTACGTTCGATGTCACTTCATCTTTTCTGAATGGAAGAAGAACAAGGGCCCTCTTTTCGACAAGCCCCCCAGATAGTGCCTGTGCATAATTCCATCTCTGAAAAACTGCCAAAATTTGAGGGCCCCTTAAGCTTGAGGTCAAATGCCCCCCCCCCCACATTTTCATAGGGCCTGCCTATAGTTATTTTGCACCAGATAACCTTCCACGACCGATATAGCTTATGTAATGGCGGCCATAAGAAATTTAGTTTAAATCACGTCGGTGTTTTTTATAACATTCCATTTTATATAAATACCAAATTAAGGTAAATTGTTTAATATCAATTGTGAAATTTTTGTATAACATAAATTACTCATGGAAAAAAAGCTATGTGAAGCTCTATTCTACTTACGCACATACATACTTAAGATATATATCAGTAATATAATTTTTGTATTGTTGTATTACGCTGTATCACATTGACAGTGTGTAATTACTCCAACCTACAGAAATGTAGACTTGTTTGGTAAAACGATCCACAGATCAATTTATGGCCTGCATAGAACCTGAACAACATGTATATGAAGATATAGCTTTCATTTTATAATAATGTCATAATAGTAAGACATTAATTTTTATAATCTAAATAAACTATTATGAAACAATGTCATTTTTTTAGATTTTAAACATTTTATAATTTCCATTTAGCATTATCGGTTATAATAATAATAATAATTTTAATAACACTGTAGGTCTCAAATAGGCATGGAGCAGGTACATAACAGCAATAGTACATTGCTACAGAATAAATCAGTTCATGAACTTAGAAATTCTTGAACACTATAAAAATTATTATTTAACAATCAACATTTGAATCTTTTCTAATGATAGGAATACTTGAATAACATTTAACATTACAAGGTAACTTGTTATAAGGCACTGAGGTGGCATTGTTGATAGCCTATAATCCTTGATATGAACATCATCTTTGTGTCCTGTATTATAATTGTAAAGCTTCTGATTAGATTGGAACAGTGAAGAGTTTTGTTTTACAAATATACAACAATTTAAAAAATACATACCATCATATATATATATATATATATATATATATATATATATATAATATATATATATATATATATATATATATATATATATATACACATATGTATGGGGTATTGTGATTATGCCTAAAGAAATATACAATGGTTTACCAGGAGAGCTTTGATGGCCGGCTTTTTTCAGGAAGAAGACTTTATTGGCATATTTATCATGACCCCAAAAGATTATTCCATATGACAAATAAGAATGAATCTTTTCATTATATAATAATTTTAACATTTCAATATTGAAACTTTTGAATAATCTATGTAGCATAAAATTTCCAGTTGATAATTTTTACTTTTTCCAATGACAGTGCTCGAATGAAAGTCGGCAACGCTGGTCACCAAGGCCCACGTGTCTCCCCGCCCCCAGAAGCTAACAAGTGGCTCTCATCATTGCGATGGACAGTGGGGCTGCTTTTTTAATAGATTCTTTATTTAAGGAGCTGAATAAGGTAAAATTTTCACTCAACTATATTAGAGAACATCATTACGATAATAATGAATCAAACATGTTGGGGAGTAAATCAGGATAGGAATAATAAACACAAGAGGATTTATATTCCCAGTACAGCTCATTCATTAAGTTTAGTTTTGAATGCCTGGGCAAAAATGTAGTACAAAGTATGCACTGCATATCTATACTATAGTAAATCTGCTTCTAACTTATGAGATATCATATAGGAGGATATTCTAGTTGGTAGCATGAACTAAGGCAGGTGGCATCTGGATGCGCAGAAGGCATGGAATGTCACTTGGTTTCCGTCACTCCTTCACTTGGCCATTCAGCATCAGTCTGTTACAGCAGCTTTTGGGGTGCTGTTTGTACATTTGCGGCATAATTTTTGTGTTTATTTACTTTTTTTACAATTGAGATTTAAACGGTGGTGTTCTAAAATGGAGAGCAAAGGAAGTAAGCACAATGTTTTGCACAAACAGGCAAGATAAATCATATATAAAGTGTATCGGTACTCGGGACCAGCGGAACAGGGTTGCAAAACAGGCAACTGCCTAGGGTGCCAAAGATTGCGAGGCGGAATGAAAAGTCAATGATTTGATTTCACAGCACTGTATATGTGTGTGTCTGTATTCTTTTCTTTAAGTAATGAACACTTATCATTCATCTTTGATTGATTCATTTTGCTATATTTTTTACATGCATTTGTGTTGTAAATACCTTTATATTCAAAATGATTTCAATTCCTCTTCAATGCTGTGCACTACCCCAATCCTAAAAGTATAAGAAGAACTAGCGGTCTGAAGATGTTGGCGTACCAACTAAAATATGAGCCTAAAGTTATGATTTGCTTAATCTCTTGCTAAAAAATTATCATCTTAATGCCCATTTTTACCACTGTTACTAACCATAAAGCTTTTTAATGTGGAAAGATATTGTTATTAGTAATTATGAAAAAATATTTAATAATAAAAACAAGCTTTAATTAATATTATATTTAAGTAATACCGGTGCTTATAGACATCATTGTGTAATTACTAATAAAAGTAATTTTCAACTGTTAGATTTTTAGTCACATTTATATTGGAGTAGAGTGCCAAAAAATTGTTTGCCAAGAGTGCCAAACTGTCAGTAGTACAAAAACGAGATGGAGCATGCAGATGATTCAACAAGTACAGCAGGTTACAATGTTGCCAGTTGTCAAGAGCAAACAGCGAGCGCCCGTGGCATATCATGCATCATGCATTGCTTTCTGAGCAAAAGCTTATGCAGGCTGCCGGTTTGGCAGCAATGTAACGTGTATTTCTCTCTCTCACTCTGCGCAGTAATGTTGACTCACCTGCCTTTGTCCTGCTGTAAACTATATTAGGGGGATACTAATGTTTAGGCACTTTCAGATGAGCTGGATACACGACGTTATTATGTGTGTAGGACCTTGTGCATAACTGCCTAGACAAATCAAAAACCTCATAAATGTCAAATAATGCAGCTGCTATAAAATTACATAAAAGTCTAAACAAATATTTAAGGTATATGTATTTCTGATTGTGCTACAAAATACAAACTGACGGGTTTGTAAATATGGAAGTGTTGATGTATTGCAGCATTTTTGTGTTCCGAATCTCCCAGCAGAACAGGAAAAATTATTTCTGATCAATTAATTGAAAATATTGCTTGATGAGATAAAAGGATGGAAAAAATCATTTAATGGGTGGTGACAGACTTTCAAAATTTATTATCTCCATATCCATTCATTTCAGTGAACAGTTTTCTCAGGATGCCAACAAAAGACAAGATATTAAGGGGATTAACTTAACTGTAAATGTGAAGGCCATAGCTATTTACAAGCCCTCATTATTCTACAGTAGAACAGTTTGAATGTGTAACGTTCCTTAATTTCCAGAGCAGATCTGTGATAAATGCATAAAAATGATGCTAACAAATAGTCAAGTAGTGGACATGAAATTTCTTAATTATGAATGAAATGTGCGCGTGTATTATTGGCTAATCAACCTCTTCTTGGATTATTATAGCCATAGCTCCTTCCACACTGAACACACTCACAGAGAAGGAGGGGATCCCAGTGAGGGCTCCTCAAACCACACACACAGGAGGTCGGATCACCTTGGAAAAATCCTACCTTCGCAGGATTCAGGCCTGCTGTGTTTTCTTTGGGTAACCATATTTCAAGTACTTTACTACTATTTTTTTAAATGTTTATGTTATTTTGTAATAGCCTTTTGTCTGTGAATTAATAAATAATAATAAATCTTTTATTGCAGGTTCAGAATGTCTCAATTAATTTTATAACAAAAACTTCATTGTTGAGGAGCAACAGCTAAGATATTATGTTGAATTCTGCTCAAATAGAAGGGTAAAGGGGTAATCCATCACTGAAATATTAAACATTCAGGATATACAGGGATGCTTGAACTCCAGGGAACTTCAATCTCCTACCTGAATCAATAATGCTAAGACCACAGAGGCCAACACGTTGTCTTTCAACTGGATATCCAGGACAATTGCAAGTCAACTTTTGAGAACCTGCTCTAAATATGATTTCAAAGAATCTCCAAGCAGCCCAAGTGTTAGTGTTGCTGCTATGCTTGAACAAGTTTTGCTTAATTTACTTATATCTTTTTGTTAAAAACTAAAAATTGTGTTTTTGGTAGCATGCAGTGCAGTCATTACCTAAGTTCTAGCCACCTGTGGTTCAGAAACATCAAGTGTGAAATGCCTCCATACTTGAGCTTACCTGGTCAGAGATGTGGATTATATTTAATGTGACTGAAAGACTGTGAAATGCGCTCATACTGTAAAAATAAATAAATAAATAAATAAAATATCCAATACCCTGTCTTTTATTCAATTTTACTGTTTCTTTAATGCTGATATTTGCTTTACCTGCTTCACACTAAGATTTAAATAGAATTAAGGATTTTGTAGCTTTTCACTATAATAAACGAGCTGTATACATTATCTGTCTTACGAAATTCCGCAGATAATTAAAAACTGGTTATGCAGGAGCATTTCCTCTTTTTAAGAATATAATTGTTTTTAGCATTCAGTGGTTTTTTATTGTTCGGTTTTACAATTCTTTTCAGATCTGAATAATTTGGATATTGAAACAGTGTTGCCTTTCCAAAACTTAAAATATCTGTAGAATCAGAAAGAAAAATCTGTAGAATTATCTGTTAAAGGAATATTTATGCTCAAATTTTGTTTTATATATGTAAATTTAGGAAAAACTAAACACGGTTATTTTACTTGCTTTACTAAAGAAATAAATCAGTTTTTTATGATAATAATTATTTATTAATGGAAAAAGAAATACATCTGTTAGGAATATATAATGCAACTAGGTATGGCAATAAAACTAAATGGCTCAACCCTAAATGAAAAATATGTAAATCGATAAAATATTTTTATGAATACATATGATGAAAAAGGTAAATGAAAATTTTTAATTCCCTCTAATTTACTACAACGTGATTTAGGACTATACTTAACGATTATATTTCTCTCCTGCCTTGATCGATCTCTTTAACAGTGACTTTCTTGCATTAAAATTATAACGATATGCATTCTTTATGAATTGTTTTGTTAATATTAAACCTGCATTAAGGAGAATATCTACGTAAGACATTACTAAGGGTAAAGTGTTTACGATAGTCGCAGGTAGGTGTTGTAGTGATGGCAACAAAAAAAATAGTGCTTTACATATCTCAAACAAAACATTATATGGAAAATGTTTCAAACATAGGTTATTGAAAATGAAATTTCCTACAACTTTTATTCCAATACATATATACACTCATCAAATATTAAACTAAATATTTCAAAAGAATCTGATGTGGCCGCCACATTACTTTCTCCATGACTAATATTTCGAAAAATTACAAACAGTGGTTGTGGCAGCTAAAAAATATGGTTTTTAAAAATGTTTCGTACAAATGTTGTAGAATATTCAATTTCCTGCAACATTTATATACCCATACATATACCCATTGAAATAAAATTTCCAAAATTTTGACAGTTTATATTTATCAAAGCTTTCACTTTGTAAAAATTAAATACAACAATGCATTTAATATAGAATTCACATACACATAACATTTAAAAGACAAAAGTAATCAATTAAAATCTTTTTTAACACTTAGAATATACCTAATCATACTTATAATTCAAAGTTTAGTATAAAAATTTTGGTCTGTGCGGGACCTTCTACTAGAAAGTGTAGTTAAATTGAGATGTGCTAGTATATCATTATAGGAAATATCAACCAGTGAAATTACCATTTTAAATGCCAATCGATCTCAGAAATTTCTGCTGGACTCGTTCCATCATGTGGGAGTCCATTTCATAATATGGGCTCCAATTGACTGAACAATACTCCAGCTGACTGCGGACACACAGCAGTGACAGCAAATAAATTAGTAAAATCAGTTGTATTCCTGCTTATAAATCCAAGAGATTCCATTGCTGCATTTGAAATATAGTAGAAGCCCTCATAACTGACCTTCGCTTAACCGACTCGCTTGATTAACTGATGTTTTATGCCCCTAGGTCTGAAAACTGAAATCCACAGTCGAGTGCAACATTTTACATAAAACGACTAGTTTAAAAGAGTTTAAACCATTCCTTTCCTTACGCATGAATCTCACGAGTTGTTCTTTGTGCTAAAATGTTTCTCATTACATAGTAATCCAGTCTAGTACGCATGTGCTGTCAGTTGTCCCACATACTAGTACTGTTCATTGTTATTTTAGTTATGATATTTAATCAATATAAAATTATGTATATATATATATTATATATTCATATTTATTTATAGGATATGGGTGAGATAAGAAAGAGAGTGGTTGTTTCCATGAAAAATAAGCTTGATGCTCTGGAGAGAATTGATAGGGGTGTGTCAGTAAGACAAATTTCTGTGGAATTAGGTGTTGGAGAGACAACTGTGAAAGACTGGGAATAAAAGCTTGAATCTAGAATGATTTTGCAGTCAGATTGCAACACAAGTGTCTTTATCTTCCCATTCATCATTAAAGAAATCAAAATTGGAAATTTTAGAAGATGCATTATGGCTGTGGTTTATGCAAGAAAGACATCATGGAATTTCAATCAGTGGACCCATACCCAAGGAAAAGGACCTAACCCTAAATCAAAAAATTGGTGGTGCGCAGAAATTTACTGCAAGTAATGGATGGCTTGGACGTTGGAAAAAACGTCATGGTATCCATGTATTAATCATCAATGGAGAGAAGTTATCGTCTGATCAGCATGCTGCTCAAAAATTTCTGCAGGATTTAAGAGAGCTTATCGACCAAGATAAATCAGTTGGAGGACAACTCTGCAATATAGACGAAACAGGTCTAAATTACAAAATGTTACCAACAAAAACGATGGCAAAAAAGGATGAGCCTGCAGCATCAGGATACAAATAATCCAAAGAAAGACTCATGTAGCTGCCTGCAGCAATGCAGCTGGAACTCACAAATTGCCACATTTATTGTTGGTAAATCAAAAAATCCCAGAGATTTTAAAAGTATAAATCGTTTGTCTTCACCAGTTTACTACCACTACTACTAATTGAGTCACACCACAAGAGTGTAGATTAACTGTGTGAGAATACTGGTATTGTGGTATTATGTAACTTGGAGTAGGATATACACTGGAAAGATGTGCAGCAAAGAGATTAGCAAATTCCTGAAATGAACATAATTCCACAATCTACTTGTATTCGATGGAATGGAATCTTGAACACAACTAGTATAGGAGAGGTAACAAACGTTTGACAATGACTCCCATTTAGCATGAAGAGATGCAAAAGAATTGTAATCTACACCAGATCTACTTATTTTAAGCTTCTTGTGGGTTATTTTCTTATCATATATTAATGAAATTAATTTTTACTAAACCAGTTGGGTAAGTGGGATGATCCATTCTCGTGTAAAATTTCAGGAACATACAGATTAATGGTATTATTTACAATATCATAAAAATAACAAACAGAATCATCTAATTGTTTTTCAGTCAATATAAACCAATCTATAGAGATAAAGTAATCTATCATTGCAGAATATTTTCCTTTCCTAAAGTTGACAGTTTCAAAATTAATATCTACACGTGGGGATACACCTACATGAAGTTCACACATAAGAGGAGGATGATAGGCATTACACGGCAAAAGTCACGTCAACATCATAAGCACTGTTCAATGAGCACTTTTTAATATCTGTTAAACACAAATCCAGAATCTCGCCATATTGCTTTTTAAATAAGTTTTTTGTACAAAATTCAGATATTGGCAGTGAGGTAAACTTCAGGAAAGAATGTTGACCAATTATTACCTGGCAAATTGAATCGCCAAACATAAGCGAATGGGCGTCTGTACACAAATATGCAAGACGCTTTACTTCTTCGCGATATTTTTGGTATATGCCTTGGTCAGATTTGGGAGGAATGTAAACACATCATTAAATAGTTTAAGAGATGGAGATGACACCATGAGAAAATTGTATCCAATGTTACACGAGGATGTAGCTTAAAGTTGATAAGATTTTAACATAAAATCAACACCAATTAGCACTCCACCTTCCCTTTTCTTAATACTTGTACAATCACTGCAATCAGTTCTCAAATATTTTATAAATAAAAAGTGCCTGTTGGGAATCCCATATATCGCGTGTTAGCCAAGTCTCATAGAATAATATGATATCACACTCGATATTAACAGCTGAAATACGCATGTCCTTTAATTTAGTCCGCAAACCGCGGACATTCTGATAGTATGCGGAAATATTAGTTACAAATTTCTTAAATGTTTATCTATCACTATTTTGGGAACAAAGGAGTAATCTCCGCTCTTCATAACATTTTTATAATGACGACAGTTTATTGATTTTAGTAGGATTGTCGATGTAATTATTTAATTTTGAGTCATGTTCTATTCCAGGCGATATTTTAAGCATGTAAACAATTTTAAAAAATCGTTCCACCGTATATATGAAAATAGTTTTTAACTTGAACGAGAATTTCTAAATTTACTTAAAGTTCCTTTAAAAATGAAACCAAAAGGAATGTATGATTTTATAAATAAATTTAAAGTTATTTTGATGTATACAATATCAACAAAATAAACATTAAAGAAAGACTAAAATAGTATAAAATTCTAGATATCGTACAAGGAGACGCTACGGACTGTAACTCACAGATTCGGTTCATCTTCTACCAGTGGAGAGTGTTGTTCAATATCTATAGGAATACCTTTTCGGAATTTCGAACCAATGGCTTTAACTTTAAGAGAAATAATTAATTAAAAAGTGCAAAAAAATGGACCGATTTTCAAATGCTTGTAACTTCGCTATCTCTGGAGTCTCTATGCTAGAGATAACGCTTAACATAAATCTCGCGTCCCGTACTTTTGGCATTCGAGACTCCCGCTTGCGAATTTTCTTCTCCTGCAAAATGTCCTTTTCCCTACAGGTTTTTATATCCCAATCTTCAGAAAGTAATTGAACGCTTCTAATTTCTTTACGCAGGGGAATTACTTTTAATTAATTAATAATTATCGCTCAATTTTGTCTGGTAATTAAAATTAAGCATATTATTTTTGTAAGCCATTAGCAGCATTGTCATTTTAAAACAATAAAAAAATTGTCGGAATAATTTAAAGTTAAAAAGAATAATATTACCTTTATGATTCACTACGTCACTCATTAAGGAAACTCCTCCCGTAGTGGAGTGTGTTTAACAGTAAGGCAATAAATAACACATCAAACAGCCACTTGATTTAAACTCTCATACGAGACCGTTTCATTGTGTCAAACACTGGAAAAATCTTCGGTACTTGTCCTGTGAGATAATTCCCTTCCTTCCTTCATAATTCGCACATTATACAGAGGAACCGAAAAGCTGTCACACACTCGGTGGAAATCTTTTTCTACTTGGGCCGAGCTCCCAAGGATAGTTTTCGTTGCGAAAATTGAAGTCCCGGGTTTGATTCCGGGGAATATCCTTCCAATTTGATTTACATGGGAAATCTGAAACCCACCGAGCAGGGAAATTTTCTCTTGCATATTAAAATATCTTAGAATTGTAATATCGGAGCGGGATTTGCACCGTTCTCTGAGAGAAGGAATGGAGATTCTAATTTTTATCGTAAAACGCTGCTTATCCATCTTATTTCTTCGAATTTCGCGTAAATACTGCCGTTTTTGTCACTCATTACGAGGGTGTAGCCATAGCAACAACTATTGATGGACTCGGATTCGGAATAGTCTAATAAATACACGTATTGTTTCTGTCGAACGAAAATACGCGTGTTCAATTTAATATCCCGTTCGAATGTATTTGTCATATTTTATAACGTTCAATTATGAAATTTGAGAACACAAGGAGCAACATATCTGCGGTGATTTTAAAGCTATTAGAGCCAATATAAGTAGGTATTAAATAAATGATTAAATGGAAAGCTCGCATCGTTAGTTCTGTTTGGGTCGTCTTATTATTATGTTATGCAGAGACATACTTTTCCTTCCTGTTTGTTGTTGCCAACGAAAACAATCTTCGTAACCCATGAAGTAAACAAGATCTAATTGTAAGTAATAACTTTTATTTTCTTTATCGCGCCTACTGAACATATTGATTGAAAGGAAATGGATTATTCAGGACGAAGAAGTGAACTAAAATACGTGTAGTTTCGTTACGTTTACCTACACTCAGCTTTTGTAAGTCAAAAGACATAAATAATTTACGACGAAGGAATGAGCGTGAGTGTAAAGATTAACGTACTTCATCTCAAGTGAGGTATGTATGAGTTAAATAATAATTCAATTTTCGATTGTTCTATCGCAAATTCTGTATTTCTTTGGCATCGCTTCTGATATGTCCTTTAGCAGTGCTTAGAATTTAAATTTATCTTGTTTTCTAAATTGATTATGTCAAACAATGGAGGCTTATTTCTTGTGTCGTCTCTGTTGGCCGTTACCGTGGAAACCACACGATTCAGAACTAGTTCATTCTTGTTGAAAAAACTAAAGAAGACGGAGCGGAATATGAGCGGGAGAGGTAATTAACTTGTTTTTCACCAATATTATTGAAAATCTGGCATATTTCAGAACTCGGAACGTAGCCTAGCTCAGTTGATTAGTGGAATTTTAATTAAATGCATGGTTACTTGTCGTTGCAATCAACGATCGCTATTCTAGCCCTAATTTCATCGGTACATTTTGATTCACTCGTTATCATGCTAGCAAGGTGCTTTACTTTACGATCTGAAACTGGTTCCGATGGCTTTCCAACTTACGTTCAAGTTTTTCCTTTCTCCATATCCAAATCAACTTGGATTTTTTCTCATTCGTTTCCTAGGATAATTTTGCTTATTTAACCTTAGCTGTGTCCGTCCGTCTTTCGAAGCATTCGTCCTCGCTACAAAGACTAACTATTAATGCTTACACAACCAGTAAATTACTTATATAATCCTATCTCCTACAACATCTTGCTTAGCTTGAAACCATCAAAGTAGGTTTACGAGTTAATACAAACTGTAGTTTTAAGAAATTCTTTTCTTTTTGACAATCTTTGAATAGTTCAAAATGTAAAAGAAAGAGCAAAGCCGTCGACATACGTTAAATCCGAAATTCTTTTCTCATTTGTGTCGGCAGATTTTTATTTATTTATTTATTTATTTTTAGCGAACGATGTTGCCCTAGGGGTGGCAATTTTTTTATCCTGCCTGCTCCTGGCGTTCTGGGTATGGGAGGTCATTAGGCGGTACTGCGTCGGGCGCAGAAGAAGATGGAATGTTGAAGACGGCGTGCCCGACGTGGTGCATGATACCGCCAATTTGCCTGTAAGTATAATACGCGTATACTTGCGATTACATTCTTCTTCTTCTCTTATCGTATAAACCCTTCTAGTGGGTTATTTTATGTTGTTATTAACAAAAATGTTTCTGCTCTGATCCGCCTTCGGATCCCAAAGTATCATTTATGTATTTATTTATATATATTGAGAAACTTCGTCAACCTCACTTCATATCTACATAATTACGTCAACTCATCTTGTTGTTTTCTTATTCAGAATGAAGAGATTCCACGAGGAATCCTCAAAAAACACCAGGACCAGCAACACGTGAGTGTTTATCACCATGTTCTGATTTTTCTGCATATACATATTTACTCTGATGCATGAGTGGTGATGGTGCCAGTCATAGATGAAAATCTTTTTCTCTCTCAAAGACTTTAATGTATTAAATTATAGCTCACTTCCCAAAACTTGTTAAGATTGATAAGATTGTTAGTATGTCAGCTGATACTCCCAATAGGTAGTAACATTGGTGGGGATTGCCATCCCGGAGGGATTTTCTAATCCCGGGGTTACGGGATTGTGATTTTTTCAATCCCGGGATCGAGGAAAAGTGGTGGGAAATGAAAAACACACAATATTTTTAAACAATAATTTTGATCCATACACAGACATGAAATCATCATATGCAGTTATGGAAGTAATATCAAGTTTTGACAAAATTTAAGTAACGTCAATGAAAATAACTTTTTATCAGCAGGTAAAACTGAAATCAAACACGTATTTTTGGAGAAAATGTAAAGGAAATTTAAATAACTAAAGTAGCTATTGTTGCGGTATCTTAAATTAAATTAAATTGATTGCATTTATGTAAATTAAACGGTACTATTAGATTAAGGTTCTCCTCACTTAAAAGCTATTCACAAATTTCTGAAGTACGCCCTTAAAAAACAAAGTGCATCTAATGTCGGGTCACTCATTCTTGATCTGTATTTATTGCACAGCATCCCTGCTGATGAAAAAGCCCTTTCTGATTCTACACTAGTAGGAGGAATAGCTAGCAACTGCTGGTAAAGAAACTGCAGATTTTCTCATTTACGTCCATTTTCACGGAAATCCTTTTGCTCTGGTGCTATTGATAATGCTAGATCATTTGAATTATAGCAGGAGGATTATTTCTTGAGAGTAACTAAACATTGGGTAATGACCGAATCGAGTTCTTTCTTTAACTTCTCTGAATATGATGTACCAGTCTCAAAACGTTCAGATGCTGCCGTTCGCTTAGTGTGTAAGTCATCATTTATAGATCGGCTTCTTGATGCTGATGAAACTTGCTCTTCTTTCTTGTCCAGTGCTTCATATGTTTTACTAATATTACAATAACATGTACTCGGGTTTTCTGTAACAAACATTTTTATGTTCGCTAGTGATGGCACAGAAAATATATTATCACGAGCATGTGACCCGTACTGAAGATACCTCAATACCCCTGATAACTTAGTTCGTCTCTTCATTATTTGATTTTTCATATTATGTCCTAACTCTGTATTCATATCATTCAGTTTCTTCATCATGATTTCCAACGCTGTCTCACGCGTCAAAAGATTTGCATCTCTTCGGCAAAGAGCTTCCATAGCAATTTTCGCTGGCTGCAGTGTTGCAAAAATAGAAGAAGCAAGTTCATGTTCACTCTCACTAAATGATATATCGGAATTCAGATCGATTCATTATGCAGGTTTTAAGCAATATAAAACGTTCGATCATTTCAACTAAACTGTTCCAGCGAGTTCTTATATCCATAACAAGTGATTTTTCCTCCCCCTATTGTTCGATTACATATTTCTGAAGGAATCTCTCGTTATTTGCGAGTGATTTTCTGAAGAGAATAACAGTTTTCCTTATTTTTTGAATCAATAACTTAATGTTTGTTTCTGATAGTTTGTAAGCCCCTCCGCCTTCAAACGAATCATCTTCGTCTGTTTCATCACTCGAGGAAAAGGATTCATCACTTGATTCATGTCCTTCCGATTCCGCGAATTCCATTTCTTCTTGATAATATTCATTCTTCTTTAGGTTTGCCACACCCAAAAGGATATTTTCATTTTTTTCGTTGTTCTTATTTTCCAAGAATGATGACATATCATAAACTCAGATAAAAAGCAGTGATACTCATTGAATTCCAACGACTTATATATTTTATTATACATCAAATACAATTTAATAGTTGGCGCCACCTGATAGCAAAAGCAAATATGTCAATCCCGAAATCCCGGGATTTAGGTTTACCTAATCCCGAGATTTCGGGATAGAAATTTTGGACGGGATCCCGGGACTGCAATCCCTAAATATTGGAGGTGCAAAAAGTACAGGTTCTAAGAATCTTTTCCGGAAATTATCGGACAGCTGTAGTAGAACATTTGTGGGGATCCGTTGCACGGAACACATTTACATTAAAACGGTCTGTGGAAGTTGGTATTGTAAAAATATTCAGATTTGTTCATATGGACACGGTACGAGTGGAGGCACTGAAATCATTTTGTGATTTTAACGACAAATTTTGTCGCATACGAGCACAAGATTTCTGAGACTTATGCTTACTCTTGAAAGAATAAATACTAAAAATGGTTCAACAGCTTATTTTTTTATCAGTTGAAAATGCACCCGTTATTCTTCCGAAATTTGCCGAAGATCCTAAGTCAGCACTTTGGTTCTAGTTCTTACACAATGTTGATGCCATTTCCAAAATGGAGGGGAAGCCGCATGTGAATTTTTGCGCATGTATAAGAATTTGGAATAGAAAGAAATCTAAGTTATTTCCGCCCAAAGTGAAAGAATTGGAGAGGAAAAGTGCTAACGATGGTACAGCCTTCCCTCGTTTTACGAACTTAATTCGTTCCACGAAAACTGTTCGTCAGGCGAAAACTCGTAAAACAAAGATTATTTTCCCATTGCATCGTCAAACGGTAGTTCGTAAAACGAGGGAAGGTGCATTCATTCATCCATCCATCAAGATGATCCAATCCAATTAAGTAAAGGACGCAAATTGGATGCACTCGAACAGCTAGAGATAATTATTTGTAAAGACTCGCCCCTCTTAAATGAATACCTTTTCCACAATCATTCGGCTCTATTTAGCTTACCGAATATTTTTTTAATACTTTGTATGAACATTGTTGTCTTTGGCCCTTTTACCAAGTTTTCGTAACTTTTTGTAACATTTGGCTAGTATGATGCTTTCGCCTTCGTTTCCCAACAGCTCATTCAATTACCTTAATCACCTGATGATGCTGCGATCGTAGTGAAACCGGTCGTGTTTAAATTTAAATTTGTGGAAACTACAAAGTCATTTTTTCATTATTACATATTGGAAATTATGTGACTCAGCACTTGGGCAAAAGAAATATTTTATGGAACTGTAAAATAATTTTATTTTTCTGAGATTTGAATAAGCTTTGTTACTTTTTGTTTCATTAAATTGTAAATTTTTTTGAGAAACTTAATATACTTCATTTCATGACTACGTATTGGTTTTAAGTCATACTGATGTTTTGCTCTTCAGGCTGAAGAGCAGGCGCATGACCCCTCCTCTCCTCACTTCAGACGTAGTCAACCGCCGGGAAAACACGTGAGTGTTACCCTATTTATATGGTTAATCTATATATGTCTGTGTAATAATAAAACAATAAATACATAATTATATAGTCAACAACAAAACATTAGTTCTCCTATCAAAAGATTGAAAATATAAATAACAATTATCTGTTGAATTGCATTTATGTTCTTTGTAATGTTTACATGCTTCTACCAGCTTCCTTAGTAGACCATTTTTTCCCCAGGTCAGATTTTGCGACGAGGTGACCGCGTCAAATGGCAATGGACACGCAGAATTGGTAAATTTTCATTCAAGTATCTTATTGCGCCGCCCCAGCTCGCTGCTCGCAACAATCCCGTAATGACGTTTGGCGGACGTTCTGCCTGCTAACATTCTTGCAGCTTCACAGAGCGATATTAAATTAGCAAAGTATTTCAATCAAGTTCGATAAATCAAAATTCATTCTTTACCTTTTTGCGAAAAAATCTTTTTAGAATTAATTTTTAATTATTTTATTACGATTGTGGCCTGAGTCGCGCGCGGACATTTTGACAGCATGGGAAAATTTTGGCCGTTTAAAAAATAAAATACCATTTGCGAATAGGTTTAGTAAATGTTTGCCAGTAAATATGTAATACTTCTCATAACCAGCGACTTTAGCGAGGGCCAAAACGAGTATAGTGGAGCGAGGGGTTGTCGCGTGTAGCCCATGGAGCGGATGTAAACGGCTTGTGCACCATCGGCGCCAAAGTTGGATAATCTAGTAAAACTTAAAAAACGTGTTAAAATTTGCACCGGCACCGATATTACAATTCTAAGATATTTTGATACGCTAGAGAAAACTGCCCTGCACCACGGTTTTCGGATTTCCCATGTAAATCAAATGGGAAGGATAATAGATCCTGGAATCGAACCCGAGACGTTCAATATTCGAAACAAAAACTAACCTCGGGAGCTCGGCTCCAGTAGCGGGAGACTTCCACAAAGTGTCATGAAAAGCGGTCGATTGGTGCAAAAGTTCATAGATAGGGGTTCAAGAGACGGTCCGGCGTCGGCGGCCGAGGAAGGAGAGACAAGGATGAAGAAGAAGACCTCTCGTTGGAGCCGGACGGGACGGAGGAAAGCGAAAATTCGACAAGTGCGTTGAGTTATACACGTTGTAACGCGCCAGGGATGGGGGGCCGTCGGGGGCGGGTAGGGCTGTCGTCGTAGGGGGAGGGAAGGGATGGAGGTCGGGGACCGATTTCGGAGCTTCTTGGGCCTCTGAAAACTCGTGAGGCGAAACCTGGGGGATAGATTTCGTGGGGCAGATCTGTTCGGGAGGGTCGCTGGGCGTCCAAAGAGGCTGCTGCGAGGTGGGATATTGGCGAAAAAAAAATTTTCGGGGATGGGTGGGCGGGCGGGCGGTGGGTGTGAGATTGATTGATTGCAAATGTTTTATTGTTTGGGGAAATTCGTTCCATAGTCTGCAAGCGGTAATAATGATGGAACGCTGAAAATTACTGTCTTGTGATGATTAATAAGGAGTTTATGCCTCCCTCTAGTATTACGGTTATGTACAGTGTCTAAACTCCTGAATTCCGTGGAAAGATAATGTGGATTGCCATAAGTAAGTAATTGGTATAGTAAGGAAAGCAATGGAACCGTCTTCGGGACTTCAAATTTAACCAGTTTAGCTTCACGAATGAATCAGAAATGTGGTTAGGGATTAGGTATAGTTGAATTTGCTATGTAGGCCAGGGGTCGGGAAGCTGAGGCTTCTGAGCCACATGCCTCTCTTTCATGACTTTCGTGCAGCTCCCTACATTAAATCTCTCAATTAACCCATTATTCCCCAAAACGTTTTTATTTTGCATATTTTATGAAATTTTTGTATTACTATACATAAAATTGCCTTCTTTGGTAGGTTTTTCTTTTAAGTACTAAATGTACAAATTAATTCAATTATTCTTGTTTTGTACACCTTCAAACATGTATATTTTTTTAAACTGCGAACTTGCGAATAAAGAATTTGCGTCAAAAATCTATTAATTTCAA
Source organism: Tanypteryx hageni (assembly GCA_028673005.1). NCBI lineage: Eukaryota > Metazoa > Arthropoda > Insecta > Odonata > Petaluridae > Tanypteryx > Tanypteryx hageni. The sequence continues at coordinate 87,650,848 of CM054114.1, read as the reverse complement.
ATAGCAAAATTTCAATAAATACAATTTTTCATTCCAGAATAGTTCATATTATAGACCACTTAGCATACACTTTACTTTAGTTTAACTAATTTTATGATGCCTGTTACATAGCTTTTAATTTTACAAAAAAGGAAATTAACCAATTTTAATTCTAGCACATGTAATTATTTCATATAAAGAACTTAGGGTAGTGGTTCCCAAACTGTGTGCCGCAGTAGATTTTTATGGGTGCCGCAAAAAAGCTTTGTTTAGTACATAAATGAATCAAGGATTTTCATGTGTTGGTGAGTAATTGGGCATTGAATTTTTTCTAATACATTGATTAAGTGGTAGAAACAATGAATGGATGTGTCCAAAGATTGTAACACCCGTATCTAAAAATATAAAAAGCTTGTTACAAGGCTGGTGAGACGCGAAAACCTCTTTACCTTAGAAAGTATGCCGCAACTTAAAAACGCTTGGGAACCACTGATTTAGGGTGTCGAGGAACATAGCACTCTTTACAAATAAATATTGTCCTCTTGGAACAATGTTTACAATGGCGAAAGCGTGTTGATCCCTTGGTAATTACTTGGTCTCTGACATCGCGTTTGATTGAATCCAGTCCGAGCGAAATAGATGCGCGTGGATCTCTCCCAGCGGTCTCTGAGCCATAACGTCGCAAAAGGAACTAAACACATTCCCTACGAAAATCTAAAATGGAATATTGTTATTCAATTAACTTCTATAAACATACCACCCTTCTTCGCAGGAAACATAGACTGCCCACCCAATAAAAGAACACCACCACTTTTTCGTTCAATTAGTTGATCTGTACTGCGCAACATATTGATCATTCACATCAACCCCACACTTATTTAAATAATACTGCTAAAGTAGTGAAAGGTATAGGTACGGTTGTATTCAATTTCTTGGCTACTGAATAGCGCCTAACATTTTTTAAGAAAGAAAACAAAGTTTTGAAAATAAAAAAAATTGGCAAAATATGTGATTAGTATACCTAAAAGGGAAATCTTATCTGCCCAGTGGCAACATTTGTTGCCACCTTAGTTTGTTGTCCAACTACGGTGGTGAAAAAAAATATTTCTAGATCGTTATTTTTTCATGTTAACTCTTACACAATGTAGAATTTACAAATAGAAGGAGAGAGAGAGAGATTATAATAAAACTTTTACGGAAATTATATTCTACTTAGGGTAGAAAGATGACAAGAGGCCAATAGAAATGGACGAACATAAAGAAACATTTGAAATTTTTGTTTAAACGGTATGGAAACAAAAATAACGCGGGCATTGAATATTTATTATAGAATAAATTGAGATTATAAAAAATATAACTACATTTTCAGGTCGCTCTAATGAAAAGAAGAATAATTCTAAATTGCTTGGTAACAAATGTTGCCTCTGGACAGATATGGGTTAAAACTAAAACTAAATTGGCTTCGTTAATAATCTTAATAAAAATTGCGGAAAAATAAAAAGATGGGCCTATTATTAGAAGAACCGTTTTTTTAACAGTTATAGTCGCAAAACGTGAAATGACGGCAAGACTAATGGGGGATGGGGTGGATGATCGCCCCCGTCATCCCCCGTGGATCCGCCAATAAACGCTGCTCTTCTTATGTTACGCGTTATTCATTAATTGAAAAAGTGTCTCTTCTTGTGAGAAAGGTTGCCGACGTCTGTCCTAGGCGGCCGCCTAGATCGCCTGGCCCTATATTCGCCCCTGCCCGTCAGCATTATTATATCCGATTAAAGCACTTCTAATACGGTTTTTTGTATCTACTATGTCATTCAACCATTATCTATAATATACTGCCGTGGTTTCGCCATGCCGTCTGCCCCTCTGTCTGTCTGTCGGTCGGTCTGTTCGCTGTTCTAGAGCCCAGACGCGTACATAAAATCGAATCATATCTCGTATTTGGGCAATATATAATCTTTTGCAGACCCCATTTTCAGAAAAGTGACATTGCACAAAAATAAAGGGTAGTTTATTCATCACGATTTTTAGAAACATTTTATTTACTCAGAAATGGCTGGAGGGAATTTTATTAAAATCTATCCAATTGTAGATCCTGATGTCACAATTAATACTGCGTAATCCATATGACTCTTACAGTCACTATATGCCTTCCAGTGACATTACAATCTACGCTAAGCGACCTTACCTAAGCCCTATGACGCCACGCCTTCGCCGAGAACCACTCAAAATCTTACTACAGCAATACGGTTAAACTAAATCGAATGATATCTGACATTAGTTGATGATATCATTCATAAAAGACATTCTGAAGACATGAACGATATTTCGCAACAATAAAGGGTACTTTATTTTCGATATTTTAAAACAAAATCTTACTATAGCCTTACGGTTAAACTAAATCGAATTGTATCTCATATTAGTGGATAATGTCGTTCATAAAAGACATTCTGAAGAGATGAACTATATTGCGCAACAAATAAGTGTACTTTTTTGTAGGATATTTTTAAAGATTTACTCAACAATTGCTACAAGGATTTCGATTACATCCACCTTATCGTACAGTCTTGTGCCACAAATAATACTAACGAAGCCATATATCCCAAAAAATACTAAATATCGAACTGTGGCATTAAAATATACGCTAAACCATGCGTAACATTGATTTATGAGCGATTTTCTTTTATATGCGTACTCAGTGGACCAAACGTATATGCGTATATGAGAAATTTTGTGCAATGTTTATTGCGTCGTTTTTTTATGAGTTGGCACGAAGGCCTTAAAAGAAAAATCTTCGATGAACGTTAAAAGAAGCTGAATTTCTAAGCTGTAGAATTTAATAAACGATCTTTTATATCGAGGGAGATAGTCATTTATTTTCTCTCTCTATCTCTGTCTTTCCTGTTCAGGTGGAGGTCCTGAGCGTTTCTCCGGCGGTAGGCGAAGCTGATGCGGAGGAGGAGGTGGGCGGAGGAGGAGTGGGGGTGGCGGCCATAAACGCCGCCAACTCGAGCGCCGCGGCGAAGGGCGACGCGGGGGAAGGGGAGGGCGTGGAGGTTTCACAGCCTCCAGCATCGGCGTCCAGCGTTGCGGACCTATTGGAATATCTACTTGATCTGGTAGATCTGGTAGAATGAGCCTACCATCTGGTAAGCGAATATTCTATCTAATGGTATATTAGAATTTCTGGCGATATCAATGAAAATTTGATAGATTTTCTAGTAGTTTTTAAAAGTTGCCCTTTTTCTACGCACCATAAAAAATTATATACAGATTTTCGTATATTTTTAAGCAATACAACTTTAATATCAAATAACCTGTAGTCAGGCCACCAGTGAGACTCAGAGAGGTCCGAGCCACATCCAGATTTTGAGGCCCCTCGCCGTAATAAATATAAAAATGTTAGGCATTATGTAGCCCACTTTGGTGGTCGGGGTTCGCTGAAAGGTTACAGCGGATCGATTAAAAATCAAATTGTAAGTTACGTTCGATGTCACTTCATCTTTTCTGAATGGAAGAAGAACAAGGGCCCTCTTTTCGACAAGCCCCCCAGATAGTGCCTGTGCATAATTCCATCTCTGAAAAACTGCCAAAATTTGAGGGCCCCTTAAGCTTGAGGTCAAATGCCCCCCCCCCCACATTTTCATAGGGCCTGCCTATAGTTATTTTGCACCAGATAACCTTCCACGACCGATATAGCTTATGTAATGGCGGCCATAAGAAATTTAGTTTAAATCACGTCGGTGTTTTTTATAACATTCCATTTTATATAAATACCAAATTAAGGTAAATTGTTTAATATCAATTGTGAAATTTTTGTATAACATAAATTACTCATGGAAAAAAAGCTATGTGAAGCTCTATTCTACTTACGCACATACATACTTAAGATATATATCAGTAATATAATTTTTGTATTGTTGTATTACGCTGTATCACATTGACAGTGTGTAATTACTCCAACCTACAGAAATGTAGACTTGTTTGGTAAAACGATCCACAGATCAATTTATGGCCTGCATAGAACCTGAACAACATGTATATGAAGATATAGCTTTCATTTTATAATAATGTCATAATAGTAAGACATTAATTTTTATAATCTAAATAAACTATTATGAAACAATGTCATTTTTTTAGATTTTAAACATTTTATAATTTCCATTTAGCATTATCGGTTATAATAATAATAATAATTTTAATAACACTGTAGGTCTCAAATAGGCATGGAGCAGGTACATAACAGCAATAGTACATTGCTACAGAATAAATCAGTTCATGAACTTAGAAATTCTTGAACACTATAAAAATTATTATTTAACAATCAACATTTGAATCTTTTCTAATGATAGGAATACTTGAATAACATTTAACATTACAAGGTAACTTGTTATAAGGCACTGAGGTGGCATTGTTGATAGCCTATAATCCTTGATATGAACATCATCTTTGTGTCCTGTATTATAATTGTAAAGCTTCTGATTAGATTGGAACAGTGAAGAGTTTTGTTTTACAAATATACAACAATTTAAAAAATACATACCATCATATATATATATATATATATATATATATATATATATATTTAATATATATATATATATATATATATATATATATATATATATATATATATATATATATACACACATATGTATGGGGTATTGTGATTATGCCTAAAGAAATATACAATGGTTTACCAGGAGAGCTTTGATGGCCGGCTTTTTTCAGGAAGAAGACTTTATTGGCATATTTATCATGACCCCAAAAGATTATTCCATATGACAAATAAGAATGAATCTTTTCATTATATAATAATTTTAACATTTCAATATTGAAACTTTTGAATAATCTATGTAGCATAAAATTTCCAGTTGATAATTTTTACTTTTCCAATGACAGTGCTCGAATGAAAGTCGGCAACGCTGGTCACCAAGGCCCACGTGTCTCCCCGCCCCCAGAAGCTAACAAGTGGCTCTCATCATTGCGATGGACAGTGGGGCTGCTTTTTTAATAGATTCTTTATTTAAGGAGCTGAATAAGGTAAAATTTTCACTCAACTATATTAGAGAACATCATTACGATAATAATGAATCAAACATGTTGGGGAGTAAATCAGGATAGGAATAATAAACACAAGAGGATTTATATTCCCAGTACAGCTCATTCATTAAGTTTAGTTTTGAATGCCTGGGCAAAAATGTAGTACAAAGTATGCACTGCATATCTATACTATAGTAAATCTGCTTCTAACTTATGAGATATCATATAGGAGGATATTCTAGTTGGTAGCATGAACTAAGGCAGGTGGCATCTGGATGCGCAGAAGGCATGGAATGTCACTTGGTTTCCGTCACTCCTTCACTTGGCCATTCAGCATCAGTCTGTTACAGCAGCTTTTGGGGTGCTGTTTGTACATTTGCGGCATAATTTTTGTGTTTATTTACTTTTTTTACAATTGAGATTTAAACGGTGGTGTTCTAAAATGGAGAGCAAAGGAAGTAAGCACAATGTTTTGCACAAACAGGCAAGATAAATCATATATAAAGTGTATCGGTACTCGGGACCAGCGGAACAGGGTTGCAAAACAGGCAACTGCCTAGGGTGCCAAAGATTGCGAGGCGGAATGAAAAGTCAATGATTTGATTTCACAGCACTGTATATGTGTGTGTCTGTATTCTTTTCTTTAAGTAATGAACACTTATCATTCATCTTTGATTGATTCATTTTGCTATATTTTTTACATGCATTTGTGTTGTAAATACCTTTATATTCAAAATGATTTCAATTCCTCTTCAATGCTGTGCACTACCCCAATCCTAAAAGTATAAGAAGAACTAGCGGTCTGAAGATGTTGGCGTACCAACTAAAATATGAGCCTAAAGTTATGATTTGCTTAATCTCTTGCTAAAAAATTATCATCTTAATGCCCATTTTTACCACTGTTACTAACCATAAAGCTTTTTAATGTGGAAAGATATTGTTATTAGTAATTATGAAAAAATATTTAATAATAAAAACAAGCTTTAATTAATATTATATTTAAGTAATACCGGTGCTTATAGACATCATTGTGTAATTACTAATAAAAGTAATTTTCAACTGTTAGATTTTTAGTCACATTTATATTGGAGTAGAGTGCCAAAAAATTGTTTGCCAAGAGTGCCAAACTGTCAGTAGTACAAAAACGAGATGGAGCATGCAGATGATTCAACAAGTACAGCAGGTTACAATGTTGCCAGTTGTCAAGAGCAAACAGCGAGCGCCTGTGGCATATCATGCATCATGCATTGCTTTCTGAGCAAAAGCTTATGCAGGCTGCCGGTTTGGCAGCAATGTAACGTGTATTTCTCTCTCTCACTCTGCGCAGTAATGTTGACTCACCTGCCTTTGTCCTGCTGTAAACTATATTAGGGGGATACTAATGTTTAGGCACTTTCAGATGAGCTGGATACACGACGTTATTATGTGTGTAGGACCTTGTGCATAACTGCCTAGACAAATCAAAAACCTCATAAATGTCAAATAATGCAGCTGCTATAAAATTACATAAAAGTCTAAACAAATATTTAAGGTATATGTATTTCTGATTGTGCTACAAAATACAAACTGACGGGTTTGTAAATATGGAAGTGTTGATGTATTGCAGCATTTTTGTGTTCTGAATCTCCCAGCAGAACAGGAAAAATTATTTCTGATCAATTAATTGAAAATATTGCTTGATGAGATAAAAGGATGGAAAAAATCATTTAATGGGTGGTGACAGACTTTCAAAATTTATTATCTCCATATCCATTCATTTCAGTGAACAGTTTTCTCAGGATGCCAACAAAAGACAAGATATTAAGGGGATTAACTTAACTGTAAATGTGAAGGCCATAGCTATTTACAAGCCCTCATTATTCTACAGTAGAACAGTTTGAATGTGTAACGTTCCTTAATTTCCAGAGCAGATCTGTGATAAATGCATAAAAATGATGCTAACAAATAGTCAAGTAGTGGACATAAAATTTCTTAATTATGAATGAAATGTGCGCGTGTATTATTGGCTAATCAACCTCTTCTTGGATTATTATAGCCATAGCTCCTTCCACACTGAACACACTCACAGAGAAGGAGGGGATCCCAGTGAGGGCTCCTCAAACCACACACACAGGAGGTCGGATCACCTTGGAAAAATCCTACCTTCGCAGGATTCAGGCCTGCTGTGTTTTCTTTGGGTAACCATATTTCAAGTACTTTACTACTATTTTTTTAAATGTTTATGTTATTTTGTAATAGCCTTTTGTCTGTGAATTAATAAATAATAATAAATCTTTTATTGCAGGTTCAGAATGTCTCAATTAATTTTATAACAAAAACTTCATTGTTGAGGAGCAACAGCTAAGATATTATGTTGAATTCTGCTCAAATAGAAGGGTAAAGGGGTAATCCATCACTGAAATATTAAACATTCAGGATATACAGGGATGCTTGAACTCCAGGGAACTTCAATCTCCTACCTGAATCAATAATGCTAAGACCACAGAGGCCAACACGTTGTCTTTCAACTGGATATCCAGGACAATTGCAAGTCAACTTTTGAGAACCTGCTCTAAATATGATTTCAAAGAATCTCCAAGCAGCCCAAGTGTTAGTGTTGCTGCTATGCTTGAACAAGTTTTGCTTAATTTACTTATATCTTTTTGTTAAAAACTAAAAATTGTGTTTTTGGTAGCATGCAGTGCAGTCATTACCTAAGTTCTAGCCACCTGTGGTTCAGAAACATCAAGTGTGAAATGCCTCCATACTTGAGCTTACCTGGTCAGAGATGTGGATTATATTTAATGTGACTGAAAGACTGTGAAATGCGCTCATACTGTAAAAATAAATAAATAAATAAATAAAATATCCAATACCCTGTCTTTTATTCAATTTTACTGTTTCTTTAATGCTGATATTTGCTTTACCTGCTTCACACTAAGATTTAAATAGAATTAAGGATTTTGTAGCTTTTCACTATAATAAACGAGCTGTATACATTATCTGTCTTACGAAATTCCGCAGATAATTAAAAACTGGTTATGCAGGAGCATTTCCTCTTTTTAAGAATATAATTGTTTTTAGCATTCAGTGGTTTTTTATTGTTCGGTTTTACAATTCTTTTCAGATCTGAATAATTTGGATATTGAAACAGTGTTGCCTTTCCAAAACTTAAAATATCTGTAGAATCAGAAAGAAAAATCTGTAGAATTATCTGTTAAAGGAATATTTATGCTCAAATTTTGTTTTATATATGTAAATTTAGGAAAAACTAAACACGGTTATTTTACTTGCTTTACTAAAGAAATAAATCAGTTTTTTATGATAATAATTATTTATTAATGGAAAAAGAAATACATCTGTTAGGAATATATAATGCAACTAGGTATGGCAATAAAACTAAATGGCTCAACCCTAAATGAAAAATATGTAAATCGATAAAATATTTTTATGAATACATATGATGAAAAAGGTAAATGAAAATTTTTAATTCCCTCTAATTTACTACAACGTGATTTAGGACTATACTTAACGATTATATTTCTCTCCTGCCTTGATCGATCTCTTTAACAGTGACTTTCTTGCATTAAAATTATAACGATATGCATTCTTTATGAATTGTTTTGTTAATATTAAACCTGCATTAAGGAGAATATCTAACGTAAGACATTACTAAGGGTAAAGTGTTTACGATAGTCGCAGGTAGGTGTTGTAGTGATGGCAACAAAAAAAATAGTGCTTTACATATCTCAAACAAAACATTATATGGAAAATGTTTCAAACATAGGTTATTGAAAATGAAATTTCCTACAACTTTTATTCCAATACATATATACACTCATCAAATATTAAACTAAATATTTCAAAAGAATCTGATGTGGCCGCCACATTACTTTCTCCATGACTAATATTTCGAAAAATTACAAACAGTGGTTGTGGCAGCTAAAAAATATGGTTTTTAAAAATGTTTCGTACAAATGTTGTAGAATATTCCATTTCCTGCAACATTTATATACCCATACATATACCCATTGAAATAAAATTTCCAAAATTTTGACAGTTTATATTTATCAAAGCTTTCACTTTGTAAAAATTAAATACAACAATGCATTTAATATTGAATTCACATACACATAACATTTAAAAGACAAAAGTAATCAATTAAAATCTTTTTTAACACTTAGAATATACCTAATCATACTTATAATTCAAAGTTTAGTATAAAAATTTTGGTCTGTGCGGGACCTTCTACTAGAAAGTGTAGTTAAATTGAGATGTGCTAGTATATCATTATAGGAAATATCAACCAGTGAAATTACCATTTTAAATGCCAATCGATCTCAGAAATTTCTGCTGGACTCGTTCCATCATGTGGGAGTCCATTTCATAATATGGGCTCCAATTGACTGAACAATACTCCAGCTGACTGCGGACACACAGCAGTGACAGCAAATAAATTAGTAAAATCAGTTGTATTCCTGCTTATAAATCCAAGAGATTCCATTGCTGCATTTGAAATATAGTAGAAGCCCTCATAACTGACCTTCGCTTAACCGACTCGCTTGATTAACTGATGTTTTATGCCCCTAGGTCTGAAAACTGAAATCCACAGTCGAGTGCAACATTTTACATAAAACGACTAGTTTAAAAGAGTTTAAACCATTCCTTTCCTTACGCATGAATCTCACGAGTTGTTCTTTGTGCTAAAATGTTTCTCATTACATAGTAATCCAGTCTAGTACGCATGTGCTGTCAGTTGTCCCACATACTAGTACTGTTCATTGTTATTTTAGTTATGATATTTAATCAATATAAAATTATGTATATATATATATATTATATATTCATATTTATTTATAGGATATGGGTGAGATAAGAAAGAGAGTGGTTGTTTCCATGAAAAATAAGCTTGATGCTCTGGAGAGAATTGATAGGGGTGTGTCAGTAAGACAAATTTCTGTGGAATTAGGTGTTGGAGAGACAACTGTGAAAGACTGGGAATAAAAGCTTGAATCTAGAATGATTTTGCAGTCAGATTGCAACACAAGTGTCTTTATCTTCCCATTCATCATTAAAGAAATCAAAATTGGAAATTTTAGAAGATGCATTATGGCTGTGGTTTATGCAAGAAAGACATCATGGAATTTCAATCAGTGGACCCATACCCAAGGAAAAGGACCTAACCCTAAATCAAAAAATTGGTGGTGCGCAGAAATTTACTGCAAGTAATGGATGGCTTGGACGTTGGAAAAAACGTCATGGTATCCATGTATTAATCATCACTGGAGAGAAGTTATCGTCTGATCAGCATGCTGCTCAAAAATTTCTGCAGGATTTAAGAGAGCTTATCGACCAAGATAAATCAGTTGGAGGACAACTCTGCAATATAGACGAAACAGGTCTAAATTACAAAATGTTACCAACAAAAACGATGGCAAAAAAGGATGAGCCTGCAGCATCAGGATACAAATAATCCAAAGAAAGACTCATGTAGCTGCCTGCAGCAATGCAGCTGGAACTCACAAATTGCCACATTTATTGTTGGTAAATCAAAAAATCCCAGAGATTTTAAAAGTATAAATCGTTTGTCTTCACCAGTTTACTACCACTACTACTAATTGAGTCACACCACAAGAGTGTAGATTAACTGTGTGAGAATACTGGTATTGTGGTATTATGTAACTTGGAGTAGGATATACACTGGAAAGATGTGCAGCAAAGAGATTAGCAAATTCCTGAAATGAACATAATTCCACAATCTACTTGTATTCGATGGAATGGAATCTTGAACACAACTAGTATAGGAGAGGTAACAAACGTTTGACAATGACTCCCATTTAGCATGAAGAGATGCAAAAGAATTGTAATCTACACCAGATCTACTTATTTTAAGCTTCTTGTGGGTTATTTTCTTATCATATATTAATGAAATTAATTTTTACTAAACCAGTTGGGTAAGTGGGATGATCCATTCTCGTGTAAAATTTCAGGAACATACAGATTAATGGTATTATTTACAATATCATAAAAATAACAAACAGAATCATCTAATTGTTTTTCAGTCAATATAAACCAATCTATAGAGATAAAGTAATCTATCATTGCAGAATATTTTCCTTTCCTAAAGTTGACAGTTTCAAAATTAATATCTACACGTGGGGATACACCTACATGAAGTTCACACATAAGAGGAGGATGATAGGCATTACACGGCAAAAGTCACGTCAACATCATAAGCACTGTTCAATGAGCACTTTTTAATATCTGTTAAACACAAATCCAGAATCTCGCCATATTGCTTTTTAAATAAGTTTTTTGTACAAAATTCAGATATTGGCAGTGAGGTAAACTTCAGGAAAGAATGTTGACCAATTATTACCTGGCAAATTGAATCGCCAAACATAAGCGAATGGGCGTCTGTACACAAATATGCAAGACGCTTTACTTCTTCGCGATATTTTTGGTATATGCCTTGGTCAGATTTGGGAGGAATGTAAACACATCATTAAATAGTTTAAGAGATGGAGATGACACCATGAGAAAATTGTATCCAATGTTACACGAGGATGTAGCTTAAAGTTGATAAGATTTTAACATAAAATCAACACCAATTAGCACTCCACCTTCCCTTTTCTTAATACTTGTACAATCACTGCAATCAGTTCTCAAATATTTTATAAATAAAAAGTGCCTGTTGGGAATCCCATATATCGCGTGTTAGCCAAGTCTCATAGAATAATATGATATCACACTCGATATTAACAGCTGAAATACGCATGTCCTTTAATTTAGTCCGCAAACCGCGGACATTCTGATAGTATGCGGAAATATTAGTTACAAATTTCTTAAATGTTTATCTATCACTATTTTGGGAACAAAGGAGTAATCTCCGCTCTTCATAACATTTTTATAATGACGACAGTTTATTGATTTTAGTAGGATTGTCGATGTAATTATTTAATTTTGAGTCATGTTCTATTCCAGGCGATATTTTAAGCATGTAAACAATTTTAAAAAATCGTTCCACCGTATATATGAAAATAGTTTTTAACTTGAACGAGAATTTCTAAATTTACTTAAAGTTCCTTTAAAAATGAAACCAAAAGGAATGTATGATTTTATAAATAAATTTAAAGTTATTTTGATGTATACAATATCAACAAAATAAACATTAAAGAAAGACTAAAATAGTATAAAATTCTAGATATCGTACAAGGAGACGCTACGGACTGTAACTCACAGATTCGGTTCATCTTCTACCAGTGGAGAGTGTTGTTCAATATCTATAGGAATACCTTTTCGGAATTTCGAACCAATGGCTTTAACTTTAAGAGAAATAATTAATTAAAAAGTGCAAAAAAATGGACCGATTTTCAAATGCTTGTAACTTCGCTATCTCTGGAGTCTCTATGCTAGAGATAACGCTTAACATAAATCTCGCGTCCCGTACTTTTGGCATTCGAGACTCCCGCTTGCGAATTTTCTTCTCCTGCAAAATGTCCTTTTCCCTACAGGTTTTTATATCCCAATCTTCAGAAAGTAATTGAACGCTTCTAATTTCTTTACGCAGGGGAATTACTTTTAATTAATTAATAATTATCGCTCAATTTTGTCTGGTAATTAAAATTAAGCATATTATTTTTGTAAGCCATTAGCAGCATTGTCATTTTAAAACAATAAAAAAATTGTCGGAATAATTTAAAGTTAAAAAGAATAATATTACCTTTATGATTCACTACGTCACTCATTAAGGAAACTCCTCCCGTAGTGGAGTGTGTTTAACAGTAAGGCAATAAATAACACATCAAACAGCCTCTTGATTTAAACTCTCATACGAGACCGTTTCATTGTGTCAAACACTGGAAAAATCTTCGGTACTTGTCCTGTGAGATAATTCCCTTCCTTCCTTCATAATTCGCACATTATACAGAGGAACCGAAAAGCTGTCACACACTCGGTGGAAATCTTTTTCTACTTGGGCCGAGCTCCCAAGGATAGTTTTCGTTGCGAAAATTGAAGTCCCGGGTTTGATTCCGGGGAATATCCTTCCAATTTGATTTACATGGGAAATCTGAAACCCACCGAGCAGGGAAATTTTCTCTTGCATATTAAAATATCTTAGAATTGTAATATCGGAGCGGGATTTGCACCGTTCTCTGAGAGAAGGAATGGAGATTCTAATTTTTATCGTAAAACGCTGCTTATCCATCTTATTTCTTCGAATTTCGCGTAAATACTGCCGTTTTTGTCACTCATTACGAGGGTGTAGCCATAGCAACAACTATTGATGGACTCGGATTCGGAATAGTCTAATAAATACACGTATTGTTTCTGTCGAACGAAAATACGCGTGTTCAATTTAATATCCCGTTCGAATGTATTTGTCATATTTTATAACGTTCAATTATGAAATTTGAGAACACAAGGAGCAACATATCTGCGGTGATTTTAAAGCTATTAGAGCCAATATAAGTAGGTATTAAATAAATGATTAAATGGAAAGCTCGCATCGTTAGTTCTGTTTGGGTCGTCTTATTATTATGTTATGCAGAGACATACTTTTCCTTCCTGTTTGTTGTTGCCAACGAAAACAATCTTCGTAACCCATGAAGTAAACAAGATCTAATTGTAAGTAATAACTTTTATTTTCTTTATCGCGCCTACTGAACATATTGATTGAAAGGAAATGGATTATTCAGGACGAAGAAGTGAACTAAAATACGTGTAGTTTCGTTACGTTTACCTACACTCAGCTTTTGTAAGTCAAAAGACATAAATAATTTACGACGAAGGAATGAGCGTGAGTGTAAAGATTAACGTACTTCATCTCAAGTGAGGTATGTATGAGTTAAATAATAATTCAATTTTCGATTGTTCTATCGCAAATTCTGTATTTCTTTGGCATCGCTTCTGATATGTCCTTTAGCAGTGCTTAGAATTTAAATTTATCTTGTTTTCTAAATTGATTATGTCAAACAATGGAGGCTTATTTCTTGTGTCGTCTCTGTTGGCCGTTACCGTGGAAACCACACGATTCAGAACTAGTTCATTCTTGTTGAAAAAACTAAAGAAGACGGAGCGGAATATGAGCGGGAGAGGTAATTAACTTGTTTTTCACCAATATTATTGAAAATCTGGCATATTTCAGAACTCGGAACGTAGCCTAGCTCAGTTGATTAGTGGAATTTTAATTAAATGCATGGTTACTTGTCGTTGCAATCAACGATCGCTATTCTAGCCCTAATTTCATCGGTACATTTTGATTCTCTCGTTATCATGCTAGCAAGGTGCTTTACTTTACGATCTGAAACTGGTTCCGATGGCTTTCCAACTTACGTTCAAGTTTTTCCTTTCTCCATATCCAAATCAACTTGGATTTTTTCTCATTCGTTTCCTAGGATAATTTTGCTTATTTAACCTTAGCTGTGTCCGTCCGTCTTTCGAAGCATTCGTCCTCGCTACAAAGACTAACTATTAATGCTTACACAACCAGTAAATTACTTATATAATCCTATCTCCTACAACATCTTGCTTAGCTTGAAACCATCAAAGTAGGTTTACGAGTTAATACAAACTGTAGTTTTAAGAAATTCTTTTCTTTTTGACAATCTTTGAATAGTTCAAAATGTAAAAGAAAGAGCAAAGCCGTCGACATACGTTAAATCCGAAATTCTTTTCTCATTTGTGTCGGCAGATTTTTATTTATTTATTTATTTATTTTTAGCGAACGATGTTGCCCTAGGGGTGGCAATTTTTTTATCCTGCCTGCTCCTGGCGTTCTGGGTATGGGAGGTCATTAGGCGGTACTGCGTCGGGCGCAGAAGAAGATGGAATGTTGAAGACGGCGTGCCCGACGTGGTGCATGATACCGCCAATTTGCCTGTAAGTATAATACGCGTATACTTGCGATTACATTCTTCTTCTTCTCTTATCGTATAAACCCTTCTAGTGGGTTATTTTATGTTGTTATTAACAAAAATGTTTCTGCTCTGATCCGCCTTCGGATCCCAAAGTATCATTTATGTATTTATTTATATATATTGAGAAACTTCGTCAACCTCACTTCATATCTACATAATTACGTCAACTCATCTTGTTGTTTTCTTATTCAGAATGAAGAGATTCCACGAGGAATCCTCAAAAAACACCAGGACCAGCAACACGTGAGTGTTTATCACCATGTTCTGATTTTTCTGCATATACATATTTACTCTGATGCATGAGTGGTGATGGTGCCAGTCATAGATGAAAATCTTTTTCTCTCTCAAAGATTTTAATGTATTAAATTATAGCTCACTTCCCAAAACTTGTTAAGATTGATAAGATTGTTAGTATGTCAGCTGATACTCCCAATAGGTAGTAACATTGGTGGGGATTGCCATCCCGGAGGGATTTTCTAATCCCGGGGTTACGGGATTGTGATTTTTTCAATCCCGGGATCGAGGAAAAGTGGTGGGAAATGAAAAACACACAATATTTTTAAACAATAATTTTGATCCATGCACAGACATGAAATCATCATATGCAGTTATGGAAGTAATATCAAGTTTTGACAAAATTTAAGTAACGTCAATGAAAATAACTTTTTATCAGCAGGTAAAACTGAAATCAAACACGTATTTTTGGAGAAAATGTAAAGGAAATTTAAATAACTAAAGTAGCTATTGTTGCGGTATCTTAAATTAAATTAAATTGATTGCATTTATGTAAATTAAACGGTACTATTAGATTAAGGTTCTCCTCACTTAAAAGCTATTCACAAATTTCTGAAGTACGCCCTTAAAAAACAAAGTGCATCTAATGTCGGGTCACTCATTCTTGATCTGTATTTATTGCACAGCATCCCTGCTGATGAAAAAGCCCTTTCTGATTCTACACTAGTAGGAGGAATAGCTAGCAACTGCTGGTAAAGAAACTGCAGATTTTCTCATTTACGTCCATTTTCACGGAAATCCTTTTGCTCTGGTGCTATTGATAATGCTAGATCATTTGAATTATAGCAGGAGGATTATTTCTTGAGAGTAACTAAACATTGGGTAATGACCGAATCGAGTTCTTTCTTTAACTTCTCTGAATATGATGTACCAGTCTCAAAACGTTCAGATGCTGCCGTTCGCTTAGTGTGTAAGTCATCATTTATAGATCGGCTTCTTGATGCTGATGAAACTTGCTCTTCTTTCTTGTCCAGTGCTTCATATGTTTTACTAATATTACAATAACATGTACTCGGGTTTTCTGTAACAAACATTTTTATGTTCGCTAGTGATGGCACAGAAAATATATTATCACGAGCCTGTGACCCGTACTGAAGATACCTCAATACCCCTGATAACTTAGTTCGTCTCTTCATTATTTGATTTTTCATATTATGTCCTAACTCTGTATTCACATCATTCAGTTTCTTCATCATGATTTCCAACGCTGTCTCACGCGTCAAAAGATTTGCATCTCTTCGGCAAAGAGCTTCCATAGCAATTTTCGCTGGCTGCAGTGTTGCAAAAATAGAAGAAGCAAGTTCATGTTCACTCTCACTAAATGATACATCGGAATTCAGATCGATTCATTATGCAGGTTTTAAGCAATATAAAACGTTCGATCATTTCAACTAAACTGTTCCAGCGAGTTCTTATATCCATAACAAGTGATTTTTCCTCCCCCTATTGTTCGATTACATATTTCTGAAGGAATCTCTCGTTATTTGCGAGTGATTTTCTGAAGAGAATAACAGTTTTCCTTATTTTTTGAATCAATAACTTAATGTTTGTTTCTGATAGTTTGTAAGCCCCTCCGCCTTCAAACGAATCATCTTCGTCTGTTTCATCACTCGAGGAAAAGGATTCATCACTTGATTCATGTCCTTCCGATTCCGCGAATTCCATTTCTTCTTGATAATATTCATTCTTCTTTAGGTTTGCCACACCCCAAAGGATATTTTTCATTTTTTTCGTTGTTCTTATTTTCCAAGAATGATGACATATCATAAACTCAGATAAAAAGCAGTAATACTCATTGAATTCCAACGACTTATATATTTTATTATACATCAAATACAATTTAATAGTTGGCGCCACCTGATAGCAAAAGCAAATATGTCAATCCCGAAATCCCGGGATTTAGGTTTACCTAATCCCGAGATTTCGGGATAGAAATTTTGGACGGGATCCCGGGACTGCAATCCCTAAACATTGGAGGTGCAAAAAGTACAGGTTCTAAGAATCTTTTCCGGAAATTATCGGACAGCTGTAGTAGAACATTTGTGGGGATCCGTTGCACGGAACACATTTACATTAAAACGGTCTGTGGAAGTTGGTATTGTAAAAATATTCAGATTTGTTCATATGGACACGGTACGAGTGGAGGCACTGAAATCATTTTGTGATTTTAACGACAAATTTTGTCGCATACGAGCACAAGATTTCTGAGACTTATGCTTACTCTTGAAAGAATAAATACTAAAAATGGTTCAACAGCTTATTTTTTTATCAGTTGAAAATGCACCCGTTATTCTTCCGAAATTTGCCGAAGATCCTAAGTCAGCACTTTGGTTCTAGTTCTTACACAATGTTGATGCCATTTCCAAAATGGAGGGGAAGCCGCATGTGAATTTTTGCGCATGTATAAGAATTTGGAAGAGAAAGAAATCTAAGTTATTTCCGCCCAATGTGAAAGAATTGGAGAGGAAAAGTGCTAACGATGGTACAGCCTTCCCTCGTTTTACGAACTTAATTCGTTCCACGAAAACTGTTCGTCAGGCGAAAACTCGTAAAACAAAGATTATTTTCCCATTGCATCGTCAAACGGTAGTTCGTAAAACGAGGGAAGGTGCATTCATTCATCCATCCATCAAGATGATCCAATCCAATTAAGTAAAGGACGCAAATTGGATGCACTCGAACAGCTAGAGATAATTATTTGTAAAGACTCGCCCCTCTTAAATGAATACCTTTTCCACAATCATTCGGCTCTATTTAGCTTACCGAATATTTTTTTAATACTTTGTATGAACATTGTTGTCTTTGGCCCTTTTACCAAGTTTTCGTAACTTTTTGTAACATTTGGCTAGTATGATGCTTTCGCCTTCGTTTCCCAACCGCTCATTCAATTACCTTAATCACCTGATGATGCTGCGATCGTAGTGAAACCGGTCGTGTTTAAATTTAAATTTGTGGAAACTACAAAGTCATTTTTTCATTATTACATATTGGAAATTATGTGACTCAGCACTTGGGCAAAAGAAATATTTTATGGAACTGTAAAATAATTTTATTTTTCTGAGATTTGAATAAGCTTTGTTACTTTTTGTTTCATTAAATTGTAAATTTTTTTGAGAAACTTAATATACTTCATTTCATGACTACGTATTGGTTTTAAGTCATACTGATGTTTTGCTCTTCAGGCTGAAGAGCAGGCGCATGACCCCTCCTCTCCTCACTTCAGACGTAGTCAACCGCCGGGAAAACACGTGAGTGTTACCCTATTTATATGGTTAATCTATATATGTCTGTGTAATAATAAAACAATAAATACATAATTATATAGTCAACAACAAAACATTAGTTCTCCTATCAAAAGATTGAAAATATAAATAACAATTATCTGTTGAATTGCATTTATGTTCTTTGTAATGTTTACATGCTTCTACCAGCTTCCTTAGTAGACCATTTTTTCCCCAGGTCAGATTTTGCGACGAGGTGACCGCGTCAAATGGCAATGGACACGCAGAATTGGTAAATTTTCATTCAAGTATCTTATTGCGCCGCCCCAGCTCGCTGCTCGCAACAATCCCGTAATGACGTTTGGCGGACGTTCTGCCTGCTAACATTCTTGCAGCTTCACAGAGCGATATAACATTAGCAAAGTATTTCAATCAAGTTCGATAAATCAAAATTCATTCTTTACCTTTTTGCGAAAAAATCTTTTTAGAATTAATTTTTAATTATTTTATTACGATGGTGGCCTGAGTCGCGCGCGGACATTTTGACAGCATGGGAAAATTTTGGCCGTTTAAAAAATAAAATACCATTTGCGAATAGGTTTAGTAAATGTTTGCCAGTAAATATGTAATACTTCTCATAACCAGCGACTTTAGCGAGGGCCAAAACGAGTATAGTGGAGCGAGGGGTTGTCGCGTGTAGCCCATGGAGCGGATGTAAACGGCTTGTGCACCATCGGCGCCAAAGTTGGATAATCTAGTAAAACTTAAAAAACGTGTTAAAATTTGCACCGGCACCGATATTACAATTCTAAGATATTTTGATACGCTAGAGAAAACTGCCCTGCACCACGGTTTTCGGATTTCCCATGTAAATCAAATGGGAAGGATAATAGATCCTGGAATCGAACCCGAGACGTTCAATATTCGAAACAAAAACTAACCTCGGGAGCTCGGCTCCAGTAGCGGGAGACTTCCACAAAGTGTCATGAAAAGCGGTCGATTGGTGCAAAAGTTCATAGATAGGGGTTCAAGAGACGGTCCGGCGTCGGCGGCCGAGGAAGGAGAGACAAGGATGAAGAAGAAGACCTCTTGTTGGAGCCGGACGGGACGGAGGAAAGCGAAAATTCGACAAGTGCGTTGAGTTATACACGTTGTAACGCGCCAGGGATGGGGGGCCGTCGGGGGCGGGTAGGGCTGTCGTCGTAGGGGGAGGGAAGGGATGGAGGTCGGGGACCGATTTCGGAGCTTCTTGGGCCTCTGAAAACTCGTGAGGCGAAACCTGGGGGATAGATTTCGTGGGGCAGATCTGTTCGGGAGGGTCGCTGGGCGTCCAAAGAGGCTGCTGCGAGGTGGGATATTGGCGAAAAAAAATTTTTCGGGGATGGGTGGGCGGGCGGGCGGTGGGTGTGAGATTGATTGATTGCAAATGTTTTATTGTTTGGGGAAATTCGTTCCATAGTCTGCAAGCGGTAATAATGATGGAACGCTGAAAATTACTGTCTTGTGATGATTAATAAGGAGTTTATGCCTCCCTCTAGTATTACGGTTATGTACAGTGTCTAAACTCCTGAATTCCGTGGAAAGATAATGTGGATTGCCATAAGTAAGTAATTGGTATAGTAAGGAAAGCAATGGAACCGTCTTCGGGACTTCAAATTTAACCAGTTTAGCTTCACGAATGAATCAGAAATGTGGTTAGGGATTAGGTATAGTTGAATTTGCTATGTAGGCCAGGGGTCGGGAAGCTGAGGCTTCTGAGCCACATGCCTCTCTTTCATGACTTTCGTGCAGCTCCCTACATTAAATCTCTCAATTAACCCATTATTCCCCAAAACGTTTTTATTTTGCATATTTTATAAAATTTTTGTATTACTATACATAAAATTGCCTTCTTTGGTAGGTTTCTCTTTTAAGTACTAAATGTACAAATTAATTCAATTATTCTTGTTTTGTCCACCTTCAAACATGTATATTTTTTTAAACTGCGAACTTGCGAATAAAGAATTTGCGTCAAAAATCTATTAATTTCAAATAGCAAAATTTCAATAAATACAATTTTTCATTCGAGAATAGTTCATATTATAGACCACTTAGCATACACTTTACTTTAGTTTAACTAATTTTATGATGCCTGTTACATAGCTTTTAATTTTACAAAAAAGGAAATTAACCAATTTTAATTCTAGCACATGTAATTATTTCATATAAAGAACTTAGGGTAGTGGTTCCCAAACTGTGTGCCGCAGTAGATTTTTATGGGTGCCGCAAAAAAACTTTGTTTAGTACATAAATGAATCAAGGATTTTCATGTGTTGGTGAGTAATTGGGCATTGAATTTTTTCTAATACATTGATTAAGTGGTAGAAACAATGAATGGATGTGTCCAAAGATTGTAACACCCGTATCTAAAAATATAAAAAGCTTGTTACAAGGCTGGTGAGACGCGAAAACCTCTTTACCTTAGAAAGTATGCCGCAACTTAAAAACGCTTGGGAACCACTGATTTAGGGTGTCGAGGAACATAGCACTCTTTACAAATAAATATTGTCCTCTTGGAACAATGTTTACAATGGCGAAAGCGTGTTGATCCCTTGGTAATTACTTGGTCTCTGACATCGCGTTTGATTGAATCCAGTCCGAGCGAAATAGATGCGCGTGGATCTCTCCCAGCGGTCTCTGAGCCATAACGTCGCAAAAGGAACTAAACACATTCCCTACGAAAATCTAAAATGGAATATTGTTATTCAATTAACTTCTATAAACATACCACCCTTCTTCGCAGGAAACATAGACTGCCCACCCAATAAAAGAACACCACCACTTTTTCGTTCAATTAGTTGATCTGTACTGCGCAACATATTGATCATTCACATCAACCCCACACTTATTTAAATAATACTGCTAAAGTAGTGAAAGGTATAGGTACGGTTGTATTCAATTTCTTGGCTACTGAATAGCGCCTAACATTTTTTAAGAAAGAAAACAAAGTTTTGAAAATAAAAAAAATT
This sequence comes from Tanypteryx hageni, assembly GCA_028673005.1. Taxonomy (NCBI): domain Eukaryota; kingdom Metazoa; phylum Arthropoda; class Insecta; order Odonata; family Petaluridae; genus Tanypteryx; species Tanypteryx hageni. The sequence goes on along the minus strand of CM054114.1, from coordinate 87,629,404 downwards.
GGCAAAATATGTGATTAGTATACCTAAAAGGGAAATCTTATCTGCCCAGTGGCAACATTTGTTGCCACCTTAGTTTGTTGTCCAACTACGGTGGTGAAAAAAAATATTTCTAGATCGTTATTTTTTCATGTTAACTCTTACACAATGTAGAATTTACAAATAGAAGGAGAGAGAGAGAGATTATAATAAAACTTTTACGGAAATTATATTCTACTTAGGGTAGAAAGATGACAAGAGGCCAATAGAAATGGACGAACATAAAGAAACATTTGAAATTTTTGTTTAAACGGTATGGAAACAAAAATAACGCGGGCATTGAATATTTATTATAGAATAAATTGAGATTATAAAAAATATAACTACATTTTCAGGTCGCTCTAATGAAAAGAAGAATAATTCTAAATTGCTTGGTAACAAATGTTGCCTCTGGACAGATATGGGTTAAAACTAAAACTAAATTGGCTTCGTTAATAATCTTAATAAAAATTGCGGAAAAATAAAAAGATGGGCCTATTATTAGAAGAACCGTTTTTTTAACAGTTATAGTCGCAAAACGTGAAACGACGGCAAGACTAATGGGGGATGGGGTGGATGATCGCCCCCGTCATCCCCCGTGGATCCGCCAATAAACGCTGCTCTTCTTATGTTACGCGTTATTCATTAATTGAAAAAGTGTCTCTTCTTGTGAGAAAGGTTGCCGACGTCTGTCCTAGGCGGCCGCCTAGATCGCCTGGCCCTATATTCGCCCCTGCCCGTCAGCATTATTATATCCGATTAAAGCACTTCTAATACGGTTTTTTGTATCTACTATGTCATTCAACCATTATCTATAATATACTGCCGTGGTTTCGCCATGCCGTCTGCCCCTCTGTCTGTCTGTCGGTCGGTCTGTTCGCTGTTCTAGAGCCCAGACGCGTACATAAAATCGAATCATATCTCGTATTTGGGCAATATATAATCTTTTGCAGACCCCATTTTCAGAAAAGTGACATTGCACAAAAATAAAGGGTAGTTTATTCATCACGATTTTTAGAAACATTTTATTTACTCAGAAATGGCTGGAGGGAATTTTATTAAAATCTATCCAATTGTAGATCCTGATGTCACAATTAATACTGCGTAATCCATATGACTCTTACAGTCACTATATGCCTTCCAGTGACATTACAATCTACGCTAAGCGACCTTACCTAAGCCCTATGACGCCACGCCTTCGCCGAGAACCACTCAAAATCTTACTACAGCAATACGGTTAAACTAAATCGAATGATATCTGACATTAGTTGATGATATCATTCATAAAAGACATTCTGAAGACATGAACGATATTTCGCAACAATAAAGGGTACTTTATTTTCGATATTTTAAAACAAAATCTTACTATAGCCTTACGGTTAAACTAAATCGAATTGTATCTCATATTAGTGGATAATGTCGTTCATAAAAGACATTCTGAAGAGATGAACTATATTGCGCAACAAATAAGTGTACTTTTTTGTAGGATATTTTTAAAGATTTACTCAACAATTGCTACAAGGATTTCGATTACATCCACCTTATCGTACAGTCTTGTGCCACAAATAATACTAACGAAGCCATATATCCCAAAAAATACTAAATATCGAACTGTGGCATTAAAATATACGCTAAACCATGCGTAACATTGATTTATGAGCGATTTTCTTTTATATGCGTACTCAGTGGACCAAACGTATATGCGTATATGAGAAATTTTGTGCAATGTTTATTGCGTCGTTTTTTTATGAGTTGGCACGAAGGCCTTAAAAGAAAAATCTTCGATGAACGTTAAAAGAAGCTGAATTTCTAAGCTGTAGAATTTAATAAACGATCTTTTATATCGAGGGAGATAGTCATTTATTTTCTCTCTCTATCTCTGTCTTTCCTGTTCAGGTGGAGGTCCTGAGCGTTTCTCCGGCGGTAGGCGAAGCTGATGCGGAGGAGGAGGTGGGCGGAGGAGGAGTGGGGGTGGCGGCCATAAACGCCGCCAACTCGAGCGCCGCGGCGAAGGGCGACGCGGGGGAAGGGGAGGGCGTGGAGGTTTCACAGCCTCCAGCATCGGCGTCCAGCGTTGCGGACCTATTGGAATATCTACTTGATCTGGTAGATCTGGTAGAATGAGCCTACCATCTGGTAAGCGAATATTCTATCTAATGGTATATTAGAATTTATGGCGATATCAATGAAAATTTGATAGATTTTCTAGTAGTTTTTAAAAGTTGCCCTTTTTCTACGCACCATAAAAAATTATATACAGATTTTCGTATATTTTTAAGCAATACAACTTTAATATCAAATAACCTGTAGTCAGGCCACCAGTGAGACTCAGAGAGGTCCGAGCCACATCCAGATTTTGAGGCCCCTCGCCGTAATAAATATAAAAATGTTAGGCATTATGTAGCCCACTTTGGTGGTCGGGGTTCGCTGAAAGGTTACAGCGGATCGATTAAAAATCAAATTGTAAGTTACGTTCGATGTCACTTCATCTTTTCTGAATGGAAGAAGAACAAGGGCCCTCTTTTCGACAAGCCCCCCAGATAGTGCCTGTGCATAATTCCATCTCTGAAAAACTGCCAAAATTTGAGGGCCCCTTAAGCTTGAGGTCAAATGCCCCCCCCCACATTTTCATAGGGCCTGCCTATAGTTATTTTGCACCAGATAACCTTCCACGACCGATATAGCTTATGTAATGGCGGCCATAAGAAATTTAGTTTAAATCACGTCGGTGTTTTTATAACATTCCATTTTATATAAATACCAAATTAAGGTAAATTGTTTAATATCAATTGTGAAATTTTTGTATAACATAAATTACTCATGGAAAAAAAGCTATGTGAAGCTCTATTCTACTTACGCACATACATACTTAAGATATATATCAGTAATATAATTTTTGTATTGTTGTATTACGCTGTATCACATTGACAGTGTGTAATTACTCCAACCTACAGAAATGTAGACTTGTTTGGTAAAACGATCCACAGATCAATTTATGGCCTGCATAGAACCTGAACAACATGTATATGAAGATATAGCTTTCATTTTATAATAATGTCATAATAGTAAGACATTAATTTTTATAATCTAAATAAACTATTATGAAACAATGTCATTTTTTTAGATTTTAAACATTTTATAATTTCCATTTAGCATTATCGGTTATAATAATAATAATAATTTTAATAACACTGTAGGTCTCAAATAGGCATGGAGCAGGTACATAACAGCAATAGTACATTGCTACAGAATAAATCAGTTCATGAACTTAGAAATTCTTGAACACTATAAAAATTATTATTTAACAATCAACATTTGAATCTTTTCTAATGATAGGAATACTTGAATAACATTTAACATTACAAGGTAACTTGTTATAAGGCACTGAGGTGGCATTGTTGATAGCCTATAATCCTTGATATGAACATCATCTTTGTGTCCTGTATTATAATTGTAAAGCTTCTGATTAGATTGGAACAGTGAAGAGTTTTGTTTTACAAATATACAACAATTTAAAAAATACATACCATCATATATATATATATATAATATATATATATATAATATATATATATATATATATATATATATATATATATATATATACACATATGTATGGGGTATTGTGATTATGCCTAAAGAAATATACAATGGTTTACCAGGAGAGCTTTGATGGCCGGCTTTTTTCAGGAAGAAGACTTTATTGGCATATTTATCATGACCCCAAAAGATTATTCCATATGACAAATAAGAATGAATCTTTTCATTATATAATAATTTTAACATTTCAATATTGAAACTTTTGAATAATCTATGTAGCATAAAATTTCCAGTTGATAATTTTTACTTTTTCCAATGACAGTGCTCGAATGAAAGTCGGCAACGCTGGTCACCAAGGCCCACGTGTCTCCCCGCCCCCAGAAGCTAACAAGTGGCTCTCATCATTGCGATGGACAGTGGGGCTGCTTTTTTAATAGATTCTTTATTTAAGGAGCTGAATAAGGTAAAATTTTCACTCAACTATATTAGAGAACATCATTACGATAATAATGAATCAAACATGTTGGGGAGTAAATCAGGATAGGAATAATAAACACAAGAGGATTTATATTCCCAGTACAGCTCATTCATTAAGTTTAGTTTTGAATGCCTGGGCAAAAATGTAGTACAAAGTATGCACTGCATATCTATACTATAGTAAATCTGCTTCTAACTTATGAGATATCATATAGGAGGATATTCTAGTTGGTAGCATGAACTAAGGCAGGTGGCATCTGGATGCGCAGAAGGCATGGAATGTCACTTGGTTTCCGTCACTCCTTCACTTGGCCATTCAGCATCAGTCTGTTACAGCAGCTTTTGGGGTGCTGTTTGTACATTTGCGGCATAATTTTTGTGTTTATTTACTTTTTTTACAATTGAGATTTAAACGGTGGTGTTCTAAAATGGAGAGCAAAGGAAGTAAGCACAATGTTTTGCACAAACAGGCAAGATAAATCATATATAAAGTGTATCGGTACTCGGGACCAGCGGAACAGGGTTGCAAAACAGGCAACTGCCTAGGGTGCCAAAGATTGCGAGGCGGAATGAAAAGTCAATGATTTGATTTCACAGCACTGTATATGTGTGTGTCTGTATTCTTTTCTTTAAGTAATGAACACTTATCATTCATCTTTGATTGATTCATTTTGCTATATTTTTTACATGCATTTGTGTTGTAAATACCTTTATATTCAAAATGATTTCAATTCCTCTTCAATGCTGTGCACTACCCCAATCCTAAAAGTATAAGAAGAACTAGCGGTCTGAAGATGTTGGCGTACCAACTAAAATATGAGCCTAAAGTTATGATTTGCTTAATCTCTTGCTAAAAAATTATCATCTTAATGCCCATTTTTACCACTGTTACTAACCATAAAGCTTTTTAATGTGGAAAGATATTGTTATTAGTAATTATGAAAAAATATTTAATAATAAAAACAAGCTTTAATTAATATTATATTTAAGTAATACCGGTGCTTATAGACATCATTGTGTAATTACTAATAAAAGTAATTTTCAACTGTTAGATTTTTAGTCACATTTATATTGGAGTAGAGTGCCAAAAAATTGTTTGCCAAGAGTGCCAAAGTGTCAGTAGTACAAAAACGAGATGGAGCATGCAGATGATTCAACAAGTACAGCAGGTTACAATGTTGCCAGTTGTCAAGAGCAAACAGCGAGCGCCTGTGGCATATCATGCATCATGCATTGCTTTCTGAGCAAAAGCTTATGCAGGCTGCCGGTTTGGCAGCAATGTAACGTGTATTTCTCTCTCTCACTCTGCGCAGTAATGTTGACTCACCTGCCTTTGTCCTGCTGTAAACTATATTAGGGGGATACTAATGTTTAGGCACTTTCAGATGAGCTGGATACACGACGTTATTATGTGTGTAGGACCTTGTGCATAACTGCCTAGACAAATCAAAAACCTCATAAATGTCAAATAATGCAGCTGCTATAAAATTACATAAAAGTCTAAACAAATATTTAAGGTATATGTATTTCTGATTGTGCTACAAAATACAAACTGACGGGTTTGTAAATATGGAAGTGTTGATGTATTGCAGCATTTTTGTGTTCCGAATCTCCCAGCAGAACAGGAAAAATTATTTCTGATCAATTAATTGAAAATATTGCTTGATGAGATAAAAGGATGGAAAAAATCATTTAATGGGTGGTGACAGACTTTCAAAATTTATTATCTCCATATCCATTCATTTCAGTGAACAGTTTTCTCAGGATGCCAACAAAAGACAAGATATTAAGGGGATTAACTTAACTGTAAATGTGAAGGCCATAGCTATTTACAAGCCCTCATTATTCTACAGTAGAACAGTTTGAATGTGTAACGTTCCTTAATTTCCAGAGCAGATCTGTGATAAATGCATAAAAATGATGCTAACAAATAGTCAAGTAGTGGACATGAAATTTCTTAATTATGAATGAAATGTGCGCGTGTATTATTGGCTAATCAACCTCTTCTTGGATTATTATAGCCATAGCTCCTTCCACACTGAACACACTCACAGAGAAGGAGGGGATCCCAGTGAGGGCTCCTCAAACCACACACACAGGAGGTCGGATCACCTTGGAAAAATCCTACCTTCGCAGGATTCAGGCCTGCTGTGTTTTCTTTGGGTAACCATATTTCAAGTACTTTACTACTATTTTTTTAAATGTTTATGTTATTTTGTAATAGCCTTTTGTCTGTGAATTAATAAATAATAATAAATCTTTTATTGCAGGTTCAGAATGTCTCAATTAATTTTATAACAAAAACTTCATTGTTGAGGAGCAACAGCTAAGATATTATGTTGAATTCTGCTCAAATAGAAGGGTAAAGGGGTAATCCATCACTGAAATATTAAACATTCAGGATATACAGGGATGCTTGAACTCCAGGGAACTTCAATCTCCTACCTGAATCAATAATGCTAAGACCACAGAGGCCAACACGTTGTCTTTCAACTGGATATCCAGGACAATTGCAAGTCAACTTTTGAGAACCTGCTCTAAATATGATTTCAAAGAATCTCCAAGCAGCCCAAGTGTTAGTGTTGCTGCTATGCTTGAACAAGTTTTGCTTAATTTACTTATATCTTTTTGTTAAAAACTAAAAATTGTGTTTTTGGTAGCATGCAGTGCAGTCATTACCTAAGTTCTAGCCACCTGTGGTTCAGAAACATCAAGTGTGAAATGCCTCCATACTTGAGCTTACCTGGTCAGAGATGTGGATTATATTTAATGTGACTGAAAGACTGTGAAATGCGCTCATACTGTAAAAATAAATAAATAAATAAATAAAATATCCAATACCCTGTCTTTTATTCAATTTTACTGTTTCTTTAATGCTGATATTTGCTTTACCTGCTTCACACTAAGATTTAAATAGAATTAAGGATTTTGTAGCTTTTCACTATAATAAACGAGCTGTATACATTATCTGTCTTACGAAATTCCGCAGATAATTAAAAACTGGTTATGCAGGAGCATTTCCTCTTTTTAAGAATATAATTGTTTTTAGCATTCAGTGGTTTTTTATTGTTCGGTTTTACAATTCTTTTCAGATCTGAATAATTTGGATATTGAAACAGTGTTGCCTTTCCAAAACTTAAAATATCTGTAGAATCAGAAAGAAAAATCTGTAGAATTATCTGTTAAAGGAATATTTATGCTCAAATTTTGTTTTATATATGTAAATTTAGGAAAAACTAAACACGGTTATTTTACTTGCTTTACTAAAGAAATAAATCAGTTTTTTATGATAATAATTATTTATTAATGGAAAAAGAAATACATCTGTTAGGAATATATAATGCAACTAGGTATGGCAATAAAACTAAATGGCTCAACCCTAAATGAAAAATATGTAAATCGATAAAATATTTTTATGAATACATATGATGAAAAAGGTAAATGAAAATTTTTAATTCCCTCTAATTTACTACAACGTGATTTAGGACTATACTTAACGATTATATTTCTCTCCTGCCTTGATCGATCTCTTTAACAGTGACTTTCTTGCATTAAAATTATAACGATATGCATTCTTTATGAATTGTTTTGTTAATATTAAACCTGCATTAAGGAGAATATCTAACGTAAGACATTACTAAGGGTAAAGTGTTTACGATAGTCGCAGGTAGGTGTTGTAGTGATGGCAACAAAAAAAATAGTGCTTTACATATCTCAAACAAAACATTATATGGAAAATGTTTCAAACATAGGTTATTGAAAATGAAATTTCCTACAACTTTTATTCCAATACATATATACACTCATCAAATATTAAACTAAATATTTCAAAAGAATCTGATGTGGCTGCCACATTACTTTCTCCATGACTAATATTTCGAAAAATTACAAACAGTGGTTGTGGCAGCTAAAAAATATGGTTTTTAAAAATGTTTCGTACAAATGTTGTAGAATATTCAATTTCCTGCAACATTTATATACCCATACATATACCCATTGAAATAAAATTTCCAAAATTTTGACAGTTTATATTTATCAAAGCTTTCACTTTGTAAAAATTAAATACAACAATGCATTTAATATTGAATTCACATACACATAACATTTAAAAGACAAAAGTAATCAATTAAAATCTTTTTTAACACTTAGAATATACCTAATCATACTTATAATTCAAAGTTTAGTATAAAAATTTTGGTCTGTGCGGGACCTTCTACTAGAAAGTGTAGTTAAATTGAGATGTGCTAGTATATCATTATAGGAAATATCAACCAGTGAAATTACCATTTTAAATGCCAATCGATCTCAGAAATTTCTGCTGGACTCGTTCCATCATGTGGGAGTCCATTTCATAATATGGGCTCCAATTGACTGAACAATACTCAAGCTGACTGCGGACACACAGCAGTGACAGCAAATAAATTAGTAAAATCAGTTGTATTCCTGCTTATAAATCCAAGAGATTCCATTGCTGCATTTGAAATATAGTAGAAGCCCTCATAACTGACCTTCGCTTAACCGACTCGCTTGATTAACTGATGTTTTATGCCCCTAGGTCTGAAAACTGAAATCCACAGTCGAGTGCAACATTTTACATAAAACGACTAGTTTAAAAGAGTTTAAACCATTCCTTTCCTTACGCATGAATCTCACGAGTTGTTCTTTGTGCTAAAATGTTTCTCATTACATAGTAATCCAGTCTAGTACGCATGTGCTGTCAGTTGTCCCACATACTAGTACTGTTCATTGTTATTTTAGTTATGATATTTAATCAATATAAAATTATGTATATATATATATTATATATTCATATTTATTTATAGGATATGGGTGAGATAAGAAAGAGAGTGGTTGTTTCCATGAAAAATAAGCTTGATGCTCTGGAGAGAATTGATAGGGGTGTGTCAGTAAGACAAATTTCTGTGGAATTAGGTGTTGGAGAGACAACTGTGAAAGACTGGGAATAAAAGCTTGAATCTAGAATGATTTTGCAGTCAGATTGCAACACAAGTGTCTTTATCTTCCCATTCATCATTAAAGAAATCAAAATTGGAAATTTTAGAAGATGCATTATGGCTGTGGTTTATGCAAGAAAGACATCATGGAATTTCAATCAGTGGACCCATACCCAAGGAAAAGGACCTAACCCTAAATCAAAAAATTGGTGGTGCGCAGAAATTTACTGCAAGTAATGGATGGCTTGGACGTTGGAAAAAACGTCATGGTATCCATGTATTAATCATCACTGGAGAGAAGTTATTGTCTGATCAGCATGCTGCTCAAAAATTTCTGCAGGATTTAAGAGAGCTTATCGACCAAGATAAATCAGTTGGAGGACAACTCTGCAATATAGACGAAACAGGTCTAAATTACAAAATGTTACCAACAAAAACGATGGCAAAAAAGGATGAGCCTGCAGCATCAGGATACAAATAATCCAAAGAAAGACTCATGTAGCTGCCTGCAGCAATGCAGCTGGAACTCACAAATTGCCACATTTATTGTTGGTAAATCAAAAAATCCCAGAGATTTTAAAAGTATAAATCGTTTGTCTTCACCAGTTTACTACCACTACTACTAATTGAGTCACACCACAAGAGTGTAGATTAACTGTGTGAGAATACTGGTATTGTGGTATTATGTAACTTGGAGTAGGATATACACTGGAAAGATGTGCAGCAAAGAGATTAGCAGATTCCTGAAATGAACATAATTCCACAATCTACTTGTATTCGATGGAATGGAATCTTGAACACAACTAGTATAGGAGAGGTAACAAACTTTTGACAATGACTCCCATTTAGCATGAAGAGATGCAAAAGAATTGTAATCTACACCAGATCTACTTATTTTAAGCTTCTTGTGGGTTATTTTCTTATCATATATTAATGAAATTAATTTTTACTAAACCAGTTGGGTAAGTGGGATGATCCATTCTCGTGTAAAATTTCAGGAACATACAGATTAATGGTATTATTTACAATATCATAAAAATAACAAACAGAATCATCTAATTGTTTTTCAGTCAATATAAACCAATCTATAGAGATAAAGTAATCTATCATTGCAGAATATTTTCCTTTCCTAAAGTTGACAGTTTCAAAATTAATATCTACACGTGGGGATACACCTACATGAAGTTCACACATAAGAGGAGGATGATAGGCATTACACGGCAAAAGTCACGTCAACATCATAAGCACTGTTCAATGAGCACTTTTTAATATCTGTTAAACACAAATCCAGAATCTCGCCATATTGCTTTTTAAATAAGTTTTTTGTACAAAATTCAGATATTGGCAGTGAGGTAAACTTCAGGAAAGAATGTTGACCAATTATTACCTGGCAAATTGAATCGCCAAACATAAGCGAATGGGCGTCTGTACACAAATATGCAAGACGCTTTACTTCTTCGCGATATTTTTGGTATATGCCTTGGTCAGATTTGGGAGGAATGTAAACACATCATTAAATAGTTTAAGAGATGGAGATGACACCATGAGAAAATTGTATCCAATGTTACACGAGGATGTAGCTTAAAGTTGATAAGATTTTAACATAAAATCAACACCAATTAGCACTCCACCTTCCCTTTTCTTAATACTTGTACAATCACTGCAATCAGTTCTCTAAATTTTATAAATAAAAAGTGCCTGTTGGGAATCCCATATATCGCGTGTTAGCCAAGTCTCATAGAATAATATGATATCACACTCGATATTAACAGCTGAAATACGCATGTCCTTTAATTTAGTCCGCAAACCGCGGACATTCTGATAGTATGCGGAAATATTAGTTACAAATTTCTTAAATGTTTATCTATCACTATTTTGGGAACAAAGGAGTAATCTCCGCTCTTCATAACATTTTTATAATGACGACAGTTTATTGATTTTAGTAGGATTGTCGATGTAATTATTTAATTTTGAGTCATGTTCTATTCCAGGCGATATTTTAAGCATGTAAACAATTTTAAAAAATCGTTCCACCGTATATATGAAAATAGTTTTTAACTTGAACGAGAATTTCTAAATTTACTTAAAGTTCCTTTAAAAATGAAACCAAAAGGAATGTATGATTTTATAAATAAATTTAAAGTTATTTTGATGTATACAATATCAACAAAATAAACATTAAAGAAAGACTAAAATAGTATAAAATTCTAGATATCGTACAAGGAGACGCTACGGACTGTAACTCACAGATTCGGTTCATCTTCTACCAGTGGAGAGTGTTGTTCAATATCTATAGGAATACCTTTTCGGAATTTCGAACCAATGGCTTTAACTTTAAGAGAAATAATTAATTAAAAAGTGCAAAAAAATGGACCGATTTTCAAATGCTTGTAACTTCGCTATCTCTGGAGTCTCGATGCTAGAGATAACGCTTAACATAAATCTCGCGTCCCGTACTTTTGGCATTCGAGACTCCCGCTTGCGAATTTTCTTCTCCTGCAAAATGTCCTTTTCCCTACAGGTTTTTATATCCCAATCTTCAGAAAGTAATTGAACGCTTCTAATTTCTTTACGCAGGGGAATTACTTTTAATTAATTAATAATTATCGCTCAATTTTGTCTGGTAATTAAAATTAAGCATATTATTTTTGTAAGCCATTAGCAGCATTGTCATTTTAAAACAATAAAAAAATTGTCGGAATAATTTAAAGTTAAAAAGAATAATATTACCTTTATGATTCACTACGTCACTCATTAAGGAAACTCCTCCCGTAGTGGAGTGTGTTTAACAGTAAGGCAATAAATAACACATCAAACAGCCACTTGATTTAAACTCTCATACGAGACCGTTTCATTGTGTCAAACACTGGAAAAATCTTCGGTACTTGTCCTGTGAGATAATTCCCTTCCTTCCTTCATAATTCGCACATTATACAGAGGAACCGAAAAGCTGTCACACACTCGGTGGAAATCTTTTTCTACTTGGGCCGAGCTCCCAAGGATAGTTTTCGTTGCGAAAATTGAAGTCCCGGGTTTGATTCCGGGGAATATCCTTCCAATTTGATTTACATGGGAAATCTGAAACCCACCGAGCAGGGAAATTTTCTCTTGCATATTAAAATATCTTAGAATTGTAATATCGGAGCGGGATTTGCACCGTTCTCTGAGAGAAGGAATGGAGATTCTAATTTTTATCGTAAAACGCTGCTTATCCATCTTATTTCTTCGAATTTCGCGTAAATACTGCCGTTTTTGTCACTCATTACGAGGGTGTAGCCATAGCAACAACTATTGATGGACTCGGATTCGGAATAGTCTAATAAATACACGTATTGTTTCTGTCGAACGAAAATACGCGTGTTCAATTTAATATCCCGTTCGAATGTATTTGTCATATTTTATAACGTTCAATTATGAAATTTGAGAACACAAGGAGCAACATATCTGCGGTGATTTTAAAGCTATTAGAGCCAATATAAGTAGGTATTAAATAAATGATTAAATGGAAAGCTCGCATCGTTAGTTCTGTTTGGGTCGTCTTATTATTATGTTATGCAGAGACATACTTTTCCTTCCTGTTTGTTGTTGCCAACGAAAACAATCTTCGTAACCCATGAAGTAAACAAGATCTAATTGTAAGTAATAACTTTTATTTTCTTTATCGCGCCTACTGAACATATTGATTGAAAGGAAATGGATTATTCAGGACGAAGAAGTGAACTAAAATACGTGTAGTTTCGTTACGTTTACCTACACTCAGCTTTTGTAAGTCAAAAGACATAAATAATTTACGACGAAGGAATGAGCGTGAGTGTAAAGATTAACGTACTTCATCTCAAGTGAGGTATGTATGAGTTAAATAGTAATTCAATTTTCGATTGTTCTATCGCAAATTCTGTATTTCTTTGGCATCGCTTCTGATATGTCCTTTAGCAGTGCTTAGAATTTAAATTTATCTTGTTTTCTAAATTGATTATGTCAAACAATGGAGGCTTATTTCTTGTGTCGTCTCTGTTGGCCGTTACCGTGGAAACCACACGATTCAGAACTAGTTCATTCTTGTTGAAAAAACTAAAGAAGACGGAGCGGAATATGAGCGGGAGAGGTAATTAACTTGTTTTTCACCAATATTATTGAAAATCTGGCATATTTCAGAACTCGGAACGTAGCCTAGCTCAGTTGATTAGTGGAATTTTAATTAAATGCATGGTTACTTGTCGTTGCAATCAACGATCGCTATTCTAGCCCTAATTTCATCGGTACATTTTGATTCTCTCGTTATCATGCTAGCAAGGTGCTTTACTTTACGATCTGAAACTGGTTCCGATGGCTTTCCAACTTACGTTCAAGTTTTTCCTTTCTCCATATCCAAATCAACTTGGATTTTTTCTCATTCGTTTCCTAGGATAATTTTGCTTATTTAACCTTAGCTGTGTCCGTCCGTCTTTCGAAGCATTCGTCCTCGCTACAAAGACTAACTATTAATGCTTACACAACCAGTAAATTACTTATATAATCCTATCTCCTACAACATCTTGCTTAGCTTGAAACCATCAAAGTAGGTTTACGAGTTAATACAAACTGTAGTTTTAAGAAATTCTTTTCTTTTTGACAATCTTTGAATAGTTCAAAATGTAAAAGAAAGAGCAAAGCCGTCGACATACGTTAAATCCGAAATTCTTTTCTCATTTGTGTCGGCAGATTTTTATTTATTTATTTATTTATTTTTAGCGAACGATGTTGCCCTAGGGGTGGCAATTTTTTTATCCTGCCTGCTCCTGGCGTTCTGGGTATGGGAGGTCATTAGGCGGTACTGCGTCGGGCGCAGAAGAAGATGGAATGTTGAAGACGGCGTGCCCGACGTGGTGCATGATACCGCCAATTTGCCTGTAAGTATAATACGCGTATACTTGCGATTACATTCTTCTTCTTCTCTTATCGTATAAACCCTTCTAGTGGGTTATTTTATGTTGTTATTAACAAAAATGTTTCTGCTCTGATCCGCCTTCGGATCCCAAAGTATCATTTATGTATTTATTTATATATATTGAGAAACTTCGTCAACCTCACTTCATATCTACATAATTACGTCAACTCATCTTGTTGTTTTCTTATTCAGAATGAAGAGATTCCACGAGGAATCCTCAAAAAACACCAGGACCAGCAACACGTGAGTGTTTATCACCATGTTCTGATTTTTCTGCATATACATATTTACTCTGATGCATGAGTGGTGATGGTGCCAGTCATAGATGAAAATCTTTTTCTCTCTCAAAGATTTTAATGTATTAAATTATAGCTCACTTCCCAAAACTTGTTAAGATTGATAAGATTGTTAGTATGTCAGCTGATACTCCCAATAGGTAGTAACATTGGTGGGGATTGCCATCCCGGAGGGATTTTCTAATCCCGGGGTTACGGGATTGTGATTTTTTCAATCCCGGGATCGAGGAAAAGTGGTGGGAAATGAAAAACACACAATATTTTTAAACAATAATTTTGATCCATGCACAGACATGAAATCATCATATGCAGTTATGGAAGTAATATCAAGTTTTGACAAAATTTAAGTAACGTCAATGAAAATAACTTTTTATCAGCAGGTAAAACTGAAATCAAACACGTATTTTTGGAGAAAATGTAAAGGAAATTTAAATAACTAAAGTAGCTATTGTTGCGGTATCTTAAATTAAATTAAATTGATTGCATTTATGTAAATTAAACGGTACTATTAGATTAAGGTTCTCCTCACTTAAAAGCTATTCACAAATTTCTGAAGTACGCCCTTAAAAAACAAAGTGCATCTAATGTCGGGTCACTCATTCTTGATCTGTATTTATTGCACAGCATCCCTGCTGATGAAAAAGCCCTTTCTGATTCTACACTAGTAGGAGGAATAGCTAGCAACTGCTGGTAAAGAAACTGCAGATTTTCTCATTTACGTCCATTTTCACGGAAATCCTTTTGCTCTGGTGCTATTGATAATGCTAGATCATTTGAATTATAGCAGGAGGATTATTTCTTGAGAGTAACTAAACATTGGGTAATGACCGAATCGAGTTCTTTCTTTAACTTCTCTGAATATGATGTACCAGTCTCAAAACGTTCAGATGCTGCCGTTCGCTTAGTGTGTAAGTCATCATTTATAGATCGGCTTCTTGATGCTGATGAAACTTGCTCTTCTTTCTTGTCCAGTGCTTCATATGTTTTACTAATATTACAATAACATGTACTCGGGTTTTCTGTAACAAACATTTTTATGTTCGCTAGTGATGGCACAGAAAATATATTATCACGAGCCTGTGACCCGTACTGAAGATACCTCAATACCCCTGATAACTTAGTTCGTCTCTTCATTATTTGATTTTTCATATTATGTCCTAACTCTGTATTCACATCATTCAGTTTCTTCATCATGATTTCCAACGCTGTCTCACGCGTCAAAAGATTTGCATCTCTTCGGCAAAGAGCTTCCATAGCAATTTTCGCTGGCTGCAGTGTTGCAAAAATAGAAGAAGCAAGTTCATGTTCACTCTCACTAAATGATACATCGGAATTCAGATCGATTCATTATGCAGGTTTTAAGCAATATAAAACGTTCGATCATTTCAACTAAACTGTTCCAGCGAGTTCTTATATCCATAACAAGTGATTTTTCCTCCCCCTATTGTTCGATTACATATTTCTGAAGGAATCTCTCGTTATTTGCGAGTGATTTTCTGAAGAGAATAACAGTTTTCCTTATTTTTTGAATCAATAACTTAATGTTTGTTTCTGATAGTTTGTAAGCCCCTCCGCCTTCAAACGAATCATCTTCGTCTGTTTCATCACTCGAGGAAAAGGATTCATCACTTGATTCATGTCCTTCCGATTCCGCGAATTCCATTTCTTCTTGATAATATTCATTCTTCTTTAGGTTTGCCACACCCCAAAGGATATTTTTCATTTTTTTCGTTGTTCTTATTTTCCAAGAATGATGACATATCATAAACTCAGATAAAAAGCAGTGATACTCATTGAATTCCAACGACTTATATATTTTATTATACATCAAATACAATTTAATAGTTGGCGCCACCTGATAGCAAAAGCAAATATGTCAATCCCGAAATCCCGGGATTTAGGTTTACCTAATCCCGAGATTTCGGGATAGAAATTTTGGACGGGATCCCGGGACTGCAATCCCTAAACATTGGAGGTGCAAAAAGTACAGGTTCTAAGAATCTTTTCCGGAAATTATCGGACAGCTGTAGTAGAACATTTGTGGGGATCCGTTGCACGGAACACATTTACATTAAAACGGTCTGTGGAAGTTGGTATTGTAAAAATATTCAGATTTGTTCATATGGACACGGTACGAGTGGAGGCACTGAAATCATTTTGTGATTTTAACGACAAATTTTGTCGCATACGAGCACAAGATTTCTGAGACTTATGCTTACTCTTGAAAGAATAAATACTAAAAATGGTTCAACAGCTTATTTTTTTATCAGTTGAAAATGCACCCGTTATTCTTCCGAAATTTGCCGAAGATCCTAAGTCAGCACTTTGGTTCTAGTTCTTACACAATGTTGATGCCATTTCCAAAATGGAGGGGAAGCCGCATGTGAATTTTTGCGCATGTATAAGAATTTGGAAGAGAAAGAAATCTAAGTTATTTCCGCCCAAAGTGAAAGAATTGGAGAAGAAAAGTGCTAACGATGGTACAGCCTTCCCTCGTTTTACGAACTTAATTCGTTCCACGAAAACTGTTCGTCAGGCGAAAACTCGTAAAACAAAGATTATTTTCCCATTGCATCGTCAAACGGTAGTTCGTAAAACGAGGGAAGGTGCATTCATTCATCCATCCATCAAGATGATCCAATCCAATTAAGTAAAGGACGCAAATTGGATGCACTCGAACAGCTAGAGATAATTATTTGTAAAGACTCGCCCCTCTTAAATGAATACCTTTTCCACAATCATTCGGCTCTATTTAGCTTACCGAATATTT
This sequence comes from Tanypteryx hageni, assembly GCA_028673005.1. Lineage (NCBI taxonomy): Eukaryota > Metazoa > Arthropoda > Insecta > Odonata > Petaluridae > Tanypteryx > Tanypteryx hageni. The sequence goes on along the minus strand of CM054114.1, from coordinate 87,612,424 downwards.
TTTTAATACTTTGTATGAACATTGTTGTCTTTGGCCCTTTTACCAAGTTTTCGTAACTTTATGTAACATTTGGCTAGTATGATGCTTTCGCCTTCGTTTCCCAACCGCTCATTCAATTACCTTAATCACCTGATGATGCTGCGATCGTAGTGAAACCGGTCGTGTTTAAATTTAAATTTGTGGAAACTACAAAGTCATTTTTTCATTATTACATATTGGAAATTATGTGACTCAGCACTTGGGCAAAAGAAATATTTTATGGAACTGTAAAATAATTTTATTTTTCTGAGATTTGAATAAGCTTTGTTACTTTTTGTTTCATTAAATTGTAAATTTTTTTGAGAAACTTAATATACTTCATTTCATGACTACGTATTGGTTTTAAGTCATCCTGATGTTTTGCTCTTCAGGCTGAAGAGCAGGCGCATGACCCCTCCTCTCCTCACTTCAGACGTAGTCAACCGCCGGGAAAACACGTGAGTGTTACCCTATTTATATGGTTAATCTATATATGTCTGTGTAATAATAAAACAATAAATACATAATTATATAGTCAACAACAAAACATTAGTTCTCCTATCAAAAGATTGAAAATATAAATAACAATTATCTGTTGAATTGCATTTATGTTCTTTGTAATGTTTACATGCTTCTACCAGCTTCCTTAGTAGACCATTTTTTCCCCAGGTCAGATTTTGCGACGAGGTGACCGCGTCAAATGGCAATGGACACGCAGAATTGGTAAATTTTCATTCAAGTATCTTATTGCGCCGCCCCAGCTCGCTGCTCGCAACAATCCCGTAATGACGTTTGGCGGACGTTCTGCCTGCTAACATTCTTGCAGCTTCACAGAGCGATATTAAATTAGCAAAGTATTTCAATCAAGTTCGATAAATCAAAATTCATTCTTTACCTTTTTGCGAAAAAATCTTTTTAGAATTAATTTTTAATTATTTTATTACGATTGTGGCCTGAGTCGCGCGCGGACATTTTGACAGCATGGGAAAATTTTGGCCGTTTAAAAAATAAAATACCATTTGCGAATAGGTTTAGTAAATGTTTGCCAGTAAATATGTAATACTTCTCATAACCAGCGACTTTAGCGAGGGCCAAAACGAGTATAGTGGAGCGAGGGGTTGTCGCGTGTAGCCCATGGAGCGGATGTAAACGGCTTGTGCACCATCGGCGCCAAAGTTGGATAATCTAGTAAAACTTAAAAAACGTGTTAAAATTTGCACCGGCACCGATATTACAATTCTAAGATATTTTGATACGCTAGAGAAAACTGCCCTGCACCACGGTTTTCGGATTTCCCATGTAAATCAAATGGGAAGGATAATAGATCCTGGAATCGAACCCGAGACGTTCAATATTCGAAACAAAAACTAACCTCGGGAGCTCGGCTCCGGTAGCGGGAGACTTCCACAAAGTGTCATGAAAAGCGGTCGATTGGTGCAAAAGTTCATAGATAGGGGTTCAAGAGACGGTCCGGCGTCGGCGGCCGAGGAAGGAGAGACAAGGATGAAGAAGAAGACCTCTCGTTGGAGCCGGACGGGACGGAGGAAAGCGAAAATTCGACAAGTGCGTTGAGTTATACACGTTGTAACGCGCCAGGGATGGGGGGCCGTCGGGGGCGGGTAGGGCTGTCGTCGTAGGGGGAGGGAAGGGATGGAGGTCGGGGACCGATTTCGGAGCTTCTTGGGCCTCTGAAAACTCGTGAGGCGAAACCTGGGGGATAGATTTCGTGGGGCAGATCTGTTCGGGAGGGTCGCTGGGCGTCCAAAGAGGCTGCTGCGAGGTGGGATATTGGCGAAAAAAAAATTTTCGGGGATGGGTGGGCGGGCGGGCGGTGGGTGTGAGATTGATTGATTGCAAATGTTTTATTGTTTGGGGAAATTCGTTCCATAGTCTGCAAGCGGTAATAATGATGGAACGCTGAAAATTACTGTCTTGTGATGATTAATAAGGAGTTTATGCCTCCCTCTAGTATTACGGTTATGTACAGTGTCTAAACTCCTGAATTCCGTGGAAAGATAATGTGGATTGCCATAAGTAAGTAATTGGTATAGTAAGGAAAGCAATGGAACCGTCTTCGGGACTTCAAATTTAACCAGTTTAGCTTCACGAATGAATCAGAAATGTGGTTAGGGATTAGGTATAGTTGAATTTGCTATGTAGGCCAGGGGTCGGGAAGCTGAGGCTTCTGAGCCACATGCCTCTCTTTCATGACTTTCGTGCAGCTCCCTACATTAAATCTCTCAATTAACCCATTATTCCCCAAAACGTTTTTATTTTGCATATTTTATGAAATTTTTGTATTACTACACATAAAATTGCCTTCTTTGGTAGGTTTTTCTTTTAAGTACTAAATGTACAAATTAATTCAATTATTCTTGTTTCGTACACCTTCAAACATGTATATTTTTTTAAACTGCGAACTTGCGAAAAAAAGAATTTGCGTCAAAAATCTATTAATTTCAAATAGCAAAATTTCAATAAATACAATTTTTCATTCCAGAATAGTTCATATTATAGACCACTTAGCATACACTTTACTTTAGTTTAACTAATTTTATGATGCCTGTTACATAGCTTTTAATTTTACAAAAAAGGAAATTAACCAATTTTAATTCTAGCACATGTAATTATTTCATATAAAGAACTTAGGGTAGTGGTTCCCAAACTGTGTGCCGCAGTAGATTTTTATGGGTGCCGCAAAAAAGCTTTGTTTAGTACATAAATGAATCAAGGATTTTCATGTGTTGGTGAGTAATTGGGCATTGAATTTTTTCTAATACATTGATTAAGTGGTAGAAACAATGAATGGATGTGTCCAAAGATTGTAACACCCGTATCTAAAAATATAAAAAGCTTGTTACAAGGCTGGTGAGACGCGAAAACCTCTTTACCTTAGAAAGTATGCCGCAACTTAAAAACGCTTGGGAACCACTGATTTAGGGTGTCGAGGAACATAGCACTCTTTACAAATAAATATTGTCCTCTTGGAACAATGTTTACAATGGCGAAAGCGTGTTGATCCCTTGGTAATTACTTGGTCTCTGACATCGCGTTTGATTGAATCCAGTCCGAGCGAAATAGATGCGCGTGGATCTCTCCCAGCGGTCTCTGAGCCATAACGTCGCAAAAGGAACTAAACACATTCCCTACGAAAATCTAAAATGGAATATTGTTATTCAATTAACTTCTATAAACATACCACCCTTCTTCGCAGGAAACATAGACTGCCCACCCAATAAAAGAACACCACCACTTTTTCGTTCAATTAGTTGATCTGTACTGCGCAACATATTGATCATTCACATCAACCCCACACTTATTTAAATAATACTGCTAAAGTAGTGAAAGGTATAGGTACGGTTGTATTCAATTTCTTGGCTACTGAATAGCGCCTAACATTTTTTAAGAAAGAAAACAAAGTTTTGAAAATAAAAAAAATTGGCAAAATATGTGATTCGTATACCTAAAAGGGAAATCTTATCTGCCCAGTGGCAACATTTGTTGCCACCTTAGTTTGTTGTCCAACTACGGTGGTGAAAAAAAATATTTCTAGATCGTTATTTTTTCATGTTAACTCTTACACAATGTAGAATTTACAAATAGAAGGAGAGAGAGAGAGATTATAATAAAACTTTTACGGAAATTATATTCTACTTAGGGTAGAAAGATGACAAGAGGCCAATAGAAATGGACGAACATAAAGAAACATTTGAAATTTTTGTTTAAACGGTATGGAAACAAAAATAACGCGGGCATTGAATATTTATTATAGAATAAATTGAGATTATAAAAAATATAACTACATTTTCAGGTCGCTCTAATGAAAAGAAGAATAATTCTAAATTGCTTGGTAACAAATGTTGCCTCTGGACAGATATGGGTTAAAACTAAAACTAAATTGGCTTCGTTAATAATCTTAATAAAAATTGCGGAAAAATAAAAAGATGGGCCTATTATTAGAAGAACCGTTTTTTTAACAGTTATAGTCGCAAAACGTGAAATGACGGCAAGACTAATGGGGGATGGGGTGGATGATCGCCCCCGTCATCCCCCGTGGATCCGCCAATAAACGCTGCTCTTCTTATGTTACGCGTTATTCATTAATTGAAAAAGTGTCTCTTCTTGTGAGAAAGGTTGCCGACGTCTGTCCTAGGCGGCCGCCTAGATCGCCTGGCCCTATATTCGCCCCTGCCCGTCAGCATTATTATATCCGATTAAAGCACTTCTAATACGGTTTTTTGTATCTACTATGTCATTCAACCATTATCTATAATATACTGCCGTGGTTTCGCCATGCCGTCTGCCCCTCTGTCTGTCTGTCGGTCGGTCTGTTCGCTGTTCTAGAGCCCAGACGCGTACATAAAATCGAATCATATCTCGTATTTGGGCAATATATAATCTTTTGCAGACCCCATTTTCAGAAAAGTGACATTGCACAAAAATAAAGGGTAGTTTATTCATCACGATTTTTAGAAACATTTTATTTACTCAGAAATGGCTGGAGGGAATTTTATTAAAATCTATCCAATTGTAGATCCTGATGTCACAATTAATACTGCGTAATCCATATGACTCTTACAGTCACTATATGCCTTCCAGTGACATTACAATCTACGCTAAGCGACCTTACCTAAGCCCTATGACGCCACGCCTTCGCCGAGAACCACTCAAAATCTTACTACAGCAATACGGTTAAACTAAATCGAATGATATCTGACATTAGTTGATGATATCATTCATAAAAGACATTCTGAAGACATGAACGATATTTCGCAACAATAAAGGGTACTTTATTTTCGATATTTTAAAACAAAATCTTACTATAGCCTTACGGTTAAACTAAATCGAATTGTATCTCATATTAGTGGATAATGTCGTTCATAAAAGACATTCTGAAGAGATGAACTATATTGCGCAACAAATAAGTGTACTTTTTTGTAGGATATTTTTAAAGATTTACTCAACAATTGCTACAAGGATTTCGATTACATCCACCTTATCGTACAGTCTTGTGCCACAAATAATACTAACGAAGCCATATATCCCAAAAAATACTAAATATCGAACTGTGGCATTAAAATATACGCTAAACCATGCGTAACATTGATTTATGAGCGATTTTCTTTTATATGCGTACTCAGTGGACCAAACGTATATGCGTATATGAGAAATTTTGTGCAATGTTTATTGCGTCGTTTTTTTATGAGTTGGCACGAAGGCCTTAAAAGAAAAATCTTCGATGAACGTTAAAAGAAGCTGAATTTCTAAGCTGTAGAATTTAATAAACGATCTTTTATATCGAGGGAGATAGTCATTTATTTTCTCTCTCTATCTCTGTCTTTCCTGTTCAGGTGGAGGTCCTGAGCGTTTCTCCGGCGGTAGGCGAAGCTGATGCGGAGGAGGAGGTGGGCGGAGGAGGAGTGGGGGTGGCGGCCATAAACGCCGCCAACTCGAGCGCCGCGGCGAAGGGCGACGCGGGGGAAGGGGAGGGCGTGGAGGTTTCACAGCCTCCAGCATCGGCGTCCAGCGTTGCGGACCTATTGGAATATCTACTTGATCTGGTAGATCTGGTAGAATGAGCCTACCATCTGGTAAGCGAATATTCTATCTAATGGTATATTAGAATTTATGGCGATATCAATGAAAATTTGATAGATTTTCTAGTAGTTTTTAAAAGTTGCCCTTTTTCTACGCACCATAAAAAATTATATACAGATTTTCGTATATTTTTAAGCAATACAACTTTAATATCAAATAACCTGTAGTCAGGCCACCAGTGAGACTCAGAGAGGTCCGAGCCACATCCAGATTTTGAGGCCCCTCGCCGTAATAAATATAAAAATGTTAGGCATTATGTAGCCCACTTTGGTGGTCGGGGTTCGCTGAAAGGTTACAGCGGATCGATTAAAAATCAAATTGTAAGTTACGTTCGATGTCACTTCATCTTTTCTGAATGGAAGAAGAACAAGGGCCCTCTTTTCGACAAGCCCCCCAGATAGTGCCTGTGCATAATTCCATCTCTGAAAAACTGCCAAAATTTGAGGGCCCCTTAAGCTTGAGGTCAAATGCCCCCCCCCCCCACGTTTTCATAGGGCCTGCCTATAGTTATTTTGCACCAGATAACCTTCCACGACCGATATAGCTTATGTAATGGCGGCCATACGAAATTTAGTTTAAATCACGTCGGTGTTTTTTATAACATTCCATTTTATATAAATACCAAATTAAGGTAAATTGTTTAATATCAATTGTGAAATTTTTGTATAACATAAATTACTCATGGAAAAAAAGCTATGTGAAGCTCTATTCTACTTACGCACATACATACTTAAGATATATATCAGTAATATAATTTTTGTATTGTTGTATTACGCTGTATCACATTGACAGTGTGTAATTACTCCAACCTACAGAAATGTAGACTTGTTTGGTAAAACGATCCACAGATCAATTTATGGCCTGCATAGAACCTGAACAACATGTATATGAAGATATAGCTTTCATTTTATAATAATGTCATAATAGTAAGACATTAATTTTTATAATCTAAATAAACTATTATGAAACAATGTCATTTTTTTAGATTTTAAACATTTTATAATTTCCATTTAGCATTATCGGTTATAATAATAATAATAATTTTAATAACACTGTAGGTCTCAAATAGGCATGGAGCAGGTACATAACAGCAATAGTACATTGCTACAGAATAAATCAGTTCATGAACTTAGAAATTCTTGAACACTATAAAAATTATTATTTAACAATCAACATTTGAATCTTTTCTAATGATAGGAATACTTGAATAACATTTAACATTACAAGGTAACTTGTTATAAGGCACTGAGGTGGCATTGTTGATAGCCTATAATCCTTGATATGAACATCATCTTTGTGTCCTGTATTATAATTGTAAAGCTTCTGATTAGATTGGAACAGTGAAGAGTTTTGTTTTACAAATATACAACAATTTAAAAAATACATACCATCATATATATATATATATATATATATATATATATATATATATATATATATATATATATATATATATATATACACATATGTATGGGGTATTGTGATTATGCCTAAAGAAATATACAATGGTTTACCAGGAGAGCTTTGATGGCCGGCTTTTTTCAGGAAGAAGACTTTATTGGCATATTTATCATGACCCCAAAAGATTATTCCATATGACAAATAAGAATGAATCTTTTCATTATATAATAATTTTAACATTTCAATATTGAAACTTTTGAATAATCTATGTAGCATAAAATTTCCAGTTGATAATTTTTACTTTTTCCAATGACAGTGCTCGAATGAAAGTCGGCAACGCTGGTCACCAAGGCCCACGTGTCTCCCCGCCCCCAGAAGCTAACAAGTGGCTCTCATCATTGCGATGGACAGTGGGGCTGCTTTTTTAATAGATTCTTTATTTAAGGAGCTGAATAAGGTAAAATTTTCACTCAACTATATTAGAGAACATCATTACGATAATAATGAATCAAACATGTTGGGGAGTAAATCAGGATAGGAATAATAAACACAAGAGGATTTATATTCCCAGTACAGCTCATTCATTAAGTTTAGTTTTGAATGCCTGGGCAAAAATGTAGTACAAAGTATGCACTGCATATCTATACTATAGTAAATCTGCTTCTAACTTATGAGATATCATATAGGAGGATATTCTAGTTGGTAGCATGAACTAAGGCAGGTGGCATCTGGATGCGCAGAAGGCATGGAATGTCACTTGGTTTCCGTCACTCCTTCACTTGGCCATTCAGCATCAGTCTGTTACAGCAGCTTTTGGGGTGCTGTTTGTACATTTGCGGCATAATTTTTGTGTTTATTTACTTTTTTTACAATTGAGATTTAAACGGTGGTGTTCTAAAATGGAGAGCAAAGGAAGTAAGCACAATGTTTTGCACAAACAGGCAAGATAAATCATATATAAAGTGTATCGGTACTCGGGACCAGCGGAACAGGGTTGCAAAACAGGCAACTGCCTAGGGTGCCAAAGATTGCGAGGCGGAATGAAAAGTCAATGATTTGATTTCACAGCACTGTATATGTGTGTGTCTGTATTCTTTTCTTTAAGTAATGAACACTTATCATTCATCTTTGATTGATTCATTTTGCTATATTTTTTACATGCATTTGTGTTGTATAAACCTTTATATTCAAAATGATTTCAATTCCTCTTCAATGCTGTGCACTACCCCAATCCTAAAAGTATAAGAAGAACTAGCGGTCTGAAGATGTTGGCGTACCAACTAAAATATGAGCCTAAAGTTATGATTTGCTTAATCTCTTGCTAAAAAATTATCATCTTAATGCCCATTTTTACCACTGTTACTAACCATAAAGCTTTTTAATGTGGAAAGATATTGTTATTAGTAATTATGAAAAAATATTTAATAATAAAAACAAGCTTTAATTAATATTATATTTAAGTAATACCGGTGCTTATAGACATCATTGTGTAATTACTAATAAAAGTAATTTTCAACTGTTAGATTTTTAGTCACATTTATATTGGAGTAGAGTGCCAAAAAATTGTTTGCCAAGAGTGCCAAACTGTCAGTAGTACAAAAACGAGATGGAGCATGCAGATGATTCAACAAGTACAGCAGGTTACAATGTTGCCAGTTGTCAAGAGCAAACAGCGAGCGCCCGTGGCATATCATGCATCATGCATTGCTTTCTGAGCAAAAGCTTATGCAGGCTGCCGGTTTGGCAGCAATGTAACGTGTATTTCTCTCTCTCACTCTGCGCAGTAATGTTGACTCACCTGCCTTTGTCCTGCTGTAAACTATATTAGGGGGATACTAATGTTTAGGCACTTTCAGATGAGCTGGATACACGACGTTATTATGTGTGTAGGACCTTGTGCATAACTGCCTAGACAAATCAAAAACCTCATAAATGTCAAATAATGCAGCTGCTATAAAATTACATAAAAGTCTAAACAAATATTTAAGGTATATGTATTTCTGATTGTGCTACAAAATACAAACTGACGGGTTTGTAAATATGGAAGTGTTGATGTATTGCAGCATTTTTGTGTTCCGAATCTCCCAGCAGAACAGGAAAAATTATTTCTGATCAATTAATTGAAAATATTGCTTGATGAGATAAAAGGATGGAAAAAATCATTTAATGGGTGGTGACAGACTTTCAAAATTTATTATCTCCATATCCATTCATTTCAGTGAACAGTTTTCTCAGGATGCCAACAAAAGACAAGATATTAAGGGGATTAACTTAACTGTAAATGTGAAGGCCATAGCTATTTACAAGCCCTCATTATTCTACAGTAGAACAGTTTGAATGTGTAACGTTCCTTAATTTCCAGAGCAGATCTGTGATAAATGCATAAAAATGATGCTAACAAATAGTCAAGTAGTGGACATGAAATTTCTTAATTATGAATGAAATGTGCGCGTGTATTATTGGCTAATCAACCTCTTCTTGGATTATTATAGCCATAGCTCCTTCCACACTGAACACACTCACAGAGAAGGAGGGGATCCCAGTGAGGGCTCCTCAAACCACACACACAGGAGGTCGGATCACCTTGGAAAAATCCTACCTTCGCAGGATTCAGGCCTGCTGTGTTTTCTTTGGGTAACCATATTTCAAGTACTTTACTACTATTTTTTTAAATGTTTATGTTATTTTGTAATAGCCTTTTGTCTGTGAATTAATAAATAATAATAAATCTTTTATTGCAGGTTCAGAATGTCTCAATTAATTTTATAACAAAAACTTCATTGTTGAGGAGCAACAGCTAAGATATTATGTTGAATTCTGCTCAAATAGAAGGGTAAAGGGGTAATCCATCACTGAAATATTAAACATTCAGGATATACAGGGATGCTTGAACTCCAGGGAACTTCAATCTCCTACCTGAATCAATAATGCTAAGACCACAGAGGCCAACACGTTGTCTTTCAACTGGATATCCAGGACAATTGCAAGTCAACTTTTGAGAACCTGCTCTAAATATGATTTCAAAGAATCTCCAAGCAGCCCAAGTGTTAGTGTTGCTGCTATGCTTGAACAAGTTTTGCTTAATTTACTTATATCTTTTTGTTAAAAACTAAAAATTGTGTTTTTGGTAGCATGCAGTGCAGTCATTACCTAAGTTCTAGCCACCTGTGGTTCAGAAACATCAAGTGTGAAATGCCTCCATACTTGAGCTTACCTGGTCAGAGATGTGGATTATATTTAATGTGACTGAAAGACTGTGAAATGCGCTCATACTGTAAAAATAAATAAATAAATAAATAAAATATCCAATACCCTGTCTTTTATTCAATTTTACTGTTTCTTTAATGCTGATATTTGCTTTACCTGCTTCACACTAAGATTTAAATAGAATTAAGGATTTTGTAGCTTTTCACTATAATAAACGAGCTGTATACATTATCTGTCTTACGAAATTCCGCAGATAATTAAAAACTGGTTATGCAGGAGCATTTCCTCTTTTTAAGAATATAATTGTTTTTAGCATTCAGTGGTTTTTTATTGTTCGGTTTTACAATTCTTTTCAGATCTGAATAATTTGGATATTGAAACAGTGTTGCCTTTCCAAAACTTAAAATATCTGTAGAATCAGAAAGAAAAATCTGTAGAATTATCTGTTAAAGGAATATTTATGCTCAAATTTTGTTTTATATATGTAAATTTAGGAAAAACTAAACACGGTTATTTTACTTGCTTTACTAAAGAAATAAATCAGTTTTTTATGATAATAATTATTTATTAATGGAAAAAGAAATACATCTGTTAGGAATATATAATGCAACTAGGTATGGCAATAAAACTAAATGGCTCAACCCTAAATGAAAAATATGTAAATCGATAAAATATTTTTATGAATACATATGATGAAAAAGGTAAATGAAAATTTTTAATTCCCTCTAATTTACTACAACGTGATTTAGGACTATACTTAACGATTATATTTCTCTCCTGCCTTGATCGATCTCTTTAACAGTGACTTTCTTGCATTAAAATTATAACGATATGCATTCTTTATGAATTGTTTTGTTAATATTAAACCTGCATTAAGGAGAATATCTAACGTAAGACATTACTAAGGGTAAAGTGTTTACGATAGTCGCAGGTAGGTGTTGTAGTGATGGCAACAAAAAAAATAGTGCTTTACATATCTCAAACAAAACATTATATGGAAAATGTTTCAAACATAGGTTATTGAAAATGAAATTTCCTACAACTTTTATTCCAATACATATATACACTCATCAAATATTAAACTAAATATTTCAAAAGAATCTGATGTGGCCGCCACATTACTTTCTCCATGACTAATATTTCGAAAAATTACAAACAGTGGTTGTGGCAGCTAAAAAATATGGTTTTTAAAAATGTTTCGTACAAATGTTGTAGAATATTCAATTTCCTGCAACATTTATATACCCATACATATACCCATTGAAATAAAATTTCCAAAATTTTGACAGTTTATATTTATCAAAGCTTTCACTTTGTAAAAATTAAATACAACAATGCATTTAATATAGAATTCACATACACATAACATTTAAAAGACAAAAGTAATCAATTAAAATCTATTTTAACACTTAGAATATACCTAATCATACTTATAATTCAAAGTTTAGTATAAAAATTTTGGTCTGTGCGGGACCTTCTACTAGAAAGTGTAGTTAAATTGAGATGTGCTAGTATATCATTATAGGAAATATCAACCAGTGAAATTACCATTTTAAATGCCAATCGATCTCAGAAATTTCTGCTGGACTCGTTCCATCATGTGGGAGTCCATTTCATAATATGGGCTCCAATTGACTGAACAATACTCCAGCTGACTGCGGACACACAGCAGTGACAGCAAATAAATTAGTAAAATCAGTTGTATTCCTGCTTATAAATCCAAGAGATTCCATTGCTGCATTTGAAATATAGTAGAAGCCCTCATAACTGACCTTCGCTTAACCGACTCGCTTGATTAACTGATGTTTTATGCCCCTAGGTCTGAAAACTGAAATCCACAGTCGAGTGCAACATTTTACATAAAACGACTAGTTTAAAAGAGTTTAAACCATTCCTTTCCTTACGCATGAATCTCACGAGTTGTTCTTTGTGCTAAAATGTTTCTCATTACATAGTAATCCAGTCTAGTACGCATGTGCTGTCAGTTGTCCCACATACTAGTACTGTTCATTGTTATTTTAGTTATGATATTTAATCAATATAAAATTATGTATATATATATATTATATATTCATATTTATTTATAGGATATGGGTGAGATAAGAAAGAGAGTGGTTGTTTCCATGAAAAATAAGCTTGATGCTCTGGAGAGAATTGATAGGGGTGTGTCAGTAAGACAAATTTCTGTGGAATTAGGTGTTGGAGAGACAACTGTGAATGACTGGGAATAAAAGCTTGAATCTAGAATGATTTTGCAGTCAGATTGCAACACAAGTGTCTTTATCTTCCCATTCAACATTAAAGAAATCTAAATTGGAAATTTTAGAAGTTGCATTATGGCTGTGGTTTATGCAAGAACGACATCATGGAATTTCAATCAGTGGACCCATACCCAAGGAAAAGGACCTAACCCTAAATCAAAAAATTGGTGGTGCGCAGAAATTTACTGCAAGTAATGGATGGCTTGGACGTTGGAAAAAACGTCATGGTATCCATGTATTAATCATCACTGGAGAGAAGTTATCGTCTGATCAGCATGCTGCTCAAAAATTTCTGCAGGATTTAAGAGAGCTTATCGACCAAGATAAATCAGTTGGAGGACAACTCTGCAATATAGACGAAACAGGTCTAAATTACAAAATGTTACCAACAAAAACGATGGCAAAAAAGGATGAGCCTGCAGCATCAGGATACAAATAATCCAAAGAAAGACTCATGTAGCTGCCTGCAGCAATGCAGCTGGAACTCACAAATTGCCACATTTATTGTTGGTAAATCAAAAAATCCCAGAGATTTTAAAAGTATAAATCGTTTGTCTTCACCAGTTTACTACCACTACTACTAATTGAGTCACACCACAAGAGTGTAGATTAACTGTGTGAGAATACTGGTATTGTGGTATTATGTAACTTGGAGTAGGATATACACTGGAAAGATGTGCAGCAAAGAGATTAGCAGATTCCTGAAATGAACATAATTCCACAATCTACTTGTATTCGATGGAATGGAATCTTGAACACAACTAGTATAGGAGAGGTAACAAACTTTTGACAATGACTCCCATTTAGCATGAAGAGATGCAAAAGAATTGTAATCTACACCAGATCTACTTATTTTAAGCTTCTTGTGGGTTATTTTCTTATCATATATTAATGAAATTAATTTTTACTAAACCAGTTGGGTAAGTGGGATGATCCATTCTCGTGTAAAATTTCAGGAACATACAGATTAATGGTATTATTTACAATATCATAAAAATAACAAACAGAATCATCTAATTGTTTTTCAGTCAATATAAACCAATCTATAGAGATAAAGTAATCTATCATTGCAGAATATTTTCCTTTCCTAAAGTTGACAGTTTCAAAATTAATATCTACACGTGGGGATACACCTACATGAAGTTCACACATAAGAGGAGGATGATAGGCATTACACGGCAAAAGTCACGTCAACATCATAAGCACTGTTCAATGAGCACTTTTTAATATCTGTTAAACACAAATCCAGAATCTCGCCATATTGCTTTTTAAATAAGTTTTTTGTACAAAATTCAGATATTGGCAGTGAGGTAAACTTCAGGAAAGAATGTTGACCAATTATTACCTGGCAAATTGAATCGCCAAACATAAGCGAATGGGCGTCTGTACACAAATATGCAAGACGCTTTACTTCTTCGCGATATTTTTGGTATATGCCTTGGTCAGATTTGGGAGGAATGTAAACACATCATTAAATAGTTTAAGAGATGGAGATGACACCATGAGAAAATTGTATCCAATGTTACACGAGGATGTAGCTTAAAGTTGATAAGATTTTAACATAAAATCAACACCAATTAGCACTCCACCTTCCCTTTTCTTAATACTTGTACAATCACTGCAATCAGTTCTCAAATATTTTATAAATAAAAAGTGCCTGTTGGGAATCCCATATATCGCGTGTTAGCCAAGTCTCATAGAATAATATGATATCACACTCGATATTAACAGCTGAAATACGCATGTCCTTTAATTTAGTCCGCAAACCGCGGACATTCTGATAGTATGCGGAAATATTAGTTACAAATTTCTTAAATGTTTATCTATCACTATTTTGGGAACAAAGGAGTAATCTCCGCTCTTCATAACATTTTTATAATGACGACAGTTTATTGATTTTAGTAGGATTGTCGATGTAATTATTTAATTTTGAGTCATGTTCTATTCCAGGCGATATTTTAAGCATGTAAACAATTTTAAAAAATCGTTCCACCGTATATATGAAAATAGTTTTTAACTTGAACGAGAATTTCTAAATTTACTTAAAGTTCCTTTAAAAATGAAACCAAAAGGAATGTATGATTTTATAAATAAATTTAAAGTTATTTTGATGTATACAATATCAACAAAATAAACATTAAAGAAAGACTAAAATAGTATAAAATTCTAGATATCGTACAAGGAGACGCTACGGACTGTAACTCACAGATTCGGTTCATCTTCTACCAGTGGAGAGTGTTGTTCAATATCTATAGGAATACCTTTTCGGAATTTCGAACCAATGGCTTTAACTTTAAGAGAAATAATTAATTAAAAAGTGCAAAAAAATGGACCGATTTTCAAATGCTTGTAACTTCGCTATCTCTGGAGTCTCGATGCTAGAGATAACGCTTAACATAAATCTCGCGTCCCGTACTTTTGGCATTCGAGACTCCCGCTTGCGAATTTTCTTCTCCTGCAAAATGTCCTTTTCCCTACAGGTTTTTATATCCCAATCTTCAGAAAGTAATTGAACGCTTCTAATTTCTTTACGCAGGGGAATTACTTTTAATTAATTAATAATTATCGCTCAATTTTGTCTGGTAATTAAAATTAAGCATATTATTTTTGTAAGCCATTAGCAGCATTGTCATTTTAAAACAATAAAAAAATTGTCGGAATAATTTAAAGTTAAAAAGAATAATATTACCTTTATGATTCACTACGTCACTCATTAAGGAAACTCCTCCCGTAGTGGAGTGTGTTTAACAGTAAGGCAATAAATAACACATCAAACAGCCACTTGATTTAAACTCTCATACGAGACCGTTTCATTGTGTCAAACACTGGAAAAATCTTCGGTACTTGTCCTGTGAGATAATTCCCTTCCTTCCTTCATAATTCGCACATTATACAGAGGAACCGAAAAGCTGTCACACACTCGGTGGAAATCTTTTTCTACTTGGGCCGAGCTCCCAAGGATAGTTTTCGTTGCGAAAATTGAAGTCCCGGGTTTGATTCCGGGGAATATCCTTCCAATTTGATTTACATGGGAAATCTGAAACCCACCGAGCAGGGAAATTTTCTCTTGCATATTAAAATATCTTAGAATTGTAATATCGGAGCGGGATTTGCACCGTTCTCTGAGAGAAGGAATGGAGATTCTAATTTTTATCGTAAAACGCTGCTTATCCATCTTATTTCTTCGAATTTCGCGTAAATACTGCCGTTTTTGTCACTCATTACGAGGGTGTAGCCATAGCAACAACTATTGATGGACTCGGATTCGGAATAGTCTAATAAATACACGTATTGTTTCTGTCGAACGAAAATACGCGTGTTCAATTTAATATCCCGTTCGAATGTATTTGTCATATTTTATAACGTTCAATTATGAAATTTGAGAACACAAGGAGCAACATATCTGCGGTGATTTTAAAGCTATTAGAGCCAATATAAGTAGGTATTAAATAAATGATTAAATGGAAAGCTCGCATCGTTAGTTCTGTTTGGGTCGTCTTATTATTATGTTATGCAGAGACATACTTTTCCTTCCTGTTTGTTGTTGCCAACGAAAACAATCTTCGTAACCCATGAAGTAAACAAGATCTAATTGTAAGTAATAACTTTTATTTTCTTTATCGCGCCTACTGAACATATTGATTGAAAGGAAATGGATTATTCAGGACGAAGAAGTGAACTAAAATACGTGTAGTTTCGTTACGTTTACCTACACTCAGCTTTTGTAAGTCAAAAGACATAAATAATTTACGACGAAGGAATGAGCGTGAGTGTAAAGATTAACGTACTTCATCTCAAGTGAGGTATGTATGAGTTAAATAATAATTCAATTTTCGATTGTTCTATCGCAAATTCTGTATTTCTTTGGCATCGCTTCTGATATGTCCTTTAGCAGTGCTTAGAATTTAAATTTATCTTGTTTTCTAAATTGATTATGTCAAACAATGGAGGCTTATTTCTTGTGTCGTCTCTGTTGGCCGTTACCGTGGAAACCACACGATTCAGAACTAGTTCATTCTTGTTGAAAAAACTAAAGAAGACGGAGCGGAATATGAGCGGGAGAGGTAATTAACTTGTTTTTCACCAATATTATTGAAAATCTGGCATATTTCAGAACTCGGAACGTAGCCTAGCTCAGTTGATTAGTGGAATTTTAATTAAATGCATGGTTACTTGTCGTTGCAATCAACGATCGCTATTCTAGCCCTAATTTCATCGGTACATTTTGATTCACTCGTTATCATGCTAGCAAGGTGCTTTACTTTACGATCTGAAACTGGTTCCGATGGCTTTCCAACTTACGTTCAAGTTTTTCCTTTCTCCATATCCAAATCAACTTGGATTTTTTCTCATTCGTTTCCTAGGATAATTTTGCTTATTTAACCTTAGCTGTGTCCGTCCGTCTTTCGAAGCATTCGTCCTCGCTACAAAGACTAACTATTAATGCTTACACAACCAGTAAATTACTTATATAATCCTATCTCCTACAACATCTTGCTTAGCTTGAAACCATCAAAGTAGGTTTACGAGTTAATACAAACTGTAGTTTTAAGAAATTCTTTTCTTTTTGACAATCTTTGAATAGTTCAAAATGTAAAAGAAAGAGCAAAGCCGTCGACATACGTTAAATCCGAAATTCTTTTCTCATTTGTGTCGGCAGATTTTTATTTATTTATTTATTTATTTTTAGCGAACGATGTTGCCCTAGGGGTGGCAATTTTTTTATCCTGCCTGCTCCTGGCGTTCTGGGTATGGGAGGTCATTAGGCGGTACTGCGTCGGGCGCAGAAGAAGATGGAATGTTGAAGACGGCGTGCCCGACGTGGTGCATGATACCGCCAATTTGCCTGTAAGTATAATACGCGTATACTTGCGATTACATTCTTCTTCTTCTCTTATCGTATAAACCCTTCTAGTGGGTTATTTTATGTTGTTATTAACAAAAATGTTTCTGCTCTGATCCGCCTTCGGATCCCAAAGTATCATTTATGTATTTATTTATATATATTGAGAAACTTCGTCAACCTCACTTCATATCTACATAATTACGTCAACTCATCTTGTTGTTTTCTTATTCAGAATGAAGAGATTCCACGAGGAATCCTCAAAAAACACCAGGACCAGCAACACGTGAGTGTTTATCACCATGTTCTGATTTTTCTGCATATACATATTTACTCTGATGCATGAGTGGTGATGGTGCCAGTCATAGATGAAAATCTTTTTCTCTCTCAAAGATTTTAATGTATTAAATTATAGCTCACTTCCCAAAACTTGTTAAGATTGATAAGATTGTTAGTATGTCAGCTGATACTCCCAATAGGTAGTAACATTGGTGGGGATTGCCATCCCGGAGGGATTTTCTAATCCCGGGGTTACGGGATTGTGATTTTTTCAATCCCGGGATCGAGGAAAAGTGGTGGGAAATGAAAAACACACAATATTTTTAAACAATAATTTTGATCCATGCACAGACATGAAATCATCATATGCAGTTATGGAAGTAATATCAAGTTTTGACAAAATTTAAGTAACGTCAATGAAAATAACTTTTTATCAGCAGGTAAAACTGAAATCAAACACGTATTTTTGGAGAAAATGTAAAGGAAATTTAAATAACTAAAGTAGCTATTGTTGCGGTATCTTAAATTAAATTAAATTGATTGCATTTATGTAAATTAAACGGTACTATTAGATTAAGGTTCTCCTCACTTAAAAGCTATTCACAAATTTCTGAAGTACGCCCTTAAAAAACAAAGTGCATCTAATGTCGGGTCACTCATTCTTGATCTGTATTTATTGCACAGCATCCCTGCTGATGAAAAAGCCCTTTCTGATTCTACACTAGTAGGAGGAATAGCTAGCAACTGCTGGTAAAGAAACTGCAGATTTTCTCATTTACGTCCATTTTCACGGAAATCCTTTTGCTCTGGTGCTATTGATAATGCTAGATCATTTGAATTATAGCAGGAGGATTATTTCTTGAGAGTAACTAAACATTGGGTAATGACCGAATCGAGTTCTTTCTTTAACTTCTCTGAATATGATGTACCAGTCTCAAAACGTTCAGATGCTGCCGTTCGCTTAGTGTGTAAGTCATCATTTATAGATCGGCTTCTTGATGCTGATGAAACTTGCTCTTCTTTCTTGTCCAGTGCTTCATATGTTTTACTAATATTACAATAACATGTACTCGGGTTTTCTGTAACAAACATTTTTATGTTCGCTAGTGATGGCACAGAAAATATATTATCACGAGCCTGTGACCCGTACTGAAGATACCTCAATACCCCTGATAACTTAGTTCGTCTCTTCATTATTTGATTTTTCATATTATGTCCTAACTCTGTATTCACATCATTCAGTTTCTTCATCATGATTTCCAACGCTGTCTCACGCGTCAAAAGATTTGCATCTCTTCGGCAAAGAGCTTCCATAGCAATTTTCGCTGGCTGCAGTGTTGCAAAAATAGAAGAAGCAAGTTCATGTTCACTCTCACTAAATGATACATCGGAATTCAGATCGATTCATTATGCAGGTTTTAAGCAATATAAAACGTTCGATCATTTCAACTAAACTGTTCCAGCGAGTTCTTATATCCATAACAAGTGATTTTTCCTCCCCCTATTGTTCGATTACATATTTCTGAAGGAATCTCTCGTTATTTGCGAGTGATTTTCTGAAGAGAATAACAGTTTTCCTTATTTTTTGAATCAATAACTTAATGTTTGTTTCTGATAGTTTGTAAGCCCCTCCGCCTTCAAACGAATCATCTTCGTCTGTTTCATCACTCGAGGAAAAGGATTCATCACTTGATTCATGTCCTTCCGATTCCGCGAATTCCATTTCTTCTTGATAATATTCATTCTTCTTTAGGTTTGCCACACCCAAAAGGATATTTTCATTTTTTTCGTTGTTCTTATTTTCCAAGAATGATGACATATCATAAACTCAGATAAAAAGCAGTGATACTCATTGAATTCCAACGACTTATATATTTTATTATACATCAAATACAATTTAATAGTTGGCGCCACCTGATAGCAAAAGCAAATATGTCAATCCCGAAATCCCGGGATTTAGGTTTACCTAATCCCGAGATTTCGGGATAGAAATTTTGGACGGGATCCCGGGACTGCAATCCCTAAACATTGGAGGTGCAAAAAGTACAGGTTCTAAGAATCTTTTCCGGAAATTATCGGACAGCTGTAGTAGAACATTTGTGGGGATCCGTTGCACGGAACACATTTACATTAAAACGGTCTGTGGAAGTTGGTATTGTAAAAATATTCAGATTTGTTCATATGGACACGGTACGAGTGGAGGCACTGAAATCATTTTGTGATTTTAACGACAAATTTTGTCGCATACGAGCACAAGATTTCTGAGACTTATGCTTACTCTTGAAAGAATAAATACTAAAAATGGTTCAACAGCTTATTTTTTTATCAGTTGAAAATGCACCCGTTATTCTTCCGAAATTTGCCGAAGATCCTAAGTCAGCACTTTGGTTCTAGTTCTTACACAATGTTGATGCCATTTCCAAAATGGAGGGGAAGCCGCATGTGAATTTTTGCGCATGTATAAGAATTTGGAAGAGAAAGAAATCTAAGTTATTTCCGCCCAAAGTGAAAGAATTGGAGAGGAAAAGTGCTAACGATGGTACAGCCTTCCCTCGTTTTACGAACTTAATTCGTTCCACGAAAACTGTTCGTCAGGCGAAAACTCGTAAAACAAAGATTATTTTCCCATTGCATCGTCAAACGGTAGTTCGTAAAACGAGGGAAGGTGCATTCATTCGTCCATCCATCAAGATGATCCAATCCAATTAAGTAAAGGACGCAAATTGGATGCACTCGAACAGCTAGAGATAATTATTTGTAAAGACTCGCCCCTCTTAAATGAATACCTTTTCCACAATCATTCGGCTCTATTTAGCTTACCGAATATTTTTTTAATACTTTGTATGAACATTGTTGTCTTTGGCCCTTTTACCAAGTTTTCGTAACTTTTTGTAACATTTGGCTAGTATGATGCTTTCGCCTTCGTTTCCCAACCGCTCATTCAATTACCTTAATCACCTGATGATGCTGCGATCGTAGTGAAACCGGTCGTGTTTAAATTTAAATTTGTGGAAACTACAAAGTCATTTTTTCATTATTACATATTGGAAATTATGTGACTCAGCACTTGGGCAAAAGAAATATTTTATGGAACTGTAAAATAATTTTATTTTTCTGAGATTTGAATAAGCTTTGTTACTTTTTGTTTCATTAAATTGTAAATTTTTTTGAGAAACTTAATATACTTCATTTCATGACTACGTATTGGTTTTAAGTCATCCTGATGTTTTGCTCTTCAGGCTGAAGAGCAGGCGCATGACCCCTCCTCTCCTCACTTCAGACGTAGTCAACCGCCGGGAAAACACGTGAGTGTTACCCTATTTATATGGTTAATCTATATATGTCTGTGTAATAATAAAACAATAAATACATAATTATATAGTCAACAACAAAACATTAGTTCTCCTATCAAAAGATTGAAAATATAAATAACAATTATCTGTTGAATTGCATTTATGTTCTTTGTAATGTTTACATGCTTCTACCAGCTTCCTTAGTAGACCATTTTTTCCCCAGGTCAGATTTTGCGACGAGGTGACCGCGTCAAATGGCAATGGACACGCAGAATTGGTAAATTTTCATTCAAGTATCTTATTGCGCCGCCCCAGCTCGCTGCTCGCAACAATCCCGTAATGACGTTTGGCGGACGTTCTGCCTGCTAACATTCTTGCAGCTTCACAGAGCGATATTAAATTAGCAAAGTATTTCAATCAAGTTCGATAAATCAAAATTCATTCTTTACCTTTTTGCGAAAAAATCTTTTTAGAATTAATTTTTAATTATTTTATTACGATGGTGGCCTGAGTCGCGCGCGGACATTTTGACAGCATGGGAAAATTTTGGCCGTTTAAAAAATAAAATACCATTTGCGAATAGGTTTAGTAAATGTTTGCCAGTAAATATGTAATACTTCTCATAACCAGCGACTTTAGCGAGGGCCAAAACGAGTATAGTGGAGCGAGGGGTTGTCGCGTGTAGCCCATGGAGCGGATGTAAACGGCTTGTGCACCATCGGCGCCAAAGTTGGATAATCTAGTAAAACTTAAAAAACGTGTTAAAATTTGCACCGGCACCGATATTACAATTCTAAGATATTTTGATACGCTAGAGAAAACTGCCCTGCACCACGGTTTTCGGATTTCCCATGTAAATCAAATGGGAAGGATAATAGATCCTGGAATCGAACCCGAGACGTTCAATATTCGAAACAAAAACTAACCTCGGGAGCTCGGCTCCAGTAGCGGGAGACTTCCACAAAGTGTCATGAAAAGCGGTCGATTGGTGCAAAAGTTCATAGATAGGGGTTCAAGAGACGGTCCGGCGTCGGCGGCCGAGGAAGGAGAGACAAGGATGAAGAAGAAGACCTCTCGTTGGAGCCGGACGGGACGGAGGAAAGCGAAAATTCGACAAGTGCGTTGAGTTATACACGTTGTAACGCGCCAGGGATGGGGGGCCGTCGGGGGCGGGTAGGGCTGTCGTCGTAGGGGGAGGGAAGGGATGGAGGTCGGGGACCGATTTCGGAGCTTCTTGGGCCTCTGAAAACTCGTGAGGCGAAACCTGGGGGATAGATTTCGTGGGGCAGATCTGTTCGGGAGGGTCGCTGGGCGTCCAAAGAGGCTGCTGCGAGGTGGGATATTGGCGAAAAAAAAATTTTCGGGGATGGGTGGGCGGGCGGGCGGTGGGTGTGAGATTGATTGATTGCAAATGTTTTATTGTTTGGGGAAATTCGTTCCATAGTCTGCAAGCGGTAATAATGATGGAACGCTGAAAATTACTGTCTTGTGATGATTAATAAGGAGTTTATGCCTCCCTCTAGTATTACGGTTATGTACAGTGTCTAAACTCCTGAATTCCGTGGAAAGATAATGTGGATTGCCATAAGTAAGTAATTGGTATAGTAAGGAAAGCAATGGAACCGTCTTCGGGACTTCAAATTTAACCAGTTTAGCTTCACGAATGAATCAGAAATGTGGTTAGGGATTAGGTATAGTTGAATTTGCTATGTAGGCCAGGGGTCGGGAAGCTGAGGCTTCTGAGCCACATGCCTCTCTTTCATGACTTTCGTGCAGCTCCCTACATTAAATCTCTCAATTAACCCATTATTCCCCAAAACGTTTTTATTTTGCATATTTTATGAAATTTTTGTATTACTATACATAAAATTGCCTTCTTTGGTAGGTTTTTCTTTTAAGTACTAAATGTACAAATTAATTCAATTATTCTTGTTTTGTACACCTTCAAACATGTATATTTTTTTAAACTGCGAACTTGCGA
This sequence comes from Tanypteryx hageni, assembly GCA_028673005.1. Classification (NCBI taxonomy): domain Eukaryota; kingdom Metazoa; phylum Arthropoda; class Insecta; order Odonata; family Petaluridae; genus Tanypteryx; species Tanypteryx hageni. The sequence goes on along the minus strand of CM054114.1, from coordinate 87,589,543 downwards.
ATAAAGAATTTGCGTCAAAAATCTATTAATTTCAAATAGCAAAATTTCAATAAATACAATTTTTCATTCGAGAATAGTTCATATTATAGACCACTTAGCATACACTTTACTTTAGTTTAACTAATTTTATGATGCCTGTTACATAGCTTTTAATTTTACAAAAAAGGAAATTAACCAATTTTAATTCTAGCACATGTAATTATTTCATATAAAGAACTTAGGGTAGTGGTTCCCAAACTGTGTGCCGCAGTAGATTTTTATGGGTGCCGCAAAAAAGCTTTGTTTAGTACATAAATGAATCAAGGATTTTCATGTGTTGGTGAGTAATTGGGCATTGAATTTTTTCTAATACATTGATTAAGTGGTAGAAACAATGAATGGATGTGTCCAAAGATTGTAACACCCGTATCTAAAAATATAAAAAGCTTGTTACAAGGCTGGTGAGACGCGAAAACCTCTTTACCTTAGAAAGTATGCCGCAACTTAAAAACGCTTGGGAATCACTGATTTAGGGTGTCGAGGAACATAGCACTCTTTACAAATAAATATTGTCCTCTTGGAACAATGTTTACAATGGCGAAAGCGTGTTGATCCCTTGGTAATTACTTGGTCTCAGACTGCCCACCCAATAAAAGAACACCACCACTTTTTCGTTCAATTAGTTGATCTGTACTGCGCAACATATTGATCATTCACATCAACCCCACACTTATTTAAATAATACTGCTAAAGTAGTGAAAGGTATAGGTACGGTTGTATTCAATTTCTTGGCTACTGAATAGCGCCTAACATTTTTTAAGAAAGAAAACAAAGTTTTGAAAATAAAAAAAATTGGCAAAATATGTGATTAGTATACCTAAAAGGGAAATCTTATCTGCCCAGTGGCAACATTTGTTGCCACCTTAGTTTGTTGTCCAACTACGGTGGTGAAAAAAAATATTTCTAGATCGTTATTTTTTCATGTTAACTCTTACACAATGTAGAATTTACAAATAGAAGGAGAGAGAGAGAGATTATAATAAAACTTTTACGGAAATTATATTCTACTTAGGGTAGAAAGATGACAAGAGGCCAATAGAAATGGACGAACATAAAGAAACATTTGAAATTTTTGTTTAAACGGTATGGAAACAAAAATAACGCGGGCATTGAATATTTATTATAGAATAAATTGAGATTATAAAAAATATAACTACATTTTCAGGTCGCTCTAATGAAAAGAAGAATAATTCTAAATTGCTTGGTAACAAATGTTGCCTCTGGACAGATATGGGTTAAAACTAAAACTAAATTGGCTTCGTTAATAATCTTAATAAAAATTGCGGAAAAATAAAAAGATGGGCCTATTATTAGAAGAACCGTTTTTTTAACAGTTATAGTAGCAAAACGTGAAATGACGGCAAGACTAATGGGGGATGGGGTGGATGATCGCCCCCGTCATCCCCCGTGGATCCGCCAATAAACGCTGCTCTTCTTATGTTACGCGTTATTCATTAATTGAAAAAGTGTCTCTTCTTGTGAGAAAGGTTGCCGACGTCTGTCCTAGGCGGCCGCCTAGATCGCCTGGCCCTATATTCGCCCCTGCCCGTCAGCATTATTATATCCGATTAAAGCACTTCTAATACGGTTTTTTGTATCTACTATGTCATTCAACCATTATCTATAATATACTGCCGTGGTTTCGCCATGCCGTCTGCCCCTCTGTCTGTCTGTCGGTCGGTCTGTTCGCTGTTCTAGAGCCCAGACGCGTACATAAAATCGAATCATATCTCGTATTTGGGCAATATATAATCTTTTGCAGACCCCATTTTCAGAAAAGTGACATTGCACAAAAATAAAGGGTAGTTTATTCATCACGATTTTTAGAAACATTTTATTTACTCAGAAATGGCTGGAGGGAATTTTATTAAAATCTATCCAATTGTAGATCCTGATGTCACAATTAATACTGCGTAATCCATATGACTCTTACAGTCACTATATGCCTTCCAGTGACATTACAATCTACGCTAAGCGACCTTACCTAAGCCCTATGACGCCACGCCTTCGCCGAGAACCACTCAAAATCTTACTACAGCAATACGGTTAAACTAAATCGAATGATATCTGACATTAGTTGATGATATCATTCATAAAAGACATTCTGAAGACATGAACGATATTTCGCAACAATAAAGGGTACTTTATTTTCGATATTTTAAAACAAAATCTTACTATAGCCTTACGGTTAAACTAAATCGAATTGTATCTCATATTAGTGGATAATGTCGTTCATAAAAGACATTCTGAAGAGATGAACTATATTGCGCAACAAATAAGTGTACTTTTTTGTAGGATATTTTTAAAGATTTACTCAACAATTGCTACAAGGATTTCGATTACATCCACCTTATCGTACAGTCTTGTGCCACAAATAATACTAACGAAGCCATATATCCCAAAAAATACTAAATATCGAACTGTGGCATTAAAATATACGCTAAACCATGCGTAACATTGATTTATGAGCGATTTTCTTTTATATGCGTACTCAGTGGACCAAACGTATATGCGTATATGAGAAATTTTGTGCAATGTTTATTGCGTCGTTTTTTTATGAGTTGGCACGAAGGCCTTAAAAGAAAAATCTTCGATGAACGTTAAAAGAAGCTGAATTTCTAAGCTGTAGAATTTAATAAACGATCTTTTATATCGAGGGAGATAGTCATTTATTTTCTCTCTCTATCTCTGTCTTTCCTGTTCAGGTGGAGGTCCTGAGCGTTTCTCCGGCGGTAGGCGAAGCTGATGCGGAGGAGGAGGTGGGCGGAGGAGGAGTGGGGGTGGCGGCCATAAACGCCGCCAACTCGAGCGCCGCGGCGAAGGGCGACGCGGGGGAAGGGGAGGGCGTGGAGGTTTCACAGCCTCCAGCATCGGCGTCCAGCGTTGCGGACCTATTGGAATATCTACTTGATCTGGTAGATCTGGTAGAATGAGCCTACCATCTGGTAAGCGAATATTCTATCTAATGGTATATTAGAATTTATGGCGATATCAATGAAAATTTGATAGATTTTCTAGTAGTTTTTAAAAGTTGCCCTTTTTCTACGCACCATAAAAAATTATATACAGATTTTCGTATATTTTTAAGCAATACAACTTTAATATCAAATAACCTGTAGTCAGGCCACCAGTGAGACTCAGAGAGGTCCGAGCCACATCCAGATTTTGAGGCCCCTCGCCGTAATAAATATAAAAATGTTAGGCATTATGTAGCCCACTTTGGTGGTCGGGGTTCGCTGAAAGGTTACAGCGGATCGATTAAAAATCAAATTGTAAGTTACGTTCGATGTCACTTCATCTTTTCTGAATGGAAGAAGAACAAGGGCCCTCTTTTCGACAAGCCCCCCAGATAGTGCCTGTGCATAATTCCATCTCTGAAAAACTGCCAAAATTTGAGGGCCCCTTAAGCTTGAGGTCAAATGCCCCCCCCCCCACATTTTCATAGGGCCTGCCTATAGTTATTTTGCACCAGATAACCTTCCACGACCGATATAGCTTATGTAATGGCGGCCATAAGAAATTTAGTTTAAATCACGTCGGTGTTTTTTATAACATTCCATTTTATATAAATACCAAATTAAGGTAAATTGTTTAATATCAATTGTGAAATTTTTGTATAACATAAATTACTCATGGAAAAAAAGCTATGTGATGCTCTATTCTACTTACGCACATACATACTTAAGATATATATCAGTAATATAATTTTTGTATTGTTGTATTACGCTGTATCACATTGACAGTGTGTAATTACTCCAACCTACAGAAATGTAGACTTGTTTGGTAAAACGATCCACAGATCAATTTATGGCCTGCATAGAACCTGAACAACATGTATATGAAGATATAGCTTTCATTTTATAATAATGTCATAATAGTAAGACATTAATTTTTATAATCTAAATAAACTATTATGAAACAATGTCATTTTTTTAGATTTTAAACATTTTATAATTTCCATTTAGCATTATCGGTTATAATAATAATAATAATTTTAATAACACTGTAGGTCTCAAATAGGCATGGAGCAGGTACATAACAGCAATAGTACATTGCTACAGAATAAATCAGTTCATGAACTTAGAAATTCTTGAACACTATAAAAATTATTATTTAACAATCAACATTTGAATCTTTTCTAATGATAGGAATACTTGAATAACATTTAACATTACAAGGTAACTTGTTATAAGGCACTGAGGTGGCATTGTTGATAGCCTATAATCCTTGATATGAACATCATCTTTGTGTCCTGTATTATAATTGTAAAGCTTCTGATTAGATTGGAACAGTGAAGAGTTTTGTTTTACAAATATACAACAATTTAAAAAATACATACCATCATATATATATATATATATATATATATATATATATATATATATATATATATATACACATATGTATGGGGTATTGTGATTATGCCTAAAGAAATATACAATGGTTTACCAGGAGAGCTTTGATGGCCGGCTTTTTTCAGGAAGAAGACTTTATTGGCATATTTATCATGACCCCAAAAGATTATTCCATATGACAAATAAGAATGAATCTTTTCATTATATAATAATTTTAACATTTCAATATTGAAACTTTTGAATAATCTATGTAGCATAAAATTTCCAGTTGATAATTTTTACTTTTTCCAATGACAGTGCTCGAATGAAAGTCGGCAACGCTGGTCACCAAGGCCCACGTGTCTCCCCGCCCCCAGAAGCTAACAAGTGGCTCTCATCATTGCGATGGACAGTGGGGCTGCTTTTTTAATAGATTCTTTATTTAAGGAGCTGAATAAGGTAAAATTTTCACTCAACTATATTAGAGAACATCATTACGATAATAATGAATCAAACATGTTGGGGAGTAAATCAGGATAGGAATAATAAACACAAGAGGATTTATATTCCCAGTACAGCTCATTCATTAAGTTTAGTTTTGAATGCCTGGGCAAAAATGTAGTACAAAGTATGCACTGCATATCTATACTATAGTAAATCTGCTTCTAACTTATGAGATATCATATAGGAGGATATTCTAGTTGGTAGCATGAACTAAGGCAGGTGGCATCTGGATGCGCAGAAGGCATGGAATGTCACTTGGTTTCCGTCACTCCTTCACTTGGCCATTCAGCATCAGTCTGTTACAGCAGCTTTTGGGGTGCTGTTTGTACATTTGCGGCATAATTTTTGTGTTTATTTACTTTTTTTACAATTGAGATTTAAACGGTGGTGTTCTAAAATGGAGAGCAAAGGAAGTAAGCACAATGTTTTGCACAAACAGGCAAGATAAATCATATATAAAGTGTATCGGTACTCGGGACCAGCGGAACAGGGTTGCAAAACAGGCAACTGCCTAGGGTGCCAAAGATTGCGAGGCGGAATGAAAAGTCAATGATTTGATTTCACAGCACTGTATATGTGTGTGTCTGTATTCTTTTCTTTAAGTAATGAACACTTATCATTCATCTTTGATTGATTCATTTTGCTATATTTTTTACATGCATTTGTGTTGTATAAACCTTTATATTCAAAATGATTTCAATTCCTCTTCAATGCTGTGCACTACCCCAATCCTAAAAGTATAAGAAGAACTAGCGGTCTGAAGATGTTGGCGTACCAACTAAAATATGAGCCTAAAGTTATGATTTGCTTAATCTCTTGCTAAAAAATTATCATCTTAATGCCCATTTTTACCACTGTTACTAACCATAAAGCTTTTTAATGTGGAAAGATATTGTTATTAGTAATTATGAAAAAATATTTAATAATAAAAACAAGCTTTAATTAATATTATATTTAAGTAATACCGGTGCTTATAGACATCATTGTGTAATTACTAATAAAAGTAATTTTCAACTGTTAGATTTTTAGTCACATTTATATTGGAGTAGAGTGCCAAAAAATTGTTTGCCAAGAGTGCCAAACTGTCAGTAGTACAAAAACGAGATGGAGCATGCAGATGATTCAACAAGTACAGCAGGTTACAATGTTGCCAGTTGTCAAGAGCAAACAGCGAGCGCCCGTGGCATATCATGCATCATGCATTGCTTTCTGAGCAAAAGCTTATGCAGGCTGCCGGTTTGGCAGCAATGTAACGTGTATTTCTCTCTCTCACTCTGCGCAGTAATGTTGACTCACCTGCCTTTGTCCTGCTGTAAACTATATTAGGGGGATACTAATGTTTAGGCACTTTCAGATGAGCTGGATACACGACGTTATTATGTGTGTAGGACCTTGTGCATAACTGCCTAGACAAATCAAAAACCTCATAAATGTCAAATAATGCAGCTGCTATAAAATTACATAAAAGTCTAAACAAATATTTAAGGTATATGTATTTCTGATTGTGCTACAAAATACAAACTGACGGGTTTGTAAATATGGAAGTGTTGATGTATTGCAGCATTTTTGTGTTCCGAATCTCCCAGCAGAACAGGAAAAATTATTTCTGATCAATTAATTGAAAATATTGCTTGATGAGATAAAAGGATGGAAAAAATCATTTAATGGGTGGTGACAGACTTTCAAAATTTATTATCTCCATATCCATTCATTTCAGTGAACAGTTTTCTCAGGATGCCAACAAAAGACAAGATATTAAGGGGATTAACTTAACTGTAAATGTGAAGGCCATAGCTATTTACAAGCCCTCATTATTCTACAGTAGAACAGTTTGAATGTGTAACGTTCCTTAATTTCCAGAGCAGATCTGTGATAAATGCATAAAAATGATGCTAACAAATAGTCAAGTAGTGGACATGAAATTTCTTAATTATGAATGAAATGTGCGCGTGTATTATTGGCTAATCAACCTCTTCTTGGATTATTATAGCCATAGCTCCTTCCACACTGAACACACTCACAGAGAAGGAGGGGATCCCAGTGAGGGCTCCTCAAACCACACACACAGGAGGTCGGATCACCTTGGAAAAATCCTACCTTCGCAGGATTCAGGCCTGCTGTGTTTTCTTTGGGTAACCATATTTCAAGTACTTTACTACTATTTTTTTAAATGTTTATGTTATTTTGTAATAGCCTTTTGTCTGTGAATTAATAAATAATAATAAATCTTTTATTGCAGGTTCAGAATGTCTCAATTAATTTTATAACAAAAACTTCATTGTTGAGGAGCAACAGCTAAGATATTATGTTGAATTCTGCTCAAATAGAAGGGTAAAGGGGTAATCCATCACTGAAATATTAAACATTCAGGATATACAGGGATGCTTGAACTCCAGGGAACTTCAATCTCCTACCTGAATCAATAATGCTAAGACCACAGAGGCCAACACGTTGTCTTTCAACTGGATATCCAGGACAATTGCAAGTCAACTTTTGAGAACCTGCTCTAAATATGATTTCAAAGAATCTCCAAGCAGCCCAAGTGTTAGTGTTGCTGCTATGCTTGAACAAGTTTTGCTTAATTTACTTATATCTTTTTGTTAAAAACTAAAAATTGTGTTTTTGGTAGCATGCAGTGCAGTCATTACCTAAGTTCTAGCCACCTGTGGTTCAGAAACATCAAGTGTGAAATGCCTCCATACTTGAGCTTACCTGGTCAGAGATGTGGATTATATTTAATGTGACTGAAAGACTGTGAAATGCGCTCATACTGTAAAAATAAATAAATAAATAAATAAAATATCCAATACCCTGTCTTTTATTCAATTTTACTGTTTCTTTAATGCTGATATTTGCTTTACCTGCTTCACACTAAGATTTAAATAGAATTAAGGATTTTGTAGCTTTTCACTATAATAAACGAGCTGTATACATTATCTGTCTTACGAAATTCCGCAGATAATTAAAAACTGGTTATGCAGGAGCATTTCCTCTTTTTAAGAATATAATTGTTTTTAGCATTCAGTGGTTTTTTATTGTTCGGTTTTACAATTCTTTTCAGATCTGAATAATTTGGATATTGAAACAGTGTTGCCTTTCCAAAACTTAAAATATCTGTAGAATCAGAAAGAAAAATCTGTAGAATTATCTGTTAAAGGAATATTTATGCTCAAATTTTGTTTTATATATGTAAATTTAGGAAAAACTAAACACGGTTATTTTACTTGCTTTACTAAAGAAATAAATCAGTTTTTTATGATAATAATTATTTATTAATGGAAAAAGAAATACATCTGTTAGGAATATATAATGCAACTAGGTATGGCAATAAAACTAAATGGCTCAACCCTAAATGAAAAATATGTAAATCGATAAAATATTTTTATGAATACATATGATGAAAAAGGTAAATGAAAATTTTTAATTCCCTCTAATTTACTACAACGTGATTTAGGACTATACTTAACGATTATATTTCTCTCCTGCCTTGATCGATCTCTTTAACAGTGACTTTCTTGCATTAAAATTATAACGATATGCATTCTTTATGAATTGTTTTGTTAATATTAAACCTGCATTAAGGAGAATATCTAACGTAAGACATTACTAAGGGTAAAGTGTTTACGATAGTCGCAGGTAGGTGTTGTAGTGATGGCAACAAAAAAAATAGTGCTTTACATATCTCAAACAAAACATTATATGGAAAATGTTTCAAACATAGGTTATTGAAAATGAAATTTCCTACAACTTTTATTCCAATACATATATACACTCATCAAATATTAAACTAAATATTTCAAAAGAATCTGATGTGGCCGCCACATTACTTTCTCCATGACTAATATTTCGAAAAATTACAAACAGTGGTTGTGGCAGCTAAAAAATATGGTTTTTAAAAATGTTTCGTACAAATGTTGTAGAATATTCCATTTCCTGCAACATTTATATACCCATACATATACCCATTGAAATAAAATTTCCAAAATTTTGACAGTTTATATTTATCAAAGCTTTCACTTTGTAAAAATTAAATACAACAATGCATTTAATATTGAATTCACATACACATAACATTTAAAAGACAAAAGTAATCAATTAAAATCTTTTTTAACACTTAGAATATACCTAATCATACTTATAATTCAAAGTTTAGTATAAAAATTTTGGTCTGTGCGGGACCTTCTACTAGAAAGTGTAGTTAAATTGAGATGTGCTAGTATATCATTATAGGAAATATCAACCAGTGAAATTACCATTTTAAATGCCAATCGATCTCAGAAATTTCTGCTGGACTCGTTCCATCATGTGGGAGTCCATTTCATAATATGGGCTCCAATTGACTGAACAATACTCCAGCTGACTGCGGACACACAGCAGTGACAGCAAATAAATTAGTAAAATCAGTTGTATTCCTGCTTATAAATCCAAGAGATTCCATTGCTGCATTTGAAATATAGTAGAAGCCCTCATAACTGACCTTCGCTTAACCGACTCGCTTGATTAACTGATGTTTTATGCCCCTAGGTCTGAAAACTGAAATCCACAGTCGAGTGCAACATTTTACATAAAACGACTAGTTTAAAAGAGTTTAAACCATTCCTTTCCTTACGCATGAATCTCACGAGTTGTTCTTTGTGCTAAAATGTTTCTCATTACATAGTAATCCAGTCTAGTACGCATGTGCTGTCAGTTGTCCCACATACTAGTACTGTTCATTGTTATTTTAGTTATGATATTTAATCAATATAAAATTATGTATATATATATATTATATATTCATATTTATTTATAGGATATGGGTGAGATAAGAAAGAGAGTGGTTGTTTCCATGAAAAATAAGCTTGATGCTCTGGAGAGAATTGATAGGGGTGTGTCAGTAAGACAAATTTCTGTGGAATTAGGTGTTGGAGAGACAACTGTGAAAGACTGGGAATAAAAGCTTGAATCTAGAATGATTTTGCAGTCAGATTGCAACACAAGTGTCTTTATCTTCCCATTCATCATTAAAGAAATCAAAATTGGAAATTTTAGAAGATGCATTATGGCTGTGGTTTATGCAAGAAAGACATCATGGAATTTCAATCAGTGGACCCATACCCAAGGAAAAGGACCTAACCCTAAATCAAAAAATTGGTGGTGCGCAGAAATTTACTGCAAGTAATGGATGGCTTGGACGTTGGAAAAAACGTCATGGTATCCATGTATTAATCATCACTGGAGAGAAGTTATTGTCTGATCAGCATGCTGCTCAAAAATTTCTGCAGGATTTAAGAGAGCTTATCGACCAAGATAAATCAGTTGGAGGACAACTCTGCAATATAGACGAAACAGGTCTAAATTACAAAATGTTACCAACAAAAACGATGGCAAAAAAGGATGAGCCTGCAGCATCAGGATACAAATAATCCAAAGAAAGACTCATGTAGCTGCCTGCAGCAATGCAGCTGGAACTCACAAATTGCCACATTTATTGTTGGTAAATCAAAAAATCCCAGAGATTTTAAAAGTATAAATCGTTTGTCTTCACCAGTTTACTACCACTACTACTAATTGAGTCACACCACAAGAGTGTAGATTAACTGTGTGAGAATACTGGTATTGTGGTATTATGTAACTTGGAGTAGGATATACACTGGAAAGATGTGCAGCAAAGAGATTAGCAAATTCCTGAAATGAACATAATTCCACAATCTACTTGTATTCGATGGAATGGAATCTTGAACACAACTAGTATAGGAGAGGTAACAAACTTTTGACAATGACTCCCATTTAGCATGAAGAGATGCAAAAGAATTGTAATCTACACCAGATCTACTTATTTTAAGCTTCTTGTGGGTTATTTTCTTATCATATATTAATGAAATTAATTTTTACTAAACCAGTTGGGTAAGTGGGATGATCCATTCTCGTGTAAAATTTCAGGAACATACAGATTAATGGTATTATTTACAATATCATAAAAATAACAAACAGAATCATCTAATTGTTTTTCAGTCAATATAAACCAATCTATAGAGATAAAGTAATCTATCATTGCAGAATATTTTCCTTTCCTAAAGTTGACAGTTTCAAAATTAATATCTACACGTGGGGATACACCTACATGATGTTCACACATAAGAGGAGGATGATAGGCATTACACGGCAAAAGTCACGTCAACATCATAAGCACTGTTCAATGAGCACTTTTTAATATCTGTTAAACACAAATCCAGAATCTCGCCATATTGCTTTTTAAATAAGTTTTTTGTACAAAATTCAGATATTGGCAGTGAGGTAAACTTCAGGAAAGAATGTTGACCAATTATTACCTGGCAAATTGAATCGCCAAACATAAGCGAATGGGCGTCTGTACACAAATATGCAAGACGCTTTACTTCTTCGCGATATTTTTGGTATATGCCTTGGTCAGATTTGGGAGGAATGTAAACACATCATTAAATAGTTTAAGAGATGGAGATGACACCATGAGAAAATTGTATCCAATGTTACACGAGGATGTAGCTTAAAGTTGATAAGATTTTAACATAAAATCAACACCAATTAGCACTCCACCTTCCCTTTTCTTAATACTTGTACAATCACTGCAATCAGTTCTCAAATATTTTATAAATAAAAAGTGCCTGTTGGGAATCCCATATATCGCGTGTTAGCCAAGTCTCATAGAATAATATGATATCACACTCGATATTAACAGCTGAAATACGCATGTCCTTTAATTTAGTCCGCAAACCGCGGACATTCTGATAGTATGCGGAAATATTAGTTACAAATTTCTTAAATGTTTATCTATCACTATTTTGGGAACAAAGGAGTAATCTCCGCTCTTCATAACATTTTTATAATGACGACAGTTTATTGATTTTAGTAGGATTGTCGATGTAATTATTTAATTTTGAGTCATGTTCTATTCCAGGCGATATTTTAAGCATGTAAACAATTTTAAAAAATCGTTCCACCGTACATATGAAAATAGTTTTTAACTTGAACGAGAATTTCTAAATTTACTTAAAGTTCCTTTAAAAATGAAACCAAAAGGAATGTATGATTTTATAAATAAATTTAAAGTTATTTTGATGTATACAATATCAACAAAATAAACATTAAAGAAAGACTAAAATAGTATAAAATTCTAGATATCGTACAAGGAGACGCTACGGACTGTAACTCACAGATTCGGTTCATCTTCTACCAGTGGAGAGTGTTGTTCAATATCTATAGGAATACCTTTTCGGAATTTCGAACCAATGGCTTTAACTTTAAGAGAAATAATTAATTAAAAAGTGCAAAAAAATGGACCGATTTTCAAATGCTTGTAACTTCGCTATCTCTGGAGTCTCTATGCTAGAGATAACGCTTAACATAAATCTCGCGTCCCGTACTTTTGGCATTCGAGACTCCCGCTTGCGAATTTTCTTCTCCTGCAAAATGTCCTTTTCCCTACAGGTTTTTATATCCCAATCTTCAGAAAGTAATTGAACGCTTCTAATTTCTTTACGCAGGGGAATTACTTTTAATTAATTAATAATTATCGCTCAATTTTGTCTGGTAATTAAAATTAAGCATATTATTTTTGTAAGCCATTAGCAGCATTGTCATTTTAAAACAATAAAAAAATTGTCGGAATAATTTAAAGTTAAAAAGAATAATATTACCTTTATGATTCACTACGTCACTCATTAAGGAAACTCCTCCCGTAGTGGAGTGTGTTTAACAGTAAGGCAATAAATAACACATCAAACAGCCACTTGATTTAAACTCTCATACGAGACCGTTTCATTGTGTCAAACACTGGAAAAATCTTCGGTACTTGTCCTGTGAGATAATTCCCTTCCTTCCTTCATAATTCGCACATTATACAGAGGAACCGAAAAGCTGTCACACACTCGGTGGAAATCTTTTTCTACTTGGGCCGAGCTCCCAAGGATAGTTTTCGTTGCGAAAATTGAAGTCCCGGGTTTGATTCCGGGGAATATCCTTCCAATTTGATTTACATGGGAAATCTGAAACCCACCGAGCAGGGAAATTTTCTCTTGCATATTAAAATATCTTAGAATTGTAATATCGGAGCGGGATTTGCACCGTTCTCTGAGAGAAGGAATGGAGATTCTAATTTTTATCGTAAAACGCTGCTTATCCATCTTATTTCTTCGAATTTCGCGTAAATACTGCCGTTTTTGTCACTCATTACGAGGGTGTAGCCATAGCAACAACTATTGATGGACTCGGATTCGGAATAGTCTAATAAATACACGTATTGTTTCTGTCGAACGAAAATACGCGTGTTCAATTTAATATCCCGTTCGAATGTATTTGTCATATTTTATAACGTTCAATTATGAAATTTGAGAACACAAGGAGCAACATATCTGCGGTGATTTTAAAGCTATTAGAGCCAATATAAGTAGGTATTAAATAAATGATTAAATGGAAAGCTCGCATCGTTAGTTCTGTTTGGGTCGTCTTATTATTATGTTATGCAGAGACATACTTTTCCTTCCTGTTTGTTGTTGCCAACGAAAACAATCTTCGTAACCCATGAAGTAAACAAGATCTAATTGTAAGTAATAACTTTTATTTTCTTTATCGCGCCTACTGAACATATTGATTGAAAGGAAATGGATTATTCAGGACGAAGAAGTGAACTAAAATACGTGTAGTTTCGTTACGTTTACCTACACTCAGCTTTTGTAAGTCAAAAGACATAAATAATTTACGACGAAGGAATGAGCGTGAGTGTAAAGATTAACGTACTTCATCTCAAGTGAGGTATGTATGAGTTAAATAATAATTCAATTTTCGATTGTTCTATCGCAAATTCTGTATTTCTTTGGCATCGCTTCTGATATGTCCTTTAGCAGTGCTTAGAATTTAAATTTATCTTGTTTTCTAAATTGATTATGTCAAACAATGGAGGCTTATTTCTTGTGTCGTCTCTGTTGGCCGTTACCGTGGAAACCACACGATTCAGAACTAGTTCATTCTTGTTGAAAAAACTAAAGAAGACGGAGCGGAATATGAGCGGGAGAGGTAATTAACTTGTTTTTCACCAATATTATTGAAAATCTGGCATATTTCAGAACTCGGAACGTAGCCTAGCTCAGTTGATTAGTGGAATTTTAATTAAATGCATGGTTACTTGTCGTTGCAATCAACGATCGCTATTCTAGCCCTAATTTCATCGGTACATTTTGATTCTCTCGTTATCATGCTAGCAAGGTGCTTTACTTTACGATCTGAAACTGGTTCCGATGGCTTTCCAACTTACGTTCAAGTTTTTCCTTTCTCCATATCCAAATCAACTTGGATTTTTTCTCATTCGTTTCCTAGGATAATTTTGCTTATTTAACCTTAGCTGTGTCCGTCCGTCTTTCGAAGCATTCGTCCTCGCTACAAAGACTAACTATTAATGCTTACACAACCAGTAAATTACTTATATAATCCTATCTCCTACAACATCTTGCTTAGCTTGAAACCATCAAAGTAGGTTTACGAGTTAATACAAACTGTAGTTTTAAGAAATTCTTTTCTTTTTGACAATCTTTGAATAGTTCAAAATGTAAAAGAAAGAGCAAAGCCGTCGACATACGTTAAATCCGAAATTCTTTTCTCATTTGTGTCGGCAGATTTTTATTTATTTATTTATTTATTTTTAGCGAACGATGTTGCCCTAGGGGTGGCAATTTTTTTATCCTGCCTGCTCCTGGCGTTCTGGGTATGGGAGGTCATTAGGCGGTACTGCGTCGGGCGCAGAAGAAGATGGAATGTTGAAGACGGCGTGCCCGACGTGGTGCATGATACCGCCAATTTGCCTGTAAGTATAATACGCGTATACTTGCGATTACATTCTTCTTCTTCTCTTATCGTATAAACCCTTCTAGTGGGTTATTTTATGTTGTTATTAACAAAAATGTTTCTGCTCTGATCCGCCTTCGGATCCCAAAGTATCATTTATGTATTTATTTATATATATTGAGAAACTTCGTCAACCTCACTTCATATCTACATAATTACGTCAACTCATCTTGTTGTTTTCTTATTCAGAATGAAGAGATTCCACGAGGAATCCTCAAAAAACACCAGGACCAGCAACACGTGAGTGTTTATCACCATGTTCTGATTTTTCTGCATATACATATTTACTCTGATGCATGAGTGGTGATGGTGCCAGTCATAGATGAAAATCTTTTTCTCTCTCAAAGATTTTAATGTATTAAATTATAGCTCACTTCCCAAAACTTGTTAAGATTGATAAGATTGTTAGTATGTCAGCTGATACTCCCAATAGGTAGTAACATTGGTGGGGATTGCCATCCCGGAGGGATTTTCTAATCCCGGGGTTACGGGATTGTGATTTTTTCAATCCCGGGATCGAGGAAAAGTGGTGGGAAATGAAAAACACACAATATTTTTAAACAATAATTTTGATCCATGCACAGACATGAAATCATCATATGCAGTTATGGAAGTAATATCAAGTTTTGACAAAATTTAAGTAACGTCAATGAAAATAACTTTTTATCAGCAGGTAAAACTGAAATCAAACACGTATTTTTGGAGAAAATGTAAAGGAAATTTAAATAACTAAAGTAGCTATTGTTGCGGTATCTTAAATTAAATTAAATTGATTGCATTTATGTAAATTAAACGGTACTATTAGATTAAGGTTCTCCTCACTTAAAAGCTATTCACAAATTTCTGAAGTACGCCCTTAAAAAACAAAGTGCATCTAATGTCGGGTCACTCATTCTTGATCTGTATTTATTGCACAGCATCCCTGCTGATGAAAAAGCCCTTTCTGATTCTACACTAGTAGGAGGAATAGCTAGCAACTGCTGGTAAAGAAACTGCAGATTTTCTCATTTACGTCCATTTTCACGGAAATCCTTTTGCTCTGGTGCTATTGATAATGCTAGATCATTTGAATTATAGCAGGAGGATTATTTCTTGAGAGTAACTAAACATTGGGTAATGACCGAATCGAGTTCTTTCTTTAACTTCTCTGAATATGATGTACCAGTCTCAAAACGTTCAGATGCTGCCGTTCGCTTAGTGTGTAAGTCATCATTTATAGATCGGCTTCTTGATGCTGATGAAACTTGCTCTTCTTTCTTGTCCAGTGCTTCATATGTTTTACTAATATTACAATAACATGTACTCGGGTTTTCTGTAACAAACATTTTTATGTTCGCTAGTGATGGCACAGAAAATATATTATCACGAGCCTGTGACCCGTACTGAAGATACCTCAATACCCCTGATAACTTAGTTCGTCTCTTCATTATTTGATTTTTCATATTATGTCCTAACTCTGTATTCACATCATTCAGTTTCTTCATCATGATTTCCAACGCTGTCTCACGCGTCAAAAGATTTGCATCTCTTCGGCAAAGAGCTTCCATAGCAATTTTCGCTGGCTGCAGTGTTGCAAAAATAGAAGAAGCAAGTTCATGTTCACTCTCACTAAATGATACATCGGAATTCAGATCGATTCATTATGCAGGTTTTAAGCAATATAAAACGTTCGATCATTTCAACTAAACTGTTCCAGCGAGTTCTTATATCCATAACAAGTGATTTTTCCTCCCCCTATTGTTCGATTACATATTTCTGAAGGAATCTCTCGTTATTTGCGAGTGATTTTCTGAAGAGAATAACAGTTTTCCTTATTTTTTGAATCAATAACTTAATGTTTGTTTCTGATAGTTTGTAAGCCCCTCCGCCTTCAAACGAATCATCTTCGTCTGTTTCATCACTCGAGGAAAAGGATTCATCACTTGATTCATGTCCTTCCGATTCCGCGAATTCCATTTCTTCTTGATAATATTCATTCTTCTTTAGGTTTGCCACACCCCAAAGGATATTTTTCATTTTTTTCGTTGTTCTTATTTTCCAAGAATGATGACATATCATAAACTCAGATAAAAAGCAGTGATACTCATTGAATTCCAACGACTTATATATTTTATTATACATCAAATACAATTTAATAGTTGGCGCCACCTGATAGCAAAAGCAAATATGTCAATCCCGAAATCCCGGGATTTAGGTTTACCTAATCCCGAGATTTCGGGATAGAAATTTTGGACGGGATCCCGGGACTGCAATCCCTAAACATTGGAGGTGCAAAAAGTACAGGTTCTAAGAATCTTTTCCGGAAATTATCGGACAGCTGTAGTAGAACATTTGTGGGGATCCGTTGCACGGAACACATTTACATTAAAACGGTCTGTGGAAGTTGGTATTGTAAAAATATTCAGATTTGTTCATATGGACACGGTACGAGTGGAGGCACTGAAATCATTTTGTGATTTTAACGACAAATTTTGTCGCATACGAGCACAAGATTTCTGAGACTTATGCTTACTCTTGAAAGAATAAATACTAAAAATGGTTCAACAGCTTATTTTTTTATCAGTTGAAAATGCACCCGTTATTCTTCCGAAATTTGCCGAAGATCCTAAGTCAGCACTTTGGTTCTAGTTCTTACACAATGTTGATGCCATTTCCAAAATGGAGGGGAAGCCGCATGTGAATTTTTGCGCATGTATAAGAATTTGGAAGAGAAAGAAATCTAAGTTATTTCCGCCCAAAGTGAAAGAATTGGAGAGGAAAAGTGCTAACGATGGTACAGCCTTCCCTCGTTTTACGAACTTAATTCGTTCCACGAAAACTGTTCGTCAGGCGAAAACTCGTAAAACAAAGATTATTTTCCCATTGCATCGTCAAACGGTAGTTCGTAAAACGAGGGAAGGTGCATTCATTCGTCCATCCATCAAGATGATCCAATCCAATTAAGTAAAGGACGCAAATTGGATGCACTCGAACAGCTAGAGATAATTATTTGTAAAGACTCGCCCCTCTTAAATGAATACCTTTTCCACAATCATTCGGCTCTATTTAGCTTACCGAATATTTTTTTAATACTTTGTATGAACATTGTTGTCTTTGGCCCTTTTACCAAGTTTTCGTAACTTTTTGTAACATTTGGCTAGTATGATGCTTTCGCCTTCGTTTCCCAACCGCTCATTCAATTACCTTAATCACCTGATGATGCTGCGATCGTAGTGAAACCGGTCGTGTTTAAATTTAAATTTGTGGAAACTACAAAGTCATTTTTTCATTATTACATATTGGAAATTATGTGACTCAGCACTTGGGCAAAAGGAATATTTTATGGAACTGTAAAATAATTTTATTTTTCTGAGATTTGAATAAGCTTTGTTACTTTTTGTTTCATTAAATTGTAAATTTTTTTGAGAAACTTAATATACTTCATTTCATGACTACGTATTGGTTTTAAGTCATCCTGATGTTTTGCTCTTCAGGCTGAAGAGCAGGCGCATGACCCCTCCTCTCCTCACTTCAGACGTAGTCAACCGCCGGGAAAACACGTGAGTGTTACCCTATTTATATGGTTAATCTATATATGTCTGTGTAATAATAAAACAATAAATACATAATTATATAGTCAACAACAAAACATTAGTTCTCCTATCAAAAGATTGAAAATATAAATAACAATTATCTGTTGAATTGCATTTATGTTCTTTGTAATGTTTACATGCTTCTACCAGCTTCCTTAGTAGACCATTTTTTCCCCAGGTCAGATTTTGCGACGAGGTGACCGCGTCAAATGGCAATGGACACGCAGAATTGGTAAATTTTCATTCAAGTATCTTATTGCGCCGCCCCAGCTCGCTGCTCGCAACAATCCCGTAATGACGTTTGGCGGACGTTCTGCCTGCTAACATTCTTGCAGCTTCACAGAGCGATATTAAATTAGCAAAGTATTTCAATCAAGTTCGATAAATCAAAATTCATTCTTTACCTTTTTGCGAAAAAATCTTTTTAGAATTAATTTTTAATTATTTTATTACGATTGTGGCCTGAGTCGCGCGCGGACATTTTGACAGCATGGGAAAATTTTGGCCGTTTAAAAAATAAAATACCATTTGCGAATAGGTTTAGTAAATGTTTGCCAGTAAATATGTAATACTTCTCATAACCAGCGACTTTAGCGAGGGCCAAAACGAGTATAGTGGAGCGAGGGGTTGTCGCGTGTAGCCCATGGAGCGGATGTAAACGGCTTGTGCACCATCGGCGCCAAAGTTGGATAATCTAGTAAAACTTAAAAAACGTGTTAAAATTTGCACCGGCACCGATATTACAATTCTAAGATATTTTGATACGCTAGAGAAAACTGCCCTGCACCACGGTTTTCGGATTTCCCATGTAAATCAAATGGGAAGGATAATAGATCCTGGAATCGAACCCGAGACGTTCAATATTCGAAACAAAAACTAACCTCGGGAGCTCGGCTCCGGTAGCGGGAGACTTCCACAAAGTGTCATGAAAAGCGGTCGATTGGTGCAAAAGTTCATAGATAGGGGTTCAAGAGACGGTCCGGCGTCGGCGGCCGAGGAAGGAGAGACAAGGATGAAGAAGAAGACCTCTCGTTGGAGCCGGACGGGACGGAGGAAAGCGAAAATTCGACAAGTGCGTTGAGTTATACACGTTGTAACGCGCCAGGGATGGGGGGCCGTCGGGGGCGGGTAGGGCTGTCGTCGTAGGGGGAGGGAAGGGATGGAGGTCGGGGACCGATTTCGGAGCTTCTTGGGCCTCTGAAAACTCGTGAGGCGAAACCTGGGGGATAGATTTCGTGGGGCAGATCTGTTCGGGAGGGTCGCTGGGCGTCCAAAGAGGCTGCTGCGAGGTGGGATATTGGCGAAAAAAAAATTTTCGGGGATGGGTGGGCGGGCGGGCGGTGGGTGTGAGATTGATTGATTGCAAATGTTTTATTGTTTGGGGAAATTCGTTCCATAGTCTGCAAGCGGTAATAATGATGGAACGCTGAAAATTACTGTCTTGTGATGATTAATAAGGAGTTTATGCCTCCCTCTAGTATTACGGTTATGTACAGTGTCTAAACTCCTGAATTCCGTGGAAAGATAATGTGGATTGCCATAAGTAAGTAATTGGTATAGTAAGGAAAGCAATGGAACCGTCTTCGGGACTTCAAATTTAACCAGTTTAGCTTCACGAATGAATCAGAAATGTGGTTAGGGATTAGGTATAGTTGAATTTGCTATGTAGGCCAGGGGTCGGGAAGCTGAGGCTTCTGAGCCACATGCCTCTCTTTCATGACTTTCGTGCAGCTCCCTACATTAAATCTCTCAATTAACCCATTATTCCCCAAAACGTTTTTATTTTGCATATTTTATGAAATTTTTGTATTACTATACATAAAATTGCCTTCTTTGGTAGGTTTTTCTTTTAAGTACTAAATGTACAAATTAATTCAATTATTCTTGTTTTGTACACCTTCAAACATGTATATTTTTTTAAACTGCGAACTTGCGAATAAAGAATTTGCGTCAAGAATCTATTAATTTCAAATAGCAAAATTTCAATAAATACAATTTTTCATTCCAGAATAGTTCATATTATAGACCACTTAGCATACACTTTACTTTAGTTTAACTAATTTTATGATGCCTGTTACATAGCTTTTAATTTTACAAAAAAGGAAATTAACCAATTTTAATTCTAGCACATGTAATTATTTCATATAAAGAACTTAGGGTAGTGGTTCCCAAACTGTGTGCCGCAGTAGATTTTTATGGGTGCCGCAAAAAAACTTTGTTTAGTACATAAATGAATCAAGGATTTTCATGTGTTGGTGAGTAATTGGGCATTGAATTTTTTCTAATACATTGATTAAGTGGTAGAAACAATGAATGGATGTGTCCAAAGATTGTAACACCCGTATCTAAAAATATAAAAAGCTTGTTACAAGGCTGGTGAGACGCGAAAACCTCTTTACCTTAGAAAGTATGCCGCAACTTAAAAACGCTTGGGAACCACTGATTTAGGGTGTCGAGGAACATAGCACTCTTTACAAATAAATATTGTCCTCTTGGAACAATGTTTACAATGGCGAAAGCGTGTTGATCCCTTGGTAATTACTTGGTCTCTGACATCGCGTTTGATTGAATCCAGTCCGAGCGAAATAGATGCGCGTGGATCTCTCCCAGCGGTCTCTGAGCCATAACGTCGCAAAAGGAACTAAACACATTCCCTACGAAAATCTAAAATGGAATATTGTTATTCAATTAACTTCTATAAACATACCACCCTTCTTCGCAGGAAACATAGACTGCCCACCCAATAAAAGAACACCACCACTTTTTCGTTCAATTAGTTGATCTGTACTGCGCAACATATTGATCATTCACATCAACCCCACACTTATTTAAATAATACTGCTAAAGTAGTGAAAGGTATAGGTACGGTTGTATTCAATTTCTTGGCTACTGAATAGCGCCTAACATTTTTTAAGAAAGAAAACAAAGTTTTGAAAATAAAAAAAATTGGCAAAATATGTGATTAGTATACCTAAAAGGGAAATCTTATCTGCCCAGTGGCAACATTTGTTGCCACCTTAGTTTGTTGTCCAACTACGGTGGTGAAAAAAAAATATTTCTAGATCGTTATTTTTTCATGTTAACTCTTACACAATGTAGAATTTACAAATAGAAGGAGAGAGAGAGAGATTATAATAAAACTTTTACGGAAATTATATTCTACTTAGGGTAGAAAGATGACAAGAGGCCAATAGAAATGGACGAACATAAAGAAACATTTGAAATTTTTGTTTAAACGGTATGGAAACAAAAATAACGCGGGCATTGAATATTTATTATAGAATAAATTGAGATTATAAAAAATATAACTACATTTTCAGGTCGCTCTAATGAAAAGAAGAATAATTCTAAATTGCTTGGTAACAAATGTTGCCTCTGGACAGATATGGGTTAAAACTAAAACTAAATTGGCTTCGTTAATAATCTTAATAAAAATTGCGGAAAAATAAAAAGATGGGCCTATTATTAGAAGAACCGTTTTTTTAACAGTTATAGTCGCAAAACGTGAAATGACGGCAAGACTAATGGGGGATGGGGTGGATGATCGCCCCCGTCATCCCCCGTGGATCCGCCAATAAACGCTGCTCTTCTTATGTTACGCGTTATTCATTAATTGAAAAAGTGTCTCTTCTTGTGAGAAAGGTTGCCGACGTCTGTCCTAGGCGGCCGCCTAGATCGCCTGGCCCTATATTCGCCCCTGCCCGTCAGCATTATTATATCCGATTAAAGCACTTCTAATACGGTTTTTTGTATCTACTATGTCATTCAACCATTATCTATAATATACTGCCGTGGTTTCGCCATGCCGTCTGCCCCTCTGTCTGTCTGTCGGTCGGTCTGTTCGCTGTTCTAGAGCCCAGACGCGTACATAAAATCGAATCATATCTCGTATTTGGGCAATATATAATCTTTTGCAGACCCCATTTTCAGAAAAGTGACATTGCACAAAAATAAAGGGTAGTTTATTCATCACGATTTTTAGAAACATTTTATTTACTCAGAAATGGCTGGAGGGAATTTTATTAAAATCTATCCAATTGTAGATCCTGATGTCACAATTAATACTGCGTAATCCATATGACTCTTACAGTCACTATATGCCTTCCAGTGACATTACAATCTACGCTAAGCGACCTTACCTAAGCCCTATGACGCCACGCCTTCGCCGAGAACCACTCAAAATCTTACTACAGCAATACGGTTAAACTAAATCGAATGATATCTGACATTAGTTGATGATATCATTCATAAAAGACATTCTGAAGACATGAACGATATTTCGCAACAATAAAGGGTACTTTATTTTCGATATTTTAAAACAAAATCTTACTATAGCCTTACGGTTAAACTAAATCGAATTGTATCTCATATTAGTGGATAATGTCGTTCATAAAAGACATTCTGAAGAGATGAACTATATTGCGCAACAAATAAGTGTACTTTTTTGTAGGATATTTTTAAAGATTTACTCAACAATTGCTACAAGGATTTCGATTACATCCACCTTATCGTACAGTCTTGTGCCACAAATAATACTAACGAAGCCATATATCCCAAAAAATACTAAATATCGAACTGTGGCATTAAAATATACGCTAAACCATGCGTAACATTGATTTATGAGCGATTTTCTTTTATATGCGTACTCAGTGGACCAAACGTATATGCGTATATGAGAAATTTTGTGCAATGTTTATTGCGTCGTTTTTTTATGAGTTGGCACGAAGGCCTTAAAAGAAAAATCTTCGATGAACGTTAAAAGAAGCTGAATTTCTAAGCTGTAGAATTTAATAAACGATCTTTTATATCGAGGGAGATAGTCATTTATTTTCTCTCTCTATCTCTGTCTTTCCTGTTCAGGTGGAGGTCCTGAGCGTTTCTCCGGCGGTAGGCGAAGCTGATGCGGAGGAGGAGGTGGGCGGAGGAGGAGTGGGGGTGGCGGCCATAAACGCCGCCAACTCGAGCGCCGCGGCGAAGGGCGACGCGGGGGAAGGGGAGGGCGTGGAGGTTTCACAGCCTCCAGCATCGGCGTCCAGCGTTGCGGACCTATTGGAATATCTACTTGATCTGGTAGATCTGGTAGAATGAGCCTACCATCTGGTAAGCGAATATTCTATCTAATGGTATATTAGAATTTATGGCGATATCAATGAAAATTTGATAGATTTTCTAGTAGTTTTTAAAAGTTGCCCTTTTTCTACGCACCATAAAAAATTATATACAGATTTTCGTATATTTTTAAGCAATACAACTTTAATATCAAATAACCTGTAGTCAGGCCACCAGTGAGACTCAGAGAGGTCCGAGCCACATCCAGATTTTGAGGCCCCTCGCCGTAATAAATATAAAAATGTTAGGCATTATGTAGCCCACTTTGGTGGTCGGGGTTCGCTGAAAGGTTACAGCGGATCGATTAAAAATCAAATTGTAAGTTACGTTCGATGTCACTTCATCTTTTCTGAATGGAAGAAGAACAAGGGCCCTCTTTTCGACAAGCCCCCCAGATAGTGCCTGTGCATAATTCCATCTCTGAAAAACTGCCAAAATTTGAGGGCCCCTTAAGCTTGAGGTCAAATGCCCCCCCCCCCACATTTTCATAGGGCCTGCCTATAGTTATTTTGCACCAGATAACCTTCCACGACCGATATAGCTTATGTAATGGCGGCCATAAGAAATTTAGTTTAAATCACGTCGGTGTTTTTTATAACATTCCATTTTATATAAATACCAAATTAAGGTAAATTGTTTAATATCAATTGTGAAATTTTTGTATAACATAAATTACTCATGGAAAAAAAGCTATGTGAAGCTCTATTCTACTTACGCACATACATACTTAAGATATATATCAGTAATATAATTTTTGTATTGTTGTATTACGCTGTATCACATTGACAGTGTGTAATTACTCCAACCTACAGAAATGTAGACTTGTTTGGTAAAACGATCCACAGATCAATTTATGGCCTGCATAGAACCTGAACAACATGTATATGAAGATATAGCTTTCATTTTATAATAATGTCATAATAGTAAGACATTAATTTTTATAATCTAAATAAACTATTATGAAACAATGTCATTTTTTTAGATTTTAAACATTTTATAATTTCCATTTAGCATTATCGGTTATAATAATAATAATAATTTTAATAACACTGTAGGTCTCAAATAGGCATGGAGCAGGTACATAACAGCAATAGTACATTGCTACAGAATAAATCAGTTCATGAACTTAGAAATTCTTGAACACTATAAAAATTATTATTTAACAATCAACATTTGAATCTTTTCTAATGATAGGAATACTTGAATAACATTTAACATTACAAGGTAACTTGTTATAAGGCACTGAGGTGGCATTGTTGATAGCCTATAATCCTTGATATGAACATCATCTTTGTGTCCTGTATTATAATTGTAAAGCTTCTGATTAGATTGGAACAGTGAAGAGTTTTGTTTTACAAATATACAACAATTTAAAAAATACATACCATCATATATATATATATATATATATATATATATATATATATATATATATATATATATATATATACACATATGTATGGGGTATTGTGATTATGCCTAAAGAAATATACAATGGTTTACCAGGAGAGCTTTGATGGCCGGCTTTTTTCAGGAAGAAGACTTTATTGGCATATTTATCATGACCCCAAAAGATTATTCCATATGACAAATAAGAATGAATCTTTTCATTATATAATAATTTTAACATTTCAATATTGAAACTTTTGAATAATCTATGTAGCATAAAATTTCCAGTTGATAATTTTTACTTTTTCCAATGACAGTGCTCGAATGAAAGTCGGCAACGCTGGTCACCAAGGCCCACGTGTCTCCCCGCCCCCAGAAGCTAACAAGTGGCTCTCATCATTGCGATGGACAGTGGGGCTGCTTTTTTAATAGATTCTTTATTTAAGGAGCTGAATAAGGTAAAATTTTCACTCAACTATATTAGAGAACATCATTACGATAATAATGAATCAAACATGTTGGGGAGTAAATCAGGATAGGAATAATAAACACAAGAGGATTTATATTCCCAGTACAGCTCATTCATTAAGTTTAGTTTTGAATGCCTGGGCAAAAATGTAGTACAAAGTATGCACTGCATATCTATACTATAGTAAATCTGCTTCTAACTTATGAGATATCATATAGGAGGATATTCTAGTTGGTAGCATGAACTAAGGCAGGTGGCATCTGGATGCGCAGAAGGCATGGAATGTCACTTGGTTTCCGTCACTCCTTCACTTGGCCATTCAGCATCAGTCTGTTACAGCAGCTTTTGGGGTGCTGTTTGTACATTTGCGGCATAATTTTTGTGTTTATTTACTTTTTTTACAATTGAGATTTAAACGGTGGTGTTCTAAAATGGAGAGCAAAGGAAGTAAGCACAATGTTTTGCACAAACAGGCAAGATAAATCATATATAAAGTGTATCGGTACTCGGGACCAGCGGAACAGGGTTGCAAAACAGGCAACTGCCTAGGGTGCCAAAGATTGCGAGGCGGAATGAAAAGTCAATGATTTGATTTCACAGCACTGTATATGTGTGTGTCTGTATTCTTTTCTTTAAGTAATGAACACTTATCATTCATCTTTGATTGATTCATTTTGCTATATTTTTTACATGCATTTGTGTTGTAAATACCTTTATATTCAAAATGATTTCAATTCCTCTTCAATGCTGTGCACTACCCCAATCCTAAAAGTATAAGAAGAACTAGCGGTCTGAAGATGTTGGCGTACCAACTAAAATATGAGCCTAAAGTTATGATTTGCTTAATCTCTTGCTAAAAAATTATCATCTTAATGCCCATTTTTACCACTGTTACTAACCATAAAGCTTTTTAATGTGGAAAGATATTGTTATTAGTAATTATGAAAAAATATTTAATAATAAAAACAAGCTTTAATTAATATTATATTTAAGTAATACCGGTGCTTATAGACATCATTGTGTAATTACTAATAAAAGTAATTTTCAACTGTTAGATTTTTAGTCACATTTATATTGGAGTAGAGTGCCAAAAAATTGTTTGCCAAGAGTGCCAAACTGTCAGTAGTACAAAAACGAGATGGAGCATGCAGATGATTCAACAAGTACAGCAGGTTACAATGTTGCCAGTTGTCAAGAGCAAACAGCGAGCGCCTGTGGCATATCATGCATCATGCATTGCTTTCTGAGCAAAAGCTTATGCAGGCTGCCGGTTTGGCAGCAATGTAACGTGTATTTCTCTCTCTCACTCTGCGCAGTAATGTTGACTCACCTGCCTTTGTCCTGCTGTAAACTATATTAGGGGGATACTAATGTTTAGGCACTTTCAGATGAGCTGGATACACGACGTTATTATGTGTGTAGGACCTTGTGCATAACTGCCTAGACAAATCAAAAACCTCATAAATGTCAAATAATGCAGCTGCTATAAAATTACATAAAAGTCTAAACAAATATTTAAGGTATATGTATTTCTGATTGTGCTACAAAATACAAACTGACGGGTTTGTAAATATGGAAGTGTTGATGTATTGCAGCATTTTTGTGTTCCGAATCTCCCAGCAGAACAGGAAAAATTATTTCTGATCAATTAATTGAAAATATTGCTTGATGAGATAAAAGGATGGAAAAAATCATTTAATGGGTGGTGACAGACTTTCAAAATTTATTATCTCCATATCCATTCATTTCAGTGAACAGTTTTCTCAGGATGCCAACAAAAGACAAGATATTAAGGGGATTAACTTAACTGTAAATGTGAAGGCCATAGCTATTTACAAGCCCTCATTATTCTACAGTAGAACAGTTTGAATGTGTAACGTTCCTTAATTTCCAGAGCAGATCTGTGATAAATGCATAAAAATGATGCTAACAAATAGTCAAGTAGTGGACATGAAATTTCTTAATTATGAATGAAATGTGCGCGTGTATTATTGGCTAATCAACCTCTTCTTGGATTATTATAGCCATAGCTCCTTCCACACTGAACACACTCACAGAGAAGGAGGGGATCCCAGTGAGGGCTCCTCAAACCACACACACAGGAGGTCGGATCACCTTGGAAAAATCCTACCTTCGCAGGATTCAGGCCTGCTGTGTTTTCTTTGGGTAACCATATTTCAAGTACTTTACTACTATTTTTTTAAATGTTTATGTTATTTTGTAATAGCCTTTTGTCTGTGAATTAATAAATAATAATAAATCTTTTATTGCAGGTTCAGAATGTCTCAATTAATTTTATAACAAAAACTTCATTGTTGAGGAGCAACAGCTAAGATATTATGTTGAATTCTGCTCAAATAGAAGGGTAAAGGGGTAATCCATCACTGAAATATTAAACATTCAGGATATACAGGGATGCTTGAACTCCAGGGAACTTCAATCTCCTACCTGAATCAATAATGCTAAGACCACAGAGGCCAACACGTTGTCTTTCAACTGGATATCCAGGACAATTGCAAGTCAACTTTTGAGAACCTGCTCTAAATATGATTTCAAAGAATCTCCAAGCAGCCCAAGTGTTAGTGTTGCTGCTATGCTTGAACAAGTTTTGCTTAATTTACTTATATCTTTTTGTTAAAAACTAAAAATTGTGTTTTTGGTAGCATGCAGTGCAGTCATTACCTAAGTTCTAGCCACCTGTGGTTCAGAAACATCAAGTGTGAAATGCCTCCATACTTGAGCTTACCTGGTCAGAGATGTGGATTATATTTAATGTGACTGAAAGACTGTGAAATGCGCTCATACTGTAAAAATAAATAAATAAATAAATAAAATATCCAATACCCTGTCTTTTATTCAATTTTACTGTTTCTTTAATGCTGATATTTGCTTTACCTGCTTCACACTAAGATTTAAATAGAATTAAGGATTTTGTAGCTTTTCACTATAATAAACGAGCTGTATACATTATCTGTCTTACGAAATTCCGCAGATAATTAAAAACTGGTTATGCAGGAGCATTTCCTCTTTTTAAGAATATAATTGTTTTTAGCATTCAGTGGTTTTTTATTGTTCGGTTTTACAATTCTTTTCAGATCTGAATAATTTGGATATTGAAACAGTGTTGCCTTTCCAAAACTTAAAATATCTGTAGAATCAGAAAGAAAAATCTGTAGAATTATCTGTTAAAGGAATATTTATGCTCAAATTTTGTTTTATATATGTAAATTTAGGAAAAACTAAACACGGTTATTTTACTTGCTTTACTAAAGAAATAAATCAGTTTTTTATGATAATAATTATTTATTAATGGAAAAAGAAATACATCTGTTAGGAATATATAATGCAACTAGGTATGGCAATAAAACTAAATGGCTCAACCCTAAATGAAAAATATGTAAATCGATAAAATATTTTTATGAATACATATGATGAAAAAGGTAAATGAAAATTTTTAATTCCCTCTAATTTACTACAACGTGATTTAGGACTATACTTAACGATTATATTTCTCTCCTGCCTTGATCGATCTCTTTAACAGTGACTTTCTTGCATTAAAATTATAACGATATGCATTCTTTATGAATTGTTTTGTTAATATTAAACCTGCATTAAGGAGAATATCTAACGTAAGACATTACTAAGGGTAAAGTGTTTACGATAGTCGCAGGTAGGTGTTGTAGTGATGGCAACAAAAAAAATAGTGCTTTACATATCTCAAACAAAACATTATATGGAAAATGTTTCAAACATAGGTTATTGAAAATGAAATTTCCTACAACTTTTATTCCAATACATATATACACTCATCAAATATTAAACTAAATATTTCAAAAGAATCTGATGTGGCCGCCACATTACTTTCTCCATGACTAATATTTCGAAAAATTACAAACAGTGGTTGTGGCAGCTAAAAAATATGGTTTTTAAAAATGTTTCGTACAAATGTTGTAGAATATTCCATTTCCTGCAACATTTATATACCCATACATATACCCATTGAAATAAAATTTCCAAAATTTTGACAGTTTATATTTATCAAAGCTTTCACTTTGTAAAAATTAAATACAACAATGCATTTAATATTGAATTCACATACACATAACATTTAAAAGACAAAAGTAATCAATTAAAATCTTTTTTAACACTTAGAATATACCTAATCATACTTATAATTCAAAGTTTAGTATAAAAATTTTGGTCTGTGCGGGACCTTCTACTAGAAAGTGTAGTTAAATTGAGATGTGCTAGTATATCATTATAGGAAATATCAACCAGTGAAATTACCATTTTAAATGCCAATCGATCTCAGAAATTTCTGCTGGACTCGTTCCATCATGTGGGAGTCCATTTCATAATATGGGCTCCAATTGACTGAACAATACTCCAGCTGACTGCGGACACACAGCAGTGACAGCAAATAAATTAGTAAAATCAGTTGTATTCCTGCTTATAAATCCAAGAGATTCCATTGCTGCATTTGAAATATAGTAGAAGCCCTCATAACTGACCTTCGCTTAACCGACTCGCTTGATTAACTGATGTTTTATGCCCCTAGGTCTGAAAACTGAAATCCACAGTCGAGTGCAACATTTTACATAAAACGACTAGTTTAAAAGAGTTTAAACCATTCCTTTCCTTACGCATGAATCTCACGAGTTGTTCTTTGTGCTAAAATGTTTCTCATTACATAGTAATCCAGTCTAGTACGCATGTGCTGTCAGTTGTCCCACATACTAGTACTGTTCATTGTTATTTTAGTTATGATATTTAATCAATATAAAATTATGTATATATATATATTATATATTCATATTTATTTATAGGATATGGGTGAGATAAGAAAGAGAGTGGTTGTTTCCATGAAAAATAAGCTTGATGCTCTGGAGAGAATTGATAGGGGTGTGTCAGTAAGACAAATTTCTGTGGAATTAGGTGTTGGAGAGACAACTGTGAAAGACTGGGAATAAAAGCTTGAATCTAGAATGATTTTGCAGTCAGATTGCAACACAAGTGTCTTTATCTTCCCATTCATCATTAAAGAAATCAAAATTGGAAATTTTAGAAGATGCATTATGGCTGTGGTTTATGCAAGAAAGACATCATGGAATTTCAATCAGTGGACCCATACCCAAGGAAAAGGACCTAACCCTAAATCAAAAAATTGGTGGTGCGCAGAAATTTACTGCAAGTAATGGATGGCTTGGACGTTGGAAAAAACGTCATGGTATCCATGTATTAATCATCACTGGAGAGAAGTTATTGTCTGATCAGCATGCTGCTCAAAAATTTCTGCAGGATTTAAGAGAGCTTATCGACCAAGATAAATCAGTTGGAGGACAACTCTGCAATATAGACGAAACAGGTCTAAATTACAAAATGTTACCAACAAAAACGATGGCAAAAAAGGATGAGCCTGCAGCATCAGGATACAAATAATCCAAAGAAAGACTCATGTAGCTGCCTGCAGCAATGCAGCTGGAACTCACAAATTGCCACATTTATTGTTGGTAAATCAAAAAATCCCAGAGATTTTAAAAGTATAAATCGTTTGTCTTCACCAGTTTACTACCACTACTACTAATTGAGTCACACCACAAGAGTGTAGATTAACTGTGTGAGAATACTGGTATTGTGGTATTATGTAACTTGGAGTAGGATATACACTGGAAAGATGTGCAGCAAAGAGATTAGCAAATTCCTGAAATGAACATAATTCCACAATCTACTTGTATTCGATGGAATGGAATCTTGAACACAACTAGTATAGGAGAGGTAACAAACTTTTGACAATGACTCCCATTTAGCATGAAGAGATGCAAAAGAATTGTAATCTACACCAGATCTACTTATTTTAAGCTTCTTGTGGGTTATTTTCTTATCATATATTAATGAAATTAATTTTTACTAAACCAGTTGGGTAAGTGGGATGATCCATTCTCGTGTAAAATTTCAGGAACATACAGATTAATGGTATTATTTACAATATCATAAAAATAACAAACAGAATCATCTAATTGTTTTTCAGTCAATATAAACCAATCTATAGAGATAAAGTAATCTATCATTGCAGAATATTTTCCTTTCCTAAAGTTGACAGTTTCAAAATTAATATCTACACGTGGGGATACACCTACATGATGTTCACACATAAGAGGAGGATGATAGGCATTACACGGCAAAAGTCACGTCAACATCATAAGCACTGTTCAATGAGCACTTTTTAATATCTGTTAAACACAAATCCAGAATCTCGCCATATTGCTTTTTAAATAAGTTTTTTGTACAAAATTCAGATATTGGCAGTGAGGTAAACTTCAGGAAAGAATGTTGACCAATTATTACCTGGCAAATTGAATCGCCAAACATAAGCGAATGGGCGTCTGTACACAAATATGCAAGACGCTTTACTTCTTCGCGATATTTTTGGTATATGCCTTGGTCAGATTTGGGAGGAATGTAAACACATCATTAAATAGTTTAAGAGATGGAGATGACACCATGAGAAAATTGTATCCAATGTTACACGAGGATGTAGCTTAAAGTTGATAAGATTTTAACATAAAATCAACACCAATTAGCACTCCACCTTCCCTTTTCTTAATACTTGTACAATCACTGCAATCAGTTCTCAAATATTTTATAAATAAAAAGTGCCTGTTGGGAATCCCATATATCGCGTGTTAGCCAAGTCTCATAGAATAATATGATATCACACTCGATATTAACAGCTGAAATACGCATGTCCTTTAATTTAGTCCGCAAACCGCGGACATTCTGATAGTATGCGGAAATATTAGTTACAAATTTCTTAAATGTTTATCTATCACTATTTTGGGAACAAAGGAGTAATCTCCGCTCTTCATAACATTTTTATAATGACGACAGTTTATTGATTTTAGTAGGATTGTCGATGTAATTATTTAATTTTGAGTCATGTTCTATTCCAGGCGATATTTTAAGCATGTAAACAATTTTAAAAAATCGTTCCACCGTACATATGAAAATAGTTTTTAACTTGAACGAGAATTTCTAAATTTACTTAAAGTTCCTTTAAAAATGAAACCAAAAGGAATGTATGATTTTATAAATAAATTTAAAGTTATTTTGATGTATACAATATCAACAAAATAAACATTAAAGAAAGACTAAAATAGTATAAAATTCTAGATATCGTACAAGGAGACGCTACGGACTGTAACTCACAGATTCGGTTCATCTTCTACCAGTGGAGAGTGTTGTTCAATATCTATAGGAATACCTTTTCGGAATTTCGAACCAATGGCTTTAACTTTAAGAGAAATAATTAATTAAAAAGTGCAAAAAAATGGACCGATTTTCAAATGCTTGTAACTTCGCTATCTCTGGAGTCTCTATGCTAGAGATAACGCTTAACATAAATCTCGCGTCCCGTACTTTTGGCATTCGAGACTCCCGCTTGCGAATTTTCTTCTCCTGCAAAATGTCCTTTTCCCTACAGGTTTTTATATCCCAATCTTCAGAAAGTAATTGAACGCTTCTAATTTCTTTACGCAGGGGAATTACTTTTAATTAATTAATAATTATCGCTCAATTTTGTCTGGTAATTAAAATTAAGCATATTATTTTTGTAAGCCATTAGCAGCATTGTCATTTTAAAACAATAAAAAAATTGTCGGAATAATTTAAAGTTAAAAAGAATAATATTACCTTTATGATTCACTACGTCACTCATTAAGGAAACTCCTCCCGTAGTGGAGTGTGTTTAACAGTAAGGCAATAAATAACACATCAAACAGCCACTTGATTTAAACTCTCATACGAGACCGTTTCATTGTGTCAAACACTGGAAAAATCTTCGGTACTTGTCCTGTGAGATAATTCCCTTCCTTCCTTCATAATTCGCACATTATACAGAGGAACCGAAAAGCTGTCACACACTCGGTGGAAATCTTTTTCTACTTGGGCCGAGCTCCCAAGGATAGTTTTCGTTGCGAAAATTGAAGTCCCGGGTTTGATTCCGGGGAATATCCTTCCAATTTGATTTACATGGGAAATCTGAAACCCACCGAGCAGGGAAATTTTCTCTTGCATATTAAAATATCTTAGAATTGTAATATCGGAGCGGGATTTGCACCGTTCTCTGAGAGAAGGAATGGAGATTCTAATTTTTATCGTAAAACGCTGCTTATCCATCTTATTTCTTCGAATTTCGCGTAAATACTGCCGTTTTTGTCACTCATTACGAGGGTGTAGCCATAGCAACAACTATTGATGGACTCGGATTCGGAATAGTCTAATAAATACACGTATTGTTTCTGTCGAACGAAAATACGCGTGTTCAATTTAATATCCCGTTCGAATGTATTTGTCATATTTTATAACGTTCAATTATGAAATTTGAGAACACAAGGAGCAACATATCTGCGGTGATTTTAAAGCTATTAGAGCCAATATAAGTAGGTATTAAATAAATGATTAAATGGAAAGCTCGCATCGTTAGTTCTGTTTGGGTCGTCTTATTATTATGTTATGCAGAGACATACTTTTCCTTCCTGTTTGTTGTTGCCAACGAAAACAATCTTCGTAACCCATGAAGTAAACAAGATCTAATTGTAAGTAATAACTTTTATTTTCTTTATCGCGCCTACTGAACATATTGATTGAAAGGAAATGGATTATTCAGGACGAAGAAGTGAACTAAAATACGTGTAGTTTCGTTACGTTTACCTACACTCAGCTTTTGTAAGTCAAAAGACATAAATAATTTACGACGAAGGAATGAGCGTGAGTGTAAAGATTAACGTACTTCATCTCAAGTGAGGTATGTATGAGTTAAATAATAATTCAATTTTCGATTGTTCTATCGCAAATTCTGTATTTCTTTGGCATCGCTTCTGATATGTCCTTTAGCAGTGCTTAGAATTTAAATTTATCTTGTTTTCTAAATTGATTATGTCAAACAATGGAGGCTTATTTCTTGTGTCGTCTCTGTTGGCCGTTACCGTGGAAACCACACGATTCAGAACTAGTTCATTCTTGTTGAAAAAACTAAAGAAGACGGAGCGGAATATGAGCGGGAGAGGTAATTAACTTGTTTTTCACCAATATTATTGAAAATCTGGCATATTTCAGAACTCGGAACGTAGCCTAGCTCAGTTGATTAGTGGAATTTTAATTAAATGCATGGTTACTTGTCGTTGCAATCAACGATCGCTATTCTAGCCCTAATTTCATCGGTACATTTTGATTCTCTCGTTATCATGCTAGCAAGGTGCTTTACTTTACGATCTGAAACTGGTTCCGATGGCTTTCCAACTTACGTTCAAGTTTTTCCTTTCTCCATATCCAAATCAACTTGGATTTTTTCTCATTCGTTTCCTAGGATAATTTTGCTTATTTAACCTTAGCTGTGTCCGTCCGTCTTTCGAAGCATTCGTCCTCGCTACAAAGACTAACTATTAATGCTTACACAACCAGTAAATTACTTATATAATCCTATCTCCTACAACATCTTGCTTAGCTTGAAACCATCAAAGTAGGTTTACGAGTTAATACAAACTGTAGTTTTAAGAAATTCTTTTCTTTTTGACAATCTTTGAATAGTTCAAAATGTAAAAGAAAGAGCAAAGCCGTCGACATACGTTAAATCCGAAATTCTTTTCTCATTTGTGTCGGCAGATTTTTATTTATTTATTTATTTATTTTTAGCGAACGATGTTGCCCTAGGGGTGGCAATTTTTTTATCCTGCCTGCTCCTGGCGTTCTGGGTATGGGAGGTCATTAGGCGGTACTGCGTCGGGCGCAGAAGAAGATGGAATGTTGAAGACGGCGTGCCCGACGTGGTGCATGATACCGCCAATTTGCCTGTAAGTATAATACGCGTATACTTGCGATTACATTCTTCTTCTTCTCTTATCGTATAAACCCTTCTAGTGGGTTATTTTATGTTGTTATTAACAAAAATGTTTCTGCTCTGATCCGCCTTCGGATCCCAAAGTATCATTTATGTATTTATTTATATATATTGAGAAACTTCGTCAACCTCACTTCATATCTACATAATTACGTCAACTCATCTTGTTGTTTTCTTATTCAGAATGAAGAGATTCCACGAGGAATCCTCAAAAAACACCAGGACCAGCAACACGTGAGTGTTTATCACCATGTTCTGATTTTTCTGCATATACATATTTACTCTGATGCATGAGTGGTGATGGTGCCAGTCATAGATGAAAATCTTTTTCTCTCTCAAAGATTTTAATGTATTAAATTATAGCTCACTTCCCAAAACTTGTTAAGATTGATAAGATTGTTAGTATGTCAGCTGATACTACCAATAGGTAGTAACATTGGTGGGGATTGCCATCCCGGAGGGATTTTCTAATCCCGGGGTTACGGGATTGTGATTTTTTCAATCCCGGGATCGAGGAAAAGTGGTGGGAAATGAAAAACACACAATATTTTTAAACAATAATTTTGATCCATACACAGACATGAAATCATCATATGCAGTTATGGAAGTAATATCAAGTTTTGACAAAATTTAAGTAACGTCAATGAAAATAACTTTTTATCAGCAGGTAAAACTGAAATCAAACACGTATTTTTGGAGAAAATGTAAAGGAAATTTAAATAACTAAAGTAGCTATTGTTGCGGTATCTTAAATTAAATTAAATTGATTGCATTTATGTAAATTAAACGGTACTATTAGATTAAGGTTCTCCTCACTTAAAAGCTATTCACAAATTTCTGAAGTACGCCCTTAAAAAACAAAGTGCATCTAATGTCGGGTCACTCATTCTTGATCTGTATTTATTGCACAGCATCCCTGCTGATGAAAAAGCCCTTTCTGATTCTACACTAGTAGGAGGAATAGCTAGCAACTGCTGGTAAAGAAACTGCAGATTTTCTCATTTACGTCCATTTTCACGGAAATCCTTTTGCTCTGGTGCTATTGATAATGCTAGATCATTTGAATTATAGCAGGAGGATTATTTCTTGAGAGTAACTAAACATTGGGTAATGACCGAATCGAGTTCTTTCTTTAACTTCTCTGAATATGATGTACCAGTCTCAAAACGTTCAGATGCTGCCGTTCGCTTAGTGTGTAAGTCATCATTTATAGATCGGCTTCTTGATGCTGATGAAACTTGCTCTTCTTTCTTGTCCAGTGCTTCATATGTTTTACTAATATTACAATAACATGTACTCGGGTTTTCTGTAACAAACATTTTTATGTTCGCTAGTGATGGCACAGAAAATATATTATCACGAGCATGTGACCCGTACTGAAGATACCTCAATACCCCTGATAACTTAGTTCGTCTCTTCATTATTTGATTTTTCATATTATGTCCTAACTCTGTATTCATATCATTCAGTTTCTTCATCATGATTTCCAACGCTGTCTCACGCGTCAAAAGATTTGCATCTCTTCGGCAAAGAGCTTCCATAGCAATTTTCGCTGGCTGCAGTGTTGCAAAAATAGAAGAAGCAAGTTCATGTTCACTCTCACTAAATGATATATCGGAATTCAGATCGATTCATTATGCAGGTTTTAAGCAATATAAAACGTTCGATCATTTCAACTAAACTGTTCCAGCGAGTTCTTATATCCATAACAAGTGATTTTTCCTCCCCCTATTGTTCGATTACATATTTCTGAAGGAATCTCTCGTTATTTGCGAGTGATTTTCTGAAGAGAATAACAGTTTTCCTTATTTTTTGAATCAATAACTTAATGTTTGTTTCTGATAGTTTGTAAGCCCCTCCGCCTTCAAACGAATCATCTTCGTCTGTTTCATCACTCGAGGAAAAGGATTCATCACTTGATTCATGTCCTTCCGATTCCGCGAATTCCATTTCTTCTTCATAATATTCATTCTTCTTTAGGTTTGCCACACCCAAAAGGATATTTTCATTTTTTTCGTTGTTCTTATTTTCCAAGAATGATGACATATCATAAACTCAGATAAAAAGCAGTGATACTCATTGAATTCCAACGACTTATATATTTTATTATACATCAAATACAATTTAATAGTTGGCGCCACCTGATAGCAAAAGCAAATATGTCAATCCCGAAATCCCGGGATTTAGGTTTACCTAATCCCGAGATTTCGGGATAGAAATTTTGGACGGGATCCCGGGACTGCAATCCCTAAACATTGGAGGTGCAAAAAGTACAGGTTCTAAGAATCTTTTCCGGAAATTATCGGACAGCTGTAGTAGAACATTTGTGGGGATCCGTTGCACGGAACACATTTACATTAAAACGGTCTGTGGAAGTTGGTATTGTAAAAATATTCAGATTTGTTCATATGGACACGGTACGAGTGGAGGCACTGAAATCATTTTGTGATTTTAACGACAAATTTTGTCGCATACGAGCACAAGATTTCTGAGACTTATGCTTACTCTTGAAAGAATAAATACTAAAAATGGTTCAACAGCTTATTTTTTTATCAGTTGAAAATGCACCCGTTATTCTTCCGAAATTTGCCGAAGATCCTAAGTCAGCACTTTGGTTCTAGTTCTTACACAATGTTGATGCCATTTCCAAAATGGAGGGGAAGCCGCATGTGAATTTTTGCGCATGTATAAGAATTTGGAAGAGAAAGAAATCTAAGTTATTTCCGCCCAAAGTGAAAGAATTGGAGAGGAAAAGTGCTAACGATGGTACAGCCTTCCCTCGTTTTACGAACTTAATTCGTTCCACGAAAACTGTTCGTCAGGCGAAAACTCGTAAAACAAAGATTATTTTCCCATTGCATCGTCAAACGGTAGTTCGTAAAACGAGGGAAGGTGCATTCATTCATCCATCCATCAAGATGATCCAATCCAATTAAGTAAAGGACGCAAATTGGATGCACTCGAACAGCTAGAGATAATTATTTGTAAAGACTCGCCCCTCTTAAATGAATACCTTTTCCACAATCATTCGGCTCTATTTAGCTTACCGAATATTTTTTTAATACTTTGTATGAACATTGTTGTCTTTGGCCCTTTTACCAAGTTTTCGTAACTTTTTGTAACATTTGGCTAGTATGATGCTTTCGCCTTCGTTTCCCAACCGCTCATTCAATTACCTTAATCACCTGATGATGCTGCGATCGTAGTGAAACCGGTCGTGTTTAAATTTAAATTTGTGGAAACTACAAAGTCATTTTTTCATTATTACATATTGGAAATTATGTGACTCAGCACTTGGGCAAAAGAAATATTTTATGGAACTGTAAAATAATTTTATTTTTCTGAGATTTGAATAAGCTTTGTTACTTTTTGTTTCATTAAATTGTAAATTTTTTTGAGAAACTTAATATACTTCATTTCATGACTACGTATTGGTTTTAAGTCATACTGATGTTTTGCTCTTCAGGCTGAAGAGCAGGCGCATGACCCCTCCTCTCCTCACTTCAGACGTAGTCAACCGCCGGGAAAACACGTGAGTGTTACCCTATTTATATGGTTAATCTATATATGTCTGTGTAATAATAAAACAATAAATACATAATTATATAGTCAACAACAAAACATTAGTTCTCCTATCAAAAGATTGAAAATATAAATAACAATTATCTGTTGAATTGCATTTATGTTCTTTGTAATGTTTACATGCTTCTACCAGCTTCCTTAGTAGACCATTTTTTCCCCAGGTCAGATTTTGCGACGAGGTGACCGCGTCAAATGGCAATGGACACGCAGAATTGGTAAATTTTCATTCAAGTATCTTATTGCGCCGCCCCAGCTCGCTGCTCGCAACAATCCCGTAATGACGTTTGGCGGACGTTCTGCCTGCTAACATTCTTGCAGCTTCACAGAGCGATATAACATTAGCAAAGTATTTCAATCAAGTTCGATAAATCAAAATTCATTCTTTACCTTTTTGCGAAAAAATCTTTTTAGAATTAATTTTTAATTATTTTATTACGATTGTGGCCTGAGTCGCGCGCGGACATTTTGACAGCATGGGAAAATTTTGGCCGTTTAAAAAATAAAATACCATTTGCGAATAGGTTTAGTAAATGTTTGCCAGTAAATATGTAATACTTCTCATAACCAGCGACTTTAGCGAGGGCCAAAACGAGTATAGTGGAGCGAGGGGTTGTCGCGTGTAGCCCATGGAGCGGATGTAAACGGCTTGTGCACCATCGGCGCCAAAGTTGGATAATCTAGTAAAACTTAAAAAACGTGTTAAAATTTGCACCGGCACCGATATTACAATTCTAAGATATTTTGATACGCTAGAGAAAACTGCCCTGCACCACGGTTTTCGGATTTCCCATGTAAATCAAATGGGAAGGATAATAGATCCTGGAATCGAACCCGAGACGTTCAATATTCGAAACAAAAACTAACCTCGGGAGCTCGGCTCCAGTAGCGGGAGACTTCCACAAAGTGTCATGAAAAGCGGTCGATTGGTGCAAAAGTTCATAGATAGGGGTTCAAGAGACGGTCCGGCGTCGGCGGCCGAGGAAGGAGAGACAAGGATGAAGAAGAAGACCTCTCGTTGGAGCCGGACGGGACGGAGGAAAGCGAAAATTCGACAAGTGCGTTGAGTTATACACGTTGTAACGCGCCAGGGATGGGGGGCCGTCGGGGGCGGGTAGGGCTGTCGTCGTAGGGGGAGGGAAGGGATGGAGGTCGGGGACCGATTTCGGAGCTTCTTGGGCCTCTGAAAACTCGTGAGGCGAAACCTGGGGGATAGATTTCGTGGGGCAGATCTGTTCGGGAGGGTCGCTGGGCGTCCAAAGAGGCTGCTGCGAGGTGGGATATTGGCGAAAAAAAAATTTTCGGGGATGGGTGGGCGGGCGGGCGGTGGGTGTGAGATTGATTGATTGCAAATGTTTTATTGTTTGGGGAAATTCGTTCCATAGTCTGCAAGCGGTAATAATGATGGAACGCTGAAAATTACTGTCTTGTGATGATTAATAAGGAGTTTATGCCTCCCTCTAGTATTACGGTTATGTACAGTGTCTAAACTCCTGAATTCCGTGGAAAGATAATGTGGATTGCCATAAGTAAGTAATTGGTATAGTAAGGAAAGCAATGGAACCGTCTTCGGGACTTCAAATTTAACCAGTTTAGCTTCACGAATGAATCAGAAATGTGGTTAGGGATTAGGTATAGTTGAATTTGCTATGTAGGCCAGGGGTCGGGAAGCTGAGGCTTCTGAGCCACATGCCTCTCTTTCATGACTTTCGTGCAGCTCCCTACATTAAATCTCTCAATTAACCCATTATTCCCCAAAACGTTTTTATTTTGCATATTTTATGAAATTTTTGTATTACTATACATAAAATTGCCTTCTTTGGTAGGTTTTTCTTTTAAGTACTAAATGTACAAATTAATTCAATTATTCTTGTTTTGTACACCTTCAAACATGTATATTTTTTTAAACTGCGAACTTGCGAATAAAGAATTTGCGTCAAAAATCTATTAATTTCAAATAGCAAAATTTCAATAAATACAATTTTTCATTCCAGAATAGTTCATATTATAGACCACTTAGCATACACTTTACTTTAGTTTAACTAATTTTATGATGCCTGTTACATAGCTTTTAATTTTACAAAAAAGGAAATTAACCAATTTTAATTCTAGCACATGTAATTATTTCATATAAAGAACTTAGGGTAGTGGTTCCCAAACTGTGTGCCGCAGTAGATTTTTATGGGTGCCGCAAAAAAACTTTGTTTAGTACATAAATGAATCAAGGATTTTCATGTGTTGGTGAGTAATTGGGCATTGAATTTTTTCTAATACATTGATTAAGTGGTAGAAACAATGAATGGATGTGTCCAAAGATTGTAACACCCGTATCTAAAAATATAAAAAGCTTGTTACAAGGCTGGTGAGACGCGAAAACCTCTTTACCTTAGAAAGTATGCCGCAACTTAAAAACGCTTGGGAACCACTGATTTAGGGTGTCGAGGAACATAGCACTCTTTACAAATAAATATTGTCCTCTTGGAACAATGTTTACAATGACGAAAGCGTGTTGATCCCTTGGTAATTACTTGGTCTCTGACATCGCGTTTGATTGAATCCAGTCCGAGCGAAATAGATGCGCGTGGATCTCTCCCAGCGGTCTCTGAGCCATAACGTCGCAAAAGGAACTAAACACATTCCCTACGAAAATCTAAAATGGAATATTGTTATTCAATTAACTTCTATAAACATACCACCCTTCTTCGCAGGAAACATAGACTGCCCACCCAATAAAAGAACACCACCACTTTTTCGTTCAATTAGTTGATCTGTACTGCGCAACATATTGATCATTCACATCAACCCCACACTTATTTAAATAATACTGCTAAAGTAGTGAAAGGTATAGGTACGGTTGTATTCAATTTCTTGGCTACTGAATAGCGCCTAACATTTTTTAAGAAAGAAAACAAAGTTTTGAAAATAAAAAAAATTGGCAAAATATGTGATTAGTATACCTAAAAGGGAAATCTTATCTGCCCAGTGGCAACATTTGTTGCCACCTTAGTTTGTTGTCCAACTACGGTGGTGAAAAAAAATATTTCTAGCTCGTTATTTTTTCATGTTAACTCTTACACAATGTAGAATTTACAAATAGAAGGAGAGAGAGAGAGATTATAATAAAACTTTTACGGAAATTATATTCTACTTAGGGTAGAAAGATGACAAGAGGCCAATAGAAATGGACGAACATAAAGAAACATTTGAAATTTTTGTTTAAACGGTATGGAAACAAAAATAACGCGGGCATTGAATATTTATTATAGAATAAATTGAGATTATAAAAAATATAACTACATTTTCAGGTCGCTCTAATGAAAAGAAGAATAATTCTAAATTGCTTGGTAACAAATGTTGCCTCTGGACAGATATGGGTTAAAACTAAAACTAAATTGGCTTCGTTAATAATCTTAATAAAAATTGCGGAAAAATAAAAAGATGGGCCTATTATTAGAAGAACCGTTTTTTTAACAGTTATAGTCGCAAAACGTGAAATGACGGCAAGACTAATGGGGGATGGGGTGGATGATCGCCCCCGTCATCCCCCGTGGATCCGCCAATAAACGCTGCTCTTCTTATGTTACGCGTTATTCATTAATTGAAAAAGTGTCTCTTCTTGTGAGAAAGGTTGCCGACGTCTGTCCTAGGCGGCCGCCTAGATCGCCTGGCCCTATATTCGCCCCTGCCCGTCAGCATTATTATATCCGATTAAAGCACTTCTAATACGGTTTTTTGTATCTACTATGTCATTCAACCATTATCTATAATATACTGCCGTGGTTTCGCCATGCCGTCTGCCCCTCTGTCTGTCTGTCGGTCGGTCTGTTCGCTGTTCTAGAGCCCAGACGCGTACATAAAATCGAATCATATCTCGTATTTGGGCAATATATAATCTTTTGCAGACCCCATTTTCAGAAAAGTGACATTGCACAAAAATAAAGGGTAGTTTATTCATCACGATTTTTAGAAACATTTTATTTACTCAGAAATGGCTGGAGGGAATTTTATTAAAATCTATCCAATTGTAGATCCTGATGTCACAATTAATACTGCGTAATCCATATGACTCTTACAGTCACTATATGCCTTCCAGTGACATTACAATCTACGCTAAGCGACCTTACCTAAGCCCTATGACGCCACGCCTTCGCCGAGAACCACTCAAAATCTTACTACAGCAATACGGTTAAACTAAATCGAATGATATCTGACATTAGTTGATGATATCATTCATAAAAGACATTCTGAAGACATGAACGATATTTCGCAACAATAAAGGGTACTTTATTTTCGATATTTTAAAACAAAATCTTACTATAGCCTTACGGTTAAACTAAATCGAATTGTATCTCATATTAGTGGATAATGTCGTTCATAAAAGACATTCTGAAGAGATGAACTATATTGCGCAACAAATAAGTGTACTTTTTTGTAGGATATTTTTAAAGATTTACTCAACAATTGCTACAAGGATTTCGATTACATCCACCTTATCGTACAGTCTTGTGCCACAAATAATACTAACGAAGCCATATATCCCAAAAAATACTAAATATCGAACTGTGGCATTAAAATATACGCTAAACCATGCGTAACATTGATTTATGAGCGATTTTCTTTTATATGCGTACTCAGTGGACCAAACGTATATGCGTATATGAGAAATTTTGTGCAATGTTTATTGCGTCGTTTTTTTATGAGTTGGCACGAAGGCCTTAAAAGAAAAATCTTCGATGAACGTTAAAAGAAGCTGAATTTCTAAGCTGTAGAATTTAATAAACGATCTTTTATATCGAGGGAGATAGTCATTTATTTTCTCTCTCTATCTCTGTCTTTCCTGTTCAGGTGGAGGTCCTGAGCGTTTCTCCGGCGGTAGGCGAAGCTGATGCGGAGGAGGAGGTGGGCGGAGGAGGAGTGGGGGTGGCGGCCATAAACGCCGCCAACTCGAGCGCCGCGGCGAAGGGCGACGCGGGGGAAGGGGAGGGCGTGGAGGTTTCACAGCCTCCAGCATCGGCGTCCAGCGTTGCGGACCTATTGGAATATCTACTTGATCTGGTAGATCTGGTAGAATGAGCCTACCATCTGGTAAGCGAATATTCTATCTAATGGTATATTAGAATTTATGGCGATATCAATGAAAATTTGATAGATTTTCTAGTAGTTTTTAAAAGTTGCCCTTTTTCTACGCACCATAAAAAATTATATACAGATTTTCGTATATTTTTAAGCAATACAACTTTAATATCAAATAACCTGTAGTCAGGCCACCAGTGAGACTCAGAGAGGTCCGAGCCACATCCAGATTTTGAGGCCCCTCGCCGTAATAAATATAAAAATGTTAGGCATTATGTAGCCCACTTTGGTGGTCGGGGTTCGCTGAAAGGTTACAGCGGATCGATTAAAAATCAAATTGTAAGTTACGTTCGATGTCACTTCATCTTTTCTGAATG
Organism: Tanypteryx hageni; assembly: GCA_028673005.1. Lineage (NCBI taxonomy): Eukaryota > Metazoa > Arthropoda > Insecta > Odonata > Petaluridae > Tanypteryx > Tanypteryx hageni. Next base: position 87,545,348 of record CM054114.1, on the reverse strand, counting down.
GAAGAAGAACAAGGGCCCTCTTTTCGACAAGCCCCCCAGATAGTGCCTGTGCATAATTCCATCTCTGAAAAACTGCCAAAATTTGAGGGCCCCTTAAGCTTGAGGTCAAATGCCCCCCCCCCCACATTTTCATAGGGCCTGCCTATAGTTATTTTGCACCAGATAACCTTCCACGACCGATATAGCTTATGTAATGGCGGCCATAAGAAATTTAGTTTAAATCACGTCGGTGTTTTTTATAACATTCCATTTTATATAAATACCAAATTAAGGTAAATTGTTTAATATCAATTGTGAAATTTTTGTATAACATAAATTACTCATGGAAAAAAAGCTATGTGAAGCTCTATTCTACTTACGCACATACATACTTAAGATATATATCAGTAATATAATTTTTGTATTGTTGTATTACGCTGTATCACATTGACAGTGTGTAATTACTCCAACCTACAGAAATGTAGACTTGTTTGGTAAAACGATCCACAGATCAATTTATGGCCTGCATAGAACCTGAACAACATGTATATGAAGATATAGCTTTCATTTTATAATAATGTCATAATAGTAAGACATTAATTTTTATAATCTAAATAAACTATTATGAAACAATGTCATTTTTTTAGATTTTAAACATTTTATAATTTCCATTTAGCATTATCGGTTATAATAATAATAATAATTTTAATAACACTGTAGGTCTCAAATAGGCATGGAGCAGGTACATAACAGCAATAGTACATTGCTACAGAATAAATCAGTTCATGAACTTAGAAATTCTTGAACACTATAAAAATTATTATTTAACAATCAACATTTGAATCTTTTCTAATGATAGGAATACTTGAATAACATTTAACATTACAAGGTAACTTGTTATAAGGCACTGAGGTGGCATTGTTGATAGCCTATAATCCTTGATATGAACATCATCTTTGTGTCCTGTATTATAATTGTAAAGCTTCTGATTAGATTGGAACAGTGAAGAGTTTTGTTTTACAAATATACAACAATTTAAAAAATACATACCATCATATATATATATATATATATATATATATATATATATATATATATATATATATATATACACATATGTATGGGGTATTGTGATTATGCCTAAAGAAATATACAATGGTTTACCAGGAGAGCTTTGATGGCCGGCTTTTTTCAGGAAGAAGACTTTATTGGCATATTTATCATGACCCCAAAAGATTATTCCATATGACAAATAAGAATGAATCTTTTCATTATATAATAATTTTAACATTTCAATATTGAAACTTTTGAATAATCTATGTAGCATAAAATTTCCAGTTGATAATTTTTACTTTTTCCAATGACAGTGCTCGAATGAAAGTCGGCAACGCTGGTCACCAAGGCCCACGTGTCTCCCCGCCCCCAGAAGCTAACAAGTGGCTCTCATCATTGCGATGGACAGTGGGGCTGCTTTTTTAATAGATTCTTTATTTAAGGAGCTGAATAAGGTAAAATTTTCACTCAACTATATTAGAGAACATCATTACGATAATAATGAATCAAACATGTTGGGGAGTAAATCAGGATAGGAATAATAAACACAAGAGGATTTATATTCCCAGTACAGCTCATTCATTAAGTTTAGTTTTGAATGCCTGGGCAAAAATGTAGTACAAAGTATGCACTGCATATCTATACTATAGTAAATCTGCTTCTAACTTATGAGATATCATATAGGAGGATATTCTAGTTGGTAGCATGAACTAAGGCAGGTGGCATCTGGATGCGCAGAAGGCATGGAATGTCACTTGGTTTCCGTCACTCCTTCACTTGGCCATTCAGCATCAGTCTGTTACAGCAGCTTTTGGGGTGCTGTTTGTACATTTGCGGCATAATTTTTGTGTTTATTTACTTTTTTTACAATTGAGATTTAAACGGTGGTGTTCTAAAATGGAGAGCAAAGGAAGTAAGCACAATGTTTTGCACAAACAGGCAAGATAAATCATATATAAAGTGTATCGGTACTCGGGACCAGCGGAACAGGGTTGCAAAACAGGCAACTGCCTAGGGTGCCAAAGATTGCGAGGCGGAATGAAAAGTCAATGATTTGATTTCACAGCACTGTATATGTGTGTGTCTGTATTCTTTTCTTTAAGTAATGAACACTTATCATTCATCTTTGATTGATTCATTTTGCTATATTTTTTACATGCATTTGTGTTGTAAATACCTTTATATTCAAAATGATTTCAATTCCTCTTCAATGCTGTGCACTACCCCAATCCTAAAAGTATAAGAAGAACTAGCGGTCTGAAGATGTTGGCGTACCAACTAAAATATGAGCCTAAAGTTATGATTTGCTTAATCTCTTGCTAAAAAATTATCATCTTAATGCCCATTTTTACCACTGTTACTAACCATAAAGCTTTTTAATGTGGAAAGATATTGTTATTAGTAATTATGAAAAAATATTTAATAATAAAAACAAGCTTTAATTAATATTATATTTAAGTAATACCGGTGCTTATAGACATCATTGTGTAATTACTAATAAAAGTAATTTTCAACTGTTAGATTTTTAGTCACATTTATATTGGAGTAGAGTGCCAAAAAATTGTTTGCCAAGAGTGCCAAAGTGTCAGTAGTACAAAAACGAGATGGAGCATGCAGATGATTCAACAAGTACAGCAGGTTACAATGTTGCCAGTTGTCAAGAGCAAACAGCGAGCGCCTGTGGCATATCATGCATCATGCATTGCTTTCTGAGCAAAAGCTTATGCAGGCTGCCGGTTTGGCAGCAATGTAACGTGTATTTCTCTCTCTCACTCTGCGCAGTAATGTTGACTCACCTGCCTTTGTCCTGCTGTAAACTATATTAGGGGGATACTAATGTTTAGGCACTTTCAGATGAGCTGGATACACGACGTTATTATGTGTGTAGGACCTTGTGCATAACTGCCTAGACAAATCAAAAACCTCATAAATGTCAAATAATGCAGCTGCTATAAAATTACATAAAAGTCTAAACAAATATTTAAGGTATATGTATTTCTGATTGTGCTACAAAATACAAACTGACGGGTTTGTAAATATGGAAGTGTTGATGTATTGCAGCATTTTTGTGTTCCGAATCTCCCAGCAGAACAGGAAAAATTATTTCTGATCAATTAATTGAAAATATTGCTTGATGAGATAAAAGGATGGAAAAAATCATTTAATGGGTGGTGACAGACTTTCAAAATTTATTATCTCCATATCCATTCATTTCAGTGAACAGTTTTCTCAGGATGCCAACAAAAGACAAGATATTAAGGGGATTAACTTAACTGTAAATGTGAAGGCCATAGCTATTTACAAGCCCTCATTATTCTACAGTAGAACAGTTTGAATGTGTAACGTTCCTTAATTTCCAGAGCAGATCTGTGATAAATGCATAAAAATGATGCTAACAAATAGTCAAGTAGTGGACATGAAATTTCTTAATTATGAATGAAATGTGCGCGTGTATTATTGGCTAATCAACCTCTTCTTGGATTATTATAGCCATAGCTCCTTCCACACTGAACACACTCACAGAGAAGGAGGGGATCCCAGTGAGGGCTCCTCAAACCACACACACAGGAGGTCGGATCACCTTGGAAAAATCCTACCTTCGCAGGATTCAGGCCTGCTGTGTTTTCTTTGGGTAACCATATTTCAAGTACTTTACTACTATTTTTTTAAATGTTTATGTTATTTTGTAATAGCCTTTTGTCTGTGAATTAATAAATAATAATAAATCTTTTATTGCAGGTTCAGAATGTCTCAATTAATTTTATAACAAAAACTTCATTGTTGAGGAGCAACAGCTAAGATATTATGTTGAATTCTGCTCAAATAGAAGGGTAAAGGGGTAATCCATCACTGAAATATTAAACATTCAGGATATACAGGGATGCTTGAACTCCAGGGAACTTCAATCTCCTACCTGAATCAATAATGCTAAGACCACAGAGGCCAACACGTTGTCTTTCAACTGGATATCCAGGACAATTGCAAGTCAACTTTTGAGAACCTGCTCTAAATATGATTTCAAAGAATCTCCAAGCAGCCCAAGTGTTAGTGTTGCTGCTATGCTTGAACAAGTTTTGCTTAATTTACTTATATCTTTTTGTTAAAAACTAAAAATTGTGTTTTTGGTAGCATGCAGTGCAGTCATTACCTAAGTTCTAGCCACCTGTGGTTCAGAAACATCAAGTGTGAAATGCCTCCATACTTGAGCTTACCTGGTCAGAGATGTGGATTATATTTAATGTGACTGAAAGACTGTGAAATGCGCTCATACTGTAAAAATAAATAAATAAATAAATAAAATATCCAATACCCTGTCTTTTATTCAATTTTACTGTTTCTTTAATGCTGATATTTGCTTTACCTGCTTCACACTAAGATTTAAATAGAATTAAGGATTTTGTAGCTTTTCACTATAATAAACGAGCTGTATACATTATCTGTCTTACGAAATTCCGCAGATAATTAAAAACTGGTTATGCAGGAGCATTTCCTCTTTTTAAGAATATAATTGTTTTTAGCATTCAGTGGTTTTTTATTGTTCGGTTTTACAATTCTTTTCAGATCTGAATAATTTGGATATTGAAACAGTGTTGCCTTTCCAAAACTTAAAATATCTGTAGAATCAGAAAGAAAAATCTGTAGAATTATCTGTTAAAGGAATATTTATGCTCAAATTTTGTTTTATATATGTAAATTTAGGAAAAACTAAACACGGTTATTTTACTTGCTTTACTAAAGAAATAAATCAGTTTTTATGATAATAATTATTTATTAATGGAAAAAGAAATACATCTGTTAGGAATATATAATGCAACTAGGTATGGCAATAAAACTAAATGGCTCAACCCTAAATGAAAAATATGTAAATCGATAAAATATTTTTATGAATACATATGATGAAAAATGTAAATGAAAATTTTTAATTCCCTCTAATTTACTACAACGTGATTTAGGACTATACTTAACGATTATATTTCTCTCCTGCCTTGATCGATCTCTTTAACAGTGACTTTCTTGCATTAAAATTATAACGATATGCATTCTTTATGAATTGTTTTGTTAATATTAAACCTGCATTAAGGAGAATATCTAACGTAAGACATTACTAAGGGTAAAGTGTTTACGATAGTCGCAGGTAGGTGTTGTAGTGATGGCAACAAAAAAAATAGTGCTTTACATATCTCAAACAAAACATTATATGGAAAATGTTTCAAACATAGGTTATTGAAAATGAAATTTCCTACAACTTTTATTCCAATACATATATACACTCATCAAATATTAAACTAAATATTTCAAAAGAATCTGATGTGGCCGCCACATTACTTTCTCCATGACTAATATTTCGAAAAATTACAAACAGTGGTTGTGGCAGCTAAAAAATATGGTTTTTAAAAATGTTTCGTACAAATGTTGTAGAATATTCCATTTCCTGCAACATTTATATACCCATACATATACCCATTGAAATAAAATTTCCAAAATTTTGACAGTTTATATTTATCAAAGCTTTCACTTTGTAAAAATTAAATACAACAATGCATTTAATATTGAATTCACATACACATAACATTTAAAAGACAAAAGTAATCAATTAAAATCTTTTTTAACACTTAGAATATACCTAATCATACTTATAATTCAAAGTTTAGTATAAAAATTTTGGTCTGTGCGGGACCTTCTACTAGAAAGTGTAGTTAAATTGAGATGTGCTAGTATATCATTATAGGAAATATCAACCAGTGAAATTACCATTTTAAATGCCAATCGATCTCAGAAATTTCTGCTGGACTCGTTCCATCATGTGGGAGTCCATTTCATAATATGGGCTCCAATTGACTGAACAATACTCCAGCTGACTGCGGACACACAGCAGTGACAGCAAATAAATTAGTAAAATCAGTTGTATTCCTGCTTATAAATCCAAGAGATTCCATTGCTGCATTTGAAATATAGTAGAAGCCCTCATAACTGACCTTCGCTTAACCGACTCGCTTGATTAACTGATGTTTTATGCCCCTAGGTCTGAAAACTGAAATCCACAGTCGAGTGCAACATTTTACATAAAACGACTAGTTTAAAAGAGTTTAAACCATTCCTTTCCTTACGCATGAATCTCACGAGTTGTTCTTTGTGCTAAAATGTTTCTCATTACATAGTAATCCAGTCTAGTACGCATGTGCTGTCAGTTGTCCCACATACTAGTACTGTTCATTGTTATTTTAGTTATGATATTTAATCAATATAAAATTATGTATATATATATATTATATATTCATATTTATTTATAGGATATGGGTGAGATAAGAAAGAGAGTGGTTGTTTCCATGAAAAATAAGCTTGATGCTCTGGAGAGAATTGATAGGGGTGTGTCAGTAAGACAAATTTCTGTGGAATTAGGTGTTGGAGAGACAACTGTGAAAGACTGGGAATAAAAGCTTGAATCTAGAATGATTTTGCAGTCAGATTGCAACACAAGTGTCTTTATCTTCCCATTCATCATTAAAGAAATCAAAATTGGAAATTTTAGAAGATGCATTATGGCTGTGGTTTATGCAAGAAAGACATCATGGAATTTCAATCAGTGGACCCATACCCAAGGAAAAGGACCTAACCCTAAATCAAAAAATTGGTGGTGCGCAGAAATTTACTGCAAGTAATGGATGGCTTGGACGTTGGAAAAAACGTCATGGTATCCATGTATTAATCATCACTGGAGAGAAGTTATTGTCTGATCAGCATGCTGCTCAAAAATTTCTGCAGGATTTAAGAGAGCTTATCGACCAAGATAAATCAGTTGGAGGACAACTCTGCAATATAGACGAAACAGGTCTAAATTACAAAATGTTACCAACAAAAACGATGGCAAAAAAGGATGAGCCTGCAGCATCAGGATACAAATAATCCAAAGAAAGACTCATGTAGCTGCCTGCAGCAATGCAGCTGGAACTCACAAATTGCCACATTTATTGTTGGTAAATCAAAAAATCCCAGAGATTTTAAAAGTATAAATCGTTTGTCTTCACCAGTTTACTACCACTGCTACTAATTGAGTCACACCACAAGAGTGTAGATTAACTGTGTGAGAATACTGGTATTGTGGTATTATGTAACTTGGAGTAGGATATACACTGGAAAGATGTGCAGCAAAGAGATTAGCAAATTCCTGAAATGAACATAATTCCACAATCTACTTGTATTCGATGGAATGGAATCTTGAACACAACTAGTATAGGAGAGGTAACAAACTTTTGACAATGACTCCCATTTAGCATGAAGAGATGCAAAAGAATTGTAATCTACACCAGATCTACTTATTTTAAGCTTCTTGTGGGTTATTTTCTTATCATATATTAATGAAATTAATTTTTACTAAACCAGTTGGGTAAGTGGGATGATCCATTCTCGTGTAAAATTTCAGGAACATACAGATTAATGGTATTATTTACAATATCATAAAAATAACAAACAGAATCATCTAATTGTTTTTCAGTCAATATAAACCAATCTATAGAGATAAAGTAATCTATCATTGCAGAATATTTTCCTTTCCTAAAGTTGACAGTTTCAAAATTAATATCTACACGTGGGGATACACCTACATGAAGTTCACACATAAGAGGAGGATGATAGGCATTACACGGCAAAAGTCACGTCAACATCATAAGCACTGTTCAATGAGCACTTTTTAATATCTGTTAAACACAAATCCAGAATCTCGCCATATTGCTTTTTAAATAAGTTTTTTGTACAAAATTCAGATATTGGCAGTGAGGTAAACTTCAGGAAAGAATGTTGACCAATTATTACCTGGCAAATTGAATCGCCAAACATAAGCGAATGGGCGTCTGTACACAAATATGCAAGACGCTTTACTTCTTCGCGATATTTTTGGTATATGCCTTGGTCAGATTTGGGAGGAATGTAAACACATCATTAAATAGTTTAAGAGATGGAGATGACACCATGAGAAAATTGTATCCAATGTTACACGAGGATGTAGCTTAAAGTTGATAAGATTTTAACATAAAATCAACACCAATTAGCACTCCACCTTCCCTTTTCTTAATACTTGTACAATCACTGCAATCAGTTCTCTAAATTTTATAAATAAAAAGTGCCTGTTGGGAATCCCATATATCGCGTGTTAGCCAAGTCTCATAGAATAATATGATATCACACTCGATATTAACAGCTGAAATACGCATGTCCTTTAATTTAGTCCGCAAACCGCGGACATTCTGATAGTATGCGGAAATATTAGTTACAAATTTCTTAAATGTTTATCTATCACTATTTTGGGAACAAAGGAGTAATCTCCGCTCTTCATAACATTTTTATAATGACGACAGTTTATTGATTTTAGTAGGATTGTCGATGTAATTATTTAATTTTGAGTCATGTTCTATTCCAGGCGATATTTTAAGCATGTAAACAATTTTAAAAAATCGTTCCACCGTATATATGAAAATAGTTTTTAACTTGAACGAGAATTTCTAAATTTACTTAAAGTTCCTTTAAAAATGAAACCAAAAGGAATGTATGATTTTATAAATAAATTTAAAGTTATTTTGATGTATACAATATCAACAAAATAAACATTAAAGAAAGACTAAAATAGTATAAAATTCTAGATATCGTACAAGGAGACGCTACGGACTGTAACTCACAGATTCGGTTCATCTTCTACCAGTGGAGAGTGTTGTTCAATATCTATAGGAATACCTTTTCGGAATTTCGAACCAATGGCTTTAACTTTAAGAGAAATAATTAATTAAAAAGTGCAAAAAAATGGACCGATTTTCAAATGCTTGTAACTTCGCTATCTCTGGAGTCTCTATGCTAGAGATAACGCTTAACATAAATCTCGCGTCCCGTACTTTTGGCATTCGAGACTCCCGCTTGCGAATTTTCTTCTCCTGCAAAATGTCCTTTTCCCTACAGGTTTTTATATCCCAATCTTCAGAAAGTAATTGAACGCTTCTAATTTCTTTACGCAGGGGAATTACTTTTAATTAATTAATAATTATCGCTCAATTTTGTCTGGTAATTAAAATTAAGCATATTATTTTTGTAAGCCATTAGCAGCATTGTCATTTTAAAACAATAAAAAAATTGTCGGAATAATTTAAAGTTAAAAAGAATAATATTACCTTTATGATTCGCTACGTCACTCATTAAGGAAACTCCTCCCGTAGTGGAGTGTGTTTAACAGTAAGGCAATAAATAACACATCAAACAGCCACTTGATTTAAACTCTCATACGAGACCGTTTCATTGTGTCAAACACTGGAAAAATCTTCGGTACTTGTCCTGTGAGATAATTCCCTTCCTTCCTTCATAATTCGCACATTATACAGAGGAACCGAAAAGCTGTCACACACTCGGTGGAAATCTTTTTCTACTTGGGCCGAGCTCCCAAGGATAGTTTTCGTTGCGAAAATTGAAGTCCCGGGTTTGATTCCGGGGAATATCCTTCCAATTTGATTTACATGGGAAATCTGAAACCCACCGAGCAGGGAAATTTTCTCTTGCATATTAAAATATCTTAGAATTGTAATATCGGAGCGGGATTTGCACCGTTCTCTGAGAGAAGGAATGGAGATTCTAATTTTTATCGTAAAACGCTGCTTATCCATCTTATTTCTTCGAATTTCGCGTAAATACTGCCGTTTTTGTCACTCATTACGAGGGTGTAGCCATAGCAACAACTATTGATGGACTCGGATTCGGAATAGTCTAATAAATACACGTATTGTTTCTGTCGAACGAAAATACGCGTGTTCAATTTAATATCCCGTTCGAATGTATTTGTCATATTTTATAACGTTCAATTATGAAATTTGAGAACACAAGGAGCAACATATCTGCGGTGATTTTAAAGCTATTAGAGCCAATATAAGTAGGTATTAAATAAATGATTAAATGGAAAGCTCGCATCGTTAGTTCTGTTTGGGTCGTCTTATTATTATGTTATGCAGAGACATACTTTTCCTTCCTGTTTGTTGTTGCCAACGAAAACAATCTTCGTAACCCATGAAGTAAACAAGATCTAATTGTAAGTAATAACTTTTATTTTCTTTATCGCGCCTACTGAACATATTGATTGAAAGGAAATGGATTATTCAGGACGAAGAAGTGAACTAAAATACGTGTAGTTTCGTTACGTTTACCTACACTCAGCTTTTGTAAGTCAAAAGACATAAATAATTTACGACGAAGGAATGAGCGTGAGTGTAAAGATTAACGTACTTCATCTCAAGTGAGGTATGTATGAGTTAAATAATAATTCAATTTTCGATTGTTCTATCGCAAATTCTGTATTTCTTTGGCATCGCTTCTGATATGTCCTTTAGCAGTGCTTAGAATTTAAATTTATCTTGTTTTCTAAATTGATTATGTCAAACAATGGAGGCTTATTTCTTGTGTCGTCTCTGTTGGCCGTTACCGTGGAAACCACACGATTCAGAACTAGTTCATTCTTGTTGAAAAAACTAAAGAAGACGGAGCGGAATATGAGCGGGAGAGGTAATTAACTTGTTTTTCACCAATATTATTGAAAATCTGGCATATTTCAGAACTCGGAACGTAGCCTAGCTCAGTTGATTAGTGGAATTTTAATTAAATGCATGGTTACTTGTCGTTGCAATCAACGATCGCTATTCTAGCCCTAATTTCATCGGTACATTTTGATTCTCTCGTTATCATGCTAGCAAGGTGCTTTACTTTACGATCTGAAACTGGTTCCGATGGCTTTCCAACTTACGTTCAAGTTTTTCCTTTCTCCATATCCAAATCAACTTGGATTTTTTCTCATTCGTTTCCTAGGATAATTTTGCTTATTTAACCTTAGCTGTGTCCGTCCGTCTTTCGAAGCATTCGTCCTCGCTACAAAGACTAACTATTAATGCTTACACAACCAGTAAATTACTTATATAATCCTATCTCCTACAACATCTTGCTTAGCTTGAAACCATCAAAGTAGGTTTACGAGTTAATACAAACTGTAGTTTTAAGAAATTCTTTTCTTTTTGACAATCTTTGAATAGTTCAAAATGTAAAAGAAAGAGCAAAGCCGTCGACATACGTTAAATCCGAAATTCTTTTCTCATTTGTGTCGGCAGATTTTTATTTATTTATTTATTTATTTTTAGCGAACGATGTTGCCCTAGGGGTGGCAATTTTTTTATCCTGCCTGCTCCTGGCGTTCTGGGTATGGGAGGTCATTAGGCGGTACTGCGTCGGGCGCAGAAGAAGATGGAATGTTGAAGACGGCGTGCCCGACGTGGTGCATGATACCGCCAATTTGCCTGTAAGTATAATACGCGTATACTTGCGATTACATTCTTCTTCTTCTCTTATCGTATAAACCCTTCTAGTGGGTTATTTTATGTTGTTATTAACAAAAATGTTTCTGCTCTGATCCGCCTTCGGATCCCAAAGTATCATTTATGTATTTATTTATATATATTGAGAAACTTCGTCAACCTCACTTCATATCTACATAATTACGTCAACTCATCTTGTTGTTTTCTTATTCAGAATGAAGAGATTCCACGAGGAATCCTCAAAAAACACCAGGACCAGCAACACGTGAGTGTTTATCACCATGTTCTGATTTTTCTGCATATACATATTTACTCTGATGCATGAGTGGTGATGGTGCCAGTCATAGATGAAAATCTTTTTCTCTCTCAAAGATTTTAATGTATTAAATTATAGCTCACTTCCCAAAACTTGTTAAGATTGATAAGATTGTTAGTATGTCAGCTGATACTACCAATAGGTAGTAACATTGGTGGGGATTGCCATCCCGGAGGGATTTTCTAATCCCGGGGTTACGGGATTGTGATTTTTTCAATCCCGGGATCGAGGAAAAGTGGTGGGAAATGAAAAACACACAATATTTTTAAACAATAATTTTGATCCATACACAGACATGAAATCATCATATGCAGTTATGGAAGTAATATCAAGTTTTGACAAAATTTAAGTAACGTCAATGAAAATAACTTTTTATCAGCAGGTAAAACTGAAATCAAACATGTATTTTTGGAGAAAATGTAAAGGAAATTTAAATAACTAAAGTAGCTATTGTTGCGATATCTTAAATTAAATTAAATTGATTGCATTTATGTAAATTAAACGGTACTATTAGATTAAGGTTCTCCTCACTTAAAAGCTATTCACAAATTTCTGAAGTACGCCCTTAAAAAACAAAGTGCATCTAATGTCGGGTCACTCATTCTTGATCTGTATTTATTGCACAGCATCCCTGCTGATGAAAAAGCCCTTTCTGATTCTACACTAGTAGGAGGAATAGCTAGCAACTGCTGGTAAAGAAACTGCAGATTTTCTCATTTACGTCCATTTTCACGGAAATCCTTTTGCTCTGGTGCTATTGATAATGCTAGATCATTTGAATTATAGCAGGAGGATTATTTCTTGAGAGTAACTAAACATTGGGTAATGACCGAATCGAGTTCTTTCTTTAACTTCTCTGAATATGATGTACCAGTCTCAAAACGTTCAGATGCTGCCGTTCGCTTAGTGTGTAAGTCATCATTTATAGATCGGCTTCTTGATGCTGATGAAACTTGCTCTTCTTTCTTGTCCAGTGCTTCATATGTTTTACTAATATTACAATAACATGTACTCGGGTTTTCTGTAACAAACATTTTTATGTTCGCTAGTGATGGCACAGAAAATATATTATCACGAGCATGTGACCCGTACTGAAGATACCTCAATACCCCTGATAACTTAGTTCGTCTCTTCATTATTTGATTTTTCATATTATGTCCTAACTCTGTATTCACATCATTCAGTTTCTTCATCATGATTTCCAACGCTGTCTCACGCGTCAAAAGATTTGCATCTCTTCGGCAAAGAGCTTCCATAGCAATTTTCGCTGGCTGCAGTGTTGCAAAAATAGAAGAAGCAAGTTCATGTTCACTCTCACTAAATGATACATCGGAATTCAGATCGATTCATTATGCAGGTTTTAAGCAATATAAAACGTTCGATCATTTCAACTAAACTGTTCCAGCGAGTTCTTATATCCATAACAAGTGATTTTTCCTCCCCCTATTGTTCGATTACATATTTCTGAAGGAATCTCTCGTTATTTGCGAGTGATTTTCTGAAGAGAATAACAGTTTTCCTTATTTTTTGAATCAATAACTTAATGTTTGTTTCTGATAGTTTGTAAGCCCCTCCGCCTTCAAACGAATCATCTTCGTCTGTTTCATCACTCGAGGAAAAGGATTCATCACTTGATTCATGTCCTTCCGATTCCGCGAATTCCATTTCTTCTTGATAATATTCATTCTTCTTTAGGTTTGCCACACCCCAAAGGATATTTTTCATTTTTTTCGTTGTTCTTATTTTCCAAGAATGATGACATATCATAAACTCAGATAAAAAGCAGTAATACTCATTGAATTCCAACGACTTATATATTTTATTATACATCAAATACAATTTAATAGTTGGCGCCACCTGATAGCAAAAGCAAATATGTCAATCCCGAAATCCCGGGATTTAGGTTTACCTAATCCCGAGATTTCGGGATAGAAATTTTGGACGGGATCCCGGGACTGCAATCCCTAAACATTGGAGGTGCAAAAAGTACAGGTTCTAAGAATCTTTTCCGGAAATTATCGGACAGCTGTAGTAGAACATTTGTGGGGATCCGTTGCACGGAACACATTTACATTAAAACGGTCTGTGGAAGTTGGTATTGTAAAAATATTCAGATTTGTTCATATGGACACGGTACGAGTGGAGGCACTGAAATCATTTTGTGATTTTAACGACAAATTTTGTCGCATACGAGCACAAGATTTCTGAGACTTATGCTTACTCTTGAAAGAATAAATACTAAAAATGGTTCAACAGCTTATTTTTTTATCAGTTGAAAATGCACCCGTTATTCTTCCGAAATTTGCCGAAGATCCTAAGTCAGCACTTTGGTTCTAGTTCTTACACAATGTTGATGCCATTTCCAAAATGGAGGGGAAGCCGCATGTGAATTTTTGCGCATGTATAAGAATTTGGAAGAGAAAGAAATCTAAGTTATTTCCGCCCAAAGTGAAAGAATTGGAGAGGAAAAGTGCTAACGATGGTACAGCCTTCCCTCGTTTTACGAACTTAATTCGTTCCACGAAAACTGTTCGTCAGGCGAAAACTCGTAAAACAAAGATTATTTTCCCATTGCATCGTCAAACGGTAGTTCGTAAAACGAGGGAAGGTGCATTCATTCATCCATCCATCAAGATGATCCAATCCAATTAAGTAAAGGACGCAAATTGGATGCACTCGAACAGCTAGAGATAATTATTTGTAAAGACTCGCCCCTCTTAAATGAATACCTTTTCCACAATCATTCGGCTCTATTTAGCTTACCGAATATTTTTTTAATACTTTGTATGAACATTGTTGTCTTTGGCCCTTTTACCAAGTTTTCGTAACTTTTTGTAACATTTGGCTAGTATGATGCTTTCGCCTTCGTTTCCCAACCGCTCATTCAATTACCTTAATCACCTGATGATGCTGCGATCGTAGTGAAACCGGTCGTGTTTAAATTTAAATTTGTGGAAACTACAAAGTCATTTTTTCATTATTACATATTGGAAATTATGTGACTCAGCACTTGGGCAAAAGAAATATTTTATGGAACTGTAAAATAATTTTATTTTTCTGAGATTTGAATAAGCTTTGTTACTTTTTGTTTCATTAAATTGTAAATTTTTTTGAGAAACTTAATATACTTCATTTCATGACTACGTATTGGTTTTAAGTCATACTGATGTTTTGCTCTTCAGGCTGAAGAGCAGGCGCATGACCCCTCCTCTCCTCACTTCAGACGTAGTCAACCGCCGGGAAAACACGTGAGTGTTACCCTATTTATATGGTTAATCTATATATGTCTGTGTAATAATAAAACAATAAATACATAATTATATAGTCAACAACAAAACATTAGTTCTCCTATCAAAAGATTGAAAATATAAATAACAATTATCTGTTGAATTGCATTTATGTTCTTTGTAATGTTTACATGCTTCTACCAGCTTCCTTAGTAGACCATTTTTTCCCCAGGTCAGATTTTGCGACGAGGTGACCGCGTCAAATGGCAATGGACACGCAGAATTGGTAAATTTTCATTCAAGTATCTTATTGCGCCGCCCCAGCTCGCTGCTCGCAACAATCCCGTAATGACGTTTGGCGGACGTTCTGCCTGCTAACATTCTTGCAGCTTCACAGAGCGATATAACATTAGCAAAGTATTTCAATCAAGTTCGATAAATCAAAATTCATTCTTTACCTTTTTGCGAAAAAATCTTTTTAGAATTAATTTTTAATTATTTTATTACGATGGTGGCCTGAGTCGCGCGCGGACATTTTGACAGCATGGGAAAATTTTGGCCGTTTAAAAAATAAAATACCATTTGCGAATAGGTTTAGTAAATGTTTGCCAGTAAATATGTAATACTTCTCATAACCAGCGACTTTAGCGAGGGCCAAAACGAGTATAGTGGAGCGAGGGGTTGTCGCGTGTAGCCCATGGAGCGGATGTAAACGGCTTGTGCACCATCGGCGCCAAAGTTGGATAATCTAGTAAAACTTAAAAAACGTGTTAAAATTTGCACCGGCACCGATATTACAATTCTAAGATATTTTGATACGCTAGAGAAAACTGCCCTGCACCACGGTTTTCGGATTTCCCATGTAAATCAAATGGGAAGGATAATAGATCCTGGAATCGAACCCGAGACGTTCAATATTCGAAACAAAAACTAACCTCGGGAGCTCGGCTCCAGTAGCGGGAGACTTCCACAAAGTGTCATGAAAAGCGGTCGATTGGTGCAAAAGTTCATAGATAGGGGTTCAAGAGACGGTCCGGCGTCGGCGGCCGAGGAAGGAGAGACAAGGATGAAGAAGAAGACCTCTTGTTGGAGCCGGACGGGACGGAGGAAAGCGAAAATTCGACAAGTGCGTTGAGTTATACACGTTGTAACGCGCCAGGGATGGGGGGCCGTCGGGGGCGGGTAGGGCTGTCGTCGTAGGGGGAGGGAAGGGATGGAGGTCGGGGACCGATTTCGGAGCTTCTTGGGCCTCTGAAAACTCGTGAGGCGAAACCTGGGGGATAGATTTCGTGGGGCAGATCTGTTCGGGAGGGTCGCTGGGCGTCCAAAGAGGCTGCTGCGAGGTGGGATATTGGCGAAAAAAAAATTTTCGGGGATGGGTGGGCGGGCGGGCGGTGGGTGTGAGATTGATTGATTGCAAATGTTTTATTGTTTGGGGAAATTCGTTCCATAGTCTGCAAGCGGTAATAATGATGGAACGCTGAAAATTACTGTCTTGTGATGATTAATAAGGAGTTTATGCCTCCCTCTAGTATTACGGTTATGTACAGTGTCTAAACTCCTGAATTCCGTGGAAAGATAATGTGGATTGCCATAAGTAAGTAATTGGTATAGTAAGGAAAGCAATGGAACCGTCTTCGGGACTTCAAATTTAACCAGTTTAGCTTCACGAATGAATCAGAAATGTGGTTAGGGATTAGGTATAGTTGAATTTGCTATGTAGGCCAGGGGTCGGGAAGCTGAGGCTTCTGAGCCACATGCCTCTCTTTCATGACTTTCGTGCAGCTCCCTACATTAAATCTCTCAATTAACCCATTATTCCCCAAAACGTTTTTATTTTGCATATTTTATGAAATTTTTGTATTACTATACATAAAATTGCCTTCTTTGGTAGGTTTTTCTTTTAAGTACTAAATGTACAAATTAATTCAATTATTCTTGTTTTGTCCACCTTCAAACATGTATATTTTTTTAAACTGCGAACTTGCGAATAAAGAATTTGCGTCAAAAATCTATTAATTTCAAATAGCAAAATTTCAATAAATACAATTTTTCATTCGAGAATAGTTCATATTATAGACCACTTAGCATACACTTTACTTTAGTTTAACTAATTTTATGATGCCTGTTACATAGCTTTTAATTTTACAAAAAAGGAAATTAACCAATTTTAATTCTAGCACATGTAATTATTTCATATAAAGAACTTAGGGTAGTGGTTCCCAAACTGTGTGCCGCAGTAGATTTTTATGGGTGCCGCAAAAAAACTTTGTTTAGTACATAAATGAATCAAGGATTTTCATGTGTTGGTGAGTAATTGGGCATTGAATTTTTTCTAATACATTGATTAAGTGGTAGAAACAATGAATGGATGTGTCCAAAGATTGTAACACCCGTATCTAAAAATATAAAAAGCTTGTTACAAGGATGGTGAGACGCGAAAACCTCTTTACCTTAGAAAGTATGCCGCAACTTAAAAACGCTTGGGAACCACTGATTTAGGGTGTCGAGGAACATAGCACTCTTTACAAATAAATATTGTCCTCTTGGAACAATGTTTACAATGGCGAAAGCGTGTTGATCCCTTGGTAATTACTTGGTCTCAGACTGCCCACCCAATAAAAGAACACCACCACTTTTTCGTTCAATTAGTTGATCTGTACTGCGCAACATATTGATCATTCACATCAACCCCACACTTATTTAAATAATACTGCTAAAGTAGTGAAAGGTATAGGTACGGTTGTATTCAATTTCTTGGCTACTGAATAGGGCCTAACATTTTTTAAGAAAGAAAACAAAGTTTTGAAAATAAAAAAAATTGGCAAAATATGTGATTAGTATACCTAAAAGGGAAATCTTATCTGCCCAGTGGCAACATTTGTTGCCACCTTAGTTTGTTGTCCAACTACGGTGGTGAAAAAAAATATTTCTAGATCGTTATTTTTTCATGTTAACTCTTACACAATGTAGAATTTACAAATAGAAGGAGAGAGAGAGAGATTATAATAAAACTTTTACGGAAATTATATTCTACTTAGGGTAGAAAGATGACAAGAGGCCAATAGAAATGGACGAACATAAAGAAACATTTGAAATTTTTGTTTAAACGGTATGGAAACAAAAATAACGCGGGCATTGAATATTTATTATAGAATAAATTGAGATTATAAAAAATATAACTACATTTTCAGGTCGCTCTAATGAAAAGAAGAATAATTCTAAATTGCTTGGTAACAAATGTTGCCTCTGGACAGATATGGGTTAAAACTAAAACTAAATTGGCTTCGTTAATAATCTTAATAAAAATTGCGGAAAAATAAAAAGATGGGCCTATTATTAGAAGAACCGTTTTTTTAACAGTTATAGTCGCAAAACGTGAAACGACGGCAAGACTAATGGGGGATGGGGTGGATGATCGCCCCCGTCATCCCCCGTGGATCCGCCAATAAACGCTGCTCTTCTTATGTTACGCGTTATTCATTAATTGAAAAAGTGTCTCTTCTTGTGAGAAAGGTTGCCGACGTCTGTCCTAGGCGGCCGCCTAGATCGCCTGGCCCTATATTCGCCCCTGCCCGTCAGCATTATTATATCCGATTAAAGCACTTCTAATACGGTTTTTTGTATCTACTATGTCATTCAACCATTATCTATAATATACTGCCGTGGTTTCGCCATGCCGTCTGCCCCTCTGTCTGTCTGTCGGTCGGTCTGTTCGCTGTTCTAGAGCCCAGACGCGTACATAAAATCGAATCATATCTCGTATTTGGGCAATATATAATCTTTTGCAGACCCCATTTTCAGAAAAGTGACATTGCACAAAAATAAAGGGTAGTTTATTCATCACGATTTTTAGAAACATTTTATTTACTCAGAAATGGCTGGAGGGAATTTTATTAAAATCTATCCAATTGTAGATCCTGATGTCACAATTAATACTGCGTAATCCATATGACTCTTACAGTCACTATATGCCTTCCAGTGACATTACAATCTACGCTAAGCGACCTTACCTAAGCCCTATGACGCCACGCCTTCGCCGAGAACCACTCAAAATCTTACTACAGCATTACGGTTAAACTAAATCGAATGATATCTGACATTAGTTGATGATATCATTCATAAAAGACATTCTGAAGACATGAACGATATTTCGCAACAATTAAGGGTACTTTATTTTCGATATTTTAAAACAAAATCTTACTATAGCCTTACGGTTAAACTAAATCGAATTGTATCTCATATTAGTGGATAATGTCGTTCATAAAAGACATTCTGAAGAGATGAACTATATTGCGCAACAAATAAGTGTACTTTTTTGTAGGATATTTTTAAAGATTTACTCAACAATTGCTACAAGGATTTCGATTACATCCACCTTATCGTACAGTCTTGTGCCACAAATAATACTAACGAAGCCATATATCCCAAAAAATACTAAATATCGAACTGTGGCATTAAAATATACGCTAAACCATGCGTAACATTGATTTATGAGCGATTTTCTTTTATATGCGTACTCAGTGGACCAAACGTATATGCGTATATGAGAAATTTTGTGCAATGTTTATTGCGTCGTTTTTTTTATGAGTTGGCACGAAGGCCTTAAAAGAAAAATCTTCGATGAACGTTAAAAGAAGCTGAATTTCTAAGCTGTAGAATTTAATAAACGATCTTTTATATCGAGGGAGATACTCATTTATTTTCTCTCTCTATCTCTGTCTTTCCTGTTCAGGTGGAGGTCCTGAGCGTTTCTCCGGCGGTAGGCGAAGCTGATGCGGAGGAGGAGGTGGGCGGAGGGGGAGTGGGGGTGGCGGCCATAAACGCCGCCAACTCGAGCGCCCCGGCGAAGGGCGACGCGGGGGAAGGGGAGGGCGTGGAGGTTTCACAGCCTCCAGCATCGGCGTCCAGCGTTGCGGACTTATTGGAATATCTACTTGATCTGGTAGATCTGGTAGAATGAGCCTACCATCTGGTAAGCGAATATTCTATCTAATGGTATATTAGAATTTATGGCGATATCAATGAAAATTTGATAGATTTTCTAGTAGTTTTTAAAAGTTGCCCTTTTTCTACGCACCATAAAAAATTATATACAGATTTTCGTATATTTTTAAGCAATACAACTTTAATATCAAATAACCTGTAGTCAGGCCACCAGTGAGACTC
This sequence comes from Tanypteryx hageni, assembly GCA_028673005.1. NCBI lineage: Eukaryota > Metazoa > Arthropoda > Insecta > Odonata > Petaluridae > Tanypteryx > Tanypteryx hageni. The sequence goes on along the minus strand of CM054114.1, from coordinate 87,525,276 downwards.
AGAGAGGTCCGAGCCACATCCAGATTTTGAGGCCCCTCGCCGTAATAAATATAAAAATGTTAGGCATTATGTAGCCCACTTTGGTGGTCGGGGTTCGCTGAAAGGTTACAGCGGATCGATTAAAAATCAAATTGTAAGTTACGTTCGATGTCACTTCATCTTTTCTGAATGGAAGAAGAACAAGGGCCCTCTTTTCGACAAGCCCCCCAGATAGTGCCTGTGCATAATTCCATCTCTGAAAAACTGCCAAAATTTGAGGGCCCCTTAAGCTTGAGGCCAAATGCCCCCCCCCCACATTTTCATAGGGCCTGCCTTTAGTTATTTTGCACCAGATAACCTTCCACGGCCGATATAGCTTATGTAATGGTGGCCATAAGAAATTTAGTTTAAATCACGTCGGTGTTTTTTATAACATTCCATTTTATATAAATACCAAATTAAGGTAATTAACAAATTGTTTAATATCAATTGTGAAATTTTTGTATAATATAAATTACTCATGGAAAAATAGCTAAGTGAAGCTCTATTCTACTTACGCACATACATACTTAAGATATATATCAGTAATATAATTTTTGTATTGTTGTATTACGCTGTATCACATTGACAGTGTGTAATTACTCCAACCTACAGAAATATAGACTTGTTTGGTAAAACGATCCTCAGATCAATTTATGGCCTGCATAGAACCTGAACAACATGTATATGAAGATATAGCTTTCATTTTATAATAATGTCATGATAGTAAGACATTAATTTTTATAATCTAAATAAACTATTATGAAACAATGTCATTTTTTTAGATTTTAAACATTTCATAATTTCCATTTAGCATTATCGGTTATAATAATAATAATAATTTTAATAACACTGTAGGTCTCAAATAGGCATGGAGCAGGTACATAACAGCAATAGTACATTGCTACAGAATAAATCAGTTCATGAACTTAGAAATTCTTGAACACTATAAAAATTATTATTTAACAATCAACATTTGAATCTTTTCTAATGATAGGAATACTTGAATAACATTTAACATTACAAGGTAACTTGTTATAAGGCACTGAGGTGGCATTGTTGATAGCCTATAATCCTTGATATGAACATCATCTTTGTGTCCTGTATTATAATTGTAAAGCTTCTGATTAGATTGGAACAGTGAAGAGTTTTGTTTTACAAATATACAACAATTTAAAAAATACATACCATCATATATATATATATATATATATATAATATATATATATATATATATATATATATATATATATATATATATATATATATATATATATATATATATACACATATGTATGGGGTATTGTGATTATGCCTAAAGAAATATACAATGGTTTACCAGGAGAGCTTTGATGGCCGGCTTTTTTCAGGAAGAAGACTTTATTGGCATATTTATCATGACCCCAAAAGATTATTCCATATGACAAATAAGAATGAATCTTTTCATTATATAATAATTTTAACATTTCAATATTGAAACTTTTGAATAATCTATGTAGCATAAAATTTCCAGTTGATAATTTTTACTTTTTCCAATGACAGTGCTCGAATGAAAGTCGGCAACGCTGGTCACCAAGGCCCACGTGTCTCCCCGCCCCCAGAAGCTAACAAGTGGCTCTCATTATTGCGATGGACAGTGGGGCTGCTTTTTTAATAGATTCTTTATTTAAGGAGCTGAATAAGGTAAAATTTTCACTCAACTATATTAGAGAACATCATTACGATAATAATGAATCAAACATGTTGGGGAGTAAATCAGGATAGGAATAATAAACACAAGAGGATTTATATTCCCAGTACAGCTCATTCATTAAGTTTAGTTTTGAATGCCTGGGCAAAAATGTAGTACAAAGTATGCACTGCATATCTATACTATAGTAAATCTGCTTCTAACTTATGAGATATCATATAGGAGGATACTCTAGTTGGTAGCATGAACTAAGGCAGGTGGCATCTGGATGCGCAGAAGGCATGGAATGTCACTTGGTTTCCGTCACTCCTTCACTTGGCCATTCAGCATCAGTCTGTTACAGCAGCTTTTGGGGTGCTGTTTGTACATTTGCGGCATAATTTTCGTGTTTATTTACTTGTTTTACAATTGAGATTTAAACGGTGGTGTTCTAAAATGGAGAGCAAAGGAAGTAAGCACAATGTTTTGCACAAACAGGCAAGATAAATCATATATAAAGTGTATCGGTACTCGGGACCAGCGGAACAGGGTTGCAAAACAGGCAACTGCCTAGGGTGCCAAAGATTGAGAGGCGGAATGAAGAGTCAATGATTTGATTTCACAGCACTGTATATGTGTGTGTCTGTATTCTTTTCTTTAAGTAATGAACACTTATCATTCATCTTTGATTGATTCATTTTGCTATATTTTTTACATGCATTTGTGTTGTAAATACCTTTATATTCAAAATGATTTCAATTCCTCTTCAATGCTGTGCACTACCCCAATCCTAAAAGTATAAGAAGAACTAGTGGTCTGAAGATGTTGGCGTACCAACTAAAATATGAGCCTAAAGTTATGATTTGCTTAATCTCTTGCTAAAAAATTATCATCTTAATGCCCATTTTTACCACTGTTACTAACCATAAAGCTTTTTAATGTGGAAAGATATTGTTTTTAGTAATTATGAAAAAATATTTAATAATAAGAACAAGCTTTAATTAATATTATATTTAAGTAATACCGGTGCTTATAGACATCATTGTGTAATTACTAATAAAAGTAATTTTCAACTGTTAGATTTTTAGTCACATTTATATTGGAGTAGAGTGCCAAAAAATTGTTTGCCAAGAGTGCCAAACTGTCAGTAGTACAAAAACGAGATGGAGCATGCAGATGATTCAACACGTACAGCAGGTTACAATGTTGCCAGTTGTCAAAAGCAAACAGCGAGCGCCTGTGGCATATCATGCATCATGCATTGCTTTCTGAGCAAAAGCTTATGCAGGCTGCCGGTTTGGCAGCAATGTAACGTGTATTTCTCTCTCTCACTCTGCGCAGTAATGTTGACTCACCTGCCTTTGTCGTGCTGTAAACTATATTAGGGGGATACTAATGTTTAGGCACTTTCAGATGAGCTGGAGACACGACGTTATTATGTGTGTAGGACCTTGTGCATAACTGCCTAGACAAATCAAAAACCTCATAAATGTCAAATAATGCAGCTGCTATAAAATTACATAAAAGTTAACTTAACTGTAAATGTGAAGGCCATAGCTATTTACAAGCCCTCATTATTCTACAGTAGAACAGTTTGAATGTGTAACGTTCCTTAATTTCCAGAGCAGATCTGTGATAAATGCATAAAAATGATGCTAACAAATAGTCAAGTAGTGGACATGAAATTTCTTAATTATGAATGAAATGTGCGCGTGTATTATTGGCTAATCAACCTCTTCTTGGATTATTATAGCCATAGCTCCTTCCACACTGAACACACTCACAGAGAAGGAGGGGATCCCAGTGAGGGCTCCTCAAACCACACACACAGGAGGTCGGATCACCTTGGAAAAATCCTACCTTCGCAGGATTCAGGCCTGCTGTGTTTTCTTTGGGTAACCATATTTCAAGTACTTTACTACTATTTTTTTAAATGTTTATGTTATTTTGTAATAGCCTTTTGTCTGTGAATTAATAAATAATAATAAATCTTTTATTGCAGGTTCAGAATGTCTCAATTAATTTTATAACAAAAACTTCATTGTTGAGGAGCAACAGCTAAGATATTATGATGAATTCTGCTCAAATAGAAGGGTAAAGGGGTAATCCATCACTGAAATATTAACCATTCAGGATGTACAGGGATGCTTGAACTCCAGGGAACTTCAATCTCCTACCTGAATCAATAATGCTAAGACCACAGAGGCCAACACGTTGTCTTTCAACTGGATATCCAGGACAATTGCAAGTCAACATTTGAGAACCTGCTCTAAATATGATTTCAAAGAATCTCCAAGCAGCCCAAGTGTTAGTGTTGCTGCTATGCTTGAACAAGTTTTGCTTAATTTACTTATATCTTTTTGTTAAAAACTAAAAATTGTGTTTTTGGTAGCATGCAGTGCAGTCATTACCTAAGTTCTAGCCACCTGTGGTTCAGAAACATCAAGTGTGAAATGCCTCCATACTTGAGCTTACCTGGTCAGAGATGTGGATTATATTTAATGTGACTGAAAGACTGTGAAATGCGCTCATACTGTAAAAATAAATAAATAAATAAATAAAATATCCAATACCCTGTCTTTTATTCAATTTTACTGTTTCTTTAATGCTGATATTTGCTTTACCTGCTTCACACTAAGATTTAAATAGAATTAAGGATTTTGTAGCTTTTCACTATAATAAACGAGCTGTATACATTATCTGTCTTACGAAATTCCGCAGATAATTAAAAACTGGTTATGCAGGAGCATTTCCTCTTTTTAAGAATATAATTGTTTTTAGCATTCAGTGGTTTTTTATTGTTCGGTTTTACAATTCTTTTCAGATCTGAATAATTTGGATATTGAAACAGTGTTGCCTTTCCAAAACTTAAAATATCTGTAGAATCAGAAAGAAAAATCTGTAGAATTATCTGTTAAAGGAATATTTATGCTCAAATTTTGTTTTATATATGTAAATTTAGGAAAAACTAAACACGGTTATTTTACTTGCTTTACTAAAGAAATAAATCAGTTTTTTATGATAATAATTATTTATTAATGGAAAAAGAAATACATCTGTTAGGAATATATAATGCAACTAGGTATGGCAATAAAACTAAATGTCTCAACCCTAAATGAAAAATATGTAAATCGATAAAATATTTTTATGAATACATATGATGAAAAAGGTAAATGAAAATTTTTAATTCCCTCTAATTTACTACAACGTGATTTAGGACTATACTTAACGATTATATTTCTCTCCTGCCTTGATCGATCTCTTTAACAGTGACTTTCTTGCATTAAAATTATAACGATATGCATTCTTTATGAATTGTTTTGTTAATATTAAACCTGCATTAAGGAGAATATCTAACGTAAGACATTACTAAGGGTAAAGTGTTTACGATAGTCGCAGGTAGGTGTTGTAGTGATGGCAACAAAAAAAATAGTGCTTTACATATCTCAAACAAAACATTATATGGAAAATGTTTCAAAAATAGGTTATTGAAAATGAAATTTCCTACAACTTTTATTCCAATACATATATACACTCATCAAATATTAAACTAAATATTTCAAAAGAATCTGATGTGGCCGCCACATTACTTTCTCCATGACTAATATTTCGAAAAATTACAAACAGTGGTTGTGGCAGCTAAAAAATATGGTTTTTAAAAATGTTTCGAACAAATGTTGTAGAATATTCAATTTCCTGCAACATTTATATACCCATACATATACCCATTGAAATAAAATTTCCAAAATTTTGACAGTTTATATTTATCAAAGCTTTCACTTTGTTAAAATCTAATACAACAATGCATTTAATATTGAATTCACATACACATAACATTTAAAAGACAAAAGTAATCAATTAAAATCTTTTTTAACACTTAGAATATACCTAATCATACTTATAATTCAAAGTTTAGTATAAAAATTTAGGTCTGTGCGGGACCTTCTACTAGAAAGTGTAGTTAAATTGAGATGCGCTAGTATATCATTATAGGAAATATCAACCAGTGAAATTACCATTTTAAATGGCAATCGATCTCAGAAATTTCTGCTGGACTCGTTCCATCATGTGGGAGTCCATTTCATAATATGGGCTCCAATTGACTGAACAATACTCCAGCTGACTGCGGACACACAGCAGTGACAGCAAATAAATTAGTAAAATCAGTTGTATTCCTGCATATAAATCCAAGAGATTCCATTGCTGCATTTGAAATATAGTAGAGGCCCTCATAACTGACCTTCGCTTAACCGACTCGCTTGATTAACTGATGTTTTATGCCCCTAGGTCTGAAAACTGAAATCCACAGTCGAGTGCAACATTTTACATAAAACGACTAGTTTAAAAGAGTTTAAACCATTCCTTTCCTTACGCATGAATCTCACGAGTTGTTCTTTGTGCTAAAATGTTTCTCATTACATAGTAATCCAGTCTAGTACGCATCTGCTGTCAGTTGTCCCACATACTAGTACTGTTCATTGTTATTTTAGTTATGATATTTAATCAATATAAAATTATGTATATATATATATTATATATTCATATTTATTTATAGGATATGGGTGAGATAAGAAAGAGAGTGGTTGTTTCCATGAAAAATAAGCTTGATGCTCTGGAGAGAATTGATAGGGGTGTGTCAGTAAGAAAAATTTCTGTGGAATTAGGTGTTGGAGAGACAACTGTGAATGACTGGGAATAAAAGCTTGAATCTAGAATGATTTTGCAGTCAGATTGCAACACAAGTGTCTTTATCTTCCCATTCAACATTAAAGAAATCTAAATTGGAAATTTTAGAAGTTGCATTATGGCTGTGGTTTATGCAAGAACGACATCATGGAATTTCAATCAGTGGACCCATACCCAAGGAAAAGGACCTAACCCTAAATCAAAAAATTGGTGGTGCGCAGAAATTTACTGCAAGTAATGGATGGCTTGGACGTTGGAAAAAACGTCATGGTATCCATGTATTAATCATCACTGGAGAGAAGTTATCGTCTGATCAGCATGCTGCTCAAAAATTTCTGCAGGATTTAAGAGAGCTTATCGACCAAGATAAATCAGTTGGAGGACAACTCTGCAATATAGACGAAACAGGTCTAAATTACAAAATGTTACCAACAAAAACGATGGCAAAAAAGGATGAGCCTGCAGCATCAGGATACAAATAATCCAAAGAAAGACTCATGTAGCTGCCTGCAGCAATGCAGCTGGAACTCACAAATTGCCACATTTATTGTTGGTAAATCAAAAAATCCCAGAGATTTTAAAAGTATAAATCGTTTGTCTTCACCAGTTTACTACCACTACTACTAATTGAGTCACACCACAAGAGTGTAGATTAACTGTGTGAGAATACTGGTATTGTGGTATTATGTAACTTGGAGTAGGATATACACTGGAAAGATGTGCAGCAAAGAGATTAGCAAATTCCTGAAATGAACATAATTCCACAATCTACTTGTATTCGATGGAATGGAATCTTGAACACAACTAGTATAGGAGAGGTAACAAACTTTTGACAATGACTCCCATTTAGCATGAAGAGATGCAAAAGAATTGTAATCTACACCAGATCTACTTATTTTAAGCTTCTTGTGGGTTATTTTCTTATCATATATTAATGAAATTAATTTTTACTAAACCAGTTGGGTAAGTGGGATGATCCATTCTCGTGTAAAATTTCAGGAACATACAGATTAATGGTATTATTTACAATATCATAAAAATAACAAACAGAATCATCTAATTGTTTTTCAGTCAATATAAACCAATCTATAGAGATAAAGTAATCTATCATTGCAGAATATTTTCCTTTCCTAAAGTTGACAGTTTCAAAATTAATATCTACACGTGGGGATACACCTACATGAAGTTCACACATAAGAGGAGGATGATAGGCATTACACGGCAAAAGTCACGTCAACATCATAAGCACTGTTCAATGAGCACTTTTTAATATCTGTTAAACACAAATCCAGAATCTCGCCATATTGCTTTTTAAATAAGTTTTTTGTACAAAATTCAGATATTGGCAGTGAGGTAAACTTCAGGAAAGAATGTTGACCAATTATTACCTGGCAAATTGAATCGCCAAACATAAGCGAATGGGCGTCTGTACACAAATATGCAAGACGCTTTACTTCTTCGCGATATTTTTGGTATATGCCTTGGTCAGATTTGGGAGGAATGTAAACACATCATTAAATAGTTTAAGAGATGGAGATGACACCATGAGAAAATTGTATCCAATGTTACACGAGGATGTAGCTTAAAGTTGATAAGATTTTAACATAAAATCAACACCAATTAGCACTCCACCTTCCCTTTTCTTAATACTTGTACAATCACTGCAATCAGTTCTCAAATATTTTATAAATAAAAAGTGCCTGTTGGGAATCCCATATATCGCGTGTTAGCCAAGTCTCATAGAATAATATGATATCACACTCGATATTAACAGCTGAAATACGCATGTCCTTTAATTTAGTCCGCAAACCGCGGACATTCTGATAGTATGCGGAAATATTAGTTACAAATTTCTTAAATGTTTATCTATCACTATTTTGGGAACAAAGGAGTAATCTCCGCTCTTCATAACATTTTTATAATGACGACAGTTTATTGATTTTAGTAGGATTGTCGATGTAATTATTTAATTTTGAGTCATGTTCTATTCCAGGCGATATTTTAAGCATGTAAACAATTTTAAAAAATCGTTCCACCGTACATATGAAAATAGTTTTTAACTTGAACGAGAATTTCTAAATTTACTTAAAGTTCCTTTAAAAATGAAACCAAAAGGAATGTATGATTTTATAAATAAATTTAAAGTTATTTTGATGTATACAATATCAACAAAATAAACATTAAAGAAAGACTAAAATAGTATAAAATTCTAGATATCGTACAAGGAGACGCTACGGACTGTAACTCACAGATTCGGTTCATCTTCTACCAGTGGAGAGTGTTGTTCAATATCTATAGGAATACCTTTTCGGAATTTCGAACCAATGGCTTTAACTTTAAGAGAAATAATTAATTAAAAAGTGCAAAAAAATGGACCGATTTTCAAATGCTTGTAACTTCGCTATCTCTGGAGTCTCTATGCTAGAGATAACGCTTAACATAAATCTCGCGTCCCGTACTTTTGGCATTCGAGACTCCCGCTTGCGAATTTTCTTCTCCTGCAAAATGTCCTTTTCCCTACAGGTTTTTATATCCCAATCTTCAGAAAGTAATTGAACGCTTCTAATTTCTTTACGCAGGGGAATTACTTTTAATTAATTAATAATTATCGCTCAATTTTGTCTGGTAATTAAAATTAAGCATATTATTTTTGTAAGCCATTAGCAGCATTGTCATTTTAAAACAATAAAAAAATTGTCGGAATAATTTAAAGTTAAAAAGAATAATATTACCTTTATGATTCACTACGTCACTCATTAAGGAAACTCCTCCCGTAGTGGAGTGTGTTTAACAGTAAGGCAATAAATAACACATCAAACAGCCACTTGATTTAAACTCTCATACGAGACCGTTTCATTGTGTCAAACACTGGAAAAATCTTCGGTACTTGTCCTGTGAGATAATTCCCTTCCTTCCTTCATAATTCGCACATTATACAGAGGAACCGAAAAGCTGTCACACACTCGGTGGAAATCTTTTTCTACTTGGGCCGAGCTCCCAAGGATAGTTTTCGTTGCGAAAATTGAAGTCCCGGGTTTGATTCCGGGGAATATCCTTCCAATTTGATTTACATGGGAAATCTGAAACCCACCGAGCAGGGAAATTTTCTCTTGCATATTAAAATATCTTAGAATTGTAATATCGGAGCGGGATTTGCACCGTTCTCTGAGAGAAGGAATGGAGATTCTAATTTTTATCGTAAAACGCTGCTTATCCATCTTATTTCTTCGAATTTCGCGTAAATACTGCCGTTTTTGTCACTCATTACGAGGGTGTAGCCATAGCAACAACTATTGATGGACTCGGATTCGGAATAGTCTAATAAATACACGTATTGTTTCTGTCGAACGAAAATACGCGTGTTCAATTTAATATCCCGTTCGAATGTATTTGTCATATTTTATAACGTTCAATTATGAAATTTGAGAACACAAGGAGCAACATATCTGCGGTGATTTTAAAGCTATTAGAGCCAATATAAGTAGGTATTAAATAAATGATTAAATGGAAAGCTCGCATCGTTAGTTCTGTTTGGGTCGTCTTATTATTATGTTATGCAGAGACATACTTTTCCTTCCTGTTTGTTGTTGCCAACGAAAACAATCTTCGTAACCCATGAAGTAAACAAGATCTAATTGTAAGTAATAACTTTTATTTTCTTTATCGCGCCTACTGAACATATTGATTGAAAGGAAATGGATTATTCAGGATGAAGAAGTGAACTAAAATACGTGTAGTTTCGTTACGTTTACCTACACTCAGCTTTTGTAAGTCAAAAGACATAAATAATTTACGACGAAGGAATGAGCGTGAGTGTAAAGATTAACGTACTTCATCTCAAGTGAGGTATGTATGAGTTAAATAATAATTCAATTTTCGATTGTTCTATCGCAAATTCTGTATTTCTTTGGCATCGCTTCTGATATGTCCTTTAGCAGTGCTTAGAATTTAAATTTATCTTGTTTTCTAAATTGATTATGTCAAACAATGGAGGCTTATTTCTTGTGTCGTCTCTGTTGGCCGTTACCGTGGAAACCACACGATTCAGAACTAGTTCATTCTTGTTGAAAAAACTAAAGAAGACGGAGCGGAATATGAGCGGGAGAGGTAATTAACTTGTTTTTCACCAATATTATTGAAAATCTGGCATATTTCAGAACTCGGAACGTAGCCTAGCTCAGTTGATTAGTGGAATTTTAATTAAATGCATGGTTACTTGTCGTTGCAATCAACGATCGCTATTCTAGCCCTAATTTCATCGGTACATTTTGATTCTCTCGTTATCATGCTAGCAAGGTGCTTTACTTTACGATCTGAAACTGGTTCCGATGGCTTTCCAACTTACGTTCAAGTTTTTCCTTTCTCCATATCCAAATCAACTTGGATTTTTTCTCATTCGTTTCCTAGGATAATTTTGCTTATTTAACCTTAGCTGTGTCCGTCCGTCTTTCGAAGCATTCGTCCTCGCTACAAAGACTAACTATTAATGCTTACACAACCAGTAAATTACTTATATAATCCTATCTCCTACAACATCTTGCTTAGCTTGAAACCATCAAAGTAGGTTTACGAGTTAATACAAACTGTAGTTTTAAGAAATTCTTTTCTTTTTGACAATCTTTGAATAGTTCAAAATGTAAAAGAAAGAGCAAAGCCGTCGACATACGTTAAATCCGAAATTCTTTTCTCATTTGTGTCGGCAGATTTTTATTTATTTATTTATTTATTTTTAGCGAACGATGTTGCCCTAGGGGTGGCAATTTTTTTATCCTGCCTGCTCCTGGCGTTCTGGGTATGGGAGGTCATTAGGCGGTACTGCGTCGGGCGCAGAAGAAGATGGAATGTTGAAGACGGCGTGCCCGACGTGGTGCATGATACCGCCAATTTGCCTGTAAGTATAATACGCGTATACTTGCGATTACATTCTTCTTCTTCTCTTATCGTATAAACCCTTCTAGTGGGTTATTTTATGTTGTTATTAACAAAAATGTTTCTGCTCTGATCCGCCTTCGGATCCCAAAGTATCATTTATGTATTTATTTATATATATTGAGAAACTTCGTCAACCTCACTTCATATCTACATAATTACGTCAACTCATCTTGTTGTTTTCTTATTCAGAATGAAGAGATTCCACGAGGAATCCTCAAAAAACACCAGGACCAGCAACACGTGAGTGTTTATCACCATGTTCTGATTTTTCTGCATATACATATTTACTCTGATGCATGAGTGGTGATGGTGCCAGTCATAGATGAAAATCTTTTTCTCTCTCAAAGATTTTAATGTATTAAATTATAGCTCACTTCCCAAAACTTGTTAAGATTGATAAGATTGTTAGTATGTCAGCTGATACTCCCAATAGGTAGTAACATTGGTGGGGATTGCCATCCCGGAGGGATTTTCTAATCCCGGGGTTACGGGATTGTGATTTTTTCAATCCCGGGATCGAGGAAAAGTGGTGGGAAATGAAAAACACACAATATTTTTAAACAATAATTTTGATCCATGCACAGACATGAAATCATCATATGCAATTATGGAAGTAATATCAAGTTTTGACAAAATTTAAGTAACGTCAATGAAAATAACTTTTTATCAGCAGGTAAAACTGAAATCAAACACGTATTTTTGGAGAAAATGTAAAGGAAATTTAAATAACTAAAGTAGCTATTGTTGCGGTATCTTAAATTAAATTAAATTGATTGCATTTATGTAAATTAAACGGTACTATTAGATTAAGGTTCTCCTCACTTAAAAGCTATTCACAAATTTCTGAAGTACGCCCTTAAAAAACAAAGTGCATCTAATGTCGGGTCACTCATTCTTGATCTGTATTTATTGCACAGCATCCCTGCTGATGAAAAAGCCCTTTCTGATTCTACACTAGTAGGAGGAATAGCTAGCAACTGCTGGTAAAGAAACTGCAGATTTTCTCATTTACGTCCATTTTCACGGAAATCCTTTTGCTCTGGTGCTATTGATAATGCTAGATCATTTGAATTATAGCAGGAGGATTATTTCTTGAGAGTAACTAAACATTGGGTAATGACCGAATCGAGTTCTTTCTTTAACTTCTCTGAATATGATGTACCAGTCTCAAAACGTTCAGATGCTGCCGTTCGCTTAGTGTGTAAGTCATCATTTATAGATCGGCTTCTTGATGCTGATGAAACTTGCTCTTCTTTCTTGTCCAGTGCTTCATATGTTTTACTAATATTACAATAACATGTACTCGGGTTTTCTGTAACAAACATTTTTATGTTCGCTAGTGATGGCACAGAAAATATATTATCACGAGCCTGTGACCCGTACTGAAGATACCTCAATACCCCTGATAACTTAGTTCGTCTCTTCATTATTTGATTTTTCATATTATGTCCTAACTCTGTATTCACATCATTCAGTTTCTTCATCATGATTTCCAACGCTGTCTCACGCGTCAAAAGATTTGCATCTCTTCGGCAAAGAGCTTCCATAGCAATTTTCGCTGGCTGCAGTGTTGCAAAAATAGAAGAAGCAAGTTCATGTTCACTCTCACTAAATGATACATCGGAATTCAGATCGATTCATTATGCAGGTTTTAAGCAATATAAAACGTTCGATCATTTCAACTAAACTGTTCCAGCGAGTTCTTATATCCATAACAAGTGATTTTTCCTCCCCCTATTGTTCGATTACATATTTCTGAAGGAATCTCTCGTTATTTGCGAGTGATTTTCTGAAGAGAATAACAGTTTTCCTTATTTTTTGAATCAATAACTTAATGTTTGTTTCTGATAGTTTGTAAGCCCCTCCGCCTTCAAACGAATCATCTTCGTCTGTTTCATCACTCGAGGAAAAGGATTCATCACTTGATTCATGTCCTTCCGATTCCGCGAATTCCATTTCTTCTTGATAATATTCATTCTTCTTTAGGTTTGCCACACCCCAAAGGATATTTTTCATTTTTTTCGTTGTTCTTATTTTCCAAGAATGATGACATATCATAAACTCAGATAAAAAGCAGTAATACTCATTGAATTCCAACGACTTATATATTTTATTATACATCAAATACAATTTAATAGTTGGCGCCACCTGATAGCAAAAGCAAATATGTCAATCCCGAAATCCCGGGATTTAGGTTTACCTAATCCCGAGATTTCGGGATAGAAATTTTGGACGGGATCCCGGGACTGCAATCCCTAAACATTGGAGGTGCAAAAAGTACAGGTTCTAAGAATCTTTTCCGGAAATTATCGGACAGCTGTAGTAGAACATTTGTGGGGATCCGTTGCACGGAACACATTTACATTAAAACGGTCTGTGGAAGTTGGTATTGTAAAAATATTCAGATTTGTTCATATGGACACGGTACGAGTGGAGGCACTGAAATCATTTTGTGATTTTAACGACAAATTTTGTCGCATACGAGCACAAGATTTCTGAGACTTATGCTTACTCTTGAAAGAATAAATACTAAAAATGGTTCAACAGCTTATTTTTTTATCAGTTGAAAATGCACCCGTTATTCTTCCGAAATTTGCCGAAGATCCTAAGTCAGCACTTTGGTTCTAGTTCTTACACAATGTTGATGCCATTTCCAAAATGGAGGGGAAGCCGCATGTGAATTTTTGCGCATGTATAAGAATTTGGAAGAGAAAGAAATCTAAGTTATTTCCGCCCAAAGTGAAAGAATTGGAGAGGAAAAGTGCTAACGATGGTACAGCCTTCCCTCGTTTTACGAACTTAATTCGTTCCACGAAAACTGTTCGTCAGGCGAAAACTCGTAAAACAAAGATTATTTTCCCATTGCATCGTCAAACGGTAGTTCGTAAAACGAGGGAAGGTGCATTCATTCATCCATCCATCAAGATGATCCAATCCAATTAAGTAAAGGACGCAAATTGGATGCACTCGAACAGCTAGAGATAATTATTTGTAAAGACTCGCCCCTCTTAAATGAATACCTTTTCCACAATCATTCGGCTCTATTTAGCTTACCGAATATTTTTTTAATACTTTGTATGAACATTGTTGTCTTTGGCCCTTTTACCAAGTTTTCGTAACTTTTTGTAACATTTGGCTAGTATGATGCTTTCGCCTTCGTTTCCCAACCGCTCATTCAATTACCTTAATCACCTGATGATGCTGCGATCGTAGTGAAACCGGTCGTGTTTAAATTTAAATTTGTGGAAACTACAAAGTCATTTTTTCATTATTACATATTGGAAATTATGTGACTCAGCACTTGGGCAAAAGAAATATTTTATGGAACTGTAAAATAATTTTATTTTTCTGAGATTTGAATAAGCTTTGTTACTTTTTGTTTCATTAAATTGTAAATTTTTTTGAGAAACTTAATATACTTCATTTCATGACTACGTATTGGTTTTAAGTCATACTGATGTTTTGCTCTTCAGGCTGAAGAGCAGGCGCATGACCCCTCCTCTCCTCACTTCAGACGTAGTCAACCGCCGGGAAAACACGTGAGTGTTACCCTATTTATATGGTTAATCTATATATGTCTGTGTAATAATAAAACAATAAATACATAATTATATAGTCAACAACAAAACATTAGTTCTCCTATCAAAAGATTGAAAATATAAATAACAATTATCTGTTGAATTGCATTTATGTTCTTTGTAATGTTTACATGCTTCTACCAGCTTCCTTAGTAGACCATTTTTTCCCCAGGTCAGATTTTGCGACGAGGTGACCGCGTCAAATGGCAATGGACACGCAGAATTGGTAAATTTTCATTCAAGTATCTTATTGCGCCGCCCCAGCTCGCTGCTCGCAACAATCCCGTAATGACGTTTGGCGGACGTTCTGCCTGCTAACATTCTTGCAGCTTCACAGAGCGATATTAAATTAGCAAAGTATTTCAATCAAGTTCGATAAATCAAAATTCATTCTTTACCTTTTTGCGAAAAAATCTTTTTAGAATTAATTTTTAATTATTTTATTACGATGGTGGCCTGAGTCGCGCGCGGACATTTTGACAGCATGGGAAAATTTTGGCCGTTTAAAAAATAAAATACCATTTGCGAATAGGTTTAGTAAATGTTTGCCAGTAAATATGTAATACTTCTCATAACCAGCGACTTTAGCGAGGGCCAAAACGAGTATAGTGGAGCGAGGGGTTGTCGCGTGTAGCCCATGGAGCGGATGTAAACGGCTTGTGCACCATCGGCGCCAAAGTTGGATAATCTAGTAAAACTTAAAAAACGTGTTAAAATTTGCACCGGCACCGATAGTACAATTCTAAGATATTTTGATACGCTAGAGAAAACTGCCCTGCACCACGGTTTTCGGATTTCCCATGTAAATCAAATGGGAAGGATAATAGATCCTGGAATCGAACCCGAGACGTTCAATATTCGAAACAAAAACTAACCTCGGGAGCTCGGCTCCAGTAGCGGGAGACTTCCACAAAGTGTCATGAAAAGCGGTCGATTGGTGCAAAAGTTCATAGATAGGGGTTCAAGAGACGGTCCGGCGTCGGCGGCCGAGGAAGGAGAGACAAGGATGAAGAAGAAGACCTCTCGTTGGAGCCGGACGGGACGGAGGAAAGCGAAAATTCGACAAGTGCGTTGAGTTATACACGTTGTAACGCGCCAGGGATGGGGGGCCGTCGGGGGCGGGTAGGGCTGTCGTCGTAGGGGGAGGGAAGGGATGGAGGTCGGGGACCGATTTCGGAGCTTCTTGGGCCTCTGAAAACTCGTGAGGCGAAACCTGGGGGATAGATTTCGTGGGGCAGATCTGTTCGGGAGGGTCGCTGGGCGTCCAAAGAGCCTGCTGCGAGGTGGGATATTGGCGAAAAAAAAATTTTCGGGGATGGGTGGGAGGGCGGGCGGTGGGTGTGAGATTGATTGATTGCAAATGTTTTATTGTTTGGGGAAATTCGTTCCATAGTCTGCAAGCGGTAATAATGATGGAACGCTGAAAATTACTGTCTTGTGATGATTAATAAGGAGTTTATGCCTCCCTCTAGTATTACGGTTATGTACAGTGTCTAAACTCCTGAATTCCGTGGAAAGATAATGTGGATTGCCATAAGTAAGTAATTGGTATAGTAAGGAAAGCAATGGAACCGTCTTCGGGACTTCAAATTTAACCAGTTTAGCTTCACGAATGAATCAGAAATGTGGTTAGGGATTAGGTATAGTTGAATTTGCTATGTAGGCCAGGGGTCGGGAAGCTGAGGCTTCTGAGCCACATGCCTCTCTTTCATGACTTTCGTGCAGCTCCCTACATTAAATCTCTCAATTAACCCATTATTCCCCAAAACGTTTTTCTTTTGCATATTTTATGAAATTTTTGTATTACTATACATAAAATTGCCTTCTTTGGTAGGTTTTTCTTTTAAGTACTAAATGTACAAATTAATTCAATTATTCTTGTTTTGTCCACCTTCAAACATGTATATTTTTTTAAACTGCGAACTTGCGAATAAAGAATTTGCGTCAAAAATCTATTAATTTCAAATAGCAAAATTTCAATAAATACAATTTTTCATTCGAGAATAGTTCATATTATAGACCACTTAGCATACACTTTACTTTAGTTTAACTAATTTTATGATGCCTGTTACATAGCTTTTAATTTTACAAAAAAGGAAATTAACCAATTTTAATTCTAGCACATGTAATTATTTCATATAAAGAACTTAGGGTAGTGGTTCCCAAACTGTGTGCCGCAGTAGATTTTTATGGGTGCCGCAAAAAAACTTTGTTTAGTATATAAATGAATCAAGGATTTTCATGTGTTGGTGAGTAATTGGGCATTGAATTTTTTCTAATACATTGATTAAGTGGTAGAAACAATGAATGGATGTGTCCAAAGATTGTAACACCCGTATCTAAAAATATAAAAAGCTTGTTACAAGGCTGGTGAGACGCGAAAACCTCTTTACCTTAGAAAGTATGCCGCAACTTAAAAACGCTTGGGAACCACTGATTTAGGGTGTCGAGGAACATAGCACTCTTTACAAATAAATATTGTCCTCTTGGAACAATGTTTACAATGACGAAAGCGTGTTGATCCCTTGGTAATTACTTGGTCTCTGACATCGCGTTTGATTGAATCCAGTCCGAGCGAAATAGATGCGCGTGGATCTCTCCCAGCGGTCTCTGAGCCATAACGTCGCAAAAGGAACTAAACACATTCCCTACGAAAATCTAAAATGGAATATTGTTATTCAATTAACTTCTATAAACATACCACCCTTCTTCGCAGGAAACATAGACTGCCCACCCAATAAAAGAACACCACCACTTTTTCGTTCAATTAGTTGATCTGTACTGCGCAACATATTGATCATTCACATCAACCCCACACTTATTTAA
Source organism: Tanypteryx hageni (assembly GCA_028673005.1). Classification (NCBI taxonomy): domain Eukaryota; kingdom Metazoa; phylum Arthropoda; class Insecta; order Odonata; family Petaluridae; genus Tanypteryx; species Tanypteryx hageni. The sequence goes on along the minus strand of CM054114.1, from coordinate 87,507,567 downwards.
ATAATACTGCTAAAGTAGTGAAAGGTATAGGTACGGTTGTATTCAATTTCTTGGCTACTGAATAGGGCCTAACATTTTTTAAGAAAGAAAACAAAGTTTTGGAAATAAAAAAAATTGGCAAAATATGTGATTAGTATACCTAAAAGGGAAATCTTATCTGCCCAGTGGCAACATTTGTTGCCACCTTAGTTTGTTGTCCAACTACGGTGGTGAAAAAAAATATTTCTAGATCGTTATTTTTTCATGTTAACTCTTACACAATGTAGAATTTACAAATAGAAGGAGAGAGAGAGAGATTATAATAAAACTTTTACGGAAATTATATTCTACTTAGGGTAGAAAGATGACAAGAGGCCAATAGAAATGGACGAACATAAAGAAACATTTGAAATTTTTGTTTAAACGGTATGGAAACAAAAATAACGCGGGCATTGAATATTTATTATAGAATAAATTGAGATTATAAAAAATATAACTACATTTTCAGGTCGCTCTAATGAAAAGAAGAATAATTCTAAATTGCTTGGTAACAAATGTTGCCTCTGGACAGATATGGGTTAAAACTAAAACTAAATTGGCTTCGTTAATAATCTTAGTAAAAATTGCGGAAAAATAAAAAGATGGGCCTATTATTAGAAGAACCGTTTTTTTAACAGTTATAGTCGCAAAACGTGAAACGACGGCAAGACTAATGGGGGATGGGGTGGATGATCGCCCCCGTCATCCCCCGTGGATCCGCCAATAAACGCTGCTCTTCTTATGTTACGCGTTATTCATTAATTGAAAAAGTGTCTCTTCTTGTGAGAAAGGTTGCCGACGTCTGTCCTAGGCGGCCGCCTAGATCGCCTGGCCCTATATTCGCCCCTGCCCGTCAGCATTATTATATCCGATTAAAGCACTTCTAATACGGTTTTTTGTATCTACTATGTCATTCAACCATTATCTATAATATACTGCCGTGGTTTCGCCATGCCGTCTGCCCCTCTGTCTGTCTGTCGGTCGGTCTGTTCGCTGTTCTAGAGCCCAGACGCGTACATAAAATCGAATCATATCTCGTATTTGGGCAATATATAATCTTTTGCAGACCCCATTTTCAGAAAAGTGACATTGCACAAAAATAAAGGGTAGTTTATTCATCACGATTTTTAGAAACATTTTATTTACTCAGAAATGGCTGGAGGGAATTTTATTAAAATCTATCCAATTGTAGATCCTGATGTCACAATTAATACTGCGTAATCCATATGACTCTTACAGTCACTATATGCCTTCCAGTGACATTACAATCTACGCTAAGCGACCTTACCTAAGCCCTATGACGCCACGCCTTCGCCGAGAACCACTCAAAATCTTACTACAGCATTACGGTTAAACTAAATCGAATGATATCTGACATTAGTTGATGATATCATTCATAAAAGACATTCTGAAGACATGAACGATATTTCGCAACAATAAAGGGTACTTTATTTTCGATATTTTAAAACAAAATCTTACTATAGCCTTACGGTTAAACTAAATCGAATTGTATCTCATATTAGTGGATAATGTCGTTCATAAAAGACATTCTGAAGAGATGAACTATATTGCGCAACAAATAAGTGTACTTTTTGTAGGATATTTTTAAAGATTTACTCAACAATTGCTACAAGGATTTCGATTACATCCACCTTATCGTACAGTCTTGTGCCACAAATAATACTAACGAAGCCATATATCCCAAAAAATACTAAATATCGAACTGTGGCATTAAAATATACGCTAAACCATGCGTAACATTGATTTATGAGCGATTTTCTTTTATATGCGTACTCAGTGGACCAAACGTATATGCGTATATGAGAAATTTTGTGCAATGTTTATTGCGTCGTTTTTTTATGAGTTGGCACGAAGGCCTTAAAAGAAAAATCTTCGATGAACGTTAAAAGAAGCTGAATTTCTAAGCTGTAGAATTTAATAAACGATCTTTTATATCGAGGGAGATAGTCATTTATTTTCTCTCTCTATCTCTGTCTTTCCTGTTCAGGTGGAGGTCCTGAGCGTTTCTCCGGCGGTAGGCGAAGCTGATGCGGAGGAGGAGGTGGGCGGAGGAGGAGTGGGGGTGGCGGCCATAAACGCCGCCAACTCGAGCGCCGCGGCGAAGGGCGACGCGGGGGAAGGGGAGGGCGTGGAGGTTTCACAGCCTCCAGCATCGGCGTCCAGCGTTGCGGACCTATTGGAATATCTACTTGATCTGGTAGATCTGGTAGAATGAGCCTACCATCTGGTAAGCGAATATTCTATCTAATGGTATATTAGAATTTATGGCGATATCAATGAAAATTTGATAGATTTTCTAGTAGTTTTTAAAAGTTGCCCTTTTTCTACGCACCATAAAAAATTATATACAGATTTTCGTATATTTTTAAGCAATACAACTTTAATATCAAATAACCTGTAGTCAGGCCACCAGTGAGACTCAGAGAGGTCCGAGCCACATCCAGATTTTGAGGCCCCTCGCCGTAATAAATATAAAAATGTTAGGCATTATGTAGCCCACTTTGGTGGTCGGGGTTCGCTGAAAGGTTACAGCGGATCGATTAAAAATCAAATTGTAAGTTACGTTCGATGTCACTTCATCTTTTCTGAATGGAAGAAGAACAAGGGCCCTCTTTTCGACAAGCCCCCCAGATAGTGCCTGTGCATAATTCCATCTCTGAAAAACTGCCAAAATTTGAGGGCCCCTTAAGCTTGAGGTCAAATGCCCCCCCCCCCCACATTTTCATAGGGCCTGCCTATAGTTATTTTGCACCAGATAACCTTCCACGACCGATATAGCTTATGTAATGGCGGCCATAAGAAATTTAGTTTAAATCACGTCGGTGTTTTTTATAACATTCCATTTTATATAAATACCAAATTAAGGTAAATTGTTTAATATCAATTGTGAAATTTTTGTATAACATAAATTACTCATGGAAAAAAAGCTATGTGAAGCTCTATTCTACTTACGCACATACATACTTAAGATATATATCAGTAATATAATTTTTGTATTGTTGTATTACGCTGTATCACATTGACAGTGTGTAATTACTCCAACCTACAGAAATGTAGACTTGTTTGGTAAAACGATCCACAGATCAATTTATGGCCTGCATAGAACCTGAACAACATGTATATGAAGATATAGCTTTCATTTTATAATAATGTCATAATAGTAAGACATTAATTTTTATAATCTAAATAAACTATTATGAAACAATGTCATTTTTTTAGATTTTAAACATTTCATAATTTCCATTTAGCATTATCGGTTATAATAATAATAATAATTTTAATAACACTGTAGGTCTCAAATAGGCATGGAGCAGGTACATAACAGCAATAGTACATTGCTACAGAATAAATCAGTTCATGAACTTAGAAATTCTTGAACACTATAAAAATTATTATTTAACAATCAACATTTGAATCTTTTCTAATGATAGGAATACTTGAATAACATTTAACATTACAAGGTAACTTGTTATAAGGCACTGAGGTGGCATTGTTGATAGCCTATAATCCTTGATATGAACATCATCTTTGTGTCCTGTATTATAATTGTAAAGCTTCTGATTAGATTGGAACAGTGAAGAGTTTTGTTTTACAAATATACAACAATTTAAAAAATACATACCATCATATATATATATATATATAATATATATATATATATATATATATATATATATATATATATATATATATATATATATATATATACACACATATGTATGGGGTATTGTGATTATGCCTAAAGAAATATACAATGGTTTACCAGGAGAGCTTTGATGGCCGGCTTTTTTCAGGAAGAAGACTTTATTGGCATATTTATCATGACCCCAAAAGATTATTCCATATGACAAATAAGAATGAATCTTTTCATTATATAATAATTTTAACATTTCAATATTGAAACTTTTGAATAATCTATGTAGCATAAAATTTCCAGTTGATAATTTTTACTTTTTCCAATGACAGTGCTCGAATGAAAGTCGGCAACGCTGGTCACCAAGGCCCACGTGTCTCCCCGCCCCCAGAAGCTAACAAGTGGCTCTCATCATTGCGATGGACAGTGGGGCTGCTTTTTTAATAGATTCTTTATTTAAGGAGCTGAATAAGGTAAAATTTTCACTCAACTATATTAGAGAACATCATTACGATAATAATGAATCAAACATGTTGGGGAGTAAATCAGGATAGGAATAATAAACACAAGAGGATTTATATTCCCAGTACAGCTCATTCATTAAGTTTAGTTTTGAATGCCTGGGCAAAAATGTAGTACAAAGTATGCACTGCATATCTATACTATAGTAAATCTGCTTCTAACTTATGAGATATCATATAGGAGGATATTCTAGTTGGTAGCATGAACTAAGGCAGGTGGCATCTGGATGCGCAGAAGGCATGGAATGTCACTTGGTTTCCGTCACTCCTTCACTTGGCCATTCAGCATCAGTCTGTTACAGCAGCTTTTGGGGTGCTGTTTGTACATTTGCGGCATAATTTTTGTGTTTATTTACTTTTTTTACAATTGAGATTTAAACGGTGGTGTTCTAAAATGGAGAGCAAAGGAAGTAAGCACAATGTTTTGCACAAACAGGCAAGATAAATCATATATAAAGTGTATCGGTACTCGGGACCAGCGGAACAGGGTTGCAAAACAGGCAACTGCCTAGGGTGCCAAAGATTGCAAGGCGGAATGAAAAGTCAATGATTTGATTTCACAGCACTGTATATGTGTGTGTCTGTATTCTTTTCTTTAAGTAATGAACACTTATCATTCATCTTTGATTGATTCATTTTGCTATATTTTTTACATGCATTTGTGTTGTATAAACCTTTATATTCAAAATGATTTCAATTCCTCTTCAATGCTGTGCACTACCCCAATCCTAAAAGTATAAGAAGAACTAGCGGTCTGAAGATGTTGGCGTACCAACTAAAATATGAGCCTAAAGTTATGATTTGCTTAATCTCTTGCTAAAAAATTATCATCTTAATGCCCATTTTTACCACTGTTACTAACCATAAAGCTTTTTAATGTGGAAAGATATTGTTATTAGTAATTATGAAAAAATATTTAATAATAAAAACAAGCTTTAATTAATATTATATTTAAGTAATACCGGTGCTTATAGACATCATTGTGTAATTACTAATAAAAGTAATTTTCAACTGTTAGATTTTTAGTCACATTTATATTGGAGTAGAGTGCCAAAAAATTGTTTGCCAAGAGTGCCAAACTGTCAGTAGTACAAAAACGAGATGGAGCATGCAGATGATTCAACAAGTACAGCAGGTTACAATGTTGCCAGTTGTCAAGAGCAAACAGCGAGCGCCTGTGGCATATCATGCATCATGCATTGCTTTCTGAGCAAAAGCTTATGCAGGCTGCCGGTTTGGCAGCAATGTAACGTGTATTTCTCTCTCTCACTCTGCGCAGTAATGTTGACTCACCTGCCTTTGTCCTGCTGTAAACTATATTAGGGGGATACTAATGTTTAGGCACTTTCAGATGAGCTGGATACACGACGTTATTATGTGTGTAGGACCTTGTGCATAACTGCCTAGACAAATCAAAAACCTCATAAATGTCAAATAATGCAGCTGCTATAAAATTACATAAAAGTCTAAACAAATATTTAAGGTATATGTATTTCTGATTGTGCTACAAAATACAAACTGACGGGTTTGTAAATATGGAAGTGTTGATGTATTGCAGCATTTTTGTGTTCCGAATCTCCCAGCAGAACAGGAAAAATTATTTCTGATCAATTAATTGAAAATATTGCTTGATGAGATAAAAGGATGGAAAAAATCATTTAATGGGTGGTGACAGACTTTCAAAATTTATTATCTCCATATCCATTCATTTCAGTGAACAGTTTTCTCAGGATGCCAACAAAAGACAAGATATTAAGGGGATTAACTTAACTGTAAATGTGAAGGCCATAGCTATTTACAAGCCCTCATTATTCTACAGTAGAACAGTTTGAATGTGTAACGTTCCTTAATTTCCAGAGCAGATCTGTGATAAATGCATAAAAATGATGCTAACAAATAGTCAAGTAGTGGACATGAAATTTCTTAATTATGAATGAAATGTGCGCGTGTATTATTGGCTAATCAACCTCTTCTTGGATTATTATAGCCATAGCTCCTTCCACACTGAACACACTCACAGAGAAGGAGGGGATCCCAGTGAGGGCTCCTCAAACCACACACACAGGAGGTCGGATCACCTTGGAAAAATCCTACCTTCGCAGGATTCAGGCCTGCTGTGTTTTCTTTGGGTAACCATATTTCAAGTACTTTACTACTATTTTTTTAAATGTTTATGTTATTTTGTAATAGCCTTTTGTCTGTGAATTAATAAATAATAATAAATCTTTTATTGCAGGTTCAGAATGTCTCAATTAATTTTATAACAAAAACTTCATTGTTGAGGAGCAACAGCTAAGATATTATGTTGAATTCTGCTCAAATAGAAGGGTAAAGGGGTAATCCATCACTGAAATATTAACCATTCAGGATGTACAGGGATGCTTGAACTCCAGGGAACTTCAATCTCCTACCTGAATCAATAATGCTAAGACCACAGAGGCCAACACGTTGTCTTTCAACTGGATATCCAGGACAATTGCAAGTCAACTTTTGAGAACCTGCTCTAAATATGATTTCAAAGAATCTCCAAGCAGCCCAAGTGTTAGTGTTGCTGCTATGCTTGAACAAGTTTTGCTTAATTTACTTATATCTTTTTGTTAAAAACTAAAAATTGTGTTTTTGGTAGCATGCAGTGCAGTCATTACCTAAGTTCTAGCCACCTGTGGTTCAGAAACATCAAGTGTGAAATGCCTCCATACTTGAGCTTACCTGGTCAGAGATGTGGATTATATTTAATGTGACTGAAAGACTGTGAAATGCGCTCATACTGTAAAAATAAATAAATAAATAAATAAAATATCCAATACCCTGTCTTTTATTCAATTTTACTGTTTCTTTAATGCTGATATTTGCTTTACCTGCTTCACACTAAGATTTAAATAGAATTAAGGATTTTGTAGCTTTTCACTATAATAAACGAGCTGTATACATTATCTGTCTTACGAAATTCCGCAGATAATTAAAAACTGGTTATGCAGGAGCATTTCCTCTTTTTAAGAATATAATTGTTTTTAGCATTCAGTGGTTTTTTATTGTTCGGTTTTACAATTCTTTTCAGATCTGAATAATTTGGATATTGAAACAGTGTTGCCTTTCCAAAACTTAAAATATCTGTAGAATCAGAAAGAAAAATCTGTAGAATTATCTGTTAAAGGAATATTTATGCTCAAATTTTGTTTTATATATGTAAATTTAGGAAAAACTAAACACGGTTATTTTACTTGCTTTACTAAAGAAATAAATCAGTTTTTTATGATAATAATTATTTATTAATGGAAAAAGAAATACATCTGTTAGGAATATATAATGCAACTAGGTATGGCAATAAAACTAAATGTCTCAACCCTAAATGAAAAATATGTAAATCGATAAAATATTTTTATGAATACATATGATGAAAAAGGTAAATGAAAATTTTTAATTCCCTCTAATTTACTACAACGTGATTTAGGACTATACTTAACGATTATATTTCTCTCCTGCCTTGATCGATCTCTTTAACAGTGACTTTCTTGCATTAAAATTATAACGATATGCATTCTTTATGAATTGTTTTGTTAATATTAAACCTGCATTAAGGAGAATATCTAACGTAAGACATTACTAAGGGTAAAGTGTTTACGATAGTCGCAGGTAGGTGTTGTAGTGATGGCAACAAAAAAAATAGTGCTTTACATATCTCAAACAAAACATTATATGGAAAATGTTTCAAACATAGGTTATTGAAAATGAAATTTCCTACAACTTTTATTCCAATACATATATACACTCATCAAATATTAAACTAAATATTTCAAAAGAATCTGATGTGGCCGCCACATTACTTTCTCCATGACTAATATTTCGAAAAATTACAAACAGTGGTTGTGGCAGCTAAAAAATATGGTTTTTAAAAATGTTTCGTACAAATGTTGTAGAATATTCAATTTCCTGCAACATTTATATACCCATACATATACCCATTGAAATAAAATTTCCAAAATTTTGACAGTTTATATTTATCAAAGCTTTCACTTTGTAAAAATTAAATACAACAATGCATTTAATATTGAATTCACATACACATAACATTTAAAAGACAAAAGTAATCAATTAAAATCTTTTTTAACACTTAGAATATACCTAATCATACTTATAATTCAAAGTTTAGTATAAAAATTTTGGTCTGTGCGGGACCTTCTACTAGAAAGTGTAGTTAAATTGAGATGTGCTAGTATATCATTATAGGAAATATCAACCAGTGAAATTACCATTTTAAATGCCAATCGATCTCAGAAATTTCTGCTGGACTCGTTCCATCATGTGGGAGTCCATTTCATAATATGGGCTCCAATTGACTGAACAATACTCAAGCTGACTGCGGACACACAGCAGTGACAGCAAATAAATTAGTAAAATCAGTTGTATTCCTGCTTATAAATCCAAGAGATTCCATTGCTGCATTTGAAATATAGTAGAAGCCCTCATAACTGACCTTCGCTTAACCGACTCGCTTGATTAACTGATGTTTTATGCCCCTAGGTCTGAAAACTGAAATCCACAGTCGAGTGCAACATTTTACATAAAACGACTAGTTTAAAAGTGTTTAAACCATTCCTTTCCTTATGCATGAATCTCACGAGTTGTTCTTTGTGCTAAAATGTTTCTCATTACATAGTAATCCAGTCTAGTACGCATGTGCTGTCAGTTGTCCCACATACTAGTACTGTTCATTGTTATTTTAGTTATGATATTTAATCAATATAAAATTATGTATATATATATATTATATATTCATATTTATTTATAGGATATGGGTGAGATAAGAAAGAGAGTGGTTGTTTCCATGAAAAATAAGCTTGATGCTCTGGAGAGAATTGATAGGGGTGTGTCAGTAAGACAAATTTCTGTGGAATTAGGTGTTGGAGAGACAACTGTGAAAGACTGGGAATAAAAGCTTGAATCTAGAATGATTTTGCAGTCAGATTGCAACACAAGTGTCTTTATCTTCCCATTCATCATTAAAGAAATCAAAATTGGAAATTTTAGAAGATGCATTATGGCTGTGGTTTATGCAAGAAAGACATCATGGAATTTCAATCAGTGGACCCATACCCAAGGAAAAGGACCTAACCCTAAATCAAAAAATTGGTGGTGCGCAGAAATTTACTGCAAGTAATGGATGGCTTGGACGTTGGAAAAAACGTCATGGTATCCATGTATTAATCATCACTGGAGAGAAGTTATCGTCTGATCAGCATGCTGCTCAAAAATTTCTGCAGGATTTAAGAGAGCTTATCGACCAAGATAAATCAGTTGGAGGACAACTCTGCAATATAGACGAAACAGGTCTAAATTACAAAATGTTACCAACAAAAACGATGGCAAAAAAGGATGAGCCTGCAGCATCAGGATACAAATAATCCAAAGAAAGACTCATGTAGCTGCCTGCAGCAATGCAGCTGGAACTCACAAATTGCCACATTTATTGTTGGTAAATCAAAAAATCCCAGAGATTTTAAAAGTATAAATCGTTTGTCTTCACCAGTTTACTACCACTACTACTAATTGAGTCACACCACAAGAGTGTAGATTAACTGTGTGAGAATACTGGTATTGTGGTATTATGTAACTTGGAGTAGGATATACACTGGAAAGATGTGCAGCAAAGAGATTAGCAAATTCCTGAAATGAACATAATTCCACAATCTACTTGTATTCGATGGAATGGAATCTTGAACACAACTAGTATAGGAGAGGTAACAAACTTTTGACAATGACTCCCATTTAGCATGAAGAGATGCAAAAGAATTGTAATCTACACCAGATCTACTTATTTTAAGCTTCTTGTGGGTTATTTTCTTATCATATATTAATGAAATTAATTTTTACTAAACCAGTTGGGTAAGTGGGATGATCCATTCTCGTGTAAAATTTCAGGAACATACAGATTAATGGTATTATTTACAATATCATAAAAATAACAAACAGAATCATCTAATTGTTTTTCAGTCAATATAAACCAATCTATAGAGATAAAGTAATCTATCATTGCAGAATATTTTCCTTTCCTAAAGTTGACAGTTTCAAAATTAATATCTACACGTGGGGATACACCTACATGAAGTTCACACATAAGAGGAGGATGATAGGCATTACACGGCAAAAGTCACGTCAACATCATAAGCACTGTTCAATGAGCACTTTTTAATATCTGTTAAACACAAATCCAGAATCTCGCCATATTGCTTTTTAAATAAGTTTTTTGTACAAAATTCAGATATTGGCAGTGAGGTAAACTTCAGGAAAGAATGTTGACCAATTATTACCTGGCAAATTGAATCGCCAAACATAAGCGAATGGGCGTCTGTACACAAATATGCAAGACGCTTTACTTCTTCGCGATATTTTTGGTATATGCCTTGGTCAGATTTGGGAGGAATGTAAACACATCATTAAATAGTTTAAGAGATGGAGATGACACCATGAGAAAATTGTATCCAATGTTACACGAGGATGTAGCTTAAAGTTGATAAGATTTTAACATAAAATCAACACCAATTAGCACTCCACCTTCCCTTTTCTTAATACTTGTACAATCACTGCAATCAGTTCTCAAATATTTTATAAATAAAAAGTGCCTGTTGGGAATCCCATATATCGCGTGTTAGCCAAGTCTCATAGAATAATATGATATCACACTCGATATTAACAGCTGAAATACGCATGTCCTTTAATTTAGTCCGCAAACCGCGGACATTCTGATAGTATGCGGAAATATTAGTTACAAATTTCTTAAATGTTTATCTATCACTATTTTGGGAACAAAGGAGTAATCTCCGCTCTTCATAACATTTTTATAATGACGACAGTTTATTGATTTTAGTAGGATTGTCGATGTAATTATTTAATTTTGAGTCATGTTCTATTCCAGGCGATATTTTAAGCATGTAAACAATTTTAAAAAATCGTTCCACCGTATATATGAAAATAGTTTTTAACTTGAACGAGAATTTCTAAATTTACTTAAAGTTCCTTTAAAAATGAAACCAAAAGGAATGTATGATTTTATAAATAAATTTAAAGTTATTTTGATGTATACAATATCAACAAAATAAACATTAAAGAAAGACTAAAATAGTATAAAATTCTAGATATCGTACAAGGAGACGCTACGGACTGTAACTCACAGATTCGGTTCATCTTCTACCAGTGGAGAGTGTTGTTCAATATCTATAGGAATACCTTTTCGGAATTTCGAACCAATGGCTTTAACTTTAAGAGAAATAATTAATTAAAAAGTGCAAAAAAATGGACCGATTTTCAAATGCTTGTAACTTCGCTATCTCTGGAGTCTCTATGCTAGAGATAACGCTTAACATAAATCTCGCGTCCCGTACTTTTGGCATTCGAGACTCCCGCTTGCGAATTTTCTTCTCCTGCAAAATGTCCTTTTCCCTACAGGTTTTTATATCCCAATCTTCAGAAAGTAATTGAACGCTTCTAATTTCTTTACGCAGGGGAATTACTTTTAATTAATTAATAATTATCGCTCAATTTTGTCTGGTAATTAAAATTAAGCATATTATTTTTGTAAGCCATTAGCAGCATTGTCATTTTAAAACAATAAAAAAATTGTCGGAATAATTTAAAGTTAAAAAGAATAATATTACCTTTATGATTCGCTACGTCACTCATTAAGGAAACTCCTCCCGTAGTGGAGTGTGTTTAACAGTAAGGCAATAAATAACACATCAAACAGCCACTTGATTTAAACTCTCATACGAGACCGTTTCATTGTGTCAAACACTGGAAAAATCTTCGGTACTTGTCCTGTGAGATAATTCCCTTCCTTCCTTCATAATTCGCACATTATACAGAGGAACCGAAAAGCTGTCACACACTCGGTGGAAATCTTTTTCTACTTGGGCCGAGCTCCCAAGGATAGTTTTCGTTGCGAAAATTGAAGTCCCGGGTTTGATTCCGGGGAATATCCTTCCAATTTGATTTACATGGGAAATCTGAAACCCACCGAGCAGGGAAATTTTCTCTTGCATATTAAAATATCTTAGAATTGTAATATCGGAGCGGGATTTGCACCGTTCTCTGAGAGAAGGAATGGAGATTCTAATTTTTATCGTAAAACGCTGCTTATCCATCTTATTTCTTCGAATTTCGCGTAAATACTGCCGTTTTTGTCACTCATTACGAGGGTGTAGCCATAGCAACAACTATTGATGGACTCGGATTCGGAATAGTCTAATAAATACACGTATTGTTTCTGTCGAACGAAAATACGCGTGTTCAATTTAATATCCCGTTCGAATGTATTTGTCATATTTTATAACGTTCAATTATGAAATTTGAGAACACAAGGAGCAACATATCTGCGGTGATTTTAAAGCTATTAGAGCCAATATAAGTAGGTATTAAATAAATGATTAAATGGAAAGCTCGCATCGTTAGTTCTGTTTGGGTCGTCTTATTATTATGTTATGCAGAGACATACTTTTCCTTCCTGTTTGTTGTTGCCAACGAAAACAATCTTCGTAACCCATGAAGTAAACAAGATCTAATTGTAAGTAATAACTTTTATTTTCTTTATCGCGCCTACTGAACATATTGATTGAAAGGAAATGGATTATTCAGGACGAAGAAGTGAACTAAAATACGTGTAGTTTCGTTACGTTTACCTACACTCAGCTTTTGTAAGTCAAAAGACATAAATAATTTACGACGAAGGAATGAGCGTGAGTGTAAAGATTAACGTACTTCATCTCAAGTGAGGTATGTATGAGTTAAATAATAATTCAATTTTCGATTGTTCTATCGCAAATTCTGTATTTCTTTGGCATCGCTTCTGATATGTCCTTTAGCAGTGCTTAGAATTTAAATTTATCTTGTTTTCTAAATTGATTATGTCAAACAATGGAGGCTTATTTCTTGTGTCGTCTCTGTTGGCCGTTACCGTGGAAACCACACGATTCAGAACTAGTTCATTCTTGTTGAAAAAACTAAAGAAGACGGAGCGGAATATGAGCGGGAGAGGTAATTAACTTGTTTTTCACCAATATTATTGAAAATCTGGCATATTTCAGAACTCGGAACGTAGCCTAGCTCAGTTGATTAGTGGAATTTTAATTAAATGCATGGTTACTTGTCGTTGCAATCAACGATCGCTATTCTAGCCCTAATTTCATCGGTACATTTTGATTCTCTCGTTATCATGCTAGCAAGGTGCTTTACTTTACGATCTGAAACTGGTTCCGATGGCTTTCCAACTTACGTTCAAGTTTTTCCTTTCTCCATATCCAAATCAACTTGGATTTTTTCTCATTCGTTTCCTAGGATAATTTTGCTTATTTAACCTTAGCTGTGTCCGTCCGTCTTTCGAAGCATTCGTCCTCGCTACAAAGACTAACTATTAATGCTTACACAACCAGTAAATTACTTATATAATCCTATCTCCTACAACATCTTGCTTAGCTTGAAACCATCAAAGTAGGTTTACGAGTTAATACAAACTGTAGTTTTAAGAAATTCTTTTCTTTTTGACAATCTTTGAATAGTTCAAAATGTAAAAGAAAGAGCAAAGCCGTCGACATACGTTAAATCCGAAATTCTTTTCTCATTTGTGTCGGCAGATTTTTATTTATTTATTTATTTATTTTTAGCGAACGATGTTGCCCTAGGGGTGGCAATTTTTTTATCCTGCCTGCTCCTGGCGTTCTGGGTATGGGAGGTCATTAGGCGGTACTGCGTCGGGCGCAGAAGAAGATGGAATGTTGAAGACGGCGTGCCCGACGTGGTGCATGATACCGCCAATTTGCCTGTAAGTATAATACGCGTATACTTGCGATTACATTCTTCTTCTTCTCTTATCGTATAAACCCTTCTAGTGGGTTATTTTATGTTGTTATTAACAAAAATGTTTCTGCTCTGATCCGCCTTCGGATCCCAAAGTATCATTTATGTATTTATTTATATATATTGAGAAACTTCGTCAACCTCACTTCATATCTACATAATTACGTCAACTCATCTTGTTGTTTTCTTATTCAGAATGAAGAGATTCCACGAGGAATCCTCAAAAAACACCAGGACCAGCAACACGTGAGTGTTTATCACCATGTTCTGATTTTTCTGCATATACATATTTACTCTGATGCATGAGTGGTGATGGTGCCAGTCATAGATGAAAATCTTTTTCTCTCTCAAAGATTTTAATGTATTAAATTATAGCTCACTTCCCAAAACTTGTTAAGATTGATAAGATTGTTAGTATGTCAGCTGATACTCCCAATAGGTAGTAACATTGGTGGGGATTGCCATCCCGGAGGGATTTTCTAATCCCGGGGTTACGGGATTGTGATTTTTTCAATCCCGGGATCGAGGAAAAGTGGTGGGAAATGAAAAACACACAATATTTTTAAACAATAATTTTGATCCATGCACAGACATGAAATCATCATATGCAGTTATGGAAGTAATATCAAGTTTTGACAAAATTTAAGTAACGTCAATGAAAATAACTTTTTATCAGCAGGTAAAACTGAAATCAAACACGTATTTTTGGAGAAAATGTAAAGGAAATTTAAATAACTAAAGTAGCTATTGTTGCGGTATCTTAAATTAAATTAAATTGATTGCATTTATGTAAATTAAACGGTACTATTAGATTAAGGTTCTCCTCACTTAAAAGCTATTCACAAATTTCTGAAGTACGCCCTTAAAAAACAAAGTGCATCTAATGTCGGGTCACTCATTCTTGATCTGTATTTATTGCACAGCATCCCTGCTGATGAAAAAGCCCTTTCTGATTCTACACTAGTAGGAGGAATAGCTAGCAACTGCTGGTAAAGAAACTGCAGATTTTCTCATTTACGTCCATTTTCACGGAAATCCTTTTGCTCTGGTGCTATTGATAATGCTAGATCATTTGAATTATAGCAGGAGGATTATTTCTTGAGAGTAACTAAACATTGGGTAATGACCGAATCGAGTTCTTTCTTTAACTTCTCTGAATATGATGTACCAGTCTCAAAACGTTCAGATGCTGCCGTTCGCTTAGTGTGTAAGTCATCATTTATAGATCGGCTTCTTGATGCTGATGAAACTTGCTCTTCTTTCTTGTCCAGTGCTTCATATGTTTTACTAATATTACAATAACATGTACTCGGGTTTTCTGTAACAAACATTTTTATGTTCGCTAGTGATGGCACAGAAAATATATTATCACGAGCCTGTGACCCGTACTGAAGATACCTCAATACCCCTGATAACTTAGTTCGTCTCTTCATTATTTGATTTTTCATATTATGTCCTAACTCTGTATTCACATCATTCAGTTTCTTCATCATGATTTCCAACGCTGTCTCACGCGTCAAAAGATTTGCATCTCTTCGGCAAAGAGCTTCCATAGCAATTTTCGCTGGCTGCAGTGTTGCAAAAATAGAAGAAGCAAGTTCATGTTCACTCTCACTAAATGATACATCGGAATTCAGATCGATTCATTATGCAGGTTTTAAGCAATATAAAACGTTCGATCATTTCAACTAAACTGTTCCAGCGAGTTCTTATATCCATAACAAGTGATTTTTCCTCCCCCTATTGTTCGATTACATATTTCTGAAGGAATCTCTCGTTATTTGCGAGTGATTTTCTGAAGAGAATAACAGTTTTCCTTATTTTTTGAATCAATAACTTAATGTTTGTTTCTGATAGTTTGTAAGCCCCTCCGCCTTCAAACGAATCATCTTCGTCTGTTTCATCACTCGAGGAAAAGGATTCATCACTTGATTCATGTCCTTCCGATTCCGCGAATTCCATTTCTTCTTGATAATATTCATTCTTCTTTAGGTTTGCCACACCCCAAAGGATATTTTTCATTTTTTTCGTTGTTCTTATTTTCCAAGAATGATGACATATCATAAACTCAGATAAAAAGCAGTAATACTCATTGAATTCCAACGACTTATATATTTTATTATACATCAAATACAATTTAATAGTTGGCGCCACCTGATAGCAAAAGCAAATATGTCAATCCCGAAATCCCGGGATTTAGGTTTACCTAATCCCGAGATTTCGGGATAGAAATTTTGGACGGGATCCCGGGACTGCAATCCCTAAACATTGGAGGTGCAAAAAGTACAGGTTCTAAGAATCTTTTCCGGAAATTATCGGACAGCTGTAGTAGAACATTTGTGGGGATCCGTTGCACGGAACACATTTACATTAAAACGGTCTGTGGAAGTTGGTATTGTAAAAATATTCAGATTTGTTCATATGGACACGGTACGAGTGGAGGCACTGAAATCATTTTGTGATTTTAACGACAAATTTTGTCGCATACGAGCACAAGATTTCTGAGACTTATGCTTACTCTTGAAAGAATAAATACTAAAAATGGTTCAACAGCTTATTTTTTTATCAGTTGAAAATGCACCCGTTATTCTTCCGAAATTTGCCGAAGATCCTAAGTCAGCACTTTGGTTCTAGTTCTTACACAATGTTGATGCCATTTCCAAAATGGAGGGGAAGCCGCATGTGAATTTTTGCGCATGTATAAGAATTTGGAAGAGAAAGAAATCTAAGTTATTTCCGCCCAAAGTGAAAGAATTGGAGAGGAAAAGTGCTAACGATGGTACAGCCTTCCCTCGTTTTACGAACTTAATTCGTTCCACGAAAACTGTTCGTCAGGCGAAAACTCGTAAAACAAAGATTATTTTCCCATTGCATCGTCAAACGGTAGTTCGTAAAACGAGGGAAGGTGCATTCATTCATCCATCCATCAAGATGATCCAATCCAATTAAGTAAAGGACGCAAATTGGATGCACTCGAACAGCTAGAGATAATTATTTGTAAAGACTCGCCCCTCTTAAATGAATACCTTTTCCACAATCATTCGGCTCTATTTAGCTTACCGAATATTTTTTTAATACTTTGTATGAACATTGTTGTCTTTGGCCCTTTTACCAAGTTTTCGTAACTTTTTGTAACATTTGGCTAGTATGATGCTTTCGCCTTCGTTTCCCAACCGCTCATTCAATTACCTTAATCACCTGATGATGCTGCGATCGTAGTGAAACCGGTCGTGTTTAAATTTAAATTTGTGGAAACTACAAAGTCATTTTTTCATTATTACATATTGGAAATTATGTGACTCAGCACTTGGGCAAAAGAAATATTTTATGGAACTGTAAAATAATTTTATTTTTCTGAGATTTGAATAAGCTTTGTTACTTTTTGTTTCATTAAATTGTAAATTTTTTTGAGAAACTTAATATACTTCATTTCATGACTACGTATTGGTTTTAAGTCATACTGATGTTTTGCTCTTCAGGCTGAAGAGCAGGCGCATGACCCCTCCTCTCCTCACTTCAGACGTAGTCAACCGCCGGGAAAACACGTGAGTGTTACCCTATTTATATGGTTAATCTATATATGTCTGTGTAATAATAAAACAATAAATACATAATTATATAGTCAACAACAAAACATTAGTTCTCCTATCAAAAGATTGAAAATATAAATAACAATTATCTGTTGAATTGCATTTATGTTCTTTGTAATGTTTACATGCTTCTACCAGCTTCCTTAGTAGACCATTTTTTCCCCAGGTCAGATTTTGCGACGAGGTGACCGCGTCAAATGGCAATGGACACGCAGAATTGGTAAATTTTCATTCAAGTATCTTATTGCGCCGCCCCAGCTCGCTGCTCGCAACAATCCCGTAATGACGTTTGGCGGACGTTCTGCCTGCTAACATTCTTGCAGCTTCACAGAGCGATATAACATTAGCAAAGTATTTCAATCAAGTTCGATAAATCAAAATTCATTCTTTACCTTTTTGCGAAAAAATCTTTTTAGAATTAATTTTTAATTATTTTATTACGATGGTGGCCTGAGTCGCGCGCGGACATTTTGACAGCATGGGAAAATTTTGGCCGTTTAAAAAATAAAATACCATTTGCGAATAGGTTTAGTAAATGTTTGCCAGTAAATATGTAATACTTCTCATAACCAGCGACTTTAGCGAGGGCCAAAACGAGTATAGTGGAGCGAGGGGTTGTCGCGTGTAGCCCATGGAGCGGATGTAAACGGCTTGTGCACCATCGGCGCCAAAGTTGGATAATCTAGTAAAACTTAAAAAACGTGTTAAAATTTGCACCGGCACCGATATTACAATTCTAAGATATTTTGATACGCTAGAGAAAACTGCCCTGCACCACGGTTTTCGGATTTCCCATGTAAATCAAATGGGAAGGATAATAGATCCTGGAATCGAACCCGAGACGTTCAATATTCGAAACAAAAACTAACCTCGGGAGCTCGGCTCCAGTAGCGGGAGACTTCCACAAAGTGTCATGAAAAGCGGTCGATTGGTGCAAAAGTTCATAGATAGGGGTTCAAGAGACGGTCCGGCGTCGGCGGCCGAGGAAGGAGAGACAAGGATGAAGAAGAAGACCTCTCGTTGGAGCCGGACGGGACGGAGGAAAGCGAAAATTCGACAAGTGCGTTGAGTTATACACGTTGTAACGCGCCAGGGATGGGGGGCCGTCGGGGGCGGGTAGGGCTGTCGTCGTAGGGGGAGGGAAGGGATGGAGGTCGGGGACCGATTTCGGAGCTTCTTGGGCCTCTGAAAACTCGTGAGGCGAAACCTGGGGGATAGATTTCGTGGGGCAGATCTGTTCGGGAGGGTCGCTGGGCGTCCAAAGAGCCTGCTGCGAGGTGGGATATTGGCGAAAAAAAAATTTTCGGGGATGGGTGGGAGGGCGGGCGGTGGGTGTGAGATTGATTGATTGCAAATGTTTTATTGTTTGGGGAAATTCGTTCCATAGTCTGCAAGCGGTAATAATGATGGAACGCTGAAAATTACTGTCTTGTGATGATTAATAAGGAGTTTATGCCTCCCTCTAGTATTACGGTTATGTACAGTGTCTAAACTCCTGAATTCCGTGGAAAGATAATGTGGATTGCCATAAGTAAGTAATTGGTATAGTAAGGAAAGCAATGGAACCGTCTTCGGGACTTCAAATTTAACCAGTTTAGCTTCACGAATGAATCAGAAATGTGGTTAGGGATTAGGTATAGTTGAATTTGCTATGTAGGCCAGGGGTCGGGAAGCTGAGGCTTCTGAGCCACATGCCTCTCTTTCATGACTTTCGTGCAGCTCCCTACATTAAATCTCTCAATTAACCCATTATTCCCCAAAACGTTTTTATTTTGCATATTTTATGAAATTTTTGTATTACTATACATAAAATTGCCTTCTTTGGTAGGTTTTTCTTTTAAGTACTAAATGTACAAATTAATTCAATTATTCTTGTTTTGTCCACCTTCAAACATGTATATTTTTTTAAACTGCGAACTTGCGAATAAAGAATTTGCGTCAAAAATCTATTAATTTCAAATAGCAAAATTTCAATAAATACAATTTTTCATTCGAGAATAGTTCATATTATAGACCACTTAGCATACACTTTACTTTAGTTTAACTAATTTTATGATGCCTGTTACATAGCTTTTAATTTTACAAAAAAGGAAATTAACCAATTTTAATTCTAGCACATGTAATTATTTCATATAAAGAACTTAGGGTAGTGGTTCCCAAACTGTGTGCCGCAGTAGATTTTTATGGGTGCCGCAAAAAAACTTTGTTTAGTATATAAATGAATCAAGGATTTTCATGTGTTGGTGAGTAATTGGGCATTGAATTTTTTCTAATACATTGATTAAGTGGTAGAAACAATGAATGGATGTGTCCAAAGATTGTAACACCCGTATCTAAAAATATAAAAAGCTTGTTACAAGGCTGGTGAGACGCGAAAACCTCTTTACCTTAGAAAGTATGCCGCAACTTAAAAACGCTTGGGAACCACTGATTTAGGGTGTCGAGGAACATAGCACTCTTTACAAATAAATATTGTCCTCTTGGAACAATGTTTACAATGGCGAAAGCGTGTTGATCCCTTGGTAATTACTTGGTCTCTGACATCGCGTTTGATTGAATCCAGTCCGAGCGAAATAGATGCGCGTGGATCTCTCCCAGCGGTCTCTGAGCCATAACGTCGCAAAAGGAACTAAACACATTCCCTACGAAAATCTAAAATGGAATATTGTTATTCAATTAACTTCTATAAACATACCACCCTTCTTCGCAGGAAACATAGACTGCCCACCCAATAAAAGAACACCACCACTTTTTCGTTCAATTAGTTGATCTGTACTGCGCAACATATTGATCATTCACATCAACCCCACACTTATTTAAATAATACTGCTAAAGTAGTGAAAGGTATAGGTACGGTTGTATTCAATTTCTTGGCTACTGAATAGGGCCTAACATTTTTTAAGAAAGAAAACAAAGTTTTGAAAATAAAAAAAATTGGCAAAATATGTGATTAGTATACCTAAAAGGGAAATCTTATCTGCCCAGTGGCAACATTTGTTGCCACCTTAGTTTGTTGTCCAACTACGGTGGTGAAAAAAAATATTTCTAGATCGTTATTTTTTCATGTTAACTCTTACACAATGTAGAATTTACAAATAGAAGGAGAGAGAGAGAGATTATAATAAAACTTTTACGGAAATTATATTCTACTTAGGGTAGAAAGATGACAAGAGGCCAATAGAAATGGACGAACATAAAGAAACATTTGAAATTTTTGTTTAAACGGTATGGAAACAAAAATAACGCGGGCATTGAATATTTATTATAGAATAAATTGAGATTATAAAAAATATAACTACATTTTCAGGTCGCTCTAATGAAAAGAAGAATAATTCTAAATTGCTTGGTAACAAATGTTGCCTCTGGACAGATATGGGTTAAAACTAAAACTAAATTGGCTTCGTTAATAATCTTAATAAAAATTGCGGAAAAATAAAAAGATGGGCCTATTATTAGAAGAACCGTTTTTTTAACAGTTATAGTCGCAAAACGTGAAACGACGGCAAGACTAATGGGGGATGGGGTGGATGATCGCCCCCGTCATCCCCCGTGGATCCGCCAATAAACGCTGCTCTTCTTATGTTACGCGTTATTCATTAATTGAAAAAGTGTCTCTTCTTGTGAGAAAGGTTGCCGACGTCTGTCCTAGGCGGCCGCCTAGATCGCCTGGCCCTATATTCGCCCCTGCCCGTCAGCATTATTATATCCGATTAAAGCACTTCTAATACGGTTTTTTGTATCTACTATGTCATTCAACCATTATCTATAATATACTGCCGTGGTTTCGCCATGCCGTCTGCCCCTCTGTCTGTCTGTCGGTCGGTCTGTTCGCTGTTCTAGAGCCCAGACGCGTACATAAAATCGAATCATATCTCGTATTTGGGCAATATATAATCTTTTGCAGACCCCATTTTCAGAAAAGTGACATTGCACAAAAATAAAGGGTAGTTTATTCATCACGATTTTTAGAAACATTTTATTTACTCAGAAATGGCTGGAGGGAATTTTATTAAAATCTATCCAATTGTAGATCCTGATGTCACAATTAATACTGCGTAATCCATATGACTCTTACAGTCACTATATGCCTTCCAGTGACATTACAATCTACGCTAAGCGACCTTACCTAAGCCCTATGACGCCACGCCTTCGCCGAGAACCACTCAAAATCTTACTACAGCAATACGGTTAAACTAAATCGAATGATATCTGACATTAGTTGATGATATCATTCATAAAAGACATTCTGAAGACATGAACGATATTTCGCAACAATAAAGGGTACTTTATTTTCGATATTTTAAAACAAAATCTTACTATAGCCTTACGGTTAAACTAAATCGAATTGTATCTCATATTAGTGGATAATGTCGTTCATAAAAGACATTCTGAAGAGATGAACTATATTGCGCAACAAATAAGTGTACTTTTTTGTAGGATATTTTTAAAGATTTACTCAACAATTGCTACAAGGATTTCGATTACATCCACCTTATCGTACAGTCTTGTGCCACAAATAATACTAACGAAGCCATATATCCCAAAAAATACTAAATATCGAACTGTGGCATTAAAATATACGCTAAACCATGCGTAACATTGATTTATGAGCGATTTTCTTTTATATGCGTACTCAGTGGACCAAACGTATATGCGTATATGAGAAATTTTGTGCAATGTTTATTGCGTCGTTTTTTTATGAGTTGGCACGAAGGCCTTAAAAGAAAAATCTTCGATGAACGTTAAAAGAAGCTGAATTTCTAAGCTGTAGAATTTAATAAACGATCTTTTATATCGAGGGAGATAGTCATTTATTTTCTCTCTCTATCTCTGTCTTTCCTGTTCAGGTGGAGGTCCTGAGCGTTTCTCCGGCGGTAGGCGAAGCTGATGCGGAGGAGGAGGTGGGCGGAGGAGGAGTGGGGGTGGCGGCCATAAACGCCGCCAACTCGAGCGCCGCGGCGAAGGGCGACGCGGGGGAAGGGGAGGGCGTGGAGGTTTCACAGCCTCCAGCATCGGCGTCCAGCGTTGCGGACCTATTGGAATATCTACTTGATCTGGTAGATCTGGTAGAATGAGCCTACCATCTGGTAAGCGAATATTCTATCTAATGGTATATTAGAATTTATGGCGATATCAATGAAAATTTGATAGATTTTCTAGTAGTTTTTAAAAGTTGCCCTTTTTCTACGCACCATAAAAAATTATATACAGATTTTCGTATATTTTTAAGCAATACAACTTTAATATCAAATAACCTGTAGTCAGGCCACCAGTGAGACTCAGAGAGGTCCGAGCCACATCCAGATTTTGAGGCCCCTCGCCGTAATAAATATAAAAATGTTAGGCATTATGTAGCCCACTTTGGTGGTCGGGGTTCGCTGAAAGGTTACAGCGGATCGATTAAAAATCAAATTGTAAGTTACGTTCGATGTCACTTCATCTTTTCTGAATGGAAGAAGAACAAGGGCCCTCTTTTCGACAAGCCCCCCAGATAGTGCCTGTGCATAATTCCATCTCTGAAAAACTGCCAAAATTTGAGGGCCCCTTAAGCTTGAGGTCAAATGCCCCCCCCCCCACATTTTCATAGGGCCTGCCTATAGTTATTTTGCACCAGATAACCTTCCACGACCGATATAGCTTATGTAATGGCGGCCATAAGAAATTTAGTTTAAATCACGTCGGTGTTTTTTATAACATTCCATTTTATATAAATACCAAATTAAGGTAAATTGTTTAATATCAATTGTGAAATTTTTGTATAACATAAATTACTCATGGAAAAAAAGCTATGTGAAGCTCTATTCTACTTACGCACATACATACTTAAGATATATATCAGTAATATAATTTTTGTATTGTTGTATTACGCTGTATCACATTGACAGTGTGTAATTACTCCAACCTACAGAAATGTAGACTTGTTTGGTAAAACGATCCACAGATCAATTTATGGCCTGCATAGAACCTGAACAACATGTATATGAAGATATAGCTTTCATTTTATAATAATGTCATAATAGTAAGACATTAATTTTTATAATCTAAATAAACTATTATGAAACAATGTCATTTTTTTAGATTTTAAACATTTTATAATTTCCATTTAGCATTATCGGTTATAATAATAATAATAATTTTAATAACACTGTAGGTCTCAAATAGGCATGGAGCAGGTACATAACAGCAATAGTACATTGCTACAGAATAAATCAGTTCATGAACTTAGAAATTCTTGAACACTATAAAAATTATTATTTAACAATCAACATTTGAATCTTTTCTAATGATAGGAATACTTGAATAACATTTAACATTACAAGGTAACTTGTTATAAGGCACTGAGGTGGCATTGTTGATAGCCTATAATCCTTGATATGAACATCATCTTTGTGTCCTGTATTATAATTGTAAAGCTTCTGATTAGATTGGAACAGTGAAGAGTTTTGTTTTACAAATATACAACAATTTAAAAAATACATACCATCATATATATATATATATATATATATATATATATATATATATATATATATATATATATATATTTAATATATATATATATATATATATATATATATACACACACATATGTATGGGGTATTGTGATTATGCCTAAAGAAATATACAATGGTTTACCAGGAGAGCTTTGATGGCCGGCTTTTTTCAGGAAGAAGACTTTATTGGCATATTTATCATGACCCCAAAAGATTATTCCATATGACAAATAAGAATGAATCTTTTCATTATATAATAATTTTAACATTTCAATATTGAAACTTTTGAATAATCTATGTAGCATAAAATTTCCAGTTGATAATTTTTACTTTTTCCAATGACAGTGCTCGAATGAAAGTCGGCAACGCTGGTCACCAAGGCCCACGTGTCTCCCCGCCCCCAGAAGCTAACAAGTGGCTCTCATCATTGCGATGGACAGTGGGGCTGCTTTTTTAATAGATTCTTTATTTAAGGAGCTGAATAAGGTAAAATTTTCACTCAACTATATTAGAGAACATCATTACGATAATAATGAATCAAACATGTTGGGGAGTAAATCAGGATAGGAATAATAAACACAAGAGGATTTATATTCCCAGTACAGCTCATTCATTAAGTTTAGTTTTGAATGCCTGGGCAAAAATGTAGTACAAAGTATGCACTGCATATCTATACTATAGTAAATCTGCTTCTAACTTATGAGATATCATATAGGAGGATATTCTAGTTGGTAGCATGAACTAAGGCAGGTGGCATCTGGATGCGCAGAAGGCATGGAATGTCACTTGGTTTCCGTCACTCCTTCACTTGGCCATTCAGGATCAGTCTGTTACAGCAGCTTTTGGGGTGCTGTTTGTACATTTGCGGCATAATTTTTGTGTTTATTTACTTTTTTTACAATTGAGATTTAAACGGTGGTGTTCTAAAATGGAGAGCAAAGGAAGTAAGCACAATGTTTTGCACAAACAGGCAAGATAAATCATATATAAAGTGTATCGGTACTCGGGACCAGCGGAACAGGGTTGCAAAACAGGCAACTGCCTAGGGTGCCAAAGATTGCGAGGCGGAATGAAAAGTCAATGATTTGATTTCACAGCACTGTATATGTGTGTGTCTGTATTCTTTTCTTTAAGTAATGAACACTTATCATTCATCTTTGATTGATTCATTTTGCTATATTTTTTACATGCATTTGTGTTGTAAATACCTTTATATTCAAAATGATTTCAATTCCTCTTCAATGCTGTGCACTACCCCAATCCTAAAAGTATAAGAAGAACTAGCGGTCTGAAGATGTTGGCGTACCAACTAAAATATGAGCCTAAAGTTATGATTTGCTTAATCTCTTGCTAAAAAATTATCATCTTAATGCCCATTTTTACCACTGTTACTAACCATAAAGCTTTTTAATGTGGAAAGATATTGTTATTAGTAATTATGAAAAAATATTTAATAATAAAAACAAGCTTTAATTAATATTATATTTAAGTAATACCGGTGCTTATAGACATCATTGTGTAATTACTAATAAAAGTAATTTTCAACTGTTAGATTTTTAGTCACATTTATATTGGAGTAGAGTGCCAAAAAATTGTTTGCCAAGAGTGCCAAACTGTCAGTAGTACAAAAACGAGATGGAGCATGCAGATGATTCAACAAGTACAGCAGGTTACAATGTTGCCAGTTGTCAAGAGCAAACAGCGAGCGCCTGTGGCATATCATGCATCATGCATTGCTTTCTGAGCAAAAGCTTATGCAGGCTGCCGGTTTGGCAGCAATGTAACGTGTATTTCTCTCTCTCACTCTGCGCAGTAATGTTGACTCACCTGCCTTTGTCCTGCTGTAAACTATATTAGGGGGATACTAATGTTTAGGCACTTTCAGATGAGCTGGATACACGACGTTATTATGTGTGTAGGACCTTGTGCATAACTGCCTAGACAAATCAAAAACCTCATAAATGTCAAATAATGCAGCTGCTATAAAATTACATAAAAGTCTAAACAAATATTTAAGGTATATGTATTTCTGATTGTGCTACAAAATACAAACTGATGGGTTTGTAAATATGGAAGTGTTGATGTATTGCAGCATTTTTGTGTTCCGAATCTCCCAGCAGAACAGGAAAAATTATTTCTGATCAATTAATTGAAAATATTGCTTGATGAGATAAAAGGATGGAAAAAATCATTTAATGGGTGGTGACAGACTTTCAAAATTTATTATCTCCATATCCATTCATTTCAGTGAACAGTTTTCTCAGGATGCCAACAAAAGACAAGATATTAAGGGGATTAACTTAACTGTAAATGTGAAGGCCATAGCTATTTACAAGCCCTCATTATTCTACAGTAGAACAGTTTGAATGTGTAACGTTCCTTAATTTCCAGAGCAGATCTGTGATAAATGCATAAAAATGATGCTAACAAATAGTCAAGTAGTGGACATGAAATTTCTTAATTATGAATGAAATGTGCGCGTGTATTATTGGCTAATCAACCTCTTCTTGGATTATTATAGCCATAGCTCCTTCCACACTGAACACACTCACAGAGAAGGAGGGGATCCCAGTGAGGGCTCCTCAAACCACACACACAGGAGGTCGGATCACCTTGGAAAAATCCTACCTTCGCAGGATTCAGGCCTGCTGTGTTTTCTTTGGGTAACCATATTTCAAGTACTTTACTACTATTTTTTTAAATGTTTATGTTATTTTGTAATAGCCTTTTGTCTGTGAATTAATAAACAATAATAAATCTTTTATTGCAGGTTCAGAATGTCTCATTTAATTTTATAACAAAAACTTCATTGTTGAGGAGCAACAGCTAAGATATTATGTTGAATTCTGCTCAAATAGAAGGGTAAAGGGGTAATCCATCACTGAAATATTAAACATTCAGGATATACAGGGATGCTTGAACTCCAGGGAACTTCAATCTCCTACCTGAATCAATAATGCTAAGACCACAGAGGCCAACACGTTGTCTTTCAACTGGATATCCAGGACAATTGCAAGTCAACTTTTGAGAACCTGCTCTAAATATGATTTCAAAGAATCTCCAAGCAGCCCAAGTGTTAGTGTTGCTGCTATGCTTGAACAAGTTTTGCTTAATTTACTTATATCTTTTTGTTAAAAACTAAAAATTGTGTTTTTGGTAGCATGCAGTGCAGTCATTACCTAAGTTCTAGCCACCTGTGGTTCAGAAACATCAAGTGTGAAATGCCTCCATACTTGAGCTTACCTGGTCAGAGATGTGGATTATATTTAATGTGACTGAAAGACTGTGAAATGCGCTCATACTGTAAAAATAAATAAATAAATAAATAAAATATCCAATACCCTGTCTTTTATTCAATTTTACTGTTTCTTTAATGCTGATATTTGCTTTACCTGCTTCACACTAAGATTTAAATAGAATTAAGGATTTTGTAGCTTTTCACTATAATAAACGAGCTGTATACATTATCTGTCTTACGAAATTCCGCAGATAATTAAAAACTGGTTATGCAGGAGCATTTCCTCTTTTTAAGAATATAATTGTTTTTAGCATTCAGTGGTTTTTTATTGTTCGGTTTTACAATTCTTTTCAGATCTGAATAATTTGGATATTGAAACAGTGTTGCCTTTCCAAAACTTAAAATATCTGTAGAATCAGAAAGAAAAATCTGTAGAATTATCTGTTAAAGGAATATTTATGCTCAAATTTTGTTTTATATATGTAAATTTAGGAAAAACTAAACACGGTTATTTTACTTGCTTTACTAAAGAAATAAATCAGTTTTTTATGATAATAATTATTTATTAATGGAAAAAGAAATACATCTGTTAGGAATATATAATGCAACTAGGTATGGCAATAAAACTAAATGGCTCAACCCTAAATGAAAAATATGTAAATCGATAAAATATTTTTATGAATACATATGATGAAAAAGGTAAATGAAAATTTTTAATTCCCTCTAATTTACTACAACGTGATTTAGGACTATACTTAACGATTATATTTCTCTCCTGCCTTGATCGATCTCTTTAACAGTGACTTTCTTGCATTAAAATTATAACGATATGCATTCTTTATGAATTGTTTTGTTAATATTAAACCTGCATTAAGGAGAATATCTAACGTAAGACATTACTAAGGGTAAAGTGTTTACGATAGTCGCAGGTAGGTGTTGTAGTGATGGCAACAAAAAAAATAGTGCTTTACATATCTCAAACAAAACATTATATGGAAAATGTTTCAAACATAGGTTATTGAAAATGAAATTTCCTACAACTTTTATTCCAATACATATATACACTCATCAAATATTAAACTAAATATTTCAAAAGAATCTGATGTGGCCGCCACATTACTTTCTCCATGACTAATATTTCGAAAAATTACAAACAGTGGTTGTGGCAGCTAAAAAATATGGTTTTTAAAAATGTTTCGTACAAATGTTGTAGAATATTCAATTTCCTGCAACATTTATATACCCATACATATACCCATTGAAATAAAATTTCCAAAATTTTGAGTTTATATTTATCAAAGCTTTCACTTTGTAAAAATTAAATACAACAATGCATTTAATATTGAATTCACATACACATAACATTTAAAAGACAAAAGTAATCAATTAAAATCTTTTTTAACACTTAGAATATACCTAATCATACTTATAATTCAAAGTTTAGTATAAAAATTTTGGTCTGTGCGGGACCTTCTACTAGAAAGTGTAGTTAAATTGAGATGTGCTAGTATATCATTATAGGAAATATCAACCAGTGAAATTACCATTTTAAATGCCAATCGATCTCAGAAATTTCTGCTGGACTCGTTCCATCATGTGGGAGTCCATTTCATAATATGGGCTCCAATTGACTGAACAATACTCCAGCTGACTGCGGACACACAGCAGTGACAGCAAATAAATTAGTAAAATCAGTTGTATTCCTGCTTATAAATCCAAGAGATTCCATTGCTGCATTTGAAATATAGTAGAAGCCCTCATAACTGACCTTCGCTTAACCGACTCGCTTGATTAACTGATGTTTTATGCCCCTAGGTCTGAAAACTGAAATCCACAGTCGAGTGCAACATTTTACATAAAACGACTAGTTTAAAAGAGTTTAAACCATTCCTTTCCTTACGCATGAATCTCACGAGTTGTTCTTTGTGCTAAAATGTTTCTCATTACATAGTAATCCAGTCTAGTACGCATGTGCTGTCAGTTGTCCCACATACTAGTACTGTTCATTGTTATTTTAGTTATGATATTTAATCAATATAAAATTATGTATATATATATATTATATATTCATATTTATTTATAGGATATGGGTGAGATAAGAAAGAGAGTGGTTGTTTCCATGAAAAATAAGCTTGATGCTCTGGAGAGAATTGATAGGGGTGTGTCAGTAAGACAAATTTCTGTGGAATTAGGTGTTGGAGAGACAACTGTGAAAGACTGGGAATAAAAGCTTGAATCTAGAATGATTTTGCAGTCAGATTGCAACACAAGTGTCTTTATCTTCCCATTCATCATTAAAGAAATCAAAATTGGAAATTTTAGAAGATGCATTATGGCTGTGGTTTATGCAAGAAAGACATCATGGAATTTCAATCAGTGGACCCATACCCAAGGAAAAGGACCTAACCCTAAATCAAAAAATTGGTGGTGCGCAGAAATTTACTGCAAGTAATGGATGGCTTGGACGTTGGAAAAAACGTCATGGTATCCATGTATTAATCATCACTGGAGAGAAGTTATTGTCTGATCAGCATGCTGCTCAAAAATTTCTGCAGGATTTAAGAGAGCTTATCGACCAAGATAAATCAGTTGGAGGACAACTCTGCAATATAGACGAAACAGGTCTAAATTACAAAATGTTACCAACAAAAACGATGGCAAAAAAGGATGAGCCTGCAGCATCAGGATACAAATAATCCAAAGAAAGACTCATGTAGCTGCCTGCAGCAATGCAGCTGGAACTCACAAATTGCCACATTTATTGTTGGTAAATCAAAAAATCCCAGAGATTTTAAAAGTATAAATCGTTTGTCTTCACCAGTTTACTACCACTACTACTAATTGAGTCACACCACAAGAGTGTAGATTAACTGTGTGAGAATACTGGTATTGTGGTATTATGTAACTTGGAGTAGGATATACACTGGAAAGATGTGCAGCAAAGAGATTAGCAAATTCCTGAAATGAACATAATTCCACAATCTACTTGTATTCGATGGAATGGAATCTTGAACACAACTAGTATAGGAGAGGTAACAAACTTTTGACAATGACTCCCATTTAGCATGAAGAGATGCAAAAGAATTGTAATCTACACCAGATCTACTTATTTTAAGCTTCTTGTGGGTTATTTTCTTATCATATATTAATGAAATTAATTTTTACTAAACCAGTTGGGTAAGTGGGATGATCCATTCTCGTGTAAAATTTCAGGAACATACAGATTAATGGTATTATTTACAATATCATAAAAATAACAAACAGAATCATCTAATTGTTTTTCAGTCAATATAAACCAATCTATAGAGATAAAGTAATCTATCATTGCAGAATATTTTCCTTTCCTAAAGTTGACAGTTTCAAAATTAATATCTACACGTGGGGATACACCTACATGAAGTTCACACATAAGAGGAGGATGATAGGCATTACACGGCAAAAGTCACGTCAACATCATAAGCACTGTTCAATGAGCACTTTTTAATATCTGTTAAACACAAATCCAGAATCTCGCCATATTGCTTTTTAAATAAGTTTTTTGTACAAAATTCAGATATTGGCAGTGAGGTAAACTTCAGGAAAGAATGTTGACCAATTATTACCTGGCAAATTGAATCGCCAAACATAAGCGAATGGGCGTCTGTACACAAATATGCAAGACGCTTTACTTCTTCGCGATATTTTTGGTATATGCCTTGGTCAGATTTGGGAGGAATGTAAACACATCATTAAATAGTTTAAGAGATGGAGATGACACCATGAGAAAATTGTATCCAATGTTACACGAGGATGTAGCTTAAAGTTGATAAGATTTTAACATAAAATCAACACCAATTAGCACTCCACCTTCCCTTTTCTTAATACTTGTACAATCACTGCAATCAGTTCTCTAAATTTTATAAATAAAAAGTGCCTGTTGGGAATCCCATATATCGCGTGTTAGCCAAGTCTCATAGAATAATATGATATCACACTCGATATTAACAGCTGAAATACGCATGTCCTTTAATTTAGTCCGCAAACCGCGGACATTCTGATAGTATGCGGAAATATTAGTTACAAATTTCTTAAATGTTTATCTATCACTATTTTGGGAACAAAGGAGTAATCTCCGCTCTTCATAACATTTTTATAATGACGACAGTTTATTGATTTTAGTAGGATTGTCGATGTAATTATTTAATTTTGAGTCATGTTCTATTCCAGGCGATATTTTAAGCATGTAAACAATTTTAAAAAATCGTTCCACCGTATATATGAAAATAGTTTTTAACTTGAACGAGAATTTCTAAATTTACTTAAAGTTCCTTTAAAAATGAAACCAAAAGGAATGTATGATTTTATAAATAAATTTAAAGTTATTTTGATGTATACAATATCAACAAAATAAACATTAAAGAAAGACTAAAATAGTATAAAATTCTAGATATCGTACAAGGAGACGCTACGGACTGTAACTCACAGATTCGGTTCATCTTCTACCAGTGGAGAGTGTTGTTCAATATCTATAGGAATACCTTTTCGGAATTTCGAACCAATGGCTTTAACTTTAAGAGAAATAATTAATTAAAAAGTGCAAAAAAATGGACCGATTTTCAAATGCTTGTAACTTCGCTATCTCTGGAGTCTCTATGCTAGAGATAACGCTTAACATAAATCTCGCGTCCCGTACTTTTGGCATTCGAGACTCCCGCTTGCGAATTTTCTTCTCCTGCAAAATGTCCTTTTCCCTACAGGTTTTTATATCCCAATCTTCAGAAAGTAATTGAACGCTTCTAATTTCTTTACGCAGGGGAATTACTTTTAATTAATTAATAATTATCGCTCAATTTTGTCTGGTAATTAAAATTAAGCATATTATTTTTGTAAGCCATTAGCAGCATTGTCATTTTAAAACAATAAAAAAATTGTCGGAATAATTTAAAGTTAAAAAGAATAATATTACCTTTATGATTCGCTACGTCACTCATTAAGGAAACTCCTCCCGTAGTGGAGTGTGTTTAACAGTAAGGCAATAAATAACACATCAAACAGCCACTTGATTTAAACTCTCATACGAGACCGTTTCATTGTGTCAAACACTGGAAAAATCTTCGGTACTTGTCCTGTGAGATAATTCCCTTCCTTCCTTCATAATTCGCACATTATACAGAGGAACCGAAAAGCTGTCACACACTCGGTGGAAATCTTTTTCTACTTGGGCCGAGCTCCCAAGGATAGTTTTCGTTGCGAAAATTGAAGTCCCGGGTTTGATTCCGGGGAATATCCTTCCAATTTGATTTACATGGGAAATCTGAAACCCACCGAGCAGGGAAATTTTCTCTTGCATATTAAAATATCTTAGAATTGTAATATCGGAGCGGGATTTGCACCGTTCTCTGAGAGAAGGAATGGAGATTCTAATTTTTATCGTAAAACGCTGCTTATCCATCTTATTTCTTCGAATTTCGCGTAAATACTGCCGTTTTTGTCACTCATTACGAGGGTGTAGCCATAGCAACAACTATTGATGGACTCGGATTCGGAATAGTCTAATAAATACACGTATTGTTTCTGTCGAACGAAAATACGCGTGTTCAATTTAATATCCCGTTCGAATGTATTTGTCATATTTTATAACGTTCAATTATGAAATTTGAGAACACAAGGAGCAACATATCTGCGGTGATTTTAAAGCTATTAGAGCCAATATAAGTAGGTATTAAATAAATGATTAAATGGAAAGCTCGCATCGTTAGTTCTGTTTGGGTCGTCTTATTATTATGTTATGCAGAGACATACTTTTCCTTCCTGTTTGTTGTTGCCAACGAAAACAATCTTCGTAACCCATGAAGTAAACAAGATCTAATTGTAAGTAATAACTTTTATTTTCTTTATCGCGCCTACTGAACATATTGATTGAAAGGAAATGGATTATTCAGGACGAAGAAGTGAACTAAAATACGTGTAGTTTCGTTACGTTTACCTACACTCAGCTTTTGTAAGTCAAAAGACATAAATAATTTACGACGAAGGAATGAGCGTGAGTGTAAAGATTAACGTACTTCATCTCAAGTGAGGTATGTATGAGTTAAATAATAATTCAATTTTCGATTGTTCTATCGCAAATTCTGTATTTCTTTGGCATCGCTTCTGATATGTCCTTTAGCAGTGCTTAGAATTTAAATTTATCTTGTTTTCTAAATTGATTATGTCAAACAATGGAGGCTTATTTCTTGTGTCGTCTCTGTTGGCCGTTACCGTGGAAACCACACGATTCAGAACTAGTTCATTCTTGTTGAAAAAACTAAAGAAGACGGAGCGGAATATGAGCGGGAGAGGTAATTAACTTGTTTTTCACCAATATTATTGAAAATCTGGCATATTTCAGAACTCGGAACGTAGCCTAGCTCAGTTGATTAGTGGAATTTTAATTAAATGCATGGTTACTTGTCGTTGCAATCAACGATCGCTATTCTAGCCCTAATTTCATCGGTACATTTTGATTCTCTCGTTATCATGCTAGCAAGGTGCTTTACTTTACGATCTGAAACTGGTTCCGATGGCTTTCCAACTTACGTTCAAGTTTTTCCTTTCTCCATATCCAAATCAACTTGGATTTTTTCTCATTCGTTTCCTAGGATAATTTTGCTTATTTAACCTTAGCTGTGTCCGTCCGTCTTTCGAAGCATTCGTCCTCGCTACAAAGACTAACTATTAATGCTTACACAACCAGTAAATTACTTATATAATCCTATCTCCTACAACATCTTGCTTAGCTTGAAACCATCAAAGTAGGTTTACGAGTTAATACAAACTGTAGTTTTAAGAAATTCTTTTCTTTTTGACAATCTTTGAATAGTTCAAAATGTAAAAGAAAGAGCAAAGCCGTCGACATACGTTAAATCCGAAATTCTTTTCTCATTTGTGTCGGCAGATTTTTATTTATTTATTTATTTATTTTTAGCGAACGATGTTGCCCTAGGGGTGGCAATTTTTTTATCCTGCCTGCTCCTGGCGTTCTGGGTATGGGAGGTCATTAGGCGGTACTGCGTCGGGCGCAGAAGAAGATGGAATGTTGAAGACGGCGTGCCCGACGTGGTGCATGATACCGCCAATTTGCCTGTAAGTATAATACGCGTATACTTGCGATTACATTCTTCTTCTTCTCTTATCGTATAAACCCTTCTAGTGGGTTATTTTATGTTGTTATTAACAAAAATGTTTCTGCTCTGATCCGCCTTCGGATCCCAAAGTATCATTTATGTATTTATTTATATATATTGAGAAACTTCGTCAACCTCACTTCATATCTACATAATTACGTCAACTCATCTTGTTGTTTTCTTATTCAGAATGAAGAGATTCCACGAGGAATCCTCAAAAAACACCAGGACCAGCAACACGTGAGTGTTTATCACCATGTTCTGATTTTTCTGCATATACATATTTACTCTGATGCATGAGTGGTGATGGTGCCAGTCATAGATGAAAATCTTTTTCTCTCTCAAAGATTTTAATGTATTAAATTATAGCTCACTTCCCAAAACTTGTTAAGATTGATAAGATTGTTAGTATGTCAGCTGATACTCCCAATAGGTAGTAACATTGGTGGGGATTGCCATCCCGGAGGGATTTTCTAATCCCGGGGTTACGGGATTGTGATTTTTTCAATCCCGGGATCGAGGAAAAGTGGTGGGAAATGAAAAACACACAATATTTTTAAACAATAATTTTGATCCATGCACAGACATGAAATCATCATATGCAGTTATGGAAGTAATATCAAGTTTTGACAAAATTTAAGTAACGTCAATGAAAATAACTTTTTATCAGCAGGTAAAACTGAAATCAAACACGTATTTTTGGAGAAAATGTAAAGGAAATTTAAATAACTAAAGTAGCTATTGTTGCGGTATCTTAAATTAAATTAAATTGATTGCATTTATGTAAATTAAACGGTACTATTAGATTAAGGTTCTCCTCACTTAAAAGCTATTCACAAATTTCTGAAGTACGCCCTTAAAAAACAAAGTGCATCTAATGTCGGGTCACTCATTCTTGATCTGTATTTATTGCACAGCATCCCTGCTGATGAAAAAGCCCTTTCTGATTCTACACTAGTAGGAGGAATAGCTAGCAACTGCTGGTAAAGAAACTGCAGATTTTCTCATTTACGTCCATTTTCACGGAAATCCTTTTGCTCTGGTGCTATTGATAATGCTAGATCATTTGAATTATAGCAGGAGGATTATTTCTTGAGAGTAACTAAACATTGGGTAATGACCGAATCGAGTTCTTTCTTTAACTTCTCTGAATATGATGTACCAGTCTCAAAACGTTCAGATGCTGCCGTTCGCTTAGTGTGTAAGTCATCATTTATAGATCGGCTTCTTGATGCTGATGAAACTTGCTCTTCTTTCTTGTCCAGTGCTTCATATGTTTTACTAATATTACAATAACATGTACTCGGGTTTTCTGTAACAAACATTTTTATGTTCGCTAGTGATGGCACAGAAAATATATTATCACGAGCCTGTGACCCGTACTGAAGATACCTCAATACCCCTGATAACTTAGTTCGTCTCTTCATTATTTGATTTTTCATATTATGTCCTAACTCTGTATTCACATCATTCAGTTTCTTCATCATGATTTCCAACGCTGTCTCACGCGTCAAAAGATTTGCATCTCTTCGGCAAAGAGCTTCCATAGCAATTTTCGCTGGCTGCAGTGTTGCAAAAATAGAAGAAGCAAGTTCATGTTCACTCTCACTAAATGATACATCGGAATTCAGATCGATTCATTATGCAGGTTTTAAGCAATATAAAACGTTCGATCATTTCAACTAAACTGTTCCAGCGAGTTCTTATATCCATAACAAGTGATTTTTCCTCCCCCTATTGTTCGATTACATATTTCTGAAGGAATCTCTCGTTATTTGCGAGTGATTTTCTGAAGAGAATAACAGTTTTCCTTATTTTTTGAATCAATAACTTAATGTTTGTTTCTGATAGTTTGTAAGCCCCTCCGCCTTCAAACGAATCATCTTCGTCTGTTTCATCACTCGAGGAAAAGGATTCATCACTTGATTCATGTCCTTCCGATTCCGCGAATTCCATTTCTTCTTGATAATATTCATTCTTCTTTAGGTTTGCCACACCCCAAAGGATATTTTTCATTTTTTTCGTTGTTCTTATTTTCCAAGAATGATGACATATCATAAACTCAGATAAAAAGCAGTAATACTCATTGAATTCCAACGACTTATATATTTTATTATACATCAAATACAATTTAATAGTTGGCGCCACCTGATAGCAAAAGCAAATATGTCAATCCCGAAATCCCGGGATTTAGGTTTACCTAATCCCGAGATTTCGGGATAGAAATTTTGGACGGGATCCCGGGACTGCAATCCCTAAACATTGGAGGTGCAAAAAGTACAGGTTCTAAGAATCTTTTCCGGAAATTATCGGACAGCTGTAGTAGAACATTTGTGGGGATCCGTTGCACGGAACACATTTACATTAAAACGGTCTGTGGAAGTTGGTATTGTAAAAATATTCAGATTTGTTCATATGGACACGGTACGAGTGGAGGCACTGAAATCATTTTGTGATTTTAACGACAAATTTTGTCGCATACGAGCACAAGATTTCTGAGACTTATGCTTACTCTTGAAAGAATAAATACTAAAAATGGTTCAACAGCTTATTTTTTTATCAGTTGAAAATGCACCCGTTATTCTTCCGAAATTTGCCGAAGATCCTAAGTCAGCACTTTGGTTCTAGTTCTTACACAATGTTGATGCCATTTCCAAAATGGAGGGGAAGCCGCATGTGAATTTTTGCGCATGTATAAGAATTTGGAAGAGAAAGAAATCTAAGTTATTTCCGCCCAAAGTGAAAGAATTGGAGAGGAAAAGTGCTAACGATGGTACAGCCTTCCCTCGTTTTACGAACTTAATTCGTTCCACGAAAACTGTTCGTCAGGCGAAAACTCGTAAAACAAAGATTATTTTCCCATTGCATC
The DNA here is from genome assembly GCA_028673005.1 of Tanypteryx hageni. Classification (NCBI taxonomy): domain Eukaryota; kingdom Metazoa; phylum Arthropoda; class Insecta; order Odonata; family Petaluridae; genus Tanypteryx; species Tanypteryx hageni. The sequence continues at coordinate 87,470,191 of CM054114.1, read as the reverse complement.
GTCAAACGGTAGTTCGTAAAACGAGGGAAGGTGCATTCATTCATCCATCCATCAAGATGATCCAATCCAATTAAGTAAAGGACGCAAATTGGATGCACTCGAACAGCTAGAGATAATTATTTGTAAAGACTCGCCCCTCTTAAATGAATACCTTTTCCACAATCATTCGGCTCTATTTAGCTTACCGAATATTTTTTTAATACTTTGTATGAACATTGTTGTCTTTGGCCCTTTTACCAAGTTTTCGTAACTTTTTGTAACATTTGGCTAGTATGATGCTTTCGCCTTCGTTTCCCAACCGCTCATTCAATTACCTTAATCACCTGATGATGCTGCGATCGTAGTGAAACCGGTCGTGTTTAAATTTAAATTTGTGGAAACTACAAAGTCATTTTTTCATTATTACATATTGGAAATTATGTGACTCAGCACTTGGGCAAAAGAAATATTTTATGGAACTGTAAAATAATTTTATTTTTCTGAGATTTGAATAAGCTTTGTTACTTTTTGTTTCATTAAATTGTAAATTTTTTTGAGAAACTTAATATACTTCATTTCATGACTACGTATTGGTTTTAAGTCATACTGATGTTTTGCTCTTCAGGCTGAAGAGCAGGCGCATGACCCCTCCTCTCCTCACTTCAGACGTAGTCAACCGCCGGGAAAACACGTGAGTGTTACCCTATTTATATGGTTAATCTATATATGTCTGTGTAATAATAAAACAATAAATACATAATTATATAGTCAACAACAAAACATTAGTTCTCCTATCAAAAGATTGAAAATATAAATAACAATTATCTGTTGAATTGCATTTATGTTCTTTGTAATGTTTACATGCTTCTACCAGCTTCCTTAGTAGACCATTTTTTCCCCAGGTCAGATTTTGCGACGAGGTGACCGCGTCAAATGGCAATGGACACGCAGAATTGGTAAATTTTCATTCAAGTATCTTATTGCGCCGCCCCAGCTCGCTGCTCGCAACAATCCCGTAATGACGTTTGGCGGACGTTCTGCCTGCTAACATTCTTGCAGCTTCACAGAGCGATATAACATTAGCAAAGTATTTCAATCAAGTTCGATAAATCAAAATTCATTCTTTACCTTTTTGCGAAAAAATCTTTTTAGAATTAATTTTTAATTATTTTATTACGATTGTGGCCTGAGTCGCGCGCGGACATTTTGACAGCATGGGAAAATTTTGGCCGTTTAAAAAATAAAATACCATTTGCGAATAGGTTTAGTAAATGTTTGCCAGTAAATATGTAATACTTCTCATAACCAGCGACTTTAGCGAGGGCCAAAACGAGTATAGTGGAGCGAGGGGTTGTCGCGTGTAGCCCATGGAGCGGATGTAAACGGCTTGTGCACCATCGGCGCCAAAGTTGGATAATCTAGTAAAACTTAAAAAACGTGTTAAAATTTGCACCGGCACCGATATTACAATTCTAAGATATTTTGATACGCTAGAGAAAACTGCCCTGCACCACGGTTTTCGGATTTCCCATGTAAATCAAATGGGAAGGATAATAGATCCTGGAATCGAACCCGAGACTTTCAATATTCGAAACAAAAACTAACCTCGGGAGCTCGGCTCCGGTAGCGGGAGACTTCCACAAAGTGTCATGAAAAGCGGTCGATTGGTGCAAAAGTTCATAGATAGGGGTTCAAGAGACGGTCCGGCGTCGGCGGCCGAGGAAGGAGAGACAAGGATGAAGAAGAAGACCTCTCGTTGGAGCCGGACGGGACGGAGGAAAGCGAAAATTCGACAAGTGCGTTGAGTTATACACGTTGTAACGCGCCAGGGATGGGGGGCCGTCGGGGGCGGGTAGGGCTGTCGTCGTAGGGGGAGGGAAGGGATGGAGGTCGGGGACCGATTTCGGAGCTTCTTGGGCCTCTGAAAACTCGTGAGGCGAAACCTGGGGGATAGATTTCGTGGGGCAGATCTGTTCGGGAGGGTCGCTGGGCGTCCAAAGAGGCTGCTGCGAGGTGGGATATTGGCGAAAAAAAAATTTTCGGGGATGGGTGGGCGGGCGGGCGGTGGGTGTGAGATTGATTGATTGCAAATGTTTTATTGTTTGGGGAAATTCGTTCCATAGTCTGCAAGCGGTAATAATGATGGAACGCTGAAAATTACTGTCTTGTGATGATTAATAAGGAGTTTATGCCTCCCTCTAGTATTACGGTTATGTACAGTGTCTAAACTCCTGAATTCCGTGGAAAGATAATGTGGATTGCCATAAGTAAGTAATTGGTATAGTAAGGAAAGCAATGGAACCGTCTTCGGGACTTCAAATTTAACCAGTTTAGCTTCACGAATGAATCAGAAATGTGGTTAGGGATTAGGTATAGTTGAATTTGCTATGTAGGCCAGGGGTCGGGAAGCTGAGGCTTCTGAGCCACATGCCTCTCTTTCATGACTTTCGTGCAGCTCCCTACATTAAATCTCTCAATTAACCCATTATTCCCCAAAACGTTTTTATTTTGCATATTTTATGAAATTTTTGTATTACTATACATAAAATTGCCTTCTTTGGTAGGTTTTTCTTTTAAGTACTAAATGTACAAATTAATTCAATTATTCTTGTTTTGTCCACCTTCAAACATGTATATTTTTTTAAACTGCGAACTTGCGAATAAAGAATTTGCGTCAAAAATCTATTAATTTCAAATAGCAAAATTTCAATAAATACAATTTTTCATTCGAGAATAGTTCATATTATAGACCACTTAGCATACACTTTACTTTAGTTTAACTAATTTTATGATGCCTGTTACATAGCTTTTAATTTTACAAAAAAGGAAATTAACCAATTTTAATTCTAGCACATGTAATTATTTCATATAAAGAACTTAGGGTAGTGGTTCCCAAACTGTGTGCCGCAGTAGATTTTTATGGGTGCCGCAAAAAAACTTTGTTTAGTACATAAATGAATCAAGGATTTTCATGTGTTGGTGAGTAATTGGGCATTGAATTTTTTCTAATACATTGATTAAGTGGTAGAAACAATGAATGGATGTGTCCAAAGATTGTAACACCCGTATCTAAAAATATAAAAAGCTTGTTACAAGGCTGGTGAGACGCGAAAACCTCTTTACCTTAGAAAGTATGCCGCAACTTAAAAACGCTTGGGAACCACTGATTTAGGGTGTCGAGGAACATAGCACTCTTTACAAATAAATATTGTCCTCTTGGAACAATGTTTACAATGGCGAAAGCGTGTTGATCCCTTGGTAATTACTTGGTCTCTGACATCGCGTTTGATTGAATCCAGTCCGAGCGAAATAGATGCGCGTGGATCTCTCCCAGCGGTCTCTGAGCCATAACGTCGCAAAAGGAACTAAACACATTCCCTACGAAAATCTAAAATGGAATATTGTTATTCAATTAACTTCTATAAACATACCACCCTTCTTCGCAGGAAACATAGACTGCCCACCCAATAAAAGAACACCACCACTTTTTCGTTCAATTAGTTGATCTGTACTGCGCAACATATTGATCATTCACATCAACCCCACACTTATTTAAATAATACTGCTAAAGTAGTGAAAGGTATAGGTACGGTTGTATTCAATTTCTTGGCTACTGAATAGCGCCTAACATTTTTTAAGAAAGAAAACAAAGTTTTGAAAATAAAAAAAATTGGCAAAATATGTGATTAGTATACCTAAAAGGGAAATCTTATCTGCCCAGTGGCAACATTTGTTGCCACCTTAGTTTGTTGTCCAACTACGGTGGTGAAAAAAAATATTTCTAGATCGTTATTTTTTCATGTTAACTCTTACACAATGTAGAATTTACAAATAGAAGGAGAGAGAGAGAGATTATAATAAAACTTTTACGGAAATTATATTCTACTTAGGGTAGAAAGATGACAAGAGGCCAATAGAAATGGACGAACATAAAGAAACATTTGAAATTTTTGTTTAAACGGTATGGAAACAAAAATAACGCGGGCATTGAATATTTATTATAGAATAAATTGAGATTATAAAAAATATAACTACATTTTCAGGTCGCTCTAATGAAAAGAAGAATAATTCTAAATTGCTTGGTAACAAATGTTGCCTCTGGACAGATATGGGTTAAAACTAAAACTAAATTGGCTTCGTTAATAATCTTAATAAAAATTGCGGAAAAATAAAAAGATGGGCCTATTATTAGAAGAACCGTTTTTTTAACAGTTATAGTCGCAAAACGTGAAACGACGGCAAGACTAATGGGGGATGGGGTGGATGATCGCCCCCGTCATCCCCCGTGGATCCGCCAATAAACGCTGCTCTTCTTATGTTACGCGTTATTCATTAATTGAAAAAGTGTCTCTTCTTGTGAGAAAGGTTGCCGACGTCTGTCCTAGGCGGCCGCCTAGATCGCCTGGCCCTATATTCGCCCCTGCCCGTCAGCATTATTATATCCGATTAAAGCACTTCTAATACGGTTTTTTGTATCTACTATGTCATTCAACCATTATCTATAATATACTGCCGTGGTTTCGCCATGCCGTCTGCCCCTCTGTCTGTCTGTCGGTCGGTCTGTTCGCTGTTCTAGAGCCCAGACGCGTACATAAAATCGAATCATATCTCGTATTTGGGCAATATATAATCTTTTGCAGACCCCATTTTCAGAAAAGTGACATTGCACAAAAATAAAGGGTAGTTTATTCATCACGATTTTTAGAAACATTTTATTTACTCAGAAATGGCTGGAGGGAATTTTATTAAAATCTATCCAATTGTAGATCCTGATGTCACAATTAATACTGCGTAATCCATATGACTCTTACAGTCACTATATGCCTTCCAGTGACATTACAATCTACGCTAAGCGACCTTACCTAAGCCCTATGACGCCACGCCTTCGCCGAGAACCACTCAAAATCTTACTACAGCAATACGGTTAAACTAAATCGAATGATATCTGACATTAGTTGATGATATCATTCATAAAAGACATTCTGAAGACATGAACGATATTTCGCAACAATAAAGGGTACTTTATTTTCGATATTTTAAAACAAAATCTTACTATAGCCTTACGGTTAAACTAAATCGAATTGTATCTCATATTAGTGGATAATGTCGTTCATAAAAGACATTCTGAAGAGATGAACTATATTGCGCAACAAATAAGTGTACTTTTTTGTAGGATATTTTTAAAGATTTACTCAACAATTGCTACAAGGATTTCGATTACATCCACCTTATCGTACAGTCTTGTGCCACAAATAATACTAACGAAGCCATATATCCCAAAAAATACTAAATATCGAACTGTGGCATTAAAATATACGCTAAACCATGCGTAACATTGATTTATGAGCGATTTTCTTTTATATGCGTACTCAGTGGACCAAACGTATATGCGTATATGAGAAATTTTGTGCAATGTTTATTGCGTCGTTTTTTTATGAGTTGGCACGAAGGCCTTAAAAGAAAAATCTTCGATGAACGTTAAAAGAAGCTGAATTTCTAAGCTGTAGAATTTAATAAACGATCTTTTATATCGAGGGAGATAGTCATTTATTTTCTCTCTCTATCTCTGTCTTTCCTGTTCAGGTGGAGGTCCTGAGCGTTTCTCCGGCGGTAGGCGAAGCTGATGCGGAGGAGGAGGTGGGCGGAGGAGGAGTGGGGGTGGCGGCCATAAACGCCGCCAACTCGAGCGCCGCGGCGAAGGGCGACGCGGGGGAAGGGGAGGGCGTGGAGGTTTCACAGCCTCCAGCATCGGCGTCCAGCGTTGCGGACCTATTGGAATATCTACTTGATCTGGTAGATCTGGTAGAATGAGCCTACCATCTGGTAAGCGAATATTCTATCTAATGGTATATTAGAATTTATGGCGATATCAATGAAAATTTGATAGATTTTCTAGTAGTTTTTAAAAGTTGCCCTTTTTCTACGCACCATAAAAAATTATATACAGATTTTCGTATATTTTTAAGCAATACAACTTTAATATCAAATAACCTGTAGTCAGGCCACCAGTGAGACTCAGAGAGGTCCGAGCCACATCCAGATTTTGAGGCCCCTCGCCGTAATAAATATAAAAATGTTAGGCATTATGTAGCCCACTTTGGTGGTCGGGGTTCGCTGAAAGGTTACAGCGGATCGATTAAAAATCAAATTGTAAGTTACGTTCGATGTCACTTCATCTTTTCTGAATGGAAGAAGAACAAGGGCCCTCTTTTCGACAAGCCCCCCAGATAGTGCCTGTGCATAATTCCATCTCTGAAAAACTGCCAAAATTTGAGGGCCCCTTAAGCTTGAGGTCAAATGCCCCCCCCCCCACATTTTCATAGGGCCTGCCTATAGTTATTTTGCACCAGATAACCTTCCACGACCGATATAGCTTATGTAATGGCGGCCATAAGAAATTTAGTTTAAATCACGTCGGTGTTTTTTATAACATTCCATTTTATATAAATACCAAATTAAGGTAAATTGTTTAATATCAATTGTGAAATTTTTGTATAACATAAATTACTCATGGAAAAAAAGCTATGTGAAGCTCTATTCTACTTACGCACATACATACTTAAGATATATATCAGTAATATAATTTTTGTATTGTTGTATTACGCTGTATCACATTGACAGTGTGTAATTACTCCAACCTACAGAAATGTAGACTTGTTTGGTAAAACGATCCACAGATCAATTTATGGCCTGCATAGAACCTGAACAACATGTATATGAAGATATAGCTTTCATTTTATAATAATGTCATAATAGTAAGACATTAATTTTTATAATCTAAATAAACTATTATGAAACAATGTCATTTTTTTAGATTTTAAACATTTTATAATTTCCATTTAGCATTATCGGTTATAATAATAATAATAATTTTAATAACACTGTAGGTCTCAAATAGGCATGGAGCAGGTACATAACAGCAATAGTACATTGCTACAGAATAAATCAGTTCATGAACTTAGAAATTCTTGAACACTATAAAAATTATTATTTAACAATCAACATTTGAATCTTTTCTAATGATAGGAATACTTGAATAACATTTAACATTACAAGGTAACTTGTTATAAGGCACTGAGGTGGCATTGTTGATAGCCTATAATCCTTGATATGAACATCATCTTTGTGTCCTGTATTATAATTGTAAAGCTTCTGATTAGATTGGAACAGTGAAGAGTTTTGTTTTACAAATATACAACAATTTAAAAAATACATACCATCATATATATATATATATATATATATATATATATATATATATATACACATATGTATGGGGTATTGTGATTATGCCTAAAGAAATATACAATGGTTTACCAGGAGAGCTTTGATGGCCGGCTTTTTTCAGGAAGAAGACTTTATTGGCATATTTATCATGACCCCAAAAGATTATTCCATATGACAAATAAGAATGAATCTTTTCATTATATAATAATTTTAACATTTCAATATTGAAACTTTTGAATAATCTATGTAGCATAAAATTTCCAGTTGATAATTTTTACTTTTTCCAATGACAGTGCTCGAATGAAAGTCGGCAACGCTGGTCACCAAGGCCCACGTGTCTCCCCGCCCCCAGAAGCTAACAAGTGGCTCTCATCATTGCGATGGACAGTGGGGCTGCTTTTTTAATAGATTCTTTATTTAAGGAGCTGAATAAGGTAAAATTTTCACTCAACTATATTAGAGAACATCATTACGATAATAATGAATCAAACATGTTGGGGAGTAAATCAGGATAGGAATAATAAACACAAGAGGATTTATATTCCCAGTACAGCTCATTCATTAAGTTTAGTTTTGAATGCCTGGGCAAAAATGTAGTACAAAGTATGCACTGCATATCTATACTATAGTAAATCTGCTTCTAACTTATGAGATATCATATAGGAGGATATTCTAGTTGGTAGCATGAACTAAGGCAGGTGGCATCTGGATGCGCAGAAGGCATGGAATGTCACTTGGTTTCCGTCACTCCTTCACTTGGCCATTCAGCATCAGTCTGTTACAGCAGCTTTTGGGGTGCTGTTTGTACATTTGCGGCATAATTTTTGTGTTTATTTACTTTTTTTCAATTGAGATTTAAACGGTGGTGTTCTAAAATGGAGAGCAAAGGAAGTAAGCACAATGTTTTGCACAAACAGGCAAGATAAATCATATATAAAGTGTATCGGTACTCGGGACCAGCGGAACAGGGTTGCAAAACAGGCAACTGCCTAGGGTGCCAAAGATTGCGAGGCGGAATGAAAAGTCAATGATTTGATTTCACAGCACTGTATATGTGTGTGTCTGTATTCTTTTCTTTAAGTAATGAACACTTATCATTCATCTTTGATTGATTCATTTTGCTATATTTTTTACATGCATTTGTGTTGTATAAACCTTTATATTCAAAATGATTTCAATTCCTCTTCAATGCTGTGCACTACCCCAATCCTAAAAGTATAAGAAGAACTAGCGGTCTGAAGATGTTGGCGTACCAACTAAAATATGAGCCTAAAGTTATGATTTGCTTAATCTCTTGCTAAAAAATTATCATCTTAATGCCCATTTTTACCACTGTTACTAACCATAAAGCTTTTTAATGTGGAAAGATATTGTTATTAGTAATTATGAAAAAATATTTAATAATAAAAACAAGCTTTAATTAATATTATATTTAAGTAATACCGGTGCTTATAGACATCATTGTGTAATTACTAATAAAAGTAATTTTCAACTGTTAGATTTTTAGTCACATTTATATTGGAGTAGAGTGCCAAAAAATTGTTTGCCAAGAGTGCCAAACTGTCAGTAGTACAAAAACGAGATGGAGCATGCAGATGATTCAACAAGTACAGCAGGTTACAATGTTGCCAGTTGTCAAGAGCAAACAGCGAGCGCCCGTGGCATATCATGCATCATGCATTGCTTTCTGAGCAAAAGCTTATGCAGGCTGCCGGTTTGGCAGCAATGTAACGTGTATTTCTCTCTCTCACTCTGCGCAGTAATGTTGACTCACCTGCCTTTGTCCTGCTGTAAACTATATTAGGGGGATACTAATGTTTAGGCACTTTCAGATGAGCTGGATACACGACGTTATTATGTGTGTAGGACCTTGTGCATAACTGCCTAGACAAATCAAAAACCTCATAAATGTCAAATAATGCAGCTGCTATAAAATTACATAAAAGTCTAAACAAATATTTAAGGTATATGTATTTCTGATTGTGCTACAAAATACAAACTGACGGGTTTGTAAATATGGAAGTGTTGATGTATTGCAGCATTTTTGTGTTCCGAATCTCCCAGCAGAACAGGAAAAATTATTTCTGATCAATTAATTGAAAATATTGCTTGATGAGATAAAAGGATGGAAAAAATCATTTAATGGGTGGTGACAGACTTTCAAAATTTATTATCTCCATATCCATTCATTTCAGTGAACAGTTTTCTCAGGATGCCAACAAAAGACAAGATATTAAGGGGATTAACTTAACTGTAAATGTGAAGGCCATAGCTATTTACAAGCCCTCATTATTCTACAGTAGAACAGTTTGAATGTGTAACGTTCCTTAATTTCCAGAGCAGATCTGTGATAAATGCATAAAAATGATGCTAACAAATAGTCAAGTAGTGGACATGAAATTTCTTAATTATGAATGAAATGTGCGCGTGTATTATTGGCTAATCAACCTCTTCTTGGATTATTATAGCCATAGCTCCTTCCACACTGAACACACTCACAGAGAAGGAGGGGATCCCAGTGAGGGCTCCTCAAACCACACACACAGGAGGTCGGATCACCTTGGAAAAATCCTACCTTCGCAGGATTCAGGCCTGCTGTGTTTTCTTTGGGTAACCATATTTCAAGTACTTTACTACTATTTTTTTAAATGTTTATGTTATTTTGTAATAGCCTTTTGTCTGTGAATTAATAAATAATAATAAATCTTTTATTGCAGGTTCAGAATGTCTCAATTAATTTTATAACAAAAACTTCATTGTTGAGGAGCAACAGCTAAGATATTATGTTGAATTCTGCTCAAATAGAAGGGTAAAGGGGTAATCCATCACTGAAATATTAAACATTCAGGATATACAGGGATGCTTGAACTCCAGGGAACTTCAATCTCCTACCTGAATCAATAATGCTAAGACCACAGAGGCCAACACGTTGTCTTTCAACTGGATATCCAGGACAATTGCAAGTCAACTTTTGAGAACCTGCTCTAAATATGATTTCAAAGAATCTCCAAGCAGCCCAAGTGTTAGTGTTGCTGCTATGCTTGAACAAGTTTTGCTTAATTTACTTATATCTTTTTGTTAAAAACTAAAAATTGTGTTTTTGGTAGCATGCAGTGCAGTCATTACCTAAGTTCTAGCCACCTGTGGTTCAGAAACATCAAGTGTGAAATGCCTCCATACTTGAGCTTACCTGGTCAGAGATGTGGATTATATTTAATGTGACTGAAAGACTGTGAAATGCGCTCATACTGTAAAAATAAATAAATAAATAAATAAAATATCCAATACCCTGTCTTTTATTCAATTTTACTGTTTCTTTAATGCTGATATTTGCTTTACCTGCTTCACACTAAGATTTAAATAGAATTAAGGATTTTGTAGCTTTTCACTATAATAAACGAGCTGTATACATTATCTGTCTTACGAAATTCCGCAGATAATTAAAAACTGGTTATGCAGGAGCATTTCCTCTTTTTAAGAATATAATTGTTTTTAGCATTCAGTGGTTTTTTATTGTTCGGTTTTACAATTCTTTTCAGATCTGAATAATTTGGATATTGAAACAGTGTTGCCTTTCCAAAACTTAAAATATCTGTAGAATCAGAAAGAAAAATCTGTAGAATTATCTGTTAAAGGAATATTTATGCTCAAATTTTGTTTTATATATGTAAATTTAGGAAAAACTAAACACGGTTATTTTACTTGCTTTACTAAAGAAATAAATCAGTTTTTTATGATAATAATTATTTATTAATGGAAAAAGAAATACATCTGTTAGGAATATATAATGCAACTAGGTATGGCAATAAAACTAAATGGCTCAACCCTAAATGAAAAATATGTAAATCGATAAAATATTTTTATGAATACATATGATGAAAAAGGTAAATGAAAATTTTTAATTCCCTCTAATTTACTACAACGTGATTTAGGACTATACTTAACGATTATATTTCTCTCCTGCCTTGATCGATCTCTTTAACAGTGACTTTCTTGCATTAAAATTATAACGATATGCATTCTTTATGAATTGTTTTGTTAATATTAAACCTGCATTAAGGAGAATATCTAACGTAAGACATTACTAAGGGTAAAGTGTTTACGATAGTCGCAGGTAGGTGTTGTAGTGATGGCAACAAAAAAAATAGTGCTTTACATATCTCAAACAAAACATTATATGGAAAATGTTTCAAACATAGGTTATTGAAAATGAAATTTCCTACAACTTTTATTCCAATACATATATACACTCATCAAATATTAAACTAAATATTTCAAAAGAATCTGATGTGGCCGCCACATTACTTTCTCCATGACTAATATTTCGAAAAATTACAAACAGTGGTTGTGGCAGCTAAAAAATATGGTTTTTAAAAATGTTTCGTACAAATGTTGTAGAATATTCAATTTCCTGCAACATTTATATACCCATACATATACCCATTGAAATAAAATTTCCAAAATTTTGACAGTTTATATTTATCAAAGCTTTCACTTTGTAAAAATTAAATACAACAATGCATTTAATATTGAATTCACATACACATAACATTTAAAAGACAAAAGTAATCAATTAAAATCTTTTTTAACACTTAGAATATACCTAATCATACTTATAATTCAAAGTTTAGTATAATAATTTTGGTCTGTGCGGGACCTTCTACTAGAAAGTGTAGTTAAATTGAGATGTGCTAGTATATCATTATAGGAAATATCAACCAGTGAAATTACCATTTTAAATGCCAATCGATCTCAGAAATTTCTGCTGGACTCGTTCCATCATGTGGGAGTCCATTTCATAATATGGGCTCCAATTGACTGAACAATACTCAAGCTGACTGCGGACACACAGCAGTGACAGCAAATAAATTAGTAAAATCAGTTGTATTCCTGCTTATAAATCCAAGAGATTCCATTGCTGCATTTGAAATATAGTAGAAGCCCTCATAACTGACCTTCGCTTAACCGACTCGCTTGATTAACTGATGTTTTATGCCCCTAGGTCTGAAAACTGAAATCCACAGTCGAGTGCAACATTTTACATAAAACGACTAGTTTAAAAGAGTTTAAACCATTCCTTTCCTTACGCATGAATCTCACGAGTTGTTCTTTGTGCTAAAATGTTTCTCATTACATAGTAATCCAGTCTAGTACGCATGTGCTGTCAGTTGTCCCACATACTAGTACTGTTCATTGTTATTTTAGTTATGATATTTAATCAATATAAAATTATGTATATATATATATTATATATTCATATTTATTTATAGGATATGGGTGAGATAAGAAAGAGAGTGGTTGTTTCCATGAAAAATAAGCTTGATGCTCTGGAGAGAATTGATAGGGGTGTGTCAGTAAGACAAATTTCTGTGGAATTAGGTGTTGGAGAGACAACTGTGAAAGACTGGGAATAAAAGCTTGAATCTAGAATGATTTTGCAGTCAGATTGCAACACAAGTGTCTTTATCTTCCCATTCATCATTAAAGAAATCAAAATTGGAAATTTTAGAAGATGCATTATGGCTGTGGTTTATGCAAGAAAGACATCATGGAATTTCAATCAGTGGACCCATACCCAAGGAAAAGGACCTAACCCTAAATCAAAAAATTGGTGGTGCGCAGAAATTTACTGCAAGTAATGGATGGCTTGGACGTTGGAAAAAACGTCATGGTATCCATGTATTAATCATCACTGGAGAGAAGTTATTGTCTGATCAGCATGCTGCTCAAAAATTTCTGCAGGATTTAAGAGAGCTTATCGACCAAGATAAATCAGTTGGAGGACAACTCTGCAATATAGACGAAACAGGTCTAAATTACAAAATGTTACCAACAAAAACGATGGCAAAAAAGGATGAGCCTGCAGCATCAGGATACAAATAATCCAAAGAAAGACTCATGTAGCTGCCTGCAGCAATGCAGCTGGAACTCACAAATTGCCACATTTATTGTTGGTAAATCAAAAAATCCCAGAGATTTTAAAAGTATAAATCGTTTGTCTTCACCAGTTTACTACCACTACTACTAATTGAGTCACACCACAAGAGTGTAGATTAACTGTGTGAGAATACTGGTATTGTGGTATTATGTAACTTGGAGTAGGATATACACTGGAAAGATGTGCAGCAAAGAGATTAGCAAATTCCTGAAATGAACATAATTCCACAATCTACTTGTATTCGATGGAATGGAATCTTGAACACAACTAGTATAGGAGAGGTAACAAACTTTTGACAATGACTCCCATTTAGCATGAAGAGATGCAAAAGAATTGTAATCTACACCAGATCTACTTATTTTAAGCTTCTTGTGGGTTATTTTCTTATCATATATTAATGAAATTAATTTTTACTAAACCAGTTAGGTAAGTGGGATGATCCATTCTCGTGTAAAATTTCAGGAACATACAGATTAATGGTATTATTTACAATATCATAAAAATAACAAACAGAATCATCTAATTGTTTTTCAGTCAATATAAACCAATCTATAGAGATAAAGTAATCTATCATTGCAGAATATTTTCCTTTCCTAAAGTTGACAGTTTCAAAATTAATATCTACACGTGGGGATACACCTACATGAAGTTCACACATAAGAGGAGGATGATAGGCATTACACGGCAAAAGTCACGTCAACATCATAAGCACTGTTCAATGAGCACTTTTTAATATCTGTTAAACACAAATCCAGAATCTCGCCATATTGCTTTTTAAATAAGTTTTTTGTACAAAATTCAGATATTGGCAGTGAGGTAAACTTCAGGAAAGAATGTTGACCAATTATTACCTGGCAAATTGAATCGCCAAACATAAGCGAATGGGCGTCTGTACACAAATATGCAAGACGCTTTACTTCTTCGCGATATTTTTGGTATATGCCTTGGTCAGATTTGGGAGGAATGTAAACACATCATTAAATAGTTTAAGAGATGGAGATGACACCATGAGAAAATTGTATCCAATGTTACACGAGGATGTAGCTTAAAGTTGATAAGATTTTAACATAAAATCAACACCAATTAGCACTCCACCTTCCCTTTTCTTAATACTTGTACAATCACTGCAATCAGTTCTCAAATATTTTATAAATAAAAAGTGCCTGTTGGGAATCCCATATATCGCGTGTTAGCCAAGTCTCATAGAATAATATGATATCACACTCGATATTAACAGCTGAAATACGCATGTCCTTTAATTTAGTCCGCAAACCGCGGACATTCTGATAGTATGCGGAAATATTAGTTACAAATTTCTTAAATGTTTATCTATCACTATTTTGGGAACAAAGGAGTAATCTCCGCTCTTCATAACATTTTTATAATGACGACAGTTTATTGATTTTAGTAGGATTGTCGATGTAATTATTTAATTTTGAGTCATGTTCTATTCCAGGCGATATTTTAAGCATGTAAACAATTTTAAAAAATCGTTCCACCGTATATATGAAAATAGTTTTTAACTTGAACGAGAATTTCTAAATTTACTTAAAGTTCCTTTAAAAATGAAACCAAAAGGAATGTATGATTTTATAAATAAATTTAAAGTTATTTTGATGTATACAATATCAACAAAATAAACATTAAAGAAAGACTAAAATAGTATAAAATTCTAGATATCGTACAAGGAGACGCTACGGACTGTAACTCACAGATTCGGTTCATCTTCTACCAGTGGAGAGTGTTGTTCAATATCTATAGGAATACCTTTTCGGAATTTCGAACCAATGGCTTTAACTTTAAGAGAAATAATTAATTAAAAAGTGCAAAAAAATGGACCGATTTTCAAATGCTTGTAACTTCGCTATCTCTGGAGTCTCTATGCTAGAGATAACGCTTAACATAAATCTCGCGTCCCGTACTTTTGGCATTCGAGACTCCCGCTTGCGAATTTTCTTCTCCTGCAAAATGTCCTTTTCCCTACAGGTTTTTATATCCCAATCTTCAGAAAGTAATTGAACGCTTCTAATTTCTTTACGCAGGGGAATTACTTTTAATTAATTAATAATTATCGCTCAATTTTGTCTGGTAATTAAAATTAAGCATATTATTTTTGTAAGCCATTAGCAGCATTGTCATTTTAAAACAATAAAAAAATTGTCGGAATAATTTAAAGTTAAAAAGAATAATATTACCTTTATGATTCACTACGTCACTCATTAAGGAAACTCCTCCCGTAGTGGAGTGTGTTTAACAGTAAGGCAATAAATAACACATCAAACAGCCACTTGATTTAAACTCTCATACGAGACCGTTTCATTGTGTCAAACACTGGAAAAATCTTCGGTACTTGTCCTGTGAGATAATTCCCTTCCTTCCTTCATAATTCGCACATTATACAGAGGAACCGAAAAGCTGTCACACACTCGGTGGAAATCTTTTTCTACTTGGGCCGAGCTCCCAAGGATAGTTTTCGTTGCGAAAATTGAAGTCCCGGGTTTGATTCCGGGGAATATCCTTCCAATTTGATTTACATGGGAAATCTGAAACCCACCGAGCAGGGAAATTTTCTCTTGCATATTAAAATATCTTAGAATTGTAATATCGGAGCGGGATTTGCACCGTTCTCTGAGAGAAGGAATGGAGATTCTAATTTTTATCGTAAAACGCTGCTTATCCATCTTATTTCTTCGAATTTCGCGTAAATACTGCCGTTTTTGTCACTCATTACGAGGGTGTAGCCATAGCAACAACTATTGATGGACTCGGATTCGGAATAGTCTAATAAATACACGTATTGTTTCTGTCGAACGAAAATACGCGTGTTCAATTTAATATCCCGTTCGAATGTATTTGTCATATTTTATAACGTTCAATTATGAAATTTGAGAACACAAGGAGCAACATATCTGCGGTGATTTTAAAGCTATTAGAGCCAATATAAGTAGGTATTAAATAAATGATTAAATGGAAAGCTCGCATCGTTAGTTCTGTTTGGGTCGTCTTATTATTATGTTATGCAGAGACATACTTTTCCTTCCTGTTTGTTGTTGCCAACGAAAACAATCTTCGTAACCCATGAAGTAAACAAGATCTAATTGTAAGTAATAACTTTTATTTTCTTTATCGCGCCTACTGAACATATTGATTGAAAGGAAATGGATTATTCAGGACGAAGAAGTGAACTAAAATACGTGTAGTTTCGTTACGTTTACCTACACTCAGCTTTTGTAAGTCAAAAGACATAAATAATTTACGACGAAGGAATGAGCGTGAGTGTAAAGATTAACGTACTTCATCTCAAGTGAGGTATGTATGAGTTAAATAATAATTCAATTTTCGATTGTTCTATCGCAAATTCTGTATTTCTTTGGCATCGCTTCTGATATGTCCTTTAGCAGTGCTTAGAATTTAAATTTATCTTGTTTTCTAAATTGATTATGTCAAACAATGGAGGCTTATTTCTTGTGTCGTCTCTGTTGGCCGTTACCGTGGAAACCACACGATTCAGAACTAGTTCATTCTTGTTGAAAAAACTAAAGAAGACGGAGCGGAATATGAGCGGGAGAGGTAATTAACTTGTTTTTCACCAATATTATTGAAAATCTGGCATATTTCAGAACTCGGAACGTAGCCTAGCTCAGTTGATTAGTGGAATTTTAATTAAATGCATGGTTACTTGTCGTTGCAATCAACGATCGCTATTCTAGCCCTAATTTCATCGGTACATTTTGATTCACTCGTTATCATGCTAGCAAGGTGCTTTACTTTACGATCTGAAACTGGTTCCGATGACTTTCCAACTTACGTTCAAGTTTTTCCTTTCTCCATATCCAAATCAACTTGGATTTTTTCTCATTCGTTTCCTAGGATAATTTTGCTTATTTAACCTTAGCTGTGTCCGTCCGTCTTTCGAAGCATTCGTCCTCGCTACAAAGACTAACTATTAATGCTTACACAACCAGTAAATTACTTATATAATCCTATCTCCTACAACATCTTGCTTAGCTTGAAACCATCAAAGTAGGTTTACGAGTTAATACAAACTGTAGTTTTAAGAAATTCTTTTCTTTTTGACAATCTTTGAATAGTTCAAAATGTAAAAGAAAGAGCAAAGCCGTCGACATACGTTAAATCCGAAATTCTTTTCTCATTTGTGTCGGCAGATTTTTATTTATTTATTTATTTATTTTTAGCGAACGATGTTGCCCTAGGGGTGGCAATTTTTTTATCCTGCCTGCTCCTGGCGTTCTGGGTATGGGAGGTCATTAGGCGGTACTGCGTCGGGCGCAGAAGAAGATGGAATGTTGAAGACGGCGTGCCCGACGTGGTGCATGATACCGCCAATTTGCCTGTAAGTATAATACGCGTATACTTGCGATTACATTCTTCTTCTTCTCTTATCGTATAAACCCTTCTAGTGGGTTATTTTATGTTGTTATTAACAAAAATGTTTCTGCTCTGATCCGCCTTCGGATCCCAAAGTATCATTTATGTATTTATTTATATATATTGAGAAACTTCGTCAACCTCACTTCATATCTACATAATTACGTCAACTCATCTTGTTGTTTTCTTATTCAGAATGAAGAGATTCCACGAGGAATCCTCAAAAAACACCAGGACCAGCAACACGTGAGTGTTTATCACCATGTTCTGATTTTTCTGCATATACATATTTACTCTGATGCATGAGTGGTGATGGTGCCAGTCATAGATGAAAATCTTTTTCTCTCTCAAAGATTTTAATGTATTAAATTATAGCTCACTTCCCAAAACTTGTTAAGATTGATAAGATTGTTAGTATGTCAGCTGATACTCCCAATAGGTAGTAACATTGGTGGGGATTGCCATCCCGGAGGGATTTTCTAATCCCGGGGTTACGGGATTGTGATTTTTTCAATCCCGGGATCGAGGAAAAGTGGTGGGAAATGAAAAACACACAATATTTTTAAACAATAATTTTGATCCATGCACAGACATGAAATCATCATATGCAGTTATGGAAGTAATATCAAGTTTTGACAAAATTTAAGTAACGTCAATGAAAATAACTTTTTATCAGCAGGTAAAACTGAAATCAAACACGTATTTTTGGAGAAAATGTAAAGGAAATTTAAATAACTAAAGTAGCTATTGTTGCGGTATCTTAAATTAAATTAAATTGATTGCATTTATGTAAATTAAACGGTACTATTAGATTAAGGTTCTCCTCACTTAAAAGCTATTCACAAATTTCTGAAGTACGCCCTTAAAAAACAAAGTGCATCTAATGTCGGGTCACTCATTCTTGATCTGTATTTATTGCACAGCATCCCTGCTGATGAAAAAGCCCTTTCTGATTCTACACTAGTAGGAGGAATAGCTAGCAACTGCTGGTAAAGAAACTGCAGATTTTCTCATTTACGTCCATTTTCACGGAAATCCTTTTGCTCTGGTGCTATTGATAATGCTAGATCATTTGAATTATAGCAGGAGGATTATTTCTTGAGAGTAACTAAACATTGGGTAATGACCGAATCGAGTTCTTTCTTTAACTTCTCTGAATATGATGTACCAGTCTCAAAACGTTCAGATGCTGCCGTTCGCTTAGTGTGTAAGTCATCATTTATAGATCGGCTTCTTGATGCTGATGAAACTTGCTCTTCTTTCTTGTCCAGTGCTTCATATGTTTTACTAATATTACAATAACATGTACTCGGGTTTTCTGTAACAAACATTTTTATGTTCGCTAGTGATGGCACAGAAAATATATTATCACGAGCATGTGACCCGTACTGAAGATACCTCAATACCCCTGATAACTTAGTTCGTCTCTTCATTATTTGATTTTTCATATTATGTCCTAACTCTGTATTCATATCATTCAGTTTCTTCATCATGATTTCCAACGCTGTCTCACGCGTCAAAAGATTTGCATCTCTTCGGCAAAGAGCTTCCATAGCAATTTTCGCTGGCTGCAGT
Source organism: Tanypteryx hageni (assembly GCA_028673005.1). NCBI lineage: Eukaryota > Metazoa > Arthropoda > Insecta > Odonata > Petaluridae > Tanypteryx > Tanypteryx hageni. The sequence goes on along the minus strand of CM054114.1, from coordinate 87,451,083 downwards.
GTTGCAAAAATAGAAGAAGCAAGTTCATGTTCACTCTCACTAAATGATATATCGGAATTCAGATCGATTCATTATGCAGGTTTTAAGCAATATAAAACGTTCGATCATTTCAACTAAACTGTTCCAGCGAGTTCTTATATCCATAACAAGTGATTTTTCCTCCCCCTATTGTTCGATTACATATTTCTGAAGGAATCTCTCGTTATTTGCGAGTGATTTTCTGAAGAGAATAACAGTTTTCCTTATTTTTTGAATCAATAACTTAATGTTTGTTTCTGATAGTTTGTAAGCCCCTCCGCCTTCAAACGAATCATCTTCGTCTGTTTCATCACTCGAGGAAAAGGATTCATCACTTGATTCATGTCCTTCCGATTCCGCGAATTCCATTTCTTCTTGATAATATTCATTCTTCTTTAGGTTTGCCACACCCAAAAGGATATTTTCATTTTTTTCGTTGTTCTTATTTTCCAAGAATGATGACATATCATAAACTCAGATAAAAAGCAGTGATACTCATTGAATTCCAACGACTTATATATTTTATTATACATCAAATACAATTTAATAGTTGGCGCCACCTGATAGCAAAAGCAAATATGTCAATCCCGAAATCCCGGGATTTAGGTTTACCTAATCCCGAGATTTCGGGATAGAAATTTTGGACGGGATCCCGGGACTGCAATCCCTAAACATTGGAGGTGCAAAAAGTACAGGTTCTAAGAATCTTTTCCGGAAATTATCGGACAGCTGTAGTAGAACATTTGTGGGGATCCGTTGCACGGAACACATTTACATTAAAACGGTCTGTGGAAGTTGGTATTGTAAAAATATTCAGATTTGTTCATATGGACACGGTACGAGTGGAGGCACTGAAATCATTTTGTGATTTTAACGACAAATTTTGTCGCATACGAGCACAAGATTTCTGAGACTTATGCTTACTCTTGAAAGAATAAATACTAAAAATGGTTCAACAGCTTATTTTTTTATCAGTTGAAAATGCACCCGTTATTCTTCCGAAATTTGCCGAAGATCCTAAGTCAGCACTTTGGTTCTAGTTCTTACACAATGTTGATGCCATTTCCAAAATGGAGGGGAAGCCGCATGTGAATTTTTGCGCATGTATAAGAATTTGGAAGAGAAAGAAATCTAAGTTATTTCCGCCCAATGTGAAAGAATTGGAGAGGAAAAGTGCTAACGATGGTACAGCCTTCCCTCGTTTTACGAACTTAATTCGTTCCACGAAAACTGTTCGTCAGGCGAAAACTCGTAAAACAAAGATTATTTTCCCATTGCATCGTCAAACGGTAGTTCGTAAAACGAGGGAAGGTGCATTCATTCATCCATCCATCAAGATGATCCAATCCAATTAAGTAAAGGACGCAAATTGGATGCACTCGAACAGCTAGAGATAATTATTTGTAAAGACTCGCCCCTCTTAAATGAATACCTTTTCCACAATCATTCGGCTCTATTTAGCTTACCGAATATTTTTTTAATACTTTGTATGAACATTGTTGTCTTTGGCCCTTTTACCAAGTTTTCGTAACTTTTTGTAACATTTGGCTAGTATGATGCTTTCGCCTTCGTTTCCCAACCGCTCATTCAATTACCTTAATCACCTGATGATGCTGCGATCGTAGTGAAACCGGTCGTGTTTAAATTTAAATTTGTGGAAACTACAAAGTCATTTTTTCATTATTACATATTGGAAATTATGTGACTCAGCACTTGGGCAAAAGAAATATTTTATGGAACTGTAAAATAATTTTATTTTTCTGAGATTTGAATAAGCTTTGTTACTTTTTGTTTCATTAAATTGTAAATTTTTTTGAGAAACTTAATATACTTCATTTCATGACTACGTATTGGTTTTAAGTCATACTGATGTTTTGCTCTTCAGGCTGAAGAGCAGGCGCATGACCCCTCCTCTCCTCACTTCAGACGTAGTCAACCGCCGGGAAAACACGTGAGTGTTACCCTATTTATATGGTTAATCTATATATGTCTGTGTAATAATAAAACAATAAATACATAATTATATAGTCAACAACAAAACATTAGTTCTCCTATCAAAAGATTGAAAATATAAATAACAATTATCTGTTGAATTGCATTTATGTTCTTTGTAATGTTTACATGCTTCTACCAGCTTCCTTAGTAGACCATTTTTTCCCCAGGTCAGATTTTGCGACGAGGTGACCGCGTCAAATGGCAATGGACACGCAGAATTGGTAAATTTTCATTCAAGTATCTTATTGCGCCGCCCCAGCTCGCTGCTCGCAACAATCCCGTAATGACGTTTGGCGGACGTTCTGCCTGCTAACATTCTTGCAGCTTCACAGAGCGATATAACATTAGCAAAGTATTTCAATCAAGTTCGATAAATCAAAATTCATTCTTTACCTTTTTGCGAAAAAATCTTTTTAGAATTAATTTTTAATTATTTTATTACGATGGTGGCCTGAGTCGCGCGCGGACATTTTGACAGCATGGGAAAATTTTGGCCGTTTAAAAAATAAAATACCATTTGCGAATAGGTTTAGTAAATGTTTGCCAGTAAATATGTAATACTTCTCATAACCAGCGACTTTAGCGAGGGCCAAAACGAGTATAGTGGAGCGAGGGGTTGTCGCGTGTAGCCCATGGAGCGGATGTAAACGGCTTGTGCACCATCGGCGCCAAAGTTGGATAATCTAGTAAAACTTAAAAAACGTGTTAAAATTTGCACCGGCACCGATATTACAATTCTAAGATATTTTGATACGCTAGAGAAAACTGCCCTGCACCACGGTTTTCGGATTTCCCATGTAAATCAAATGGGAAGGATAATAGATCCTGGAATCGAACCCGAGACGTTCAATATTCGAAACAAAAACTAACCTCGGGAGCTCGGCTCCAGTAGCGGGAGACTTCCACAAAGTGTCATGAAAAGCGGTCGATTGGTGCAAAAGTTCATAGATAGGGGTTCAAGAGACGGTCCGGCGTCGGCGGCCGAGGAAGGAGAGACAAGGATGAAGAAGAAGACCTCTCGTTGGAGCCGGACGGGACGGAGGAAAGCGAAAATTCGACAAGTGCGTTGAGTTATACACGTTGTAACGCGCCAGGGATGGGGGGCCGTCGGGGGCGGGTAGGGCTGTCGTCGTAGGGGGAGGGAAGGGATGGAGGTCGGGGACCGATTTCGGAGCTTCTTGGGCCTCTGAAAACTCGTGAGGCGAAACCTGGGGGATAGATTTCGTGGGGCAGATCTGTTCGGGAGGGTCGCTGGGCGTCCAAAGAGCCTGCTGCGAGGTGGGATATTGGCGAAAAAAAAATTTTCGGGGATGGGTGGGCGGGCGGGCGGTGGGTGTGAGATTGATTGATTGCAAATGTTTTATTGTTTGGGGAAATTCGTTCCATAGTCTGCAAGCGGTAATAATGATGGAACGCTGAAAATTACTGTCTTGTGATGATTAATAAGGAGTTTATGCCTCCCTCTAGTATTACGGTTATGTACAGTGTCTAAACTCCTGAATTCCGTGGAAAGATAATGTGGATTGCCATAAGTAAGTAATTGGTATAGTAAGGAAAGCAATGGAACCGTCTTCGGGACTTCAAATTTAACCAGTTTAGCTTCACGAATGAATCAGAAATGTGGTTAGGGATTAGGTATAGTTGAATTTGCTATGTAGGCCAGGGGTCGGGAAGCTGAGGCTTCTGAGCCACATGCCTCTCTTTCATGACTTTCGTGCAGCTCCCTACATTAAATCTCTCAATTAACCCATTATTCCCCAAAACGTTTTTATTTTGCATATTTTATGAAATTTTTGTATTACTATACATAAAATTGCCTTCTTTGGTAGGTTTTTCTTTTAAGTACTAAATGTACAAATTAATTCAATTATTCTTGTTTTGTCCACCTTCAAACATGTATATTTTTTTAAACTGCGAACTTGCGAATAAAGAATTTGCGTCAAAAATCTATTAATTTCAAATAGCAAAATTTCAATAAATACAATTTTTCATTCGAGAATAGTTCATATTATAGACCACTTAGCATACACTTTACTTTAGTTTAACTAATTTTATGATGCCTGTTACATAGCTTTTAATTTTACAAAAAAGGAAATTAACCAATTTTAATTCTAGCACATGTAATTATTTCATATAAAGAACTTAGGGTAGTGGTTCCCAAACTGTGTGCCGCAGTAGATTTTTATGGGTGCCGCAAAAAAACTTTGTTTAGTACATAAATGAATCAAGGATTTTCATGTGTTGGTGAGTAATTGGGCATTGAATTTTTTCTAATACATTGATTAAGTGGTAGAAACAATGAATGGATGTGTCCAAAGATTGTAACACCCGTATCTAAAAATATAAAAAGCTTGTTACAAGGCTGGTGAGACGCGAAAACCTCTTTACCTTAGAAAGTATGCCGCAACTTAAAAACGCTTGGGAACCACTGATTTAGGGTGTCGAGGAACATAGCACTCTTTACAAATAAATATTGTCCTCTTGGAACAATGTTTACAATGGCGAAAGCGTGTTGATCCCTTGGTAATTACTTGGTCTCAGACTGCCCACCCAATAAAAGAACACCACCACTTTTTCGTTCAATTAGTTGATCTGTACTGCGCAACATATTGATCATTCACATCAACCCCACACTTATTTAAATAATACTGCTAAAGTAGTGAAAGGTATAGGTACGGTTGTATTCAATTTCTTGGCTACTGAATAGGGCCTAACATTTTTTAAGAAAGAAAACAAAGTTTTGAAAATAAAAAAAATTGGCAAAATATGTGATTAGTATACCTAAAAGGGAAATCTTATCTGCCCAGTGGCAACATTTGTTGCCACCTTAGTTTGTTGTCCAACTACGGTGGTGAAAAAAAATATTTCTAGATCGTTATTTTTTCATGTTAACTCTTACACAATGTAGAATTTACAAATAGAAGGAGAGAGAGAGAGATTATAATAAAACTTTTACGGAAATTATATTCTACTTAGGGTAGAAAGATGACAAGAGGCCAATAGAAATGGACGAACATAAAGAAACATTTGAAATTTTTGTTTAAACGGTATGGAAACAAAAATAACGCGGGCATTGAATATTTATTATAGAATAAATTGAGATTATAAAAAATATAACTACATTTTCAGGTCGCTCTAATGAAAAGAAGAATAATTCTAAATTGCTTGGTAACAAATGTTGCCTCTGGACAGATATGGGTTAAAACTAAAACTAAATTGGCTTCGTTAATAATCTTAATAAAAATTGCGGAAAAATAAAAAGATGGGCCTATTATTAGAAGAACCGTTTTTTTAACAGTTATAGTCGCAAAACGTGAAACGACGGCAAGACTAATGGGGGATGGGGTGGATGATCGCCCCCGTCATCCCCCGTGGATCCGCCAATAAACGCTGCTCTTCTTATGTTACGCGTTATTCATTAATTGAAAAAGTGTCTCTTCTTGTGAGAAAGGTTGCCGACGTCTGTCCTAGGCGGCCGCCTAGATCGCCTGGCCCTATATTCGCCCCTGCCCGTCAGCATTATTATATCCGATTAAAGCACTTCTAATACGGTTTTTTGTATCTACTATGTCATTCAACCATTATCTATAATATACTGCCGTGGTTTCGCCATGCCGTCTGCCCCTCTGTCTGTCTGTCGGTCGGTCTGTTCGCTGTTCTAGAGCCCAGACGCGTACATAAAATCGAATCATATCTCGTATTTGGGCAATATATAATCTTTTGCAGACCCCATTTTCAGAAAAGTGACATTGCACAAAAATAAAGGGTAGTTTATTCATCACGATTTTTAGAAACATTTTATTTACTCAGAAATGGCTGGAGGGAATTTTATTAAAATCTATCCAATTGTAGATCCTGATGTCACAATTAATACTGCGTAATCCATATGACTCTTACAGTCACTATATGCCTTCCAGTGACATTACAATCTACGCTAAGCGACCTTACCTAAGCCCTATGACGCCACGCCTTCGCCGAGAACCACTCAAAATCTTACTACAGCATTACGGTTAAACTAAATCGAATGATATCTGACATTAGTTGATGATATCATTCATAAAAGACATTCTGAAGACATGAACGATATTTCGCAACAATTAAGGGTACTTTATTTTCGATATTTTAAAACAAAATCTTACTATAGCCTTACGGTTAAACTAAATCGAATTGTATCTCATATTAGTGGATAATGTCGTTCATAAAAGACATTCTGAAGAGATGAACTATATTGCGCAACAAATAAGTGTACTTTTTTGTAGGATATTTTTAAAGATTTACTCAACAATTGCTACAAGGATTTTGATTACATCCACCTTATCGTACACTCTTGTGTCACAAATAATACTAACGAAGCCATATATCCCAAAAAATACTAAATATCGAACTGTGGCATTAAAATATACGCTAAACCATGCGTAACATTGATTTATGAGCGATTTTCTTTTATATGCGTACTCAGTGGACCAAACGTATATGCGTATATGAGAAATTTTGTGCAATGTTAATTGCGTCGTTTTTTTTATGAGTTGGCACGAAGGCCTTAAAAGAAAAATCTTCGATGAACGTTAAAAGAAGCTGAATTTCTAAGCTGTAGAATTTAATAAACGATCTTTTATATCGAGGGAGATACTCATTTATTTTCTCTCTCTATCTCTGTCTTTCCTGTTCAGGTGGAGGTCCTGAGCGTTTCTCCGGCGGTAGGCGAAGCTGATGCGGAGGAGGAGGTGGGCGGAGGGGGAGTGGGGGTGGCGGCCATAAACGCCGCCAACTCGAGCGCCCCGGCGAAGGGCGACGCGGGGGAAGGGGAGGGCGTGGAGGTTTCACAGCCTCCCGCATCGGCGTCCAGCGTTGCGGACTTATTGGAATATCTACTTGATCTGGTAGATCTGGTAGAATGAGCCTACCATCTGGTAAGCGAATATTCTATCTAATGGTATATTAGAATTTCTGGCGATATCAATGAAAATTTGATAGATTTTCTAGTAGTTTTTAAAAGTTGCCCTTTTTCTACGCACCATAAAAAATTATATACAGATTTTCGTATATTTTTAAGCAATACAACTTTAATATCAAATAACCTGTAGTCAGGCCACCAGTGAGACTCAGAGAGGTCCGAGCCACATCCAGATTTTGAGGCCCCTCGCCGTAATAAATATAAAAATGTTAGGCATTATGTAGCCCACTTTGGTGGTCGGGGTTCGCTAAAAGGGTACAGCGGATCGATTAAAAATCAAATTGTAAGTTACGTTCGATGTCACTTCATCTTTTCTGAATGGAAGAAGAACAAGGGCCCTCTTTTCGACAAGCCCCCCAGATAGTGCCTGTGCATAATTCCATCTCTGAAAAACTGCCAAAATTTGAGGGCCCCTTAAGCTTGAGGCTAAATGCCCCCCCCCCCACATTTTCATAGGGCCTGCCTTTAGTTATTTTGCACCAGATAACCTTCCACGGCCGATATAGCTTATGTAATGGTGGCCATAAGAAATTTAGTTTAAATCACGTCGGTGTTTTTTATAACATTCCATTTTATATAAATACCAAATTAAGGTAATTAACAAATTGTTTAATATCAATTGTGAAATTTTTGTATAATATAAATTACTCATGGAAAAATAGCTAAGTGAAGCTCTATTCTACTTACGCACATACATACTTAAGATATATATCAGTAATATAATTTTTGTATTGTTGTATTACGCTGTATCACATTGACAGTGTGTAATTACTCCAACCTACAGAAATATAGACTTGTTTGGTAAAACGATCCTCAGATCAATTTATGGCCTGCATAGAACCTGAACAACATGTATATGAAGATATAGCTTTCATTTTATAATAATGTCATGATAGTAAGACATTAATTTTTATAATCTAAATAAACTATTATGAAACAATGTCATTTTTTTAGATTTTAAACATTTCATAATTTCCATTTAGCATTATCGGTTATAATAATAATAATAATTTTAATAACACTGTAGGTCTCAAATAGGCATGGAGCAGGTACATAACAGCAATAGTACATTGCTACAGAATAAATCAGTTCATGAACTTAGAAATTCTTGAACACTATAAAAATTATTATTTAACAATCAACATTTGAATCTTTTCTAATGATAGGAATACTTGAATAACATTTAACATTACAAGGTAACTTGTTATAAGGCACTGAGGTGGCATTGTTGATAGCCTATAATCCTTGATATGAACATCATCTTTGTGTCCTGTATTATAATTGTAAAGCTTCTGATTAGATTGGAACAGTGAAGAGTTTTGTTTTACAAATATACAACAATTTAAAAAATACATACCATCATATATATATATATATATAATATATATATATATATATATATATATATATATATATATATATATATATATATACACATATGTATGGGGTATTGTGATTATGCCTAAAGAAATATACAATGGTTTACCAGGAGAGCTTTGATGGCCGGCTTTTTTCAGGAAGAAGACTTTATTGGCATATTTATCATGACCCCAAAAGATTATTCCATATGACAAATAAGAATGAATCTTTTCATTATATAATAATTTTAACATTTCAATATTGAAACTTTTGAATAATCTATGTAGCATAAAATTTCCAGTTGATAATTTTTACTTTTTCCAATGACAGTGCTCGAATGAAAGTCGGCAACGCTGGTCACCAAGGCCCACGTGTCTCCCCGCCCCCAGAAGCTAACAAGTGGCTCTCATCATTGCGATGGACAGTGGGGCTGCTTTTTTAATAGATTCTTTATTTAAGGAGCTGAATAAGGTAAAATTTTCACTCAACTATATTAGAGAACATCATTACGATAATAATGAATCAAACATGTTGGGGAGTAAATCAGGATAGGAATAATAAACACAAGAGGATTTATATTCCCAGTACAGCTCATTCATTAAGTTTAGTTTTGAATGCCTGGGCAAAAATGTAGTACAAAGTATGCACTGCATATCTATACTATAGTAAATCTGCTTCTAACTTATGAGATATCATATAGGAGGATACTCTAGTTGGTAGCATGAACTAAGGCAGGTGGCATCTGGATGCGCAGAAGGCATGGAATGTCACTTGGTTTCCGTCACTCCTTCACTTGGCCATTCAGCATCAGTCTGTTACAGCAGCTTTTGGGGTGCTGTTTGTACATTTGCGGCATAATTTTCGTGTTTATTTACTTGTTTTACAATTGAGATTTAAACGGTGGTGTTCTAAAATGGAGAGCAAAGGAAGTAAGCACAATGTTTTGCACAAACAGGCAAGATAAATCATATATAAAGTGTATCGGTACTCGGGACCAGCGGAACAGGGTTGCAAAACAGGCAACTGCCTAGGGTGCCAAAGATTGAGAGGCGGAATGAAGAGTCAATGATTTGATTTCACAGCACTGTATATGTGTGTGTCTGTATTCTTTTCTTTAAGTAATGAACACTTATCATTCATCTTTGATTGATTCATTTTGCTATATTTTTTACATGCATTTGTGTTGTAAATACCTTTATATTCAAAATGATTTCAATTCCTCTTCAATGCTGTGCACAACCCCAATCCTAAAAGTATAAGAAGAACTAGTGGTCTGAAGATGTTGGCGTACCAACTAAAATATGAGCCTAAAGTTATGATTTGCTTAATCTCTTGCTAAAAAATTATCATCTTAATGCCCATTTTTACCACTGTTACTAACCATAAAGCTTTTTAATGTGGAAAGATATTGTTTTTAGTAATTATGAAAAAATATTTAATAATAAGAACAAGCTTTAATTAATATTATATTTAAGTAATACCGGTGCTTATAGACATCATTGTGTAATTACTAATAAAAGTAATTTTCAACTGTTAGATTTTTAGTCACATTTATATTGGAGTAGAGTGCCAAAAAATTGTTTGCCAAGAGTGCCAAACTGTCAGTAGTACAAAAACGAGATGGAGCATGCAGATGATTCAACACGTACAGCAGGTTACAATGTTGCCAGTTGTCAAGAGCAAACAGCGAGCGCCTGTGGCATATCATGCATCATGCATTGCTTTCTGAGCAAAAGCTTATGCAGGCTGCCGGTTTGGCAGCAATGTAACGTGTATTTCTCTCTCTCACTCTGCGCAGTAATGTTGACTCACCTGCCTTTGTCGTGCTGTAAACTATATTAGGGGGATACTAATGTTTAGGCACTTTCAGATGAGCTGGAGACACGACGTTATTATGTGTGTAGGACCTTGTGCATAACTGCCTAGACAAATCAAAAACCTCATAAATGTCAAATAATGCAGCTGCTATAAAATTACATAAAAGTTAACTTAACTGTAAATGTGAAGGCCATAGCTATTTACAAGCCCTCATTATTCTACAGTAGAACAGTTTGAATGTGTAACGTTCCTTAATTTCCAGAGCAGATCTGTGATAAATGCATAAAAATGATGCTAACAAATAGTCAAGTAGTGGACATGAAATTTCTTAATTATGAATGAAATGTGCGCGTGTATTATTGGCTAATCAACCTCTTCTTGGATTATTATAGCCATAGCTCCTTCCACACTGAACACACTCACAGAGAAGGAGGGGATCCCAGTGAGGGCTCCTCAAACCACACACACAGGAGGTCGGATCACCTTGGAAAAATCCTACCTTCGCAGGATTCAGGCCTGCTGTGTTTTCTTTGGGTAACCATATTTCAAGTACTTTACTACTATTTTTTTAAATGTTTATGTTATTTTGTAATAGCCTTTTGTCTGTGAATTAATAAATAATAATAAATCTTTTATTGCAGGTTCAGAATGTCTCAATTAATTTTATAACAAAAACTTCATTGTTGAGGAGCAACAGCTAAGATATTATGATGAATTCTGCTCAAATAGAAGGGTAAAGGGGTAATCCATCACTGAAATATTAACCATTCAGGATGTACAGGGATGCTTGAACTCCAGGGAACTTCAATCTCCTACCTGAATCAATAATGCTAAGACCACAGAGGCCAACACGTTGTCTTTCAACTGGATATCCAGGACAATTGCAAGTCAACTTTTGAGAACCTGCTCTAAATATGATTTCAAAGAATCTCCAAGCAGCCCAAGTGTTAGTGTTGCTGCTATGCTTGAACAAGTTTTGCTTAATTTACTTATATCTTTTTGTTAAAAACTAAAAATTGTGTTTTTGGTAGCATGCAGTGCAGTCATTACCTAAGTTCTAGCCACCTGTGGTTCAGAAACATCAAGTGTGAAATGCCTCCATACTTGAGCTTACCTGGTCAGAGATGTGGATTATATTTAATGTGACTGAAAGACTGTGAAATGCGCTCATACTGTAAAAATAAATAAATAAATAAATAAAATATCCAATACCCTGTCTTTTATTCAATTTTACTGTTTCTTTAATGCTGATATTTGCTTTACCTGCTTCACACTAAGATTTAAATAGAATTAAGGATTTTGTAGCTTTTCACTATAATAAACGAGCTGTATACATTATCTGTCTTACGAAATTCCGCAGATAATTAAAAACTGGTTATGCAGGAGCATTTCCTCTTTTTAAGAATATAATTGTTTTTAGCATTCAGTGGTTTTTTATTGTTCGGTTTTACAATTCTTTTCAGATCTGAATAATTTGGATATTGAAACAGTGTTGCCTTTCCAAAACTTAAAATATCTGTAGAATCAGAAAGAAAAATCTGTAGAATTATCTGTTAAAGGAATATTTATGCTCAAATTTTGTTTTATATATGTAAATTTAGGAAAAACTAAACACGGTTATTTTACTTGCTTTACTAAAGAAATAAATCAGTTTTTTATGATAATAATTATTTATTAATGGAAAAAGAAATACATCTGTTAGGAATATATAATGCAACTAGGTATGGCAATAAAACTAAATGTCTCAACCCTAAATGAAAAATATGTAAATCGATAAAATATTTTTATGAATACATATGATGAAAAAGGTAAATGAAAATTTTTAATTCCCTCTAATTTACTACAACGTGATTTAGGACTATACTTAACGATTATATTTCTCTCCTGCCTTGATCGATCTCTTTAACAGTGACTTTCTTGCATTAAAATTATAACGATATGCATTCTTTATGAATTGTTTTGTTAATATTAAACCTGCATTAAGGAGAATATCTAACGTAAGACATTACTAAGGGTAAAGTGTTTACGATAGTCGCAGGTAGGTGTTGTAGTGATGGCAACAAAAAAAATAGTGCTTTACATATCTCAAACAAAACATTATATGGAAAATGTTTCAAAAATAGGTTATTGAAAATGAAATTTCCTACAACTTTTATTCCAATACATATATACACTCATCAAATATTAAACTAAATATTTCAAAAGAATCTGATGTGGCCGCCACATTACTTTCTCCATGACTAATATTTCGAAAAATTACAAACAGTGGTTGTGGCAGCTAAAAAATATGGTTTTTAAAAATGTTTCGAACAAATGTTGTAGAATATTCAATTTCCTGCAACATTTATATACCCATACATATACCCATTGAAATAAAATTTCCAAAATTTTGACAGTTTATAATTATCAAAGCTTTCACTTTGTTAAAATCTAATACAACAATGCATTTAATATTGAATTCACATACACATAACATTTAAAAGACAAAAGTAATCAATTAAAATCTTTTTTAACACTTAGAATATACCTAATCATACTTATAATTCAAAGTTTAGTATAAAAATTTAGGTCTGTGCGGGACCTTCTACTAGAAAGTGTAGTTAAATTGAGATGCGCTAGTATATCATTATAGGAAATATCAACCAGTGAAATTACCATTTTAAATGGCAATCGATCTCAGAAATTTCTGCTGGACTCGTTCCATCATGTGGGAGTCCATTTCATAATATGGGCTCCAATTGACTGAACAATACTCCAGCTGACTGCGGACACACAGCAGTGACAGCAAATAAATTAGTAAAATCAGTTGTATTCCTGCATATAAATCCAAGAGATTCCATTGCTGCATTTGAAATATAGTAGAGGCCCTCATAACTGACCTTCGCTTAACCGACTCGCTTGATTAACTGATGTTTTATGCCCCTAGGTCTGAAAACTGAAATCCACAGTCGAGTGCAACATTTTACATAAAACGACTAGTTTAAAAGAGTTTAAACCATTCCTTTCCTTACGCATGAATCTCACGAGTTGTTCTTTGTGCTAAAATGTTTCTCATTACATAGTAATCCAGTCTAGTACGCATCTGCTGTCAGTTGTCCCACATACTAGTACTGTTCATTGTTATTTTAGTTATGATATTTAATCAATATAAAATTATGTATATATATATATTATATATTCATATTTATTTATAGGATATGGGTGAGATAAGAAAGAGAGTGGTTGTTTCCATGAAAAATAAGCTTGATGCTCTGGAGAGAATTGATAGGGGTGTGTCAGTAAGAAAAATTTCTGTGGAATTAGGTGTTGGAGAGACAACTGTGAATGACTGGGAATAAAAGCTTGAATCTAGAATGATTTTGCAGTCAGATTGCAACACAAGTGTCTTTATCTTCCCATTCAACATTAAAGAAATCTAAATTGGAAATTTTAGAAGTTGCATTATGGCTGTGGTTTATGCAAGAACGACATCATGGAATTTCAATCAGTGGACCCATACCCAAGGAAAAGGACCTAACCCTAAATCAAAAAATTGGTGGTGCGCAGAAATTTACTGCAAGTAATGGATGGCTTGGACGTTGGAAAAAACGTCATGGTATCCATGTATTAATCATCACTGGAGAGAAGTTATCGTCTGATCAGCATGCTGCTCAAAAATTTCTGCAGGATTTAAGAGAGCTTATCGACCAAGATAAATCAGTTCGAGGACAACTCTGCAATATAGACGAAACAGGTCTAAATTACAAAATGTTACCAACAAAAACAATGGCAAAAAAGGATGAGCCTGCAGCATCAGGATACAAATAATCCAAAGAAAGACTCATGTAGCTGCCTGCAGCAATGCAGCTGGAACTCACAAATTGCCACATTTATTGTTGGTAAATCAAAAAATCCCAGAGATTTTAAAAGTATAAATCGTTTGTCTTCACCAGTTTACTACCACTACTACTAATTGAGTCACACCACAAGAGTGTAGATTAACTGTGTGAGAATACTGGTATTGTGGTATTATGTAACTTGGAGTAGGATATACACTGGAAAGATGTGCAGCAAAGAGATTAGCAAATTCCTGAAATGAACATAATTCCACAATCTACTTGTATTCGATGGAATGGAATCTTGAACACAACTAGTATAGGAGAGGTAACAAACTTTTGACAATGACTCCCATTTAGCATGAAGAGATGCAAAAGAATTGTAATCTACACCAGATCTACTTATTTTAAGCTTCTTGTGGGTTATTTTCTTATCATATATTAATGAAATTAATTTTTACTAAACCAGTTGGGTAAGTGGGATGATCCATTCTCGTGTAAAATTTCAGGAACATACAGATTAATGGTATTATTTACAATATCATAAAAATAACAAACAGAATCATCTAATTGTTTTTCAGTCAATATAAACCAATCTATAGAGATAAAGTAATCTATCATTGCAGAATATTTTCCTTTCCTAAAGTTGACAGTTTCAAAATTAATATCTACACGTGGGGATACACCTACATGAAGTTCACACATAAGAGGAGGATGATAGGCATTACACGGCAAAAGTCACGTCAACATCATAAGCACTGTTCAATGAGCACTTTTTAATATCTGTTAAACACAAATCCAGAATCTCGCCATATTGCTTTTTAAATAAGTTTTTTGTACAAAATTCAGATATTGGCAGTGAGGTAAACTTCAGGAAAGAATGTTGACCAATTATTACCTGGCAAATTGAATCGCCAAACATAAGCGAATGGGCGTCTGTACACAAATATGCAAGACGCTTTACTTCTTCGCGATATTTTTGGTATATGCCTTGGTCAGATTTGGGAGGAATGTAAACACATCATTAAATAGTTTAAGAGATGGAGATGACACCATGAGAAAATTGTATCCAATGTTACACGAGGATGTAGCTTAAAGTTGATAAGATTTTAACATAAAATCAACACCAATTAGCACTCCACCTTCCCTTTTCTTAATACTTGTACAATCACTGCAATCAGTTCTCTAAATTTTATAAATAAAAAGTGCCTGTTGGGAATCCCATATATCGCGTGTTAGCCAAGTCTCATAGAATAATATGATATCACACTCGATATTAACAGCTGAAATACGCATGTCCTTTAATTTAGTCCGCAAACCGCGGACATTCTGATAGTATGCGGAAATATTAGTTACAAATTTCTTAAATGTTTATCTATCACTATTTTGGGAACAAAGGAGTAATCTCCGCTCTTCATAACATTTTTATAATGACGACAGTTTATTGATTTTAGTAGGATTGTCGATGTAATTATTTAATTTTGAGTCATGTTCTATTCCAGGCGATATTTTAAGCATGTAAACAATTTTAAAAAATCGTTCCACCGTATATATGAAAATAGTTTTTAACTTGAACGAGAATTTCTAAATTTACTTAAAGTTCCTTTAAAAATGAAACCAAAAGGAATGTATGATTTTATAAATAAATTTAAAGTTATTTTGATGTATACAATATCAACAAAATAAACATTAAAGAAAGACTAAAATAGTATAAAATTCTAGATATCGTACAAGGAGACGCTACGGACTGTAACTCACAGATTCGGTTCATCTTCTACCAGTGGAGAGTGTTGTTCAATATCTATAGGAATACCTTTTCGGAATTTCGAACCAATGGCTTTAACTTTAAGAGAAATAATTAATTAAAAAGTGCAAAAAAATGGACCGATTTTCAAATGCTTGTAACTTCGCTATCTCTGGAGTCTCTATGCTAGAGATAACGCTTAACATAAATCTCGCGTCCCGTACTTTTGGCATTCGAGACTCCCGCTTGCGAATTTTCTTCTCCTGCAAAATGTCCTTTTCCCTACAGGTTTTTATATCCCAATCTTCAGAAAGTAATTGAACGCTTCTAATTTCTTTACGCAGGGGAATTACTTTTAATTAATTAATAATTATCGCTCAATTTTGTCTGGTAATTAAAATTAAGCATATTATTTTTGTAAGCCATTAGCAGCATTGTCATTTTAAAACAATAAAAAAATTGTCGGAATAATTTAAAGTTAAAAAGAATAATATTACCTTTATGATTCGCTACGTCACTCATTAAGGAAACTCCTCCCGTAGTGGAGTGTGTTTAACAGTAAGGCAATAAATAACACATCAAACAGCCACTTGATTTAAACTCTCATACGAGACCGTTTCATTGTGTCAAACACTGGAAAAATCTTCGGTACTTGTCCTGTGAGATAATTCCCTTCCTTCCTTCATAATTCGCACATTATACAGAGGAACCGAAAAGCTGTCACACACTCGGTGGAAATCTTTTTCTACTTGGGCCGAGCTCCCAAGGATAGTTTTCGTTGCGAAAATTGAAGTCCCGGGTTTGATTCCGGGGAATATCCTTCCAATTTGATTTACATGGGAAATCTGAAACCCACCGAGCAGGGAAATTTTCTCTTGCATATTAAAATATCTTAGAATTGTAATATCGGAGCGGGATTTGCACCGTTCTCTGAGAGAAGGAATGGAGATTCTAATTTTTATCGTAAAACGCTGCTTATCCATCTTATTTCTTCGAATTTCGCGTAAATACTGCCGTTTTTGTCACTCATTACGAGGGTGTAGCCATAGCAACAACTATTGATGGACTCGGATTCGGAATAGTCTAATAAATACACGTATTGTTTCTGTCGAACGAAAATACGCGTGTTCAATTTAATATCCCGTTCGAATGTATTTGTCATATTTTATAACGTTCAATTATGAAATTTGAGAACACAAGGAGCAACATATCTGCGGTGATTTTAAAGCTATTAGAGCCAATATAAGTAGGTATTAAATAAATGATTAAATGGAAAGCTCGCATCGTTAGTTCTGTTTGGGTCGTCTTATTATTATGTTATGCAGAGACATACTTTTCCTTCCTGTTTGTTGTTGCCAACGAAAACAATCTTCGTAACCCATGAAGTAAACAAGATCTAATTGTAAGTAATAACTTTTATTTTCTTTATCGCGCCTACTGAACATATTGATTGAAAGGAAATGGATTATTCAGGACGAAGAAGTGAACTAAAATACGTGTAGTTTCGTTACGTTTACCTACACTCAGCTTTTGTAAGTCAAAAGACATAAATAATTTACGACGAAGGAATGAGCGTGAGTGTAAAGATTAACGTACTTCATCTCAAGTGAGGTATGTATGAGTTAAATAATAATTCAATTTTCGATTGTTCTATCGCAAATTCTGTATTTCTTTGGCATCGCTTCTGATATGTCCTTTAGCAGTGCTTAGAATTTAAATTTATCTTGTTTTCTAAATTGATTATGTCAAACAATGGAGGCTTATTTCTTGTGTCGTCTCTGTTGGCCGTTACCGTGGAAACCACACGATTCAGAACTAGTTCATTCTTGTTGAAAAAACTAAAGAAGACGGAGCGGAATATGAGCGGGAGAGGTAATTAACTTGTTTTTCACCAATATTATTGAAAATCTGGCATATTTCAGAACTCGGAACGTAGCCTAGCTCAGTTGATTAGTGGAATTTTAATTAAATGCATGGTTACTTGTCGTTGCAATCAACGATCGCTATTCTAGCCCTAATTTCATCGGTACATTTTGATTCTCTCGTTATCATGCTAGCAAGGTGCTTTACTTTACGATCTGAAACTGGTTCCGATGGCTTTCCAACTTACGTTCAAGTTTTTCCTTTCTCCATATCCAAATCAACTTGGATTTTTTCTCATTCGTTTCCTAGGATAATTTTGCTTATTTAACCTTAGCTGTGTCCGTCCGTCTTTCGAAGCATTCGTCCTCGCTACAAAGACTAACTATTAATGCTTACACAACCAGTAAATTACTTATATAATCCTATCTCCTACAACATCTTGCTTAGCTTGAAACCATCAAAGTAGGTTTACGAGTTAATACAAACTGTAGTTTTAAGAAATTCTTTTCTTTTTGACAATCTTTGAATAGTTCAAAATGTAAAAGAAAGAGCAAAGCCGTCGACATACGTTAAATCCGAAATTCTTTTCTCATTTGTGTCGGCAGATTTTTATTTATTTATTTATTTATTTTTAGCGAACGATGTTGCCCTAGGGGTGGCAATTTTTTTATCCTGCCTGCTCCTGGCGTTCTGGGTATGGGAGGTCATTAGGCGGTACTGCGTCGGGCGCAGAAGAAGATGGAATGTTGAAGACGGCGTGCCCGACGTGGTGCATGATACCGCCAATTTGCCTGTAAGTATAATACGCGTATACTTGCGATTACATTCTTCTTCTTCTCTTATCGTATAAACCCTTCTAGTGGGTTATTTTATGTTGTTATTAACAAAAATGTTTCTGCTCTGATCCGCCTTCGGATCCCAAAGTATCATTTATGTATTTATTTATATATATTGAGAAACTTCGTCAACCTCACTTCATATCTACATAATTACGTCAACTCATCTTGTTGTTTTCTTATTCAGAATGAAGAGATTCCACGAGGAATCCTCAAAAAACACCAGGACCAGCAACACGTGAGTGTTTATCACCATGTTCTGATTTTTCTGCATATACATATTTACTCTGATGCATGAGTGGTGATGGTGCCAGTCATAGATGAAAATCTTTTTCTCTCTCAAAGATTTTAATGTATTAAATTATAGCTCACTTCCCAAAACTTGTTAAGATTGATAAGATTGTTAGTATGTCAGCTGATACTCCCAATAGGTAGTAACATTGGTGGGGATTGCCATCCCGGAGGGATTTTCTAATCCCGGGGTTACGGGATTGTGATTTTTTCAATCCCGGGATCGAGGAAAAGTGGTGGGAAATGAAAAACACACAATATTTTTAAACAATAATTTTGATCCATGCACAGACATGAAATCATCATATGCAGTTATGGAAGTAATATCAAGTTTTGACAAAATTTAAGTAACGTCAATGAAAATAACTTTTTATCAGCAGGTAAAACTGAAATCAAACACGTATTTTTGGAGAAAATGTAAAGGAAATTTAAATAACTAAAGTAGCTATTGTTGCGGTATCTTAAATTAAATTAAATTGATTGCATTTATGTAAATTAAACGGTACTATTAGATTAAGGTTCTCCTCACTTAAAAGCTATTCACAAATTTCTGAAGTACGCCCTTAAACAACAAAGTGCATCTAATGTCGGGTCACTCATTCTTGATCTGTATTTATTGCACAGCATCCCTGCTGATGAAAAAGCCCTTTCTGATTCTACACTAGTAGGAGGAATAGCTAGCAACTGCTGGTAAAGAAACTGCAGATTTTCTCATTTACGTCCATTTTCACGGAAATCCTTTTGCTCTGGTGCTATTGATAATGCTAGATCATTTGAATTATAGCAGGAGGATTATTTCTTGAGAGTAACTAAACATTGGGTAATGACCGAATCGAGTTCTTTCTTTAACTTCTCTGAATATGATGTACCAGTCTCAAAACGTTCAGATGCTGCCGTTCGCTTAGTGTGTAAGTCATCATTTATAGATCGGCTTCTTGATGCTGATGAAACTTGCTCTTCTTTCTTGTCCAGTGCTTCATATGTTTTACTAATATTACAATAACATGTACTCGGGTTTTCTGTAACAAACATTTTTATGTTCGCTAGTGATGGCACAGAAAATATATTATCACGAGCATGTGACCCGTACTGAAGATACCTCAATACCCCTGATAACTTAGTTCGTCTCTTCATTATTTGATTTTTCATATTATGTCCTAACTCTGTATTCATATCATTCAGTTTCTTCATCATGATTTCCAACGCTGTCTCACGCGTCAAAAGATTTGCATCTCTTCGGCAAAGAGCTTCCATAGCAATTTTCGCTGGCTGCAGTGTTGCAAAAATAGAAGAAGCAAGTTCATGTTCACTCTCACTAAATGATATATCGGAATTCAGATCGATTCATTATGCAGGTTTTAAGCAATATAAAACGTTCGATCATTTCAACTAAACTGTTCCAGCGAGTTCTTATATCCATAACAAGTGATTTTTCCTCCCCCTATTGTTCGATTACATATTTCTGAAGGAATCTCTCGTTATTTGCGAGTGATTTTCTGAAGAGAATAACAGTTTTCCTTATTTTTTGAATCAATAACTTAATGTTTGTTTCTGATAGTTTGTAAGCCCCTCCGCCTTCAAACGAATCATCTTCGTCTGTTTCATCACTCGAGGAAAAGGATTCATCACTTGATTCATGTCCTTCCGATTCCGCGAATTCCATTTCTTCTTGATAATATTCATTCTTCTTTAGGTTTGCCACACCCCAAAGGATATTTTTCATTTTTTTCGTTGTTCTTATTTTCCAAGAATGATGACATATCATAAACTCAGATAAAAAGCAGTAATACTCATTGAATTCCAACGACTTATATATTTTATTATACATCAAATACAATTTAATAGTTGGCGCCACCTGATAGCAAAAGCAAATATGTCAATCCCGAAATCCCGGGATTTAGGTTTACCTAATCCCGAGATTTCGGGATAGAAATTTTGGACGGGATCCCGGGACTGCAATCCCTAAACATTGGAGGTGCAAAAAGTACAGGTTCTAAGAATCTTTTCCGGAAATTATCGGACAGCTGTAGTAGAACATTTGTGGGGATCCGTTGCACGGAACACATTTACATTAAAGCGGTCTGTGGAAGTTGGTATTGTAAAAATATTCAGATTTGTTCATATGGACACGGTACGAGTGGAGGCACTGAAATCATTTTGTGATTTTAACGACAAATTTTGTCGCATACGAGCACAAGATTTCTGAGACTTATGCTTACTCTTGAAAGAATAAATACTAAAAATGGTTCAACAGCTTATTTTTTTATCAGTTGAAAATGCACCCGTTATTCTTCCGAAATTTGCCGAAGATCCTAAGTCAGCACTTTGGTTCTAGTTCTTACACAATGTTGATGCCATTTCCAAAATGGAGGGGAAGCCGCATGTGAATTTTTGCGCATGTATAAGAATTTGGAAGAGAAAGAAATCTAAGTTATTTCCGCCCAAAGTGAAAGAATTGGAGAGGAAAAGTGCTAACGATGGTACAGCCTTCCCTCGTTTTACGAACTTAATTCGTTCCACGAAAACTGTTCGTCAGGCGAAAACTCGTAAAACAAAGATTATTTTCCCATTGCATCGTCAAACGGTAGTTCGTAAAACGAGGGAAGGTGCATTCATTCATCCATCCATCAAGATGATCCAATCCAATTAAGTAAAGGACGCAAATTGGATGCACTCGAACAGCTAGAGATAATTATTTGTAAAGACTCGCCCCTCTTAAATGAATACCTTTTCCACAATCATTCGGCTCTATTTAGCTTACCGAATATTTTTTTAATACTTTGTATGAACATTGTTGTCTTTGGCCCTTTTACCAAGTTTTCGTAACTTTTTGTAACATTTGGCTAGTATGATGCTTTCGCCTTCGTTTCCCAACCGCTCATTCAATTACCTTAATCAAATGATGATGCTGCGATCGTAGTGAAACCGGTCGTGTTTAAATTTAAATTTGTGGAAACTACAAAGTCATTTTTTCATTATTACATATTGGAAATTATGTGACTCAGCACTTGGGCAAAAGAAATATTTTATGGAACTGTAAAATAATTTTATTTTTCTGAGATTTGAATAAGCTTTGTTACTTTTTGTTTCATTAAATTGTAAATTTTTTTGAGAAACTTAATATACTTCATTTCATGACTACGTATTGGTTTTAAGTCATACTGATGTTTTGCTCTTCAGGCTGAAGAGCAGGCGCATGACCCCTCCTCTCCTCACTTCAGACGTAGTCAACCGCCGGGAAAACACGTGAGTGTTACCCTATTTATATGGTTAATCTATATATGTCTGTGTAATAATAAAACAATAAATACATAATTATATAGTCAACAACAAAACATTAGTTCTCCTATCAAAAGATTGAAAATATAAATAACAATTATCTGTTGAATTGCATTTATGTTCTTTGTAATGTTTACATGCTTCTACCAGCTTCCTTAGTAGACCATTTTTTCCCCAGGTCAGATTTTGCGACGAGGTGACCGCGTCAAATGGCAATGGACACGCAGAATTGGTAAATTTTCATTCAAGTATCTTATTGCGCCGCCCCAGCTCGCTGCTCGCAACAATCCCGTAATGACGTTTGGCGGACGTTCTGCCTGCTAACATTCTTGCAGCTTCACAGAGCGATATAACATTAGCAAAGTATTTCAATCAAGTTCGATAAATCAAAATTCATTCTTTACCTTTTTGCGAAAAAATCTTTTTAGAATTAATTTTTAATTATTTTATTACGATGGTGGCCTGAGTCGCGCGCGGACATTTTGACAGCATGGGAAAATTTTGGCCGTTTAAAAAATAAAATACCATTTGCGAATAGGTTTAGTAAATGTTTGCCAGTAAATATGTAATACTTCTCATAACCAGCGACTTTAGCGAGGGCCAAAACGAGTATAGTGGAGCGAGGGGTTGTCGCGTGTAGCCCATGGAGCGGATGTAAACGGCTTGTGCACCATCGGCGCCAAAGTTGGATAATCTAGTAAAACTTAAAAAACGTGTTAAAATTTGCACCGGCACCGATATTACAATTCTAAGATATTTTGATACGCTAGAGAAAACTGCCCTGCACCACGGTTTTCGGATTTCCCATGTAAATCAAATGGGAAGGATAATAGATCCTGGAATCGAACCCGAGACGTTCAATATTCGAAACAAAAACTAACCTCGGGAGCTCGGCTCCAGTAGCGGGAGACTTCCACAAAGTGTCATGAAAAGCGGTCGATTGGTGCAAAAGTTCATAGATAGGGGTTCAAGAGACGGTCCGGCGTCGGCGGCCGAGGAAGGAGAGACAAGGATGAAGAAGAAGACCTCTCGTTGGAGCCGGACGGGACGGAGGAAAGCGAAAATTCGACAAGTGCGTTGAGTTATACACGTTGTAACGCGCCAGGGATGGGGGGCCGTCGGGGGCGGGTAGGGCTGTCGTCGTAGGGGGAGGGAAGGGATGGAGGTCGGGGACCGATTTCGGAGCTTCTTGGGCCTCTGAAAACTCGTGAGGCGAAACCTGGGGGATAGATTTCGTGGGGCAGATCTGTTCGGGAGGGTCGCTGGGCGTCCAAAGAGCCTGCTGCGAGGTGGGATATTGGCGAAAAAAAAATTTTCGGGGATGGGTGGGAGGGCGGGCGGTGGGTGTGAGATTGATTGATTGCAAATGTTTTATTGTTTGGGGAAATTCGTTCCATAGTCTGCAAGCGGTAATAATGATGGAACGCTGAAAATTACTGTCTTGTGATGATTAATAAGGAGTTTATGCCTCCCTCTAGTATTACGGTTATGTACAGTGTCTAAACTCCTGAATTCCGTGGAAAGATAATGTGGATTGCCATAAGTAAGTAATTGGTATAGTAAGGAAAGCAATGGAACCGTCTTCGGGACTTCAAATTTAACCAGTTTAGCTTCACGAATGAATCAGAAATGTGGTTAGGGATTAGGTATAGTTGAATTTGCTATGTAGGCCAGGGGTCGGGAAGCTGAGGCTTCTGAGCCACATGCCTCTCTTTCATGACTTTCGTGCAGCTCCCTACATTAAATCTCTCAATTAACCCATTATTCCCCAAAACGTTTTTATTTTGCATATTTTATGAAATTTTTGTATTACTATACATAAAATTGCCTTCTTTGGTAGGTTTTTCTTTTAAGTACTAAATGTACAAATTAATTCAATTATTCTTGTTTTGTCCACCTTCAAACATGTATATTTTTTTAAACTGCGAACTTGCGAATAAAGAATTTGCGTCAAAAATCTATTAATTTCAAATAGCAAAATTTCAATAAATACAATTTTTCATTCGAGAATAGTTCATATTATAGACCACTTAGCATACACTTTACTTTAGTTTAACTAATTTTATGATGCCTGTTACATAGCTTTTAATTTTACAAAAAAGGAAATTAACCAATTTTAATTCTAGCACATGTAATTATTTCATATAAAGAACTTAGGGTAGTGGTTCCCAAACTGTGTGCCGCAGTAGATTTTTATGGGTGCCGCAAAAAAACTTTGTTTAGTATATAAATGAATCAAGGATTTTCATGTGTTGGTGAGTAATTGGGCATTGAATTTTTTCTAATACATTGATTAAGTGGTAGAAACAATGAATGGATGTGTCCAAAGATTGTAACACCCGTATCTAAAAATATAAAAAGCTTGTTACAAGGCTGGTGAGACGCGAAAACCTCTTTACCTTAGAAAGTATGCCGCAACTTAAAAACGCTTGGGAACCACTGATTTAGGGTGTCGAGGAACATAGCACTCTTTACAAATAAATATTGTCCTCTTGGAACAATGTTTACAATGACGAAAGCGTGTTGATCCCTTGGTAATTACTTGGTCTCTGACATCGCGTTTGATTGAATCCAGTCCGAGCGAAATAGATGCGCGTGGATCTCTCCCAGCGGTCTCTGAGCCATAACGTCGCAAAAGGAACTAAACACATTCCCTACGAAAATCTAAAATGGAATATTGTTATTCAATTAACTTCTATAAACATACCACCCTTCTTCGCAGGAAACATAGACTGCCCACCCAATAAAAGAACACCACCACTTTTTCGTTCAATTAGTTGATCTGTACTGCGCAACATATTGATCATTCACATCAACCCCACACTTATTTAAATAATACTGCTAAAGTAGTGAAAGGTATAGGTACGGTTGTATTCAATTTCTTGGCTACTGAATAGGGCCTAACATTTTTTAAGAAAGAAAACAAAGTTTTGAAAATAAAAAAAATTGGCAAAATATGTGATTAGTATACCTAAAAGGGAAATCTTATCTGCCCAGTGGCAACATTTGTTGCCACCTTAGTTTGTTGTCCAACTACGGTGGTGAAAAAAAATATTTCTAGATCGTTATTTTTTCATGTTAACTCTTACACAATGTAGAATTTACAAATAGAAGGAGAGAGAGAGAGATTATAATAAAACTTTTACGGAAATTATATTCTACTTAGGGTAGAAAGATGACAAGAGGCCAATAGAAATGGACGAACATAAAGAAACATTTGAAATTTTTGTTTAAACGGTATGGAAACAAAAATAACGCGGGCATTGAATATTTATTATAGAATAAATTGAGATTATAAAAAATATAACTACATTTTCAGGTCGCTCTAATGAAAAGAAGAATAATTCTAAATTGCTTGGTAACAAATGTTGCCTCTGGACAGATATGGGTTAAAACTAAAACTAAATTGGCTTCGTTAATAATCTTAATAAAAATTGCGGAAAAATAAAAAGATGGGCCTATTATTAGAAGAACCGTTTTTTTAACAGTTATAGTCGCAAAACGTGAAACGACGGCAAGACTAATGGGGGATGGGGTGGATGATCGCCCCCGTCATCCCCCGTGGATCCGCCAATAAACGCTGCTCTTCTTATGTTACGCGTTATTCATTAATTGAAAAAGTGTCTCTTCTTGTGAGAAAGGTTGCCGACGTCTGTCCTAGGCGGCCGCCTAGATCGCCTGGCCCTATATTCGCCCCTGCCCGTCAGCATTATTATATCCGATTAAAGCACTTCTAATACGGTTTTTTGTATCTACTATGTCATTCAACCATTATCTATAATATACTGCCGTGGTTTCGCCATGCCGTCTGCCCCTCTGTCTGTCTGTCGGTCGGTCTGTTCGCTGTTCTAGAGCCCAGACGCGTACATAAAATCGAATCATATCTCGTATTTGGGCAATATATAATCTTTTGCAGACCCCATTTTCAGAAAAGTGACATTGCACAAAAATAAAGGGTAGTTTATTCATCACGATTTTTAGAAACATTTTATTTACTCAGAAATGGCTGGAGGGAATTTTATTAAAATCTATCCAATTGTAGATCCTGATGTCACAATTAATACTGCGTAATCCATATGACTCTTACAGTCACTATATGCCTTCCAGTGACATTACAATCTACGCTAAGCGACCTTACCTAAGCCCTATGACGCCACGCCTTCGCCGAGAACCACTCAAAATCTTACTACAGCATTACGGTTAAACTAAATCGAATGATATCTGACATTAGTTGATGATATCATTCATAAAAGACATTCTGAAGACATGAACGATATTTCGCAACAATTAAGGGTACTTTATTTTCGATATTTTAAAACAAAATCTTACTATAGCCTTACGGTTAAACTAAATCGAATTGTATCTCATATTAGTGGATAATGTCGTTCATAAAAGACATTCTGAAGAGATGAACTATATTGCGCAACAAATAAGTGTACTTTTTTGTAGGATATTTTTAAAGATTTACTCAACAATTGCTACAAGGATTTTGATTACATCCACCTTATCGTACACTCTTGTGTCACAAATAATACTAACGAAGCCATATATCCCAAAAAATACTAAATATCGAACTGTGGCATTAAAATATACGCTAAACCATGCGTAACATTGATTTATGAGCGATTTTCTTTTATATGCGTACTCAGTGGACCAAACGTATATGCGTATATGAGAAATTTTGTGCAATGTTAATTGCGTCGTTTTTTTTATGAGTTGGCACGAAGGCCTTAAAAGAAAAATCTTCGATGAACGTTAAAAGAAGCTGAATTTCTAAGCTGTAGAATTTAATAAACGATCTTTTATATCGAGGGAGATAGTCATTTATTTTCTCTCTCTATCTCTGTCTTTCCTGTTCAGGTGGAGGTCCTGAGCGTTTCTCCGGCGGTAGGCGAAGCTGATGCGGAGGAGGAGGTGGGCGGAGGAGGAGTGGGGGTGGCGGCCATAAACGCCGCCAACTCGAGCGCCGCGGCGAAGGGCGACGCGGGGGAAGGGGAGGGCGTGGAGGTTTCACAGCCTCCAGCATCGGCGTCCAGCGTTGCGGACCTATTGGAATATCTACTTGATCTGGTAGATCTGGTAGAATGAGCCTACCATCTGGTAAGCGAATATTCTATCTAATGGTATATTAGAATTTATGGCGATATCAATGAAAATTTGATAGATTTTCTAGTAGTTTTTAAAAGTTGCCCTTTTTCTACGCACCATAAAAAATTATATACAGATTTTCGTATATTTTTAAGCAATACAACTTTAATATCAAATAACCTGTAGTCAGGCCACCAGTGAGACTCAGAGAGGTCCGAGCCACATCCAGATTTTGAGGCCCCTCGCCGTAATAAATATAAAAATGTTAGGCATTATGTAGCCCACTTTGGTGGTCGGGGTTCGCTGAAAGGTTACAGCGGATCGATTAAAAATCAAATTGTAAGTTACGTTCGATGTCACTTCATCTTTTCTGAATGGAAGAAGAACAAGGGCCCTCTTTTCGACAAGCCCCCCAGATAGTGCCTGTGCATAATTCCATCTCTGAAAAACTGCCAAAATTTGAGGGCCCCTTAAGCTTGAGGCCAAATGCCCCCCCCCCACATTTTCATAGGGCCTGCCTATAGTTATTTTGCACCAGATAACCTTCCACGACCGATATAGCTTATGTAATGGTGGCCATAAGAAATTTAGTTTAAATCACGTCGGTGTTTTTTATAACATTCCATTTTATATAAATACCAAATTAAGGTAATTAACAAATTGTTTAATATCAATTGTGAAATTTTTGTATAACATAAATTACTCATGGAAAAAAAGCTATGTGAAGCTCTATTCTACTTACGCACATACATACTTAAGATATATATCAGTAATATATAATTTTTGTATTGTTGTATTACGCTGTATCACATTGACAGTGTGTAATTACTCCAACCTACAGAAATGTAGACTTGTTTGGTAAAACGATCCTCAGATCAATTTATGGCCTGCATAGAACCTGAACAACATGTATATGAAGATATAGCTTTCATTTTATAATAATGTCATGATAGTAAGACATTAATTTTTATAATCTAAATAAACTATTATGAAACAATGTCATTTTTTTAGATTTTAAACATTTCATAATTTCCATTTAGCATTATCGGTTATAATAATAATAATAATTTTAATAACACTGTAGGTCTCAAATAGGCATGGAGCAGGTACATAACAGCAATAGTACATTGCTACAGAATAAATCAGTTCATGAACTTAGAAATTCTTGAACACTATAAAAATTATTATTTAACAATCAACATTTGAATCTTTTCTAATGATAGGAATACTTGAATAACATTTAACATTACAAGGTAACTTGTTATAAGGCACTGAGGTGGCATTGTTGATAGCCTATAAACCTTGATATGAACATCATCTTTGTGTCCTGTATTATAATTGTAAAGCTTCTGATTAGATTGGAACAGTGAAGAGTTTTGTTTTACAAATATACAACAATTTAAAAAATACATACCATCATATATATATATATATACACATATGTATGGGGTATTGTGATTATGCCAAAAGAAATATACAATGGTTTACCAGGAGAGCTTTATTGACATACTGGCATATTAATCATGACCCCAAAAGATTATTCCATATGACAAATAAGAATGAATCTTTTCATTATATAATAATTTTAACATTTCAATATTGAAACTTTTGAATAATCTATGTAGCATAAAATTTCCAGTTGATAATTTTTACTTTCTCCAATGACAGTGCTCGAATGAAAGTCGGCAACGCTGGTCACCAAGGCCCACGTGTCTCCCCACCCCCAGAAGCTAACAAGTGGCTCTCATCATTGCGATGGCTGCTTTTTTAATAGATTCTTTATTTAAGGAGCTGAATAAGGTAAAATTTTCACTCAACTATATTAGAGAACATCATTACGATAATAATGAATCAAACATGTTGGGGAGTAAATCAGGATAGGAATAATAAACACAAGAGGATTTATATTCCCAGTACAGCTCATTCATTAAGTTTAGTTTTGAATGCCTGGGCAAAAAGGTAGTACAAAGTATGCACTGCATATCTATACTATAGTAAATCTGCTTCTAACTTATGAGATATCATATAGGAGGATACTCTAGTTGGTAGCATGAACTAAGGCAGGTGGCATCTGGATGCGCAGAAGGCATGGAATGTCATTTGGTTTCCGTCACTCCTTCACTTGGCCATTCAGCATCAGTCTGTTACAGCAGCTTTTGGGGTGCTGTTTGTACATTTGCGGCATAATTTTCGTGTTTATTTACTTGTTTTACAATTGAGATTTAAACGGTGGTGTTCTAAAATGGAGAGCAAAGTAAGTAAGCACAATGTTTTGCACAAACAAGCAAGATAAATCATATATAAAGTGTATCGGTACTCGGGACCAGCGGAACAGGGTTGCAAAACAGGCAACTGCCTAGGGTGCCAAAGATTGAGAGGGGGAATGAAGAGTCAATGATTTGATTTCACAGCACTGTATATGTGTGTGTCTGTATTCTTTTCTTTAAGTAATGTATACTTATCATTCATCTTTGATTGATTCATTTTGCTATATTTTTTACATGCATTTGTGTTGTATAAACCTTTATATTCAAAATGATTTCAATTCCTCTTCAATGCTGTGCACTACCCCAATCCTAAAAGTATAAGAAGAACTAGCGGTCTGAAGATGTTGGCATACCAACTAAAATATGAGCCTAAAGTTATGATTTGCTTAATCTCTTGCTAAGAAATTATCATCTTAATGCCCATTTTTACCACTGTTACTAACCATAAAGCTTTTTAATGTGGAAAAATATTGTTTTTAGTAATTATGAAAAAATATTTAATAATAAAAACAAGCTTTAATTAATATTATATTTAAGTAATACCGGTGCTTATAGACATCATTGTGTAATTACTAATAAAAGTAATTTTCAACTGCTAGAATTTTAGTCACATTTATATTGGATTAGAGTGCCAAAAAATTGTTTGCCAAGAGTGCCAAACTGTCAGTAGTACAAAAACGAGTTGGAGAATGCAGATCAACACGTACAGCAGATTGCAATGTTGCCAGTTGTCAAGAGCGAACAGGGAGCGCCTGTGGCATATCATGCATCATGCATTGCTTTCTGAGCAAAAGCTTATGCAGGCTGCCGGTTTGGCAGCAATGTAACGTGTATTTCTCTCTCTCACTCTGCGCAGTAAAGTTGACTCACCTGCCTTTATAGCCTTTATAGCCATAGCTCCTTCCACACTGAACACACTCACAGAGAAGGAGGGGATCCCAGTGAGGGCTCCTCAAACCACACAAACAGGAGGTCGGATCACCTTGGAAAAATCCTACCTTCGCAGGATTCAGGCCTGCTGTGTTTTCTTTGGGTAACCATATTTCAAGTACTTTACTACTATTTTTTTTAATGTTTATGTTATTTTGTAATAGCCTTTTGTCTGTGAATTAATAAATAATAATAAATCTTTTATTGCAGGTTCAGAATGTCTCAATTAATTTTATAACAAAAACTTCATTGTTGAGGAGCAACAGCTAAGATATTATGATGAATTCTGCTCAAATAGAAGGGTAAAGGGGTAATCCATCAATGAAATATTAAACATTCAGGATGTACAGGGATGCTTGAACTCCAGGAAACTTCAATATCCTACCTGAATCAATAATGCTAAGACCACAGAGGCCAACACGTTGTCTTTCAACTGGATATCCAGGACAATTGCAAGTCAACTTTTGAGAACCTGCTCTAAATATGATTTCAAAGAATCTCCAAGCAGCCCAAGTGTTAGTGTTGCTGCTATGCATGAACATGTTTTGCTGAATTTACTTATATCTTTTTGTTAAAAACTAAAAATTGTGTTTTTGGTAGCATGCAGTGCAGTCATTACCTAAGTTCTAGCCACCTGTGGTTCAGAAACATCAAGTGTGAAATGCCTCCATACTTGAGCTTACCTGGTCAGAGAGGTGGATTATATTTAATGTGACTGAAAGACTGTCAAATGCGCTCATACTGAAAAAATAAATAAATAATAAATAAAATATCCAATACCCTGTCTTTTATTCAATTTTACTGTTTCTTTAATGCTGATATTTGCTTTACCTGCTTCACACTAAGATTTAAATAGAATTAAGGATTTTGTAGCTTTTCACTATAATAAACGAGCTGTATACATTATCTGTCTTACGAAATTCCGCAGATAATTAAAAATTGGTTATGCAGGAGCATTTCCTCTTTTTAAGAATATAATTGTTTTTAGCATTCAGTGGTTTTTTATTGTTCGGTTTTACAATTCTTTTCAGATCTGAATAATTTGGATATTGAAACAGTGTTGCCTTTCCAAAACTTAAAATATCTGTAGAATCAGAAAGAAAAATCTGTAGAATTATCTGTTAAAGGAATATTTATGCTCAAATTTTGTTTAATATATGTAAATTTAGGAAAAACTGAACACGGTTATTTTACTTGCTTTACTAAAGAAATAAATCAGTTTTTATGATAATAATTATTTATTAATGGAAAAATAAATACATCTGTTAGGAATATATAATGCAACTAGGTATGGCAATAAAACTAAATGGCTCAACCTTAAATGAAAAATATGTTAATCGATAAAATATTTTTATGAATACATATGATGAAAAAGGTAAATGAAAATTTTTAATTCCCTCTAATTTACTACAACGTGATTTAGGACTATACTTAACGATTATATTTCTCTCCTGCCTTGATTGCTCTCTTTAACAGTGACTTTCTTGCATTAAAATTATAACGATATGCATTCTTTATGAATTGTTTTGTTAATATTAAACCTGCATTTAGGAGAATATCTAACGTAAGACATTACTAAGAGTAAAGTGTTTACGATAGTCGCAGGTAGGTGTTGTAGTGATGGCAACAAAAAAAATAGTGTTTTACATATCTCAAACAAAACATTATATGGAAAATGTTTCAAAAATAGGTTATTGAAAATGAAATTTCCTACAACTTTTATTCCAACACATTTATACACTCATCAAATATTAAAGCAAATATTTCAAAAGAATCTGATGTGGCCGCCACATTACTTTCTCCATGACTAATATTTCGAAAAATTACAAACTGTGGTTGTGGCAGCTAAAAAATATGGTTTTTAAAAATGTTTCGAACAAATGTTGTAGAATATTCAATTTCCTGCAACATTTATATACCCATACATATACCCATTGATATAAAATTTACAAAAATATGACAGTTTATATTTATCAAAGCTTTCACTTTGTAAAAATTAAATACAACAATGCATTTAATATTGAATTCACATACACATAACATTTAAAAGACAAAAGTAATCAATTAAAATCTTTTTTAACACTTAGAATATACCTAATCATACATATATTTCAAAGTCAAATATAAACCTTATTTTTCCTTTTATATTCTTGGAGAGATCTGATCAAATCAATTGTAGCCTAGCCTCCACATACATGTGATAGGTGAATTAAAAGTGTAATTATTTCTATGATAACCTGGATGACATATAACAAAAGAGCTTATTGAGTGAGCAGGGATCCTTAAATTTATAAACGATAATAAATTAGGGCAATCAAACAAATTATTAATTATTTAGTATAAAAATTTAGGTCTGTGCTGGACCTTCTACTAGAAAGTGTAGTTAAATTGAGATGTGCTAGTATATCATTATAGGAAATATCAACCAGTGAAAT
This sequence comes from Tanypteryx hageni, assembly GCA_028673005.1. Classification (NCBI taxonomy): domain Eukaryota; kingdom Metazoa; phylum Arthropoda; class Insecta; order Odonata; family Petaluridae; genus Tanypteryx; species Tanypteryx hageni. The sequence goes on along the minus strand of CM054114.1, from coordinate 87,418,391 downwards.
TACCATTTTAAATGGCAATCGATCTCAGAAATTTCTGCTGGACTCGTTCCATCATGTGGGAGTCCATTTCATAATATGGGCTCCAATTGACTGAACAATACACCAACTGACTGCGGACACACAGCAGTGACAGCAAATAAATTAGTAAAATCAGTTGTATTCCTGCATATAAATCCAAGAGATTCCATTGCTGCATTTGAAATATAGTAGAAGCCCTCATAACTGACAATCAATTAACCGACTCGCTGGATTAACTGACGTTTTATGCCCCTAGGTCTGAAAACTGAAATCCACAGTCGAGTGCGACATTTTACATAAAACGACTAGTTTAAAAGAGTTTTAACCATTCCTTTCATTACGCATCAATTTCACGAGTTGTTCTTTGTGCTAAAATGTTTCTCATTACATAGAAATCCAGTCTAGTACGCATCTGCTGTCAGTTGTCAACACAGTCTGCTGTCAGTTATCCCACATACTAGTACAGTTCATTGTTATTTTTGTTATGATATTTAATCAATATAAAATTATGTATATATATATATATATCTATATATATATATATATATAATATATTCATATTTATTTATAGGATATGGGTGAGATAAGAAAGAGAGTGGTTGTTTCCATGAAAACTAAGCTTGACGCTCTGGAGAGAATTGATAGGGGTGTGTCAGTAAGAAAAATTTCTGTGGAATTAGGTGTAGGAGAGACAACTGTGAATGACTGGGAATAAAAGCTTGAATCTAGAATGATTTTGCAGTCAGATTGCAACACAAGTGTCTTTATCTTCCCATTCAACATTAAAGAAATCTAAATTGGAAATTTTAGAAGTTGCATTATGGCTGTGGTTTATGCAAGAACGACATCATGGAATTTCAATCAGTGGACCCATACCCAAGGAAAAGGACCTAACCCTAAATCAAAAAAATTGGTGGTGCGCAGAAATTTACTGCAAGTAATGGATGGCTTGGACGTTGGAAAAAACGTCATGGTATCCATGTATTAATCATCACTGGAGAGAAGTTATCGTCTGATCATGCTGCTCAAAAATTTCTGCAGGATTTAAGAGAGCTTATCGACCAAGATAAATCAGTTGGAGGACAACTCTGCAATATAGACGAAACAGGTCTAAATTACAAAATGTTACCAACAAAAACGATGGCAAAAAAGGATGAGCCTGCAGCATCAGGATACAAATAATCCAAATAAAGACTCATGTAGTTGCCTGCAGCAATGCAGCTGGAACTCACAAATTGCTACATTTATTGTTGGTAAATCAAAAAATCCCAGAGATTTTAAAAGTATAAATCGTTTGTCTTCACCAGTTTACTAGCGATCACAAAAATCAGCCTGAATGGATTCTGCATTATTCAGAGAATTGTTTTTCATGAGTTTGTATCTTCTATAATAAGACACTTGAAAAAACTGAACTTACCTGGAAAGGCCATTCTCATTCTGGATAATGCTCCTTTGCATCCCAATTGCAAGGAACTTAAAGATATGGACATAAAGGTCATATTTTTACCAGCAAATGTAACATCCTTAACTCAGCCTATGGATCAAGGTGTTTTAGAGAGCTTAAAAAGAAGATACAGGCGAAAATTTCTGAGTTCAGTTTTGAAAAAAATAGAAGATAAAAATATAGGTCTTATGGAAAGACATCAGCATCAAAGATGTTGTTTACAACTTAGCACAAGCTTGGAACAAAATCCCAAGTTCAACATTTACTAAATCTTGGAGAAAACTTTGGCTTGAGGATGACATCGATGATAAAAATTCTGAACTGGAAGAATGAGATGAATTAAGTCTATTAAGTGTTGCAAGGCAAATTGAAGGTTCTGAAGATTTACAGCAAGAAGACATAAAGCAATGGATCCAAGGTGACCATTTATTGGAGAAAGAAATTATGGAGGATGAATAAATAATACAGTCCGTGATGGAAACAGAAGGATCAAAGTTTGAAGAGGAAGAAGAATTAAATACAGAGCCAAAAACTCCTCATGCAGCAGCCAGAGATGCCCTAGATGTAGTTTTGCAGTACATTGAACTAGAGTCTGATTCAGCTGTTAACGATGTGATCATGATAAAAAAATGGAGGGACTATGCAGTTAAACAACACTTTACTTCAACTATACAACTGAAAATTTTTTATTTTTCTTAAATTACAGATTGTGTATATGTACCTTTCTATTGCAAATTTTTTTATTTTTAAAATAAATGACTTATAACACAACATTTGTATCTGTATTGTCTTGATATATTTCATGTATGTTAAAATAAATGCGTCCTTCCTCCACATTTGCAAGGCAACTGAGAACGCCCTGCCCTCCGAGTTTACATAATTCCTGCATGGGTGCAGCACTAAACAGACAATGAAAAGTTACACAGCCACTTTACCCGACATGGCCACTTTACCATGCCTTCCCCTAACTATTATTTGTCTTTACAAATGATTTACTATCTGCTTCATGGACAGGAATCATGAAATTATCCTTCCAAACATCTGGAAATGGCCATTCTTAAGTGACTTATTAAAAAATATAGTAAGAGGATAAGTTAAATCGTTAGAGCAGTGCTTCGGCAAGAGAGGAGGCCCAGAGCTCTTATTTACGTCAAGCATACTAAAGGCATTAAGAACACTTAATTGAGTCACACCACAAGAGTGTAGATTAACTGTATGAGAATACTGGTATTGTGGTATTATGTAACTTGGAGTAGGATATACACTGGAAAGATGTGCAGCAAAGAGATTAGCAGATTCCTGAAATGAACATAATTCCACAATCTACTTGTATTCGATGGAATGGAATCTTGAACACAACTAGTATAGGAGAGGTAACAAACTTTTGACAATGACTCCCATTTAGCATGAAGAGATGCAAAAGAATTGTAATCTACACCAGATCTACTTATTTTAAGCTTCTTGTGGGTTATTTTCTTATCATATATTAATGAAATTAATTTTTACTAAACCAGTTAGGTAAGTGGGATGATCCATTCTCGTGTAAAATTTCAGGAACATACAGATTAATGGTATTATTTACAATATCATAAAAATAACAAACAGAATCATCTAATTGTTTTTCAGTCAATATAAACCAATCTATAGAGATAAAGTAATCTATCATTGCAGAATAGTTTCCTTTCCTAAAGTTGAAAGTTTCAAAATTAATATCTACACGTGGGGATACACCTACATTAAGTTCACACATAAGAGGAGGATGATAGGCATTATTAGCTTATTTCGGTAAACGGTAAAATGTCAACAACTACACTTATTTTCGACAATGAAAACTAGATTCACCTACCGCTCTCTGTTTATCATATATTTTAATTTTTCAAAAAATGCCAAAATTCCGAATGAAACGTAAACGTGAAACTCGAAATCTTTTCGACCATAAGGACGCAAGGTAGAAAATTGGCGTTAACCTTGCCAAAGAAATGCTGCATTTTCTGTAATTCTATGCATGTTTCATCAATCTACCCCTCCCAAACATATTTTTCCAATAAGGGTTCCAGATGCGCTGCGGGACCCTCTCGAGTTCAGGTCTGGGCCGATCCTACGATAATTCAAAATTTTTATCTTTATCACTTGTGCAACATTACAATGTGATTTATTTCCTCTTGATGAAATTCTAATGGAATTAGTCTCTTCAACCATTGTTTACTAACCTTTCTTTCAAAGGTGAAATACTCCTTTAGCCAAAACAAGGTGGGTGAAATGCATTGGGTTTTTTAGCCCTCTAGTTGTTTTGGCTAAAGGAGTATTTCACCTTTGTTAGTTTTGGCCAAAGTTATTGAGCTACTATCTATTAACCTTTCTTTGACAAACGGGATTACTGACCATTTGTCTAACAGACTACCTCATTACTAATATTTTTAATTAAAGAAAATAGAGATACACTTACAGTTTTTAATTACTTAACAATACTTCAATACTCTCTGGTACATTTAAACATACAATACTGTATTAAATTTTATCATAGCATTCCAAACACATGTTTCCGCTATGTTCTCCACAAATAGCACTTGAACATGGACTTCAGTGAAATCTTGTTATTCTCCTCTTCTTAGAAGGACAATATGCACATATCAAACGTTTACTCATTTCACCCTTATTCTGTATCTCCTGAGGCAGCTCTGTTTGCAGATCATTAGCGATCATCAACTTAAGTGTACAACTTAATTTTAGGATCACCAAGTAACCAAGTAAACAATTCGTCTGTGAGAAGACCTCATTTGCATAGCACATAATCAAAACAAATAATCCCTTGTGTAAACAGTCACACTAGAAGAACACAAGCTAAAATGAGGCTATAAAAGAAGCCAAAGCTAGAACTGAAAAATATGGATTAGGGGGAGCATATTTGTTTTGGTCGTTGTCTGTCGGACGAATGGTTAGTAATCTAGGGCTAATGAAAAAAGAATTGAGTAAGAGTTTCTGATTTCCAGCTTATGACAGATGTTCTGGAGTTACATATGAATTCTTTAAAGCATCTTTATTAAACTATTTGTTCTTTTATCCCGTCAGGATAAAATGATAATACAAATTCACTTTTGTGATTCCTGGGTCATAATTTAAGGAGAGAGAAAGAAAAAAATATATATGTATGTGTGTGTGTGTGTGCGCGCGTGTGTGTGCGTGCGTGTGCGTGCGTGTGCGTGCGTGTGTGTGCATGTGTGTGCGCGTGTGTGCGTGTGTGTGCGTGTGTGTGCGTGCGTGTGCGTGCGTGTGCGTGTGCGTGTGTGTGTGTGTATATATATATATATATATATATATATATATATATATATATATATATATATATATATATATGTATATATATACAGAAATAATCATCTCCCATGAACTTTCTGGCCCAAAATTACTGAGTGAAAAAATGTCTTAGTAAATGTTGCTATTCCTTTTTTATTTTTGCTGTATAATTGTGTTGATTGTCTTTTTCGTCAATGTCTCTTGATAACAGGGTATTATTTCCTACATAAAGTATTGCTGTACCATTAGTGTCTTTTTTCATAAAAATATTTAAATTAAATTTACTTTTCCTCAATATTATTTAACCATTTTATATTTAAATTTCTGATTTTGATTTAAAAAATAAGCACATTTCTCTTAATATTTATTTAAGATTATAATTTAAGAATTTAAATATGCAAGAGAATATAATAGATACCTTATAATGAGGAATGTAAAAGTTTCTTTAAATTAATTTTTAAGGACGTTGAAAATGTTGAAATAACTTCCAAACTTAATAATTTCTCTTTGGACCACACAATGTCTGTTGAGAGCATCATTATAGAAATTCTGAGCTAACTTAGTTATGATATTTACTTGTTTATTATGTTAATAGATGTGGTTATTATAACTAATTTCTTTCTTAGAAAAAATATACTTCAATTTCATTTAATTTACCTGTAAATTCATTTATTATTTATTAAAATATATAAACAATATTCTTTCATATTACTTTGGCAGGAAACGAAATAAATTCCTGTTTCTTATGTCAAACAACAATTTGTATCTTGAAGTTGCTGTAAATTAATTTTCAAGGACTTTTAACATTTGAAAATAACTTTATAATTTTTCTTTGGTTCACGCCCCGAATTCCATCTGTAAAAGGAAATATATCTTCCAGTAAGATGAGAAACAATCCAGTTAAACTGGCGAGACCCTTTCATTGGGAGTCTCTTGATTGAAAGGAAACTGTATTATCGCACTGCCCTAGTATTTTAAAATGCCTAACTGTGAAATTTGGGAACACAAAGAGCAACTCATCCACCGTGATTTTAAAGCTATTAAATCCAATATAACTAATTGCTGCACAACTCGGCTATGTGAAAACTCAGTAATAGTATAAGTAATCAATATATATGATGAGGATTCAATTTATCATTTAAATATATTAATTTTCATTTATTATTTAATTTTAAATAATAATGTGGAAAGTGGGCATCATGAGTTCTGTTTAGATCGTCTTGTTTTAATTGTATTTGTGTTAAAGTGTGGTTACTCATGATGTCAGAAGCAAAGAGGGTAAAAATTAGAAGTTTTAAAAACGAATATGAAGAAGAATTCTTTTTTGTTAACATGCATTTGTTCATTCTCCTCTAACAGATTGACAATACCAAATAGAGAATATTAAAAAACATTTCAAGACTCTAGGTTCTGAAATTAGGAAAAAACATTAGGTGATTTGAAATTTAAATAATCAGAGCAGCAGTCAATAGTTTCCAAGCCAGTTGTAAGTCTGAGAATGCAACATTAGCTTGTTTCAAAAAAGTCTCTTAATTTGTTAGCATCAAAGAAAAAGCCGGTTGAAGATGGCCAACTTATTAAAGGGGAACATTCTTTGCTAGTGGTGAGCAACTTTTTGATGGGTTTTCAAAAATAAATAAGAAATAATTTCAGCAATAAATAATTTAGCAACTTTCAAATGATACTGTTACTGGAATGGTGACTGGCATTTTGTATGATATGTAAGTTAAACTACAGACTGATCTCAAACAAGAAGTCCAAACCAGGACTAATTCAGGCCGGTTTCCCAAAGTTGATTACTTATATTGAAAGAAAATGTTTCAGTATATGTTAGGCATTCCAAGGAATTCTTGTACAATAAATACATAAATAAATAAATTAATAAAATAAATTCATAGGTTATCAATGATAGAGGAAAATTGGAAAACAAATTAATAGAGCATTATCATTTGTAAAATACTAAAAGCAATGTCAAAATCTCTTTCTGACATATTTTTCGTGAATTTTTTTAACAAATGGATTTAATAAATGTTACTGTTTATACATTGATATGTATGGCTCAACTGTCCATTGCTGAATGATAGTCGAGTGGAAAAGAAAACAATCCATTAATTCACTTGTGTATGCTCAAGCCAAGTTTGGTAGTAATCATCTCCATGGTAACATTTCGATATAATGTGATTTAAAACGCTGTTTTAGTAGAAATTCCAGAAAATACAATCAGTTTCCAAAATTTTGTTATAAGAATTGGAATCTACCTTCTCTTCCCCTTAAAACAGTGCAAACCTTCCTCCAATATCACATTTTTATGATATTTTAAAGTATTAAACAAAAGATTTATGAACGATGGATTTGAGACTTCCTATGTAAAGCACATAAGGAAAAAATGTTCCTGTAATTGAACCAGAGACTTCAATCTTTGCAAAATAAAATATAGCTTTAGGTGGGCCTTGGCAGCACAAGCCTCATACCAAGTTCCATGAAAATCGGTCCATTGATGCAAAGGTTGTTAGTGGGGACACACATATAACTACATACACACAGATAGACCCTTTCATAAGGCTGTTTCCTTTGGAAATCAGCCTTAAAATGTGGTTTGATATTCCCTTCAAATTGTTGAAAGCATGGACGGCCATACAATAGAGTTCATGTCTGTCACCAGCCGACACTGTCCTTAAAATCTTAGCTTCCCAGCTCTTCATTTATGCATAATTATGTAAGTATCCTACCTTTTTATATATATTAGCATATACTTATTTTGCTGTTATTTTATAATAGATTTTTTCGAGTAGGAAGCGAGTGATGATGAGCCGAATTGAGACTTCACTGTGAGTGTTAAAACAGAATGCGATTAAAAGCAATCATTATAGACATAAGATTGAAATGCTATCAGTTTCTTGTAATAAACTACATGATGAACCTGATTATGGATATATAAACATTCTGAAAAATCGGGAAATACCTTAAAAGTCTGAGAAACTGTTAAATGTCTTTTTTGTATTCTGCGTATATCTTTTTCCTTATACATACAATGTCATATGTGGGCTTCTGTTGAATAAAAAGGGACAAATATTTTATGTGACTTTGGTAATGATTCCAAATCAGTGGCGCACACAGACTTTTTTCTAGGGGGGGGGGGGGGGGGGCGATCTATTTGGCAGGCATAAAAAAAGTTTAAGGTTACCCTTTATTATTTATTTTATTTACACAACTTGCATTTAAAAATTAATTCTCTTTCTAAATAGTACATTATTATTATTATTGTAACACACACAATTAGAATAAATATATTACAGTGTAATATCTCAAATTTTCCGAGTATATTATTACAGTGAAATATAGACTAAAGGTCCAGGGTTATCAGCAGAAGTAGACATATTTCAACGCCATATTTTAACTTCGAAAATATAAGCAAAAATAACATAAATAACAAACCAAATATACAATTTGATTTTATTTCAAAGTCCTATTTTGTTTCCCAAACAGCGAAATTCAATAGTCTAGGTCATGCGTTTAATTTTTTTAAATACCAGTATTTTCAGAGGAATACACAAAATATGATTCTTAGGAGCGGTTTACATCGTTTTTCCCTTGTCGTTTAAATTTACTGAAAATCGGGAACATAAGAAGAAAATATATTCAAAACATTCGATTTCTAATAATCTAATTTTTAATTGTTTTATATTAAATCTACATTACCCTTTAAAATGAAAAATACTCTAGCAATTATTAACTGGGTTCACTGAGTTTGATAATATTCAAAATTACAAATGAAAGAAAACAGAAAAGTCATTTAATGGGACACAGTGGTCAGGTTAACTACTAGAATCTGCTGGTCTGGGAAGACGGTGATCAGATTAGAGGGGAGGGGACAGGTCAGAGTAGTCATCTCAGAGAAAATAATTGCACTCTTGAAAATGTTCCACTAAATAGGAGTCACTTTGAGAGGTGGTTTGCCTTTGGAGGCCTTACTGCACTTTATTAAAAATAACATTTCTTACCTCAAATGGTAAAATCCAATCGTCTCGGTTTTAATATATATATATATATATATATATATATATATATATATATATATATATATATATATATATATATATATATATATCATCATCATAGGTAGTCTGTCCGTAGACAGGTCCGTGATTATTCATGGTTAAACCTGGTTCTCCATATACTCCTATTTTCCGCTGTCCTCTTCATATCTTGATAACTCTCTTTCCCTTTCAAATCGTCTATCAGCTGATACCTTTTCCTACCTCTTTCCCTTTTCCCATCTAGTTTTCCTTCTAACACATCTTTAATCATACTCTCTCTCCTCATGTAATGTCCAACCCAGTTAACCTTCCTCTTTCTGATAGTCTGTATAATCATTCGCTTCTCTCCTATTCTTCGTAGCACTTCATCGTTTTTCATCCTATCTGTCCATTTTATCTTCAGCATTCTCCTCCAAGTCCACATTTCAAAGCTTTCCAAGTATTTGATGTCATTTTTCCTTAGCGTCCATGTTTCTGCCCCATACAATGCTATACTCCATACGTAGCATTTTATCAACTTCTTGCGGATATCTTCCCTTATATTCCCTGTAAGTAGTTGTTTCTTTCTCCTGAAAGCCGCTTTTGCTTTTCCTATTCTAGTTTTGATCTCATCCGTACATTTTGCCTCTTGTGTTATGATACTTCCAAGGTATTTATATTCTGAAACTTGTTCTAATGGCTTTCCCCCAATAGTTATGTTCAGATTCTCTTCTTTACCCGATATTCGAATGACCTTGGATTTTTCTGTATTTATTTCCATACCGTATTTTCTACCTGTTATCACTAGTCTATTTATCATTTTTTGTAGTTCCTCTTCCTTTCTTGCTAGAAGTACTTGATCATCTGCGTATTTTACTGTTCTTATAATCCTTCCTCCAATTTTGAAATCCCCTGTGCCTTCTAAAGCTTCTTGCATTAGACTTTCTCCATATATATTGAATAGGGTTGGCGATAGGCAACAGCCTTGTCTTACTCCTCTACCGATATTTATTCCGCAGGTGTCCACATTCTCAAACCTAACCTTTACAACTTGATTCTCATATAGATTCCTAATCAATCTCCTGTCTTTCCAGTCTACACCTACCTACCTATATATATATATATATATATATATATATATATATATATATATATATATATATATATATATATAATATATAATTTATATTTAGCATCTGGTGACCATAAACTATTAAAAACTTCCAGGAGTTTCTTACCAGAACAATATTCTTTCGATTTCAAAAAGTTTGCTATATCATTAGGGTTACCTTTATTGTCCGCATCTGTCTCCATAGTACATCCAGTAACCAGTGCGAACGATGAACACGGCTCTTTTTCTTGCAATGATGCACTATCGATGAGGTCACTATGTTCACTGAAATTAATTTTCTCACCATCTTTTTGTTCACTATGCACATTTCCACATGACTTCTTCACAAATGATAATATTGATATTTGTTTTCTTTTACTACTCATATTTATCTATGTAAGGGGTAAACCAAAGAGTTTTAAAAGGACAGTTTCTCACTTTTTCATTTGCACTAGAATGCGAGTAACCTATCTCACGTCTATTAGCAGTGCTTTACTTGGATAAAAATAAGTGCCGATACTCTCCGTAACAGCAGCAAACTATCTAATTAGAAATGAAATAATGTAGTATAACATATTTAAAGGCCACTACTATACAGCTCTTTACTACATATCACTAATGTAATTTCACGGATGAAATAAATACTCGTGTGATTCGAGGAAAACAGCTTATCTGCATGGAATCTGCACTCACAATTTCTCCATTAAATACTTATTCAATTTCAATTGTGAGTTTAAACTTCCCAGTGGAAACTCCACAGGGTTGCCGAAATTCAGGATGTGCAAAAAATGTGAAAAAAAGGCCGCAGAGAGCTTTCTGGAAAAGTACCCGATTTTTTGATGTTCGAGATCTGTAGCCTCAACATTGCTCGGATGCTTCCATTCTTCCAAAAAATGCACTTTTCCACAGTAAGAGATACACTCATCACTACACTTCCTCACTCATCGAGACTTCTTTTCCAACTAACCAACTTCTCCAAATTGGAGACTCCAATTGTATTCTTTTGAGAGTCTCGGCTGCAGTTTTTTGTCCCCCTTTTAGTGGAAATAGGATATTTTACACAAACGGCCATTCTCCTGGTCGCCTGAACCTCCTCCCACACAGCAGGGATCCAGGAAGTCTCCAAAAGACAAAAACGGAGAACATAAGACCCAGAAAGGGATGAACATTTCTCAACTGAAACCCCTTCTCATGGAAATAGGATATTTTCAGCAAAAAGATGTTGTCTTGACCAACGGTCACTTTAAACACTGATATTTTCTTGGAAAAGGAACTTTCCCTTCTCCCTTCCTTCCCTCTTTCCGTCTTCCCCATATTCACGCACTCATTCCTGGAGCAAAAGTATTCCTGAGAACACTTTAAACATCTTGCCTTCACCCTCATCTCAGGATAAAATATGCCCCTATGGGGGGGTCCAGACCCGGTGGACCCCCCCTATGTGTGCACCCCTGTTCCAAATAACGACCAAGTAACTCAAGAATAAATAAAAATTATGAACTGCCTTTAAAAAAATAACAATCATAACATTTATCTAAAATTTTCAGTTGAGACATGAAAAACTTGACCTGCGGGAAACTTTTTCCTTAATTGGTTTAGAGGGATACTTGCAATGTATGAAATATTCAGAAAAGTTTGTTTACCTTTAAAGCAGATTGCATGCCAATAACTTCTATAGTTTTTACAATATTAGTTAATATATGAAAGCGTGGGCAAGTGCTAAATTGGGATCGTGTGAAATCGCTTCTATCCAGCAAAGAGTCTACTTATTTCAAGCTAGCATAAAAGTTATACTTTTTAAATATCATGTTGTGCGCAAATCCTCAAAAAATGTCATAAATCCCAATATAAAGGTGAAAAGTTACGAGTTTTTATATTTTTTTGCGTTCCCCATGCGCATCTTTAGCAGTTCAGTAGCAGGCTCTTCTACTTGGTGCTCAAACTGGCAACACTGCATTTTCTTCGAGCCGTCTTATTTGGTGATGCGGGATGCGGACGATAGTCATCCATTATTTTTAAATATTTGCTTTAATATTTGATAAATGTAAAAATGTACCGGAATAAAAGTTGTCATGCGGCTCTCACTTGGCTTTTTATTCACCCTAAACAATTAGGTAAAATTGGTTGTATGGTCTTAAAACTGTCTTGTTTCCATTTTACAATTCATCACGTATCTGCTTCTTGTAATAGGGCTGCTGATTGCTTATCTCAAGTTAGAATCTTGGATCACCATTCTGATCCAACCCCAGTTCATATTTCTTGTTTATTGCAACATGTTCCATTGTTCTTTACTAATATTCACCATCATCAGGCTTTGGACTGAGACATTTGCAAAATAATAGAGCAAATCAGGTCAGGGAAAATCATTCCTAATTATTCCTTGCAAGGTGACTTACTATGTCACCATTCCCTGGGTTCTAAGAAGCCTCGTGTTGTAATACCTCTTGCTTTCAGAAAGATGATCTTCCAATACTTTCTTTCATTCTTCTCCTATTGGTGGTCATCTAGGCAGTGCAAAAACTTACGATAAAATCTCCTGTGAGTTTTGGTGGTTAGATATGAGAGCAGATGTTTTGAAAAGGGTTAAAAGTTATCATGACTGTCAGATAACTAAACCCAGAAATTGTTTACCCCCAGGTCATCACTCAGCTAATTTCTTGACTTATCCTTGGGAAAGAATATTTATTGATTTTGTTGGTCCATTACCCAGGAGAAAATTTGGTCATGCTTATGCTTTAACCATGATTGATGGCTTTAGTAAATTTGCAATTATTCAACCGGTTAGAAATTCAACAAGTAAAGCTGTAGTTGATATCTTAACAAAGCTGGTCTTTTCTAAATTTGGGGTTCCCAAATATATTGTCTCAGATAATGCTTCCTCTTTCAAATCTAAATTATTTTATGACATGTGTTTTAGCCTATTGATTAAACATATTTATACTGCCCCTAATCATGCAGAAAGAGTACACAGAATTTAAAGTATACCTTATCTGCTTTCACACGTGATGCCCGTAATAATTGGGATGCATTCCTACCTTCACTGACATTTCTTTTTAACTCTGCAAAACACTCTTCTACAGGTGTTTCACCTGCTAAGGTATTCTTGGGTCTTGAGCTACCACACCCATTGTCGCTTCAATGGGAATTGCCAAACAAGTTGGCATCAGCTGATTCTAATTCAGCTTCAGGGCAGGAACTTTAGAACAAGGTGCTAAGGAATTTGACCAAATCACAACAGCGTGTTACTAGCAAACATAATGCTAGACATTCTCCACAAGCCTTTTCACCAGGTGAACAGGTTGTGTTTAGAGCTGTGCCTAAAGTTTCCAAAGTTAATAAAATGGCCGCCAAAATTTCTCCCCTATGGAAGGATCCTTCGTGGTCGACAGGATAACCACTCCTGTAACTCTCTCTCTAAGAAAGCCAGACAACCCAAATTATTGTCGTATAGTAAATATTAGCCAAGTTAAGAAATATTTTCCTGCCAGTAGGCAATAATTTGTTATTTTTGGTTATCACGTGTCAATATTATTTATATTATGAGATATTTTTCTGCCATTGAGCAATAATTAGTTATTTTCAATTATTTTGTATCAGCATTAAAGAAATTTATGAAATATTTTGTGGCCATAAGGTAATATTTGTCATTCTCACTTACCACATACCATTGTTAATCAATTTAAGAAACTTAATGTTGGTATCAAATAACAGTTTGACATTTTTTGGCTTCTCGGTTAATTATATTGTATTCAAATGTTCAGAATTATTTTGTTTTGTGAGCTTGTTTAGATATACAAGCATGAGGAGTGTCCTTGGGTGATTGGGTTCTGGGTCTTGTTTTTCCATTTTCATTTCCCACTTGGAGGTGACTCTTTTCCTGTCCTGTTGACAGAGACACTGATTCGTAAGAATTATGATCCTTGTTAATGTTTCGGCGTAGAGAATTAGCGACCTCATTGCCCGGTGATTGTTATCATCGCAACCAGCCCCCAAATGCAAATCTGGTCAAATAAATTGGTATCTACAAGGCCAATTGCCACAATACTGTTAAATGCAGTCACATTTTCAGGCATCATAAATGGTATCCAGACATCTATGTATGTCAGCATGGCACAAAATTTTTATTATTTAATCTAACCTAACCATGTCATTTTCATGTTTGTTGGTAATGATTAACATGATTATTGTAAACTAGCCCCAATTGGGCTAGGATACCTGAAAATATTTCTCTATCTATGTACTACCATATGCAGTGTGCACTACACAGTGATTTTTAAATTTTTTTTTTTATACTGTGAATTTCTTGGGGCTCTACTTGAACAATGTGAGGCAAGCATAATTTATTAACCAGTCATCCACTTATTTACTCTCTCTTGTACTTTCATAACTTTTGGTCAATGCCAGAGTTGGCACCTTTTTATCGTCGTTCTTGTCTAATGGTTGCTGTCAATTTTCAATTTTGCCGTTGGAAAATAATATTTTCTTATTAATTTGTAACTTTGTAATAATATTGTGTTAGTGTACTCTTGAAATTTTGTGATTATTTTTGACTCTCAAGTTGTGCTTCAAGATGGTGCATCTGTAAACTCTGGATTAAGACTTTAGTTTGATAAACTAAACACTGAGTGAACTCATCAAAAGTGGAGGGATGCAGCATTTTATCCTCTGACAGTTTATTGAGTTCCCCCTCAATTTTTCGTGCTCGCCGACGAACCCCTACAAACGCGAGTACTTCAGCTTTGCGCATACATACAGAGTCTCTACTTTTATAAGCAACATACATTAGCCCAGAAGAGAACGCTACCATCATGCAGTTTAACCAGTACTTTCGCGAGTGGTGTGCCCTCTTCCCGGAGAACAGATCGAACTAGCGAACTTCCAACAATGTCACGGACTGGCAGCCGGGAGTCACGAGTGTCGAAGCTGAGTGAGAGATGGAGAGAGAGAGAACGAACGAGGAAGGGGACACGGAGAGAGTGGAGCCATAAACTGGCCAGCGGAAGATTTCTCTGTTAGTCCATTACTTTTCGTATTGTTTGTTATCCCTCAAAGTGGACAATTCTATTAAGTATCTTTGTATATTTCTGCTTTGTATAAGATCACTCCAATATAGTTGTAAGCATTTCCTTGTCATTTTGCCATTGTGTTATATTTGATTTCCTGTTGGCAGCAGCAGTGTCACCTAAGAGGTATTGTATCGTTTTTCTATTCCAAGTACTTTGCTTATTACAAGAGATTAATGTAAAATGAGAGTTGTGTCTCAATGGGCATGGGGCCCTGCACCAGGGGCGCACACATAGGTGGGGTCCACTGAGTCTGGACCCCCCCCCCCAATAGGGGCATATTTTATTCTGAGATGAGGGTGAAGGCAGTAAGACATTTAAAGTGTTCTCAGGAATGCTTTTGCTCCAGAAATGAGTGCGTGAATATGGGGAAAGAGAGAAGGAAGGGAGAAGGGAAAGTTACATTTCCAAGAAAATATCGGTGGCAAGTGTTTAAAGTGACCAGACAAAATCTTTTTGCTGAAAATATCCTATTTCCATGAGAAGGGGTTTCAGTTGAAAAACATGACCAAGGCCTCAAAGTGACTCCTATTTAGTCGAACAGCTTCAAGAGTGCAATTATTTTCTCTGAGATGGCTACTCTGACCTGCCCCCTCTAATCTGATCACCATCTTCCCAGACCAGCACATTCTAGTAGTTAACCTGACCACTGTGTCCCATTAAATGACTTTTATGTTTCCTTTCATTTGTAATTTTGAATATTATCAAACACAGTGAATCTAAGTTAATAATTGCGAGATTATTTTTCATTTTAAAGGGTAATGTAGATTTAATATAAAACAATTAAAAATAAGATTATTAGAAATCGAATGTTTTGAATATATTTTCTTCTTATGTTCCCGATTTTCAGTAAATTTAATCGACAAGGGAAAAATGACTTAACCGCTCTTAAGAATCATATTTTGTGTATTTAAAAAAAATTAAGTGCATGACCAAGATGGCTGGATTTTGCTATTTGGGAAACAAAATAGGACTGAAATAAAATCAAATTGTATATTTGGTTTGTTATTTATGTTATTTTTGCTTATATTTTCGAAGTTAAAATATGGCGTTGAAATATGTCTACTTCTGCTGATAACTCTGGACCTTTAGTCTATATTTCACTGTAATAATATACTCGGAAAATTTGAGATATTACACTGTAATATATTTATTCTAATTGTGTGTGTTACAATAATAATGTACTATTCAGAAAGGGAATTAATTTTTAAACACAAGTTGTGTAAATAAAATAAATAATAAACAGTAACCTTAAACTTTTTCTATGCCTGTGAAATAGTTCGGACCCCCTCCTAGAAAAAAGTGTGTGTGCGCCACTGCCCTGGACAACTGCCCACCCAGCCCTCCCCTTAAGATAGGCTTGCTGTTTAGTCATAGTAACTTATGTATTCCTGACAACAGCTTTAACTTCAATGGCAATAAGAACTAAATATTTAGAATAATTTATATTTTTACGTAAAAGCACCTTCATCACAGGAGCATTAGAGAACTAAAAGATCTTTCGGTAGGTACTGTTCATATAACTGGGTGGAAGGTAAACAAGGTGACACTAGCACTGACGATGCCGAGAAAGCAATGAGAAATGAAACTACCAGGGAGAAATGTGAAAAAGCGGAAGTAAAACATAAATATAAGAAGCATTTCCAGGTATGTAATGAAACAACATAGGTAAGGGGTAACATGTAATAGTATTTATTAGAACAAAATAACAAATATGTAGTAAATGGCATGAGAAATCATGTAGCAATATCATGAGGACTGAAGGCGGCGATATCTTGAAGGATTTGATCGAAGGCATCCTCCTTTCCCAGCTGATATCTCCACATGAACTTCTCCATGTAATTTTCCAAAAATTTGTCATGTGTTCCACTCTGGTTCTTGTCACAACCTGAAGGGGGTCACAGTGAACGTGGGAAGAAACCAATACCATCTAACCAAACATACTCAATTTGGGGAGCTGAGTAGGAGATTTGCGATGTGTTCCACTCTGCTTCTTTTCACAACCCGAGGGGGGACCAGAGGGAACGTGGGAAGAAATCAATACCATCTAACCAAACCTACTCAACCCAGGTGGCCAAGTAGGAGTATGCTGCGGGCCAAGTAGTTGCATGCAGTGAGCCGAGAATGTGTATAATAATCATATATGCAGAGTATGTATATGCCGCACACTAGTACCATTTCTCGTTGCTTTCTCCACATTGCATCGCATCACCTCATTTACCTTCCACTCAGTAATGTGAACAGTACCCATCTTTCTCTTCCATGAGACAAAATCATCATAAATCATTTAGTTAATGCACAAATGCAGTCAGGTTCAAATGATGTAATTGTTGAACACATTATATTTTATAACTTTTGCTAATGAAGGAACTGATAAATTCAACTTTACAAAGGTATATCGATCTAACTTAAGATATTGTTTGTCAATTAATAGTTACATTTACCTACATGTTCTACCCTAAAGATATATAAAATATTCTGTAATGTGAATTTATTAATGAAAATATGGAAATGAATGCTTATTTGGTGCACAAATATCAATAAAGAGAAACAAACAGTGTTCAGAAAAATTTATTTGTTAACCTCTAAGCAGAAAAAAATAAGTGTTGATTATATTTGACAGTTATTATTATTTAATTAACATAAATACATGGATGAGTTGATATTTTTAAAAATATAATGATTTAAGTACTTTTTCAGCATGTTATACTTTATAAAGTTAATTTTTAAATAACAAATTAGGTATATAAAAATCTCCTAATTTAGTCATACTAAAGTATTTTACTGAAAAATTCCTTATATGATTAGGTACTAAATAAAGTATGTCTGTTGGGCTTTGACATATTTGAACAGGGTACATTCTCTGAAGAAAGCTAAAAAAAGCCCCTGTTATTATTTAAAGAGAACAATACCTATACACCTATATTTACATATGTTAATGAATAATTTTTAAAAATAATCTCCAAAATAATTATGTATTTCTTAATATACCTCAAATGCAGCATAATCTCTTGAAAGTTAATCACAGTGACTGCAACAGTTACTTTACAAATATTACTTTTATCATCTCAGCCATTGGAATTGTAATTAAGCTTCTCAGGAAACTAGTATTTGCAAATTCAATAGAAATAATTGAATTATTGAACATTTGAGGGAGAAAAGGAATTTAATTCCATTCATTTTATTGTGTAATGTTTACTTATAATATAATAATTGGTACCATGTCAAACCAATTCATCATTTAACCATATTCAAAACTAGTAGTACGTTTTTATAATTTGACAAAAACAAATGATAAGATTTCTCCATTAATAAGCCTTTTCTTCAGCACCAGCTACATCTACTGTGTCTTGTCTGAAAGTTGCCACTTCAGCTGTACTATCACCTCGGAGAATGGCTGGCATACTCTTTTCCGGCTGCATCACATGGAGCCAAGAATAAGAAAATTCAGGAAAATTATAAACATTTATAAATTTCAGCAGTTGAGAGAACTTGTGAAAATGTTCAACGAAAATTCTCTATGTATTTCTATTATTATTATGAGTTAACTCAATAAGTAAATTCCTTACTCGTGGGTGCATAAGGATGAATGGCAGCTCAGCTGTCAACTCCCCACCAAGAGCACCCAAATAAAGCTTCACTTTCACTGAGTATGATACCACAATCCCAAATGCATCTCGCTGGTCTGGAGCTGCAAGCCTATCATAAAAAATCCACATTTAGATGTAAAAAACCTCAATGATTTGGTAAAATTTAATCAATTTTTTAATTTAATCATTTTAGTGCTTCAATTGTTTAGAGAGATGGCTGAATGTAATTGTTTTTGAAAAGAGCCAATGGCAGGAATAATGCTTGAGTTTGATAAGAGTCTGATAGCAAGACAGTTATTACCAGCAAACTAAGCAAGACTTGATAAAAAAAGTTTTCTGAAAGGGATATTTAAGTCTCATATTGCTCTCTGAAGATTCTTATAAAGTAAATCCATTAAACTTCTATTCACATTAATTCAAGCTATTGAAAGATTTTTCTATAATTTGAATAACATTAAGGAATGCATCAAATGATTTTTTACAAATGGAACATATATGAAAATGTGATGAAATTTCTTATATATATATAAGATAGAGTATATATTTAAAAAATCTCAAGTCAAATTTAGGAATTCATGCATGTATGAAATTCCTGAAGCATGGACATTGTATTATTGGAATATTAAATTTAAGTAGGTAACCCCAAAGATTTTTTAGAAAAAAAGAATCCAATACATTGCATCACTGAAGTTGGTCAGCCATCATGTAACATTGGAATTAACTGACATGTTAACTTTTGTGAATTATAAAAACATTTTGGTAAGGTAAATAATTATTTATAATCTCAAAAATATTTGTTTTGTGGAATTTCTACCTTAAATATCCTGAATAATCTTTAGCAAAGACTTACAATGTTGAAGATGCCAAATTGGTATCTTGATGCTTAAGCTGTCCATCAAGGGCCACACCTCTACGATCTCGATTGGCCACCAATGTAGGGATCAGAAACATAACTTTCTGAAGAGAAGAGCCAGGTTGAATTGGACAACCTTCCCTGTGGAGAACAATTTAAAGTTTTAAGAATAAAAGATGGGTAAAGAGGAACTACTTAATTTATTATAATATTATATATTGATCCAAAGTCAGCATTACATGTTGAATAGCACAAATTACAATGATAAATAAATATATAATTATAACGCATTATAGTAATGTTATGAATGAAATAATCAATCCACGTAACTGATGCACTATTGTAGGGACTATTTATTTGAGGTAAAGTACAAAGAGAGAGGGTCCCAAAAAGTAGTAAACAGCAAAAACCCCATTTCTATGCTTCCTCCAAATTAGGAAATCTCTCCTCACACTGGATGTATTTAGATGCATTCACAATTATTTTTAAGGAATTAACATGGTCATTCAAACAAAATTACACAAAGATTTTCTGAGATCATTGTTTTCTGATGTTGAATAGATTCCTAAAATGTGATAAGTTATGCGACTTATTACAAATAGAACTACCCTCACGTTATCATTGACTCGATGCAACTTTTGGAAAATTTTATACATAATAGTTCATCACATCTCTTCTTTGTAGTGCTGATCAATTATAGCAAAAAAATTTGATATTTTGCATTAATAGGTAACAAATTCTCTCCAGCATGTTTAAGGTTTGAACAAGGAGATTGAGAAAATAACGCAATTAAAATAAGAATAATGCAGAAAAATCTGCAATTCTTACTGAGTCTCCACAGAAGCAACAGATGTCCTAAATTGGCCATTTTGGAATAGAACAACGTCCACTCCTTGTTGAACCATTGCTTTAAGTTTCTTAACAACTTTGTTGCTGTTGTTTCGGACGCATATGTTGACGGCAATCTTTTCATTGTGGTGATAGAGCTGAAATATAAAATTTGGATCCCTATCAAATTCCCGCTAGAAAAATGAAAATCGTAATTATGCAGCGACCCAAAGATAATGCCACAGAATGACAGGCGCCCAGGCGCTGAGGTGTTTATCATGCGGTGACGTTCCTTAACTCAAGTGAATTACTTGCCAAGTAATGGTAAATGTTAATATTTAATTTTTACATTGGGAATTATGCATCTTTATATGTGTTTCGACATCGAAAACACAACTACTTTTCATTTTGTTTAGTTTTGAACAAATTCTAAACGACTATTTAAATCACGATCTGTTGAAAATTAATATTATGTATATATATTTATATGTTTATATTACTTAAATCTAAACACCTACTTGTTTGTCCAAAGTTACTTCAAGTTCTAGTTCTCCTGGACTAAGCATGAAGTCTTTGCGGACTACAGTGCACGGTTGACGGCCCTGTTTAGTGGGAGCATACTGGACTTTTCTAATCCCCAGAGCAACGGTGCTTCTGCAGAAAATGAATGGAATCTGTTATTTCTCCATAATTTCGTAGATGGTAGAAAACTTAAAGAAATGCGTATCGTACTTAATTTGTTTTTTGCGATAAAACCGATAAAAGAATTTCGATAACTTAAAATAATTGCTTGAGTTAGAAAGCAGATATAAAAGGTAATATTGCCTCTTGTGACCACGATCGGTTTCACTTTCTCCCGCAAATGCCTTTACATAGTATTGCACTCCACAAGGCTTCCCATTATCCTCTGGTCCAGGCTGCAAGGTAACAGATGCCGGTGCACTAGTTGGCATTTTAAATGTGAATGGAAATGCATTTGGCCCCAGTTTCTTCATTAAACGCTCCTGAAATATGAAATGAACGCTATTTTATTTTACTAATAGCTAATATCAAGTGGATATAGGCTAGAGGAGAGCTGAACACTTTAACGATGATAATTGCATCAAGATTATTGTAAAACATTGGAGGGGTCAAACCTTTTTTCTCAAGTGGTGTTCATTATATTTTTATGGCACAATCGTATGTATATCGTAGTTTTATTTTTAATATTCTAAAAGCATTGTCAGTTATCTTTGACAATTTTTAAATGCAAAAAGATTACCATTCTATATTTAGGAAATTTGATCTAGTCAAAAGAGCTATGAAAAATATTTTCAATCAGTTCTTTATTACATAATTTGTATAAGAGGGACTTCTCTGAAGGTACTTCTGTTTGTTTTTCAGATATTGTTGCAAGCGGATTGAAGCCAGTAAGGCAGACACACCTGGAGCTTGGTAAGATTTTCCTCTCGCTTAGGTGTTGGTGGATATATCTGTTCTGATGCCAAGAATAAGTCCTTCTGGAAGTTAAGCCCCATGACCTCATCCTCTTCACGGCCATAACGGAAGGAGCAAACCACTTGGCCAAAAATCTTCCTGTCCCGTAAGTAATCTCCATCAAGAACTAATACTCCATCTGAAATTTAAAAGTTTCTTGCATCTTGAGTCAAATAAAGTTGTATGGCCATTTAGCATATGATTTTTGGTGGTGAACTGAAATGATGTTCTCTGAAATTTCTTTATATCTTTCATTCATCTCTTGTCAAGTCTCATCAGTATGAATTAACTGTTTATTAATCATATAAGATTTACATACATACTTCATTGGCAGGAATTTTTGTCCTTTTATCTCTTGCTTTCTAGGATTTTAATGGGTATTATTTTTGATGGAACATGTTGAATGTATTGGAAGTCATCAAATTTACAGAATAAAACAATTGGCCACAATTTTTCACTATTAAAAATCTGCTGCTATACTTTAAGGATTATAGTAGGTTGTTTATGGTAATTTTAAATTAATTTTGGCTATTCATGCATAAACTTGTGTTATAAACAACAATAATAACACATAGTAATATTATATTAATCCAAGGATCATATATCTCAAGGCAGAAAAGTAGTTATATAAAAACTAGAATTATAGCAAAGCAAAATAGTTTAATTTTGCAGTCATTACAGCTGCAAATGAAAATTATTGATCTTTTAACACACTTTCTTAATTAGAGTATACAGTTGTACTGATTTTTAAATTCATTGAATTGTCTAAGATTTTTATTGCCTGTAGAAGATTATTATAAAGGTGTAAACCCATTATTTATAGACCTTTTGTTGTTACGTCACTATTTTCTTACAGTGCATGACTATTCAAACAGTTTTCTTTATGGTGATTTTGAATATTATAGTTTAAATTAAATTACACCAAAATTAATAAAAATAAATATGCAGACAGGCTAGAGCAGAGGTTTCAGACTCAAATCATTCCTGAGCTACCTGATGGCACTATTAAAACTTTAGGCTGCATTCAATATTAAGAACTTTCTTTTATACCATAACTTGGTAGACTGTTTTAAATAGATATGAAAAATAAACTGCAGATATTTTGTAAGTGTTGATTTAACACATCAATTTCTTAAATTATTGAAAAATATTTTATAAGAAATACATTTGAGTTTGGGTTGCATCATAGTATAGAGCATATTACTTCAAAGATTGCATAAATGCTCAATGTGAGTTACATGAAGCCCATGTGCCATGTTTTTCAGACCCCTGGGCTAGATGAAAACTATGTAGTTTCTTAAATATAAAAATTTAGCAAATTCCAGTTTTTTAAATCTTGGAATTGTTAATTTTGAATAAATATTTCTCTAATAGAAAACTAATTTTGAAGACTGGCAAAGTTTAAATGTGGAGAAAATCCCTAACTGTGAATTACAATATTTTGAAATTTACAAAGAGGGAGGAGGAGATAGTGAAGGGTAAGATGGATAAATTCACTTACACATAGGGAAAAATAAAAAGGAAAATATAAAAAACAGGTTTATGAAATAGTTATTCCTTTCCAGAGATCTAGTGTCACTCATATCTGGGAGTTTTTTGTCTTATGGCAGTGAAAGGGACTTTCCAGTTATACAGTCAGTCACTCAAACCAAAGGTTATTCTGTAAAAAATCCTGCTGATATTTTTGAAAACATGCTTCTTGTTTTTATGAACATTTTGTCAATATTCTATAATATCACCTTTATCTTGAATTTGGACTTATACGTGTTAGTTTTTACCTTAAATTTCCTTGTATATGTAATGTTTATATAAATGTACAAATATAGTCAGTGCTTTTCTAGATGTTGTGATAGTTTGGCCCATACCATAGCAGTTGGGGTTAAATGAAATAGTATAATAAAGAAAACTTATAATCTAATTGAAATTGATAGTTTGGTAATATTTTTGAAATTTGCCTAGTCAGTGTAGAAGTGCATAAAAACAAATCAGGCAACTGCATTCAGATAAAATCGTCGCATATTAGGGTAGTGCATAACAAGTAGGGATGTACACAGGTTTCCTGTGGTACACAAGTGCTTTTCGTCAAATTCGCCATAGTAAAATCGTAAACTAATGTATTTGCTTTGAAATCAGAAAATTATTTTTCCTTATATGGTGGTAGCCCTGCCTTTTAGATCCACTCTAAACATGTTCATTTCATTTTGCCATTCCATACAAACAAATTGTTTTTTTTTTTTAATCGGTTCAGCCAATACCTTCGAAATTCATAGTTCTAGAACAATTCTAACCTTGATATCATGGTAGCCCTATTTAGTCAACCCAGTTTAAATATGCTATTTTCGTTATTTATTTATATGAAGATCATATATACCATATTGGGTAAAAATTCATGCAGTCAGTTCTCTAGAAATGTGTAAAAGTAATATTATTTTACTTTTTACTGTGGTAGCCCTGCTCTTTGTCTCCGCTTTAAACATCTTGATTTCATTATGGTATGTTGTACAAATTTTATATACAAAATTTTGTTGAAATTCATTCTGCCAATTCCTTCCAAATTCGTAATTACTGAAAGAATTTAATTTATAATTGTGGCACCCCTGTTTGGTTAATCTGGTCCAAATATGCTATTATGATTTTGTATATATGTGTCCATTACAAATTTTAAATTTGGTTAACATTGATGCTGACATTTCAACAGAGATACTTGTAAAATGATTTTTTTTATTACTTGTATTGTGTCAGCCCTGCTTTCTATATCTACATTTAAAATATTGATTTTATTTTTTAATGTTGCACATCTTCTTCATACTAAATTTCATTGAATTCGGTTTGGCCAATTCCTTCCAAATTCATTATTACCAAAAAGTTTAATTTTGCAATTTTGGCACCCCTGCTGAGGCGATCTGGTCAAAATATGCCATTTTGGCCCTGTATTTATGTGAAGATTCTATGTACCAAATTTGATTGAAATCGGTTCTGGCAATTCTTCCCTGATATATGACTACGGACAGGCGGACATCACGAAGATAATAGTGTTTTTGAGCATTGACGAAAAGCACTAAAAATGAATCTGCATTGCAGAAAGCCGCATTCAAGGAAGTTTCACCATAATTTATTTTGAAATGAAACCTGATACTTCTAAGAGACTTAATATTATCAGATATAGAAGCAATCTCAGATGTTTAGCTCATTGTAACTGCTACGTTTTCTTGTCATAAATTACAATGCTACAGGAAGACAAAATTTTACAAGAAGTTGCTGATTATATGCATCTGAATTTTGAAAGAAATTATAAATTTGAAGTATTAAATCTCATGCTTTTGGTTGCAAAAATGTATATGTGTACATTTTTTAGAGAAGAGTAAATATGAGAGAAAAAGGAATAAATTATCCACTTAAGAAATGTAAATTACTGTATTTTACGGCATATGAGACGCCCTTTTTTCCAAAAAAATGCTCAAAAACTCACCCTACATCCAATATGTGAAGTTGGTCTCCCATAGGCTAATGAATCCCCTGATGGGATCCCCCAATGAAACGTGATAAGCATATTTTTTGCGACTACAGTGTCGTTTTTGTGGAGTGAATATTTAATTGCAACATGGAATCCAAGAAGGAGATTTCAAGGGGTAGGAATTGGAGGGATGAGGAAACAAAGGCAATAATCAAGACGTATAGGTTATTTTTATTAAAGGAAAGTAAATTTTTTTATATAATTTTAAATAAAAATATAATTTAAAAAATAAAAGGAAAGAAGGAAAAGAAGAAGAAGAAAAAGAGTTGTCATTATACTAGCTAAAATATACCTTTTGAATTAGAAACACATCTTCAAAAGAATTTCCATTTTTGTGTTTATAATAACACTTTCAAATTTTACCACCAGATGGCAGAGAGACAATCAATGTAGATGCAGCATTATCATTTCTGAACTCTTACAAGCATTACTATGTATTATTGTCTTACCTGGCATATTTATATCAGTGTACAGTGAAGATTTGTATTCAGTTGCCATTTCGTGTGTTTTTGGAGTGCTTACCATAGTATGGATATCTAAGTACAAGTAACGATCGTAACAACAACAACTTGGTAGTAGCATATGCATAGCATATCATGTTTCATATTAGTAGGAGTTAATATTAAATGCTTAAATACACTAAAAGTTTTTTTTTAATATTCCCTGCTGAAATGGGGGTGCATCTTATATGCCCGTGTGCAAGGCATCTAGGCCCCTAATTTTTATGAGCCCCCAAATGTTGAATATGAATAATATATTTACATCTTGAAACAAATTTTTGCTTTTTTATTAAATTAATTATCATGATAGTTACTTTATAATTATAAGTAGGTGTTCTCTCTAAGATGTAACATTGATATGTACAGAATGGCAGTTTTTTTTAAATAGGGAGGTCCCAAAAACTTGTTTGCATCTGGGCCCCCAAAAGTACTTGGCCGGCCCCTGCATCTTATATGCCTTTAAATATGGTATACAAAAAATGTATGCAGTGCAACATATATTTCATTGCTTTGAACCATCTTTTTTCCTTTTCTTCATATAATGGAATTTCAACAAGTAAAGGCTGCTGTAGTTATTAGTAAATATTTTTTTATATATGCTAGAATAAGTGCCTGTCAAAAATGATGGAATATGAATTTAAATTTTCTAGAGCTAAATCATAATGTAGTATTTTGTACATGTATTAGGATTGAAACAACAATAGAAGCTCAAGTTCTTACAACAATATGGTTGCCAAGGCAGCAAACTGTTAAAAGGCAATTTTTTCCAAAACATGTGGTTTAAACAATAAATTTGAGCTCTTTCTAATTGATAGCAAAATTCAATGATAAGACTAAGAAACTTTATTTGTTCTTCTTTAAAACAGTCCCAGTCTGAAGATCGATAGTCAATTTTTTATTTTAATATGCAAAAGAATGAAAGCCTGCAAATTGAAAAATCGCTTTTTATGTGTTATCTTATGGAAAACAGAAATTATATCCTGGAAAGGAACCTGAGTCTTTTTTGTCATTGACTTATAAATTTCAATCTTCTGCCTAGTCGGGATGTTTGTTAAAAACTCGTTTGAAAAATGTTGCACAGAATGACAGAAGAAGAGTTTTATATTGAGAGATTTTATTTTTGTATGGCATGATAACTCACTTTCTAACATATATTTTTCCTCCTTATATTTAATTTTCTTCACACTGCAGCTTTTAGCTTAAATTTACGTATGCATATATTTCCCCGTTTGCAGCTAATCCTGTATACACTGAATAAATTCTACCAAATTTTAGTAATTAAAGCTTACACTGCAGTACATTTATCACTATATGAGGTACATATGAATTACAAGGAATCAAATCTTAGTGAAATTCAATGATAAATATTTTTCATCCAAGCTAAAAGAAGGACCAAATTCAATTTATATTTACTGTTCATTTAAATTTGTAAACCATCATGATAATGATGTAGAGAAATTAAAACTTCTAATGCTCAGTATAGATTATCATTGTTATGAAAATTTTCATGAAACAGCTTCTCAGCTCATTTGGCCTATATGGGTCTAAATTATAAGTTCTAGAAATGGATTTCCAGGATTAGGGGTGTACCCTAAATTGATCATTCCTTGCTATTCCATCAAATTAAATACTAGAGACTACCTAAAGTACTGGAGTAATTGATTTAAAAAGTTTTGTTTTTTATATCTTATGAAGGAAATACATGTTTATTTATGCAAAAGTTTACTTCATTCTATAGGAAATATGGGTTTCACATACCCAAGCATATCTGTTCCTTCCAATAATAAAGTAGGAAATAATATTTACTGATTCCACTAAAACATATGCATTTCCCTTTATCTCCTGTTCATGCAAGTTGGCAAATAACTTCAATGGAAAGTTGTATTAAGGAACTGGGTCAGAGATATTAACAAGAATTTAACTATTAGTTCTATATAAAAGATCTCAGAGCATAGGGAGTATATTTCATATAAAAATAGTTCAAGTATTGAGATCCTGAAAAGATTATGAGGGTATGAACAACGTGATAAATATTTTTGCTCACCAATTGGTTCCACTCCACTGATATGATCCACAAAATCTCTTTTTCCCAAGTACAGTGTTATCTTTCCATTAGGAGAGCTCTTCTTGTACACCTTAAAGTTGACAACCATTTTGATTTCCTCCTACAAAGCAAATCTAAAACCCACAAGGATGATACTGATTCTTCTAAGTATTCACAATAAACTAGTCTCTGAATGAGTAACTTCTTAGCTCAAGACTTAATGTGTGGTAAATGGAATGTGAGAACCTATATATATAAATCCTAGCAACCCTCCCCTCTTATGCTGACGCACTGCTGTTCCCCTCCGTTCTGGTAAAGGTCACATTGGTGAAAAAGGGTGGGTGAACTAGAACCTTCTACGTTATCAAGTAATGGGGTGAGGGAGAAAATCCTATAAAGCCACTTAAAGTATCTTATATGGCTTCCTTCCTCTCTTATAAGCCAATAAGTCCTGGAAAAGTGGCCGAATGGTGGCAAGCATTGCATGGCTTTCAAAATGAGGAAGTTCAACATAAATGCCTCAGATATTGATTTTATGTGAATAGTTTAAATTAATAGAAATCAGTAAAACTCATTTTGTGTTAATATGAATTCTTGTACTTTTTGAGAAATTGATTTGTTTTTCACCTAATCGGTACCTTTCATGATCTAGAAAATAATTTGCAAATAGCATTAATAATTGTTTGGGCATTTGCTTAAGAATATTTTTGTTTTTTTTTTCTGTGGCAGTATTCATCTATAATTCCTTATGTTGATGTTTCTTCAATATTTTAGATTTTTCCTAGAAATACTTTCTGTGATGGAAAGTTCTTGGAAAAGTTCGATTTTCATGCATTTGAATTTTTCTGGAAATGATGCCATCACTGTCAGAAATTCAAAACTTTGAAGTGATATTTATGTGGAGCTCACATAAAGGTCTTTAACCTTTATCGGCCATGCATACATTTAAATGTGCAGAAAATGTAGGTGCTGTTGGTGTGTGGGCATTTAAATCTGTGCAATAAAGGTTAATGAATACATTTGAATAATCATTTTAATAAAATGTTTGTTTAAAATACTCATTGGACATAATTATATTTTTCAGAATGCTTTGTGACACTCTTATGTTAAATTTTGCTGCTTATAAGTTAAATTATTCATTTTTGCAACATGTGTGGACATTTGGCAATGATGGATGTATATATGGCAAGCTTGCTTTTGACCCACCTCTGATCAATTTTTCTTGGCCTAATGCTTTCCTTGTGACTCTTGATGTTTTCCAAAATTAGATTTGAGTGGTAATCCAATTATATTCTAGTCTTCTATTTGCTTTGTCAGGTTTTTTTAGTTTTTGTATATGGAAGTTTACTCTCTTAGTATAATTTGGCATTTGCATTGAGTTGAGCTTGTTAAATTATTTTACTTTTGAAAAGGCTTATATTTTAAATGTTTGAAATATTTAAAACCATTAAAGTTTTGAAATATTAATATTACTTATTTAATGTAGTTTTAAAATCTTTAAAAAGGTTATTGCTTGTATGATTTTCAGATAACATGCTGTAATTTTATATTTATAGTTAGTGAAAAATGTATCATGTCTTGGTTATTTTTATTACAAATATTGATAAATATTGGCACCCAACAGAAAAATGTTGCCAAGTCTTGCTTTGCTTAAAAATAGAACAAAGTAGTTTATGTATATTAAATTTTCTTGGTAAATGCAACATTTTGAAAATTGCTTCTCTTTTAATGAACTATTTCTTTCCTCATAATTTCAGGTGTAATTTACTTTACCATCGTCTTTTGTGTTTTCACGATGGGGATTCATGGGCTCTGGAAGCTGCTGGAGCCTGCTGGAAAAGATGTAACTTTGGAATCTCTTGAAAGCAAAGTTCTTGCCATTGGTATCCTTTTTAACATCATATAAATTATGTTATTTTAGAGCATTTATTAGGATCGATTCAATGAGGGAAAAATTGAAATTTGTGATATTTCTGATTTTGAATTCAAAGTACATTGATACAATTTTTGCCCCTGAAAAATAAACACATTTTTATAGGACATTTTATTCCAATGGGCAAAATGCTTTTTTTATTAAGTTAAATATCTAATCTTTGATGTTTATAATTTGTGAGGTCATGTAATGCACAAGTCATGTTTATGATCTAATAAAGTTGGCATTGGGAAAGGTACAACTATTTTTAGAATATTTTGCTGCTCTGTTAAATCTCTTTGTATTAATTCAAGAGATGTACTGATCGTTTATTTTTCAGTAATTAGTGTTTCAATGATGATGATCTGGTCACGTTCATAAAAAAAGACTAACTGAAGCACTCACAAGATGTATATATTTAAAGAGATTAATGTGAAATAGTAATTTTCCTAAATCATGTTGTTACTTATTATGGTATTAACCCTTTAACTGCTATGTTGTTGGTTTCCTTGCCATGCTGCTGGTTCTATAGCTTAAGACATTTAATATGCTCCCCACTATTTTTTTTCAAACTTCCCGCTTTTAACTAAAAGATTTGTATTACTAAAGGTCTTCACTCTTCCAGTGGCAGCTCATGCCCAGAAAAGCAGGTGAAGTTCATATATAGGTGAGGGATAAAAAATAGGTATTCATCGCAGGGCCAAATACATCCATCCCTCGCTATACGAGCTCAATCCCTTTCGAAAAAGCTGCTTGTAAGCAAAATCTCGTATAATGAGAAGTAAATTCACATAACCGTACATGAAAAACATTACTATACGTTCCCAAGTTCAGAAAATCACTTAATACATCCAAGTTTTACACTGAAATTACACTTACAAATAAAACTCATAATACATAAAAACACTGAAAATCCGGCGGCTCTGCATATAAAAAAATACGGCAAAAAAGTTCATCTCCAAAATTACCAAATAGAAAATGAAAGTGAAGCAAAAATATATTATATTGAAACAATACTTTGTAATACTTAAATTACGTTTTAAATAGATAAAATAAAATGAGAAATGAGCACAAGTTGACATCAGGTATGGTGCGGTGGTGGTAGGTCTTAGTTTTTGTTCGGCCTTATAGGTGATGGATCATGTGTGTTTTCATTTGAAGACAAAACCTCGATCTCCATTTCTAAAGTAGAACATAGAAATGCAGCTCGAGATAGTCAAAATTTCGTAAGAGTCAAAATTTTGCTCCTTTATCCTTTTTTATCCTCGTAAAAGCGAAAAATTAGCTCGAACAGTGAAAAACAATCATGTAAAAGTCCATCTCGTCTAAGCAAAAACTCATAAAGCGATTGCTCATATATAGAGTTGCCGTTGCAATTATGCTCGCTTATTTTTTGTAAATTAAGGAGATTCTCCTGTCTTTTAGGGCGGCAAACTTACCCACAATGTCTTAATAAAAAGGCTGACTTTTCATAATTTCACTTAAGAGTTCTTTTTGGATAGAAATATTCGCCAATGAAGACAGTCTCTGCTGTGAAACTGAATTTCTTAGGTACGTCAATGACCGTGTGCCTGAAGAGCCTGTTTAATCAAACATTTTCATTGTATTGAGCGAGATAGCCGAGAATTTTCCTTTAGAGCATCGACAGTTGTATTTCTTTTGTGAAGAGCACGATTAATGTTCAAGAAGTCACAAAATCCTACCTTGTTCCAAATGTGCTTCTTCACTCCAACAAGCAGGCAAGGCCGACAAAATAGCTTTTGCAAGTAATGACTTCCGCATAACCATGGATGTTCATTGTACCACGAACTTTTATAATGTTTGTTGTATGATTTTCCAGAACATTTAATCTCCTTTTCTACACTCACGCTGATAAGAGGTGTAGGTCGCCCAAGAAGTAAAAGATCTTTTTTATCGTCCTCCCTCCATCGCGAAAAGGGTGTTTCTATTACTACACACACTGCGTCATTGGAAGAATTAATATTTATTTAACTATTTAACACTCAGGAATATGAACCTTTTGATCTCCTCTTGGCATTGAAACGTCGTTTTGAATGCACTTCACAATAGCACGTACACTTGCAGGGTTCACTGAAATAACGGGTGCTCTACGTCCACAGCCAGCAAAGTTACACAGGCTTGTCCCAACTGGGCGAGTGAAGCTGGAAAGCATGTGGGTGAGAAGAGCTGCACTCTAGTCGAACAAGGTCAACTTTAGGCAGTCGTTACCATGATAACCAATGCCAACGGTGCACCCTAGGAGCCAAATAAGTGTCTCAGCTTCACTACTGCATGCGCAACTGGGAGGCCGCTGAGCACGCAGCTCAAATAGCGGCAGTCTGCATGGATAGCAGCTACTCACATAGCTCATAGTCAGATTTTGTGAAATTACTTTTTAAAGGAGAGCATGAAACTGTGACAAAATTCAAGGCAAAATTGAAATATTTTGACTTGAAATTTTATATTTCCAAGTAAACGAATTTTACCTATCAGCTGAAAAACATTTATAAATTATAGGTGAAGTGGCACTTCACTAACTTCACTTGAAAAGCCGCTACTGCACTCTTCAAACACTAGAAATCAACTGAATGACCATGGAAAGATATCTGTTATCATGTACCCTTTGTTTCACCCACAAGGGGGAGACAAAGGGTACATTGCAATTACATTACATTACATTGTATTTTGAAAGTAGTGGAATATTTGGGAGAAAACCCTATACATAGCTTCATCAAGTTATGAGAGAGTCTACAAGATGCCTCCACTGCTTTAGGGTTCAAAGCATGCATAGCAGTTATGAGAAAATCTAAGATACATCTTTAGGTGTGCATAGCAGTGGGGGCATAGTTCCAAACTTGCGTCTAAAGGCATGTATATCAGTGGGAGTATGTCTCACACCTTACATCTATAAACATGCATAGCAGTTAAAGGGTTAAGCTAAAAAATCAATAAATAAAGTGAATCATTTTTATTATAAGTGGACTGTAATCCAACCTCTGTGACTTGAGTCTGAATGGAGGAAAATATCTTTAGTTATTGAAAGTTTGGAAATCAAACACCGAGGCATTCATATGGAAAGCAATTTTCTTCCAATACAAATACTCCAGTTATAGGTACCTATTCAACTTAAGTTTTTATTCGAGTTTGAAAAGTATTCTATATAAATGTGAGCAAGATACATTGGCAGAATTAGTAGGTGATTCAAGAGTAAGCACATTAAAAAATTGAAACATCTCAGTCACAACATAGTTATGAGAAACCAGATGTGCATTTTGATTACTGTGCAGCGTTCCAGTGAATTACCACTGAAGACAGCTGCATTGTAGCGGAATTGAAAATCTGATTTTTCGTAACCTTGTTGTAGCTATTGGAAATACCTGAACTAATTACTTTTCAATTATTTTATTTTTAAGTGCTTATTCTTCAATTTTTTCAGTCATAAGCCAACTTTGATAAGTCTATAGATGTTGGTAATGCTGACTTTACATCTATTTACCATTTGGAAAATCAAATGATTGCTGATCTGTAATTTGTTTCCTTTATTATGCTAGGTTCAAAGATGGTAATCTGAAGCATATTCTCTGCAGTGGAAAACGTTGATAGCCATATTTTTACTGAAAGGTCAAATTTATTTTGCTTATAAATTCTTGTCATTTTTCCTGCAGTGAGTTTTGTGAAGTACCCTTAACATAATGAAAAGATGTTTCCCTTTGGCTGCATCAAGCACAGCAGGGCACAAGAGATGTGGGAGGGGGAAATGGGCCAAATGCTCACCTTCTTACCCTCTTTCATCGTATATCCAAACTTCTCTTTTATAGAATTAAACCAGTTTTCGTCTTTGATGGTGTTGCTCCAGAGTTAAAGAAGAAAACCATTGTATGAGTCACTTTGTATTTGAAAGTTTTCATCCACAAATTATGCATGTTTTTCATTTTATATTATCTCATTTACCATAGTTATCCGAATATAAGATGACCCACCATTTTAGCAGACTATCAAAACAGAAAAAAAGATTTTATGGTTTAATTTCTCACTGAATGTATTTGGTGTATATTTCGAACACATGTATTCAGTATGGGTATTCTAGTTTGTTCATTAATTGAAACGGTTTGTTACAAATTTTTGTTTTAAATAAAACAAATTTCTTAAAATGTATTTTTTTAAATTAATACAGTATAAATTAAAATCCGGATCGTAAGTTTGTTATGAGAAATGTCAGTAGATATAATTATTTTATCTTGTTTCATTTGTTTAAAAAAAATATCGATTAAATGCATGACCATACCTCCAATAGTTCTAAGAAAACTTGTTGTGGTTAGTTCATCACTCATCAATTTGTCACACAAAAAATCCATCATGCATCAATACATCACACGACAAACTCATCGTGCATCAATACATCACACAACACATTCATCGTGCATCAATTCATTGCTCAACAAATTCATCGCGAGACAAATTGGATGACGAGATACCATGATTGGTGTACTGCAGAGGGAGACACTTTTCCATAGTAAAATTTTTTATATTTCGATAATACCAGAATGAATCTTAATTCTCTTTGCGAATTATGCAAGGCGAGACACTTTGGATGGTGTATGGAAGGGAATGATTCCCATCCCAACAGGTTTATCCCCCTGCCATACACCAGCCATTGTCACGTCTTCCAATTTGTCTTTGGACGAAATTGTCTCGCAATGAAATTGTCTTCCAACAAAATTGTCTCGTGACGAATTTGTTGAGCGATGAATTGACGCACGATGAGTTTGTCATGTAACGAATTGACACATGACGAATTGACCACAATGTGTTGACGGTATACTACTTCGTACTCAAATTTAAGATGACCCTTGATTTTTGCAAGCTGAAATTTGAAAAAAAACCTCGTCTTGAATTTAGGTAAATACGGTATCTTTACAGTTAAACTTCACATGATATGTTAGTTGTGCTCTTGGAAAATTCTACGTCTTATGGAATCACATTTTTGGAAATGCAAAGCCAATGGGAAATAAGGGTTTAAGTTCTTGGGAGTCAGATATTAAAATAATTTTTAAATAATTCTTGAACAGGTTCTTCCTATCTTGCATAATATCATTTTCAATCAGTAAAGGAGTCACAAGTCCTGCATCCTTAAGCATTTAGAGATTTTTTCCCATTTTTAGTTAAAATAAAACACCTGTTTTTCTTCAAATTTACAGTTAATTTTTATTCTAATTTTCTAAATATACATTACATCAACACTCAAGAACAAGTCTTTAAAAAAATACTTGTCTCAGATATCTTCATTAGGCACAACAAGGTTATAAAAAAACCAGATGCGCATTTAGGCTACAAAACAGCCGTCTTCAGTGGTAATTCACCAAAAATAGGCTCTAAAAGAACTTATACATGCACACACACACACACACACACATATATATATATATATATTAGGGTGGTCCTTATAATGGGGGAAAAAACAAACATTTTATTCCCAAAATTTGGTAAATTTTAGATGAAATTTAGAGGTTGCTACCAAAGTTTGAAACATTAAGTTTTCTTTATTTTAAACAAAATGCAATACAGTACAAAGCATATAAAATTTAGAGTTGGTAATTTCCATGCTACATTATCACATGATGAACATAACAATACTGACACAGTGGTATATTAATTGTTTGTGGCAAGTGTTCCCTTCGCAAAGTGTGGATATCTCCTCCGATGATCGCTGACAACCTGCAGAAGAAATTGCTTTTGCTGTTCACCCTGAGTGTGTAATTGATTGTAATCCTCGATCAGGGCAACTCCGCGTTCTGCTGTATCGTTAATGCAATTGATGGACCTGATGTACTTTACTGTGGCAATGTAGTTCCCATCAAAAGCCCAGAGTTCGGGATCCAATTCTGTGAATTTAGAGTCAAGACCAAGTATGTCGAAAAACCTCCAAGTGTTGGCTGACAAAAAATAGTCCAAATTTTTCTCCAAGATGCTATCCAGATCGACAGTCTCACTCTCATAGTTTGTCTTGCTTTTTCAGCTCTCCCGAAATGCAGTTCATGTTCTATTTGTAGTTCCCTCTTCTTTCTATCATCAAGATAAATCAGTGGCTTTAATTTGAAAAAGATCACATTTCTTGCATGTGTCCTTCCATGGAATGTGGAAATGTAGATAGTATTGTGTTAAACACATGTCAGTGGAAACTTTACTGGGGGCAATTGTTTTTCGAGACTTTTCTCTGTATAAGTCATGCATTTTACAAACATCCAAATTACCATTTAAGTATTTCCTGTTGGGATTGTGGACCTGAGTATAGTGAGATTGATAACAAGGGAAGCTTTCAATGTGTTCCCTAATGTAGTGCAAATCATCAGCAGGGTTTCTGTTCAATCCAAAGACATGCTCCATTTTTCCTTCCAGTATTTGACGCAGTAGTGTCAAAACACATTCCTTTCACTTTCTCTGCTAGATTCCAAAGTTTCAACAACAGCCTTGCCTATTTCCAATCCATTTCCAGCCGCAATTTTTGGAACACCGAGCAGTTCTACTCCATCACCTGCGACTAAAATAGGAAGACGATCAACTACTTTCTTTCCAGTAAGATCTGGCAGCAGCTTGCCATCCCAATGCACAACTAGCGGAACTGTTGGATTAAATTGAGAGATTATTTGTTTAGCTGTTGCTTCCCTTTGCTGAATGCGACTTACACGAATTGAGGAACGATTTACGATTGTTTATGAAGGTTTTATAACGTTCTGGACAGTTCTAGATTGTTCCAAAAGATCTGATATGGACTATTACATAACACAAAGAGTGCTCCTGCAAGTGGACTTGCGCAGGATTTCTGAGGGGTACATCTGAAAGGTTATATCTATTGCAGTATTGCGTAACATTGACCAATGGGTGCTGCATCACAATTTTCAATACAAGTATCTACAATTCACAATTCAATTCAAATAAGTTTAAAATTTAAACTAATTTAAAAATGAGTGCACCTATGTTTAGCATTATGATATATTGCGATTTTTCAGATCTTGGTAGCGACCCCTAAATATTATTCAAAACTAACCTAATTTTACCAAAATTATTTTTTTTCATAATGGAACAGATTCAAAACATGCCCCCTCCAGTTTTCCAAAACTTAAAAAAAAGGACCACCCTAACGTACTAGCATGTCACTAGCACGACATTGACTAATTCCTTGTAAGACTTAAACCACTTGCACACGGAGTAGAGGAAGCTATTCTGAAGGGTTTCCTATGAAATCTCAATTTTTGATTTTTTGGGCTTACACCACTTGTGAACTAAGGGGCTCATATGTATATATTCATTTGAGTTTTCTTGACTGGAAAATAAATTTGTGTATTAATGTAAAGATGTTCAAGACCCAAGCTCATATCTCCATTTTAACTATTTTTGAAATGCAAATGAAAAATATTCTCCACTCTTTTGCATGTTAATCATATAAAGCAGTGGTCCTCAACCTTTTTTCCTTTGTGACACACATGATCCACGCTGCTCACGTGCGCAACACACAACACTACAATCCATCAAACTATAAAAGGAGGGGTAGTGTGTAACAATGAAGAGTTTAAGCCTAGCAATTATTTTTATTGTTGTAAAACATTATGCATGAAAAAGAGGAAAACTCTCCTTAACGAAATTTACCTTATGTTTTATATAGCCGTTATTAACATTTTTGGCAACACACCTCCCAGCTCTTCGCGACACATCATTGTGTCGTGACATACTGATTGAGAACCACTGATATATAGGAAGGGTACTTTTCTGGAATTAAACCCATGCCCTTATCATGCATTATGACATGTTAATGACATGTATTCGCCAAGTATCTGGCGAAAGACTTGTTTAAATACAACTTACTCTTCTTGAGTTATTTGCATTAATTCATGAAATCTTACAAACAATGACATTGGCTTTTATTATAATCGGGATTTATTCCATTGTAAAACCCTGCTCAGCAATCAAATACCTAAAATTTTCTAAACCATCATAGATCTTGGTGGCACTGATATTAAAATACTGCAACAAAGGTTTCATGCACTATCATATTCAGTGTGTTAATAAATTTTAATTTCATGAGGCAAGGTCTACAAATTATGCTTCTGCTTTATGAACATCTTGGCAAAGGACACATTAACTGTTTTGAAATCATAATTGTATGCTACAAATAACCTAGGGCCAAAAGAATAATCCTGTGCTCAGGATATATACGAGTTAGGATATTTGGGATGCCTGCAATGGCTTTTAAACATTGACAGTCCTGCTTCTTTGGTAAAGATATTCTCATACGTCAGAAAAGACTGGCTGTTTTATTAGTTATACCAAACTGTGAGATGTGTGATTCCTTGGTTTGTTTAAAATGAAAATATCTTAAGTTTCTCAATTTATTTTGAATGATTTTGATATGAATTGAACCATTTAGAAAAAATTTAAGATAACCACTATTTGGATAATAGGGTGTTGATTGTATTAAGATCTACCAAAAATTGTCCCATATAGTGAAATTGAGATATAAATTCACTGTTTAAATGAGGTAATTCATTTTCACCAAGTATTTAAGTGCTGTATTCAAATAAATGTGGGATCTATTAAATGTATGCCTTCTTAGAAATTGATGGAATGAAATGATCATAAGATCCTATGCAGATAGGCATTAGCTGTAAAGTTGGGAATAATTTTCAAAAGTGTGCCTTCTTGTTGAATAAAAATTAGTCAAGTTATGAAGCTAATGAAAATTTTAGAATCTGTCACAATCATTTAAGTATACTTTTGATAATACTCTTGGTTAAAAAATGTAATTAATACATATGAATTTTTTCTATGTAATGAATATCATGTTTTCCAAAGCATTTTTAATTGATTTGGAGAATTAAAAATATAATATTTGAATTGTTTGTATTTTATCACAAAATGGTATATTTTTCTTTTAGCAAGCAAGAAGCCAAAGGAAACAGTTGGCTAGTGACCGTGCTAAAGAAATGAGGCAACAACTTCTTCTATCACTTGCCAGAAGTGGTGCCATTAAAGCAGTGCTTCAAAATAAGGATTTAGTAAAACCTATTGCAGAACCAAGTATGTAATACTCAAAAAATTATCATTAATGCTTCTTGAAATAGATGTAGTCATGTTTGGAAATGTATACAGGGGTGCCGAGAGCCAATACAGTCCCCTGGACAAATAACTTGCCGAGCCCCACTGTACGAACTTAATTCTCTCTCTAGGTCTTGGCAACTGATGTAAACCTTGTATTCTCTTACCGCAATAGTGAATATTTTTCTATCAAAAACAAAATTAAATTCAAATTGAATGATGTCGCTCCGTTTTATTGTTCATTCTGGTATTTAGACTGTTAGACACACATATATATATTGTAATGACAAAAAGTTTTCTGCAACAACATTAACCTCATAATAAATAAATTTATGCACAGCATATGTGCTGCAGGTAAGAAAAATAATGCTATTATAGTCATTTTGTTGATTTAAATAAGTGTCAAAATACCGAAATATAATGAATGGAGTGATGTTTTCTTATTGCATCTAATTTCAATATTCTCGCCAAAAATGTTGCACTGTGCATCAGGCTTTAATAAAACCAGAACGTGATTTTGGGTATTCTCTGATGCATTTCCAGCTGGTCAGCTGTGGATATTGTATTTTATCCTTTTGGATCTCAAAGCTTCTGCGGCGTAGCAACACCCTTGTCAGCAAAATGAATGAAGTAATAAATTGTATTTATTGTTCACATATTTGGTATGAGTATTCAGTGGGATGCCATTCCGACATCGAGCAACAATGTAAATGCATACATCATCACTATGCATATTTTATTTATAATTCTTACGTAATTAAAAAATTTTGTTAAAATTCATAATAATTATTTATAGATGGTGAATTTTCTAATAAAGTGGCTTTAGGATAGTGGTACCCAAACCTTGGGTCCAGACCCCATGAGGGTCTTCAGGCCCCCAGGCAGCAATCCGCATTGCTTTCCCCTCTTGTCAGGCCTGGATATATCTATATTAAATTTTGTCTACATCAGAGGTTCCCATCCTTTTTAATGTAGTGAGAACCAAGTTGCATCCTAGGATATCGAGCAATCACCTCAATGTCTGTACAAAAATGATAATAAAAGCTAACCAACATCAAAGTTATTCTTAATGTTCATAAGTATGTCTAGAGAGAACTCTGTTGAACAAATTATTAGTGCTAAGAAATGCGATTTTCAACCATTGAAGAAGAACATAGGTTGACAAAGAGCATAATGGTGCTCACGAGTACCAGGTTGGCAACCCCTGGCCCATATGTTAAAATATGAAATGACAGAGAGGAGAAAAATTCTGGTCATGACCATAAATCAAACCCAGGTCATTTTATCATCAATATTTAATGTTAGATATTATGCAATATGCTTCAAGCAAGGCTCTAATGTGTTATTGGAATGTTTTCCTTGTGAAGATGGTGGTTCAGTATCACATTAGCAGATGTCTCATTGTTGCATGTCATAGCTAATGCAGTAATTTGTTGCTCCATGCAATTTTAGAAACTGCAACAGATTTACAATAAATAAGCTTTGTTTTACTTGATTATTTTAGTGCATTACACAGTTGTTTTTGTTGCTGTAAAGAATGAGTGTAAATACGTGAATTAAAAATATTTTTCTGAAAATTTAGTCTTAAAATATTGATCTTTCTTATCACCTGGAAAATACAGTAAATACTTTTAAAAAATTCTTGTCTCGGGTATCTCCATTAGCCGCAACAAAGTTACTAAAAACCAAATGCACATTTTGGCTACAAAGCAGTCATCTTCAGTGGTAATTTACTGAAATAGATTCTAAAAAAGATTATAACCTTGTGACTATTGAAGATACCTGAAACATATTTTTTAAGTGCTTGATCTTGAAATTTTTCAGCCATAAGATGAGCTGAATAATTCCCTTTTGAATTATAGTAAATACTCATTAGAGCTAACAAGTTCATGTTTTATAAGTTCCAAAGTTTTGTTAATACTGTATTAAAAAG
Source organism: Tanypteryx hageni (assembly GCA_028673005.1). Taxonomy (NCBI): domain Eukaryota; kingdom Metazoa; phylum Arthropoda; class Insecta; order Odonata; family Petaluridae; genus Tanypteryx; species Tanypteryx hageni. The sequence continues at coordinate 87,377,708 of CM054114.1, read as the reverse complement.
GTTTTCATATTGTTCTAAGATTTTCATTGGGCTTGACTACCATTCTTTTAGTCCCTAGTAATAAGTTATAGGTACTTGATCAACTAAATACTTAATAAAACTCATAATTCTCTGTATACAATGTAAATGAAAACTTATAAATAACATAGCTCTCTAAAAATTGCATTTTGTATCATCAGTATTAAAACACATGGAATTTTAATACAGCTGTTTGGTTGCTAATATGAGAAAGTGACATACCTGGTCCGGTGTCTCATGTTATCTATCATGATGCCATAAGGCACTGAAAATTCGATGTCTCAATTGCTGCATACTAACACAAGGGCAAAAGCCATCACATGTCCATTTCACTTGCTGATAAGAAAGTGGAAGTTATCAAATGCTAAATATCTATTCTCTTATTTTTATAAAGATAAGCCAAAAAGAGGAAAAGTAGAAAATGGAACAGAAGAGGATCTTTATAATCTTCCGCCCCTGCCTGCTGTTGCCATTACCCCTGAGGAGGAACACAATTCAGAGGATAGCTGGGGGTGAGAAAGATTTCATCATAAGGGTTGCATTGATTATTTATGAGAGATGGTCATTAAGATATGGACATCTTGACCACAAACTAGCTTAAGCAACTTTGTGAGAAATACATTAGAGCCTTGTGTTCAGATGCATTTGCCACATGTTGCGTAGATTGAATCATTTGCTGTTAGCATACAGAAATTGATATTCTTCATTAATTTTATTTTTTCTTCGTATTTTGAAGTTAAAAATTTTTATTTTTGTCTGTTTTATATAAAAATATTTTGTATATTACATCATATGATGAGTATGATGCCAAATACAGTAAAATTCCTTTTTTGTGGCATATTTGGGACCACAGAGGTGGCAGATTACCGTATTATTCCGATTATAGTCCCCTCCTTTTGGCCAAAATATTAGTAAGAAAAGTTAGGGGACTATATTCTCGCCCAAAAAATTAGCAAACGAAAATATTACTGCCTGCAGTAAGTATAGGTAACAATTAATGCCCTTACTTGATCTGATAGTTTTACAGAGAATTTCTTGATACATATGCATCAATAACTCAATTCTTTTTGTTCACTCTTTGGAATCCTTGCCTTAAACGTTTGTATTTTCATTATAGTGGGAATTGCAGAAGTTTTCACTTTGAAAGCATTGATTGGCCAACTTCATCCCTTCCCTAAGTCCCAAATATTGATACGTAGTGGTGCCACCTATCGTTGTTTTAGAGAAAATGTCACTACAATGAAAGAAATTATCCTCATTACCTGTCAATCTGTAGGAATCTCTGACAGCTGATCAGACTGTCCAGCTTGCACAGCTGTTGATTGTATGTAATGCAATGCTTAATAAAATTATTACTTATATAAATCAAACTGAGGTGTTGAAGGTGTTTCAACTATCTACAGAATGTATTCCTTGATGTGATATTCTGAGGCATAAATATCGAAAGTAACGAAAATACAGGTAAAATAAATTATGAAAAGAATATGTTAACTGGAAATCTGGTGGTAATTACTTTTTTATACAGGCACAATTGAAGTAGCCATTGTCAGTGGCATCTGAAGGATACAAATGGAATTTAAATGACATTCATACATGCAAAGTTTTTTAATTTAGTCCTGTAACACTTGATACATATATTAATTACACCTACAACTATAGCACGCAAAACGTGATGTCACCATTTCATTGTAAATTGATAGTTCTAACTAAATTGCTCGTACATATTAAAACTCGTTCTTTAGAATATTAAAAGTGAGGTCTGTAATGGGGCTCAAACTTTTTTCCAAAACTGAGGCTTCAAAAAATAGGGGGGGGGACTATATTCAGACTAATATGGAAGATGATCTGCTGGTTACAGGCTTGTGCCTAGAATGTAGGCTATGTTCTGTTTAGAAATTACTATTCCAGAATGATGTCTATCTAACAATCTTTAATACTTTTCAGTTTTTGTTTTTTAAAATAAGAAAACTTCACCAAATACTAATTAAAAAACAAAACTGTCATGTGTCTACATTCCAGTAATCATTTAGTGATATGCTTAGAAACATAAAAAATACTGCAATCACAAAAGAAAGTGCATAAGAAACTTCAGTACTACTGTAATATCAACAGTATGCAGTAAAACCCTGTTATTTCGATCCCAGTTAATTCAAAGTATGGTGAAATTAGAAACTAATATCAGTCCCCGGCCAACGTCATAGAATTTTGCATACTTTTTAGTACAGATTATTCAAAATATGTCTACAATGAAATTCAAATTCATGATCTGGTCTGGTGACTCATGAACAGTTCCTTTAATTCGAAACCTCTGCCCCTATTGTGTGTGTAAGTGCAAGGTTCGTGCATGCGCCATCACATCACGAATTTTTTCTCCAATTCTCCAACACAAAATACATAAAGCGCCCCAAACAGGTGACTCCTTTTTTTATTTAATACTAGATAACTACCCGGACTTTGCCCTGGATTTACCGTTTCAAAATTTTCATGCTCATTTCACTCTAGAATATTTTCATTCAAACTCAAAGTACTCTCAAGATAAGTGACCAACATTCTCCATTAATTGGTATGAACAAATTAAATATAGTTTCAAACTTTTTATTTCGCTAAGAATATTTCAAATAAGTTGTGCAATTTGACAAAATATTAACACGGGCCTCTAGTCAGGGTATGATTTCTATGGAACCCCCCTCCCCCACAAAATTAAAATTCTAGCTCAGAGGTGCACATCCTCATGGTATTTTTAGTATCTGCACCAAGTTGTAAGTCTCCAAGTTTCTTGGTTTTTGTGAAATTCTGTAGGGCAGGGCTGCCGTTTTCATGGAATTTATCCCTTTTTACGGGTTTTTTAATGAAAAACGCATTTCCATGATTCACGGATATTTATAAGGTGAAATTCGGATGTTATCTGAGATCTTTGCTTAAAAAACCTATACACTACTAAGAAATTCAGTGAGTATTAATATTTCTATATGAATACATACAGATATCACCCGATTCATGTGAGAGTTGTGTTACTGGAAATCGTCGCATGAAACAAAAACGCATAAATTGAAAATATTTTTTCCCATTGAAAATTGTGTAATAGGCATTGCTTACGTTTCTGAGCAGAGGTGCTCCACTTAGAAATGTCTTTAAAGTTGATTAAATGAGTGTTTTTACCACTCAAGCGTGTACAGGGACATAGGGCATCTTTACAATTCCTTAATATTTTGTGCATTGAGTTTCTGCCGTAAGTTACAGATGTCTAGAAAGTCCTTTTATCAGTGGACCTTCTTACATAAATATATTCACCTCACCCAACTCAATGAATATTTTTGCAAGGGTTTTCCCCATTACAGTTGTTGACTGCTAACAGTGCATCACTTTCTAGAAGAAAAACCCTCTTGAAGACAAAAAGAGTGGGTTCAAGTGCGTTGTTTGCTTAAAGAAAAAAATTACAGACTTTTTTGAACTAATTGATGGTTTCTTTCTTTATAATTATTTTGTTATATGTAACCATCCATCTGACATTTTGGCTGAAGTGCAATATATTCCCCTTGACTGTGGCGCCACAAATGAATATGGCCAAATACGGAACTACATCCTACAGTAAGATGTTCTCGTATGAATAAACCCTGATTGCACATCGAAAAACTTTTCCTTTTTAGGCGTTCTTTACCAGCGAAGCGATGGTAGCTATGACTTATTGGCACATCTCATCCGTCCATTGTAACTTGCATCTCCTAAATTGCTGGACAGATTTTAATTATGTAAATTAAGTAGGAGTGATCCTTATTAAAATTTATTGCCTTATTGTGCATCTATTAACACATGTTGATTTGTACTATCTTGTTGATTGTCTACCTCGACCGTTTTCTACGAGAGTTTGGTGTTCTGTCTCAGACATCGTTGGTGTTGAGATATTTCTTACGTCATCGTTTTTTTGTCATTGTTGTACCAATTCTATTGTTTGATTAACTTGATCACAGTCTGTGATCGTGTCGGCTTTTGTTACTACAAAACTTTGCACCAATTTTATTTTTCGACTACCTTGATCGCGCTCCGCGATCATTTCGACTTTTTGTTGCTTTTATCATCTGTGTTACTTGTTTATTTCCTCATCTTTTCGTCGTTTCCCTCATTTGTCTTTTACATTCAGACATGTCATTGTATAATAATAAAACCGTTTTTACATTACTGACTAAGAACCTCAACCGTTTCTATAATTTACACTCTAGGATCAACAACATCGCGGCTGATATAAAATTTTTGAAATTATGCAAAGAGAATGTTACACCAAATTTCATGAATATATTTCCTAAAACCAAAAAATATGCAACATCTAAAGTGATACAAACAACTATAAACAAATGGTTCCAATTAGAAATCAGAAGCCTCTATGCCAAGAGAAGTTCTTTAGAATGTCTTGCTTATGACTTAGATCTAAAAATCACTAAACATTTAAACAATTACAGCATCGAAAGGTGGAATATTTTCAAACAAAAAATGCGTGAGATCAACACCCATAAATTCCACAAGAAAATGTTAAATCTTGATAAAAAATTAAAGACTCTTATCAAAAAATCTGAGGTCAAAACACAACATAAGACAAATCAATCTAACAATTTCCCGCAAAGATTTGAATTCACCAAAAACTTATCTACTGAATCCTTCTCACATGATGAATTATCACTTCTGAATCTGGGCTTGAAGTTTGCATGTCCCTAAATTGATTTTTACGTGTTATCTTATGGAAAATAGAAATTATCTTCTGGAATCGATCCCAAGTCTTTTTTGGGGATTTATTTTCGTAAATAGCTTTTACTAGGTATATGAATCAAACATTCCTACCAAATTTCAATCTTCTACCTACTTGGAAAGTTTGTTGAAAATAGCATTGCAGTCAGTCATAAATAGTTCTTGATCATTCCCCTCTTTTATAATGGCTCTTTAAGAGAGGTGCCACAGTTGAGCATTACACTTGACACATAACCAAGCAAATTATATAGGGGTTGATAATGAAACTGTTCACAATTACCACTGGATATTAATATCCCAATATGAAAGTTCCTGTTAGTATCAATGAATCATCTATAAGGAAGGATAATTTGTACTTCAAATTTATTTATAATTTATCATGACTTTTTCTGCAGCATTTAAACCCCTCAGCGTGACTTTATTTCGGCGTTGTCGATTTTGTTGTGTAAAAATTCACTTAATGCTGATTAACTTATTAATTAATAGTCTAATAATTCTGAAAAAATTACATATTAATAAGGATGCCATATATTATCCAATAAAAAATAAATACATATACCGTATTAGCCCGAATATAATGCGACCCCGAATATAGTGCGACCCCAAGTATTTTGAAAGGAATTTTAGAAAAAGACGAAAAACATTTAATTTTCTCTATTTTGCACATTTAAATTACCTGTAAACTCATGAATTATGTACTAAAGGGGGGTAATGTGACACCACGTTTAGACGGTCCTCGTTTTCTAATGTTGAGTGTCGCGACCCTGCGTAAAGTTGTGCCGGAGTTGTGGTTGCTGCAATTTGACCTTGATTTATTTTCTAGTCTCCTCAGACCACTACCGAGTATATTTGTACAATGTAGCATCGTAACATGAATGTCCAATTCACTTACAATGCAGCAATTATAAAAATATGCGCTGAAACACGCGTCATGAAACGCGCCGATACGCAGTTATTTTTTAATGATACAAGTATTCGAATATAGTACGAATGATCTCCTCAGACCCCTACCGAGTATATTTGTACGATGTAACATCATAACATGAACGTCCAATTCACTTACAATGTAGCAATTATAAAAATATGCGCTGAAACACGCGTCATGAAACACGCCGATACGCAGTTATTTTTTAAACATACAAGTATTCAAATATAGTACGAATGCAACAAGTACTCGAATATAGTGCGAATGCGACTTTCAAAGGTACATATTGAGGAAAAAACATCGCACTATATTCGGGTCAATACGGTATTTAGTCCTGGTTGATAAATGTGGTGTTGAGTTTTCGGATTTAGTAATTCACTTGTGTGTGATGTCGTTCAAAACATAGTGCTAAGCACAATGAAGGCAATCCAGAGCAGTTTTTACACCTATATTTTGTGTCTTTTCTTTTTCCGTTCTTAATACACACTGCACACTTCCTTCTTCCTATTTTATTTATGCTGGTTTTCAGATTTTCTTCAATGAAATGACGTCCTGTCAACCGTGTACTTTCTTAGTCGGAATCCGAGGGTCGTCGTTTCTGTTGTTCTACATTATGACCTAAATATTTACATACAATTCTATCTATAAGGTTAATTCTAAATGATAAATAGTCTCTTTTGTTTCCTGCAGAATAACAAAGAATATAAGCGTTCATAACAGATATATTTACAAGTTGCTTGAACAACTTTTTATACCAAACCATTGTTCTTTTTCTTTCAAGCAAAAACGTTTCCAAAAGTTGGTCTTTCAAGTTCCCACCTCCCATATATTTGTTGTAATCTAATATACAAGTCGGCTTTTTCACAATTTCTATACCATCTTTTCGAGTAACGCTTTGCACTGTGTCCGAATGTTTTGTGGTTAGCAAAGACACATCACGTTTGTCCCTCCATTTCAATGCTATGACCTTTCCACACTGTGCGCTAATCACTTCGCCTTTCATTAGTTTCTTTAAGAGTTTGCTAGGCATTCCCTTCTGATTTATTTTTACAGTCCCCATAGCATCTGTTGATCTCTCAACTAATCTTTGAAAAAGATTGGGGCTGCTGTAGAAATTATCCATATATATACATCTACCAGAATCGAACAACATCTCGCACACACTAAGAATGACTTTCGTCGATAAAGGATCTTTCTCTGTTGTTATTTCACAGCCTAATTTTGTTCCTCGACCACTGTAAATAATAAATCCCACAGATATCCTAATGGGTCACACAACTCAAACATTTTTATGCCAAATTGGGAAGCTATTAATGGAATATATTGCTTCCAAGACAACCTACCTTTCCAGAAGAGCAATGAGTCGTCAACACTTACTTCTTTACCAGAAATGTACACTTTTTGGAATTTAGTCTTCTGATATTCACTAATTGGTAATATTTTGTACAATTTAGGGTCTCTCTTTACAACATCTTTATCACTGTTATCACAAAATGTAAAAATTTATTCAGTAAAGAAAATCTTTCCTCGCTCATAATGTTAGGAAAATAAGGTGTTTCTACTATATGTTCTCTGCTAAAATACATTTTATACGTAGGTTTCTGAACTACACCCATTAACATAACTGCAGCTATAAACACTCTTACTTCATTAGCATTAGTTGCAACCCATTTCTGATACCGAGATTTTTTTAGCACCACAATTGCATTCTTCTCGCGAGTCAAAATTGTTCCTCATAACAATTCGTTTCAAGCACAATTAAGAATATGAGAGTTTCATCAAAAAACAACTAGTACTCTAACGGATTATTTATATCAGACACTGGCACTAATTGTTTTCCAACCAAATCAGACGGAAAGGGCTGTTGAGTGTTAGCACTATTGACATCATCCCAAATGTTGGACACCAACTTTGCAGCAGCAGAAAACTAACATTACCCTTGGATAATACCTTCTCTGATTTGAATTCTTCATCACATGAATCAACAGAATATCCTTTTGATTCTTCAGTCATTGTGAGTGCTAATTTCACTAATTTCATCCTAAATATCGAGAAATTGTATTTCATCTAATTCCCGAGAGGTAGAGGCCATCTTGGGCTGAATGAGTGCTGAGTAAGGCAAGGGACATGAGGAAGGATAAAATTAAAAAAATCATAGATGTAAACAGACAAGAAAGGGCCTAAGAAAGTCAGTAGAAGATATAAGCTCATAAGATATCTGTTGGAGAGGTCTTAAATAAGAGCTGGAAAAGCTACATTGCTTAATGAAAAGTGTGGACACAAACGGTACGTCGCACATGCTGGAGGCATGGATTGCAGTGGACGCATACGGTACTTCACACATGCTGGAGGGGTTAAACCTAAGTATTTTTAATTTGAGACAAGCTATATGCTTAGCTTAGAAATTGGAACTAAAACGTGTACAGTGATTGACTTGTTTATAAATGTGTCAGTGATAGTAACTCATAGGTTTCAACTAAAATGAAAGTATAAACTCCATGAAGTCCATCTGCACAGCATCCAGCAGTACAGAGGCAGAAACCAAAGTATTATTTGTGTGGTATGGTATACTTATTGCTAAATAACATCCTCAGAGGTTTTATTGGATTAGCATTATAATTAAGTAAAGCTTCGTTAATCAGCTTCCGTTGGTTTCATATCTAATGTTATTATAGCAAATAATACCTAAATTTTGAAAATAAACTCACAAGAAATAATAAGTTATTTTAAAAGAAACAATGAAAGTTGTTTTGATAAATTCATTAATGTGATGTATATAATATTTAGCCTTTCCATCTACTTGTAGATTTATCTACTAAATCTTGGATTGACTTTACCAATAGGTCAGATGAAGATGATAACTTGATGAGTTATTGTGAAACCAAAGAATGCATTGATAAAGGTGAGAAAAGTAGTACCCAAGGAAATGTTGGAGGAGGTTGGAAGAAATGGAGCAGATGGGTAGACCCCCATGATGTAAATGTGCAGGATGAAAACTTCAAAGCTTTGCCTGTGGAAGTTCGTCGTGAGATTCTTACCGATTTGAAAGAAGCAAGAAAAGAAAGTTCTTGGGGAAGATTGCACAAAATGCCAAAGGTAATTATTAAAAGAAAATGAGAAGCTTTTTAATAATCCAGAAATGGTTACACAGCAAAGGAAATAAGTATAAAACAGCCCTAAAAAAGAATAAAAATTGCTGAGACACTTCTAATTAGATATTTTTGACCAATTACAATCAGCTTTAATAAAACATTGGCAATCACGTTGTGTGCAATTTTTTTATTTTCTGCAGACAATGGGGAAATCTAAATCAGGGAGAGGGAAAAAGTATCAAATGCCAGCAAAAAAATGAGCATTCTTGAAACTTAAGAACTTTATTTGTGCTCATTTAGTACTTTGTTTTTCCTCCTTTCCTCCTCAGACATCAATCTTTCATTTATATTACAGGTGTTTTCAGTGTTCCTTGCGGTACTTCATGCCTTGGCTGAAGGATTACTATATGTAATTCTTCATGTGACAAATGGGGGACTGCCAAATATTGGGAATTACCGAAAATTTTATGAAGTTGTATTGTATGGCTATTGTTATAGGCAAATATAAAGTTTTTTTGTTAAATTTTTAACAGATATTTATAAAAAAGCAATTTAAAATGGACGAGTTAATGCCGAACCCGATCACATCCGATTGGTAGCCAAAGTTTGCCGAGTGTTTATTGACGTCAGTGCATGCCACAAGCATGTTAGCTGATGCTAGCTGTGCTAGAAGCCATTGTGCTGATATAGAAGTAGAAGCTTGAAAGACATAATTCTGTTGTTTTCCTCTATACGCCATCTTAGAAGAAATATTGGCAGAAGTACTGCACCTTCCTGCATTTATTTCGCTTTGTGTTTTGCAAAATGGCATATGAAGGGTTTTGTGTAGCCAGATCTGATAATTTGCCCAACATTGATTCGTTCAAGTTTTTGCGGTACATTGGAAGTTGTAGGGAGCAATATTCAGATATTGAAATGCATGGAGTAAAGTCAGATAGGTTTGTATTATATTTAATTGATAAAACAGGTTTGATGTATTGCTTTTATTTTCAGTTATTGTAATAGTACTATTATTTCGACTGAAACGCAGAAGATATGTAAAAGATAGATTGACGTCTTAAAACAGCTTTCCCATATTAAATGAATAAAACAACTAGTTTTAATTAATATTATAGAATATTATTTATGTATTGTTTCCCATGCTGTCCTAGTATCTTGTAAGTAAAATATAGTTAGATAAGTATACAAAAGGTAATGGACGAGGCCGAGACTTCGTGGAATTCCACAATAAAATAACATGAACAATGCTAGATAGTATTTTTTATTAATATCAAACTTTGCTAATTTCCACAAAATATATGAAGTAAAACACGACCGGTTTCGGTGAATAATCACCATCATCTGCCTTTACAGAATCATCAGGTCAAATATAGACAAATATTATACAAAATTAATGTGAATAAACTTAGTTTCCATGTGTCTTGTCTATAGGAAATGTGGTGAAGTTTGTTGTTTTAAGTGTCTATCTGCCTTAGTTATTACCTATACTTGTGAAAAGAAAAACTGTAGAAGTGTTTGTCATAACTGCATGTCTCTTTTGTATATGTCGCAAATTTCATCATTGCTTTTATGGCTTTTTTCTCCCTTTGAGGTCTATGAGGAAAGGCTATGTTAGTAATGCTGTTGGATTTGTTAAACTGAAGCGAGAAGGAAAAATTTGTATTGTTAAAGGCAAGAACACAGAATAAGATAAAGAGATTATGAAGTGAGTGTAGTTGCAGATGAAGAAGAAGATTTAGTCACATCTGTGGAATGTCATGACTGCCCTTATTTAGCAAAACATGGTTCTTCAAAATACCATGCTGTCATGGATATTATGGGAACAAATTTATTAATATATTTAAATTACAGAACTAACTTAATATGTAACATTTGTAAAAGTATTTGTTTAAAAACTTGGTACTTAAATATATGCACTGCAACAGTAATTATTTGCTTAATAAACCCATAGCCCAATGATTTCCGTAATTTTGATCATACGTATTTAGAATAGGTATATTACATTATGGAGGGTTTTTTAATATATATATGCTAATCTTTGAAACATAAAAACATAATTTACTCTTTCAATGTTCTCCAGAAATATATGTATCATGTCAATGTAATGCCAACATAAGTCATAAACTAAAATACAAAGCAATAAAATTACGTACATATATATAACTAGTACTTAGATTAAAATAATCTTCGCAGACAAATGCAGTTGTACGTTCTGATATATCAGATGCGTATCTCCTCATGGCTTTCAACCATAATATTCTCCACTTCTTATTCCTTTCCAAGGAGCTGGGTAGCGTGAAAAACAATTTTTCAGGGTTTTAATCATTGTATTTAAGCACTGAGATACCAGACAATACTTATTAATTTCCATATTCTCCATTTTAGCTACAATATCAGGAAAAGCAACAGGACGAAGTATCAAAACCACGTGCTTTCAGTACGGTTGTACGTTTAAATGAGTGGCATGCAATGACGTCCCGTACCCCTTATTACTCTCTCCAACCAGGATGCTGTTTTCGCAGAATATTTAAAAGAGTTAATTTAAATATTTTTTTGCTTAATGAAGACAATTTAACAAAATGTTCACAGAGGGTAATTAAGTCAATTACAAAGAATTAAAAAAAAGGTAATTAAATATTTTGACAGTCCCCCATTGTCAGCCTTGACTGTAAATTTTTCTTTCTAATATTGACCATAAGTTTTCAACAGGATTAATCTCAGAGGACCCTGCTTGCAACTTCATCACTGTAATATTGTGTTCCTCAAATCATTCTCTCATCTCAGCTGACAAGTGGTTGGGGTATTATTCTACTGAAATATGAAATCCATTCAATAATGCAAGTTGACAAATGGTAAGAGCTGCTCTGAGAATGTGTAGATGTATACTGAAATGTTTTGTTTTCCCTCCAGGGGTTAGGTGGAAGATGGGACTTCTTAGTCTCAATCTCGCCCCAAATAAAGACCATATCGATCAATCAATCAATCAGATTGCTAGACTTGACTTCTCATGAATTGAAAAAGCATCCCAAACCATGATTGAACCTCCTCCAAATTGCTTATGTGAAAAAATTTGTTCTTCAGGCCTAAGATCATGCCAATTACACTGTCAGCCATTCGGTCCATCTAGATTGAACCTACTTCATCAGAAAATACTGTTTAATTCCAGGATATTGATTAAATCAATGATTGGGTGTGTTTTTATCGCATAACTGAATATAATCGAGCAAAAATATCTTAAAACAAATGTCTCACTGTCAATTTCTATTCTTTATTAGGGGTGTCTTGTACTTATTTCCTTTCCTGTATTATGAATGATTTTGCAAAATATTGGTCATTGCCATTGCTTTTTAAATATGGTACAAGAAAATTATAAGCTTAACATGTTCAGTACAGAGGATGCATGGTGTGTGTCCACAAGACTTTCTATTCAGGAGCTGAGGACCCAACCATCCTCTATGTTAAAATTTTATCTTACTGGTTGTATCAGTCATCTCCCTGAATTTGTTTACAAATGCCTCCTTGCCATTAGGATTATTCTTTTCTTCATGTGTGTTCTATCCATTTTCACTCTGAATTTTCTTCTACACTAAATATTTTAAGTGTATGCATCTTCTTTGACTCATCCAAATTAGTGAAAGTGAAAAATCTCATAAATGGATGAATATAACTATTCACAGAACTATGTGTAATTATTGTAGGGACAACCATGGTTACTTTGTATGAAGTTAATTTCTACATTTTGTCCTGATGCACCAGGGTTATGCCTTCAGCCTTGATTCAGGAAGTATCATTGCTATGCATAAAAATATTAACTATATAGGTGTAAATACCATAAAATATATTTTTGTAAATATGTATGTAAATAATGTAATATAAGTGCATAAATGTGAATTGGAATATGACGAATATAACTATATAGTTCATGAAATAAATTATTTTAACTATATATCCACAAGATCTCAAAATTATTAAGATAACTACAGTAGGTCCCAGAATGGAAAGAATGTCATCATACACTGTGTAATACAGGCTAATCTCTACTCGCAGTTGTGGTGAAAGTACGCTGACTGATCGCTGCCAGCAAGGGAATGAAAAAATCAGCTTCACACAATGTGTTAAATAATATTATAATATTGTGTTAAATAATATTATAATATTGCTCTATTCCTCTTCTAAATGTGTGTATCTATGATAGGCAAGTGTTCTAGGTAAAGGAAATTTCCAGATATATTTTGAAACCTACCTTGTACATAGCTTTAGATCAGTGGTAGACAACCTTTTCTGTGGAGGGCCGCAGTAATGGTTGCAAATTCCTTAAAGATTCGGAGGTATCATATCAGTTAATATCAAGTCAAAATTACATTTTTAAGGTTAACATTTCAATAAGTGTTTTATTGTTGTAATTTGAATGTACTAGTATTCTGCAAGCATTTCATCTCTGCACCTATTTTCGTTCTTTCCTTATGGGACAATATTGGAGTAACATCAAGCCCTAAAATTTGCAATTTTAAGAATATTATACTTTTTCCATTTTTATGTACTAATCCCAGACATTTCTGCAGAATTTGAATGTTGTAGCACATCTAGAAGTGCAATTATATTTATCTAATTGTTTAAATTTTAAAAAGTTTTGACGGCCGCAATTACAACTTCATAGACATTTTCAAATGTTAATGATTGGTTTTGCCTCAATCTCTAAATAACTGAAAAGTTTCAGCTCCCTAAGTCACCCCCTGGTACCTAAGTATTTATCTATTTGTTTAAACTTAAAGAATTTTTAACAACCTAATAAATTAATATATCAGAATTTCTATAATCCATATTATGTTATTTTACGAATTCTACATTTACAAAAAATTTCAGCATCATAGCTCTTTCCCTAGTACCTAAACATTTATCTATTTGTTTAAAGTTTAAAAAAATTTAACAGCCAAATTAATAAATATATCAGAATTTCTGTAATCCCTATTCAGTTATTGTATGAATTATACCTTTACAAAAAATTTCAGCATCGTAGCTCTCCCCATAGTACCTAAACATTTATCTATTTGTTTAAACTTGAAAAAATTTTAACAGCAAAATTAATAAATTTATCAGAATTTGTATAATCCCTATTCAGTTATTTTATAAATTGTACATTTACAAAAAAATTCAGCTTCGTAGCACATTCATAAATACATAAACATTAAATATTTGTTTAAACATTTGCGAATTTTTAGCGGTCGCCTTATTAAACTTTTTTGAGATTTTCGATTTTTCTTGTCAGTTTTGCACACAGCCCTACCCACATAAAAAATTAATTTGCTCAAAAAAAACAATATATTCATTAGTTTGCATTATGACATCATCATGTGATTACATCATCTTAAATATGTAACATCATTACATAGGCTTAAAGGCCTAGAACAGGGGTGGGGAACTGGGGGCCTTCAGGCCCCATGCGGTCTTTTGTGTTACTCAGTGTGGCCTTTTGCATACTTGTCTAAAAATACTCAAACTCGTATATGATTTTAGCATGTAAGTTACAGAAAGAACAAACAATAGATATGTATTTTGTATCAACAGAATCTTTGCACCAAATCTACTGTCATTATATAGTGTTACAGCTTTCAAAAGCCATTAAATTGTGTTTGCCTCTTTATAACTATTTCAATTTTGATACTGTGAATGTATGCAACGTGCATCGCAAAGTGTGGCCTGATGAGGTCTCCGTTAAGTAACATTTGGCCTTCCAATGATAAAAGGTTCTCCACCCCTGACCTAGAAGAATCATTTAATCAAGGGCACTAATACAACTCATTCATTCCCTGTTAAATGCATTGGCCTTGTCGCTGTGGTAATTTCCCATTGTTGAGATGGAAAAAACTCCCTTTTTCGAATAATAAACATATATTTGTGGGAATACTGCATGTACAGTGCAACCTCTATAATCCGAACCCACAGTAATCCAAACTCCCGGTAATCTGAACTGTTTCTCAACATCAGGTGTAAAGTGTCGGTTAAGCAAAGCGAGCGTCGGAAAGTGAAATTTGAAGCTTTTATTTTGTAACAAAGTCGGGCACAGATGTCCACTACTAACACATCTTGCGACTGAATAGATGATTCTTGGAAACATTGTTTTAAAATGAATGAGCGATATTGGCACGACCGGCCGTGCCAATATCTCTCATTCCTACTGCCACATCCCATTGTGGAGCGCAATTTTCCCTTCCATGAACACATCTCTCACGGTCATTTTATTGAACTGTAAGTGCATTAATTGGTGTTTTATTTACAGAAATTTAATACGTAATAGATTTTTTCCTCGTTATTTTAGATGAATCTAAATTTTTATTCTTTTTCTGTTAATGAAGAAAGTGTGTTATTTAGAGACATATGGACATACAAAACATAATCAGTGCAGAATTTCAGTTGAAGAGGTTTAGTATTGATTTCTATTTAAATCTTTTATTTCATCAGCTGCGTGAACCTAGTGAAAAGAATAAAACAAAAAAATATGTATTATTATTTACTTTAACAAGATGTAATCATGAACGTATATATAAATTTTCACTTTTTACTGAGGAAATGTGTCTACTATACATTATAATAAATATTTTTTTCTTAAAAACATCATTTACTTAGAATCCAGTAATCCGAACACCTCGATAATCCAAACACACCCTTGCATTAATTAGTTTGGATTATAGAGGTTGCACTGTATTCAAATTCTGTCTTCATAAATAAGAAACTTCCATCTTTTAGCCTTGTGACAGTTTGTCTGGAATTCGAATTTTTAAGGAAAATAGTTTTAAAAAGCAAATATATAAACCTCTACACAGATTTATGTGCTTTTCTTATGGGAAAAAATGGAGCCAAAACAGCCCCTTAAAATATGAATTTTTCCAATTTCGGATTTTTGGTTGTGATCAAAAACCTATAATCGTGCCAAATTTCAAATCTTTAGCTCATCTGGAAGTGCCTCAACATTAGTATCCTCCTATATATATGATGACATATCATAAATAAGAAGTGTCAATATAGTTTAGAGAGATAAGATATAGGAGGATATAGGTATATTGAAAGCTTATGGCCCCTAAATGCGTGAACTGCCACGTGTTGTAGGGGAAGACATTTAAGGGAAAGGAAAGTGAAGGGAAAATGAATCATCTGGGGATTCAGCTTGACAGTTTGGCCAACTAAACCCAAACGCATGAAAGCTAAATATTTAGCCACCGCTATTTTCTCATGCCCACATTCTTTTTTGACCAGATTGTCCTTCCTTACAAACAAGGGCCCCCTCATATTTTGTTGCTTTACGGAGATTTTGATCAAGTTTTGAAGAATAAATGAGGAATATTTGATCACACAATATTAGTAAAAGTTACAAATGAATTATCACATTCCCTAACTTAGAAGTGGTAGGATCGGTATCCATGTTAATAATAAATTAAATAAAAACTGAAAACAAAATAATGAGTATGAAAATGCTATATTAAAACAAAGAAAATTAAGCAATAACAAAAACTAAAAACATAAGACTAAAAGAGCAATCAAATTCTTGTAATTTTTCATGCAACCAGTACAGTAAAATATTCACACCCTAGGAATGCTCAACTTGTGAGACCCCATGGGGTCCGACCCCAACCAGGGAGTGTCCTTTTTCTGTTAACCGTTTGTTTACGGTTCTCATTTGGGAACAAAAACTTGAGTTGGGTACGGAAGCACCATTCTGCGACCTGACCAACCCCAATAACTCTTGTGGGCCAAGGGTCATTTTCAGCATTAATTTATATTTCTCTTTTGTAAGTAGAGGCTGCACCGAGGGCAGGCCCTCAGAGAGCTAGAGAGAGGCCCGGACTGCTTCCATATTTATAGGCTCCTCACCCCTTTACTTCCCCCCTCCCATATGATTCACTGATGACCTATGCTAGGAGACGGACGATGAACTGTTGAAGAGATGATTGACGATGGCCAATTTTTGAACCCCCCAAACTTTGGGTCTGGGCCAAATGGCGCACAAAGGTTTTTAACGGGAAGAAGCAGGTAGAAGGGCGTTGATTATCGTAGGGAAATAATAAGTGCAGTTACAATTAGGTACGCCAAATAAAAAGTCAGCTCGTTGCAATAAAGCAATCTCGTTAATGCTGTATGTATAGATAATACATGAATACAAGATTATGCAAAGAAAAAACATTTCAAATGATGAAAACTACAAATAGTTTATAATTTGTGCTTGTTAAAAGACTTGAACGCAGCAGACGGTGTGAGGAAAATGAATTATGCATATTGCCTTATTAAGTGAAAGTAGCTGTACCAGTGCGAATAATTCGCAAGTAGAAAAAATAAAATATTTAATAAACAAATATTTATTTACATTTTCTGACATTTTCAATTATTTCTTGTAATCATAATGTTTATAGCATCTTAATAAGCAATAAAAATTTTACTTTTAATTTAATAAATGCCGGTTCATATGCATTCAAAAGCTGCCTTTTTTAAAAAGATCCAGTCGGTATGTGGAAAACGAATTATAGGTACATGTTGCCTTATTTAGTGAAGTATTAAAGCTGTAAGTTACATAAAGCAGATAAATGCAATCTATTAATGTAGATAAAAAAAATCAAGAAAAATCATCCAGAAAAATTGTTTAAAGCACCCAAACATTGGACTGGATACATATAAATTTCACCTCATTGATATCCTCGAAATCCTCCTTTAAACATAAGATTTGTTATCTTTTATTTATGGAAATTAAATCGGGTGGTTCAAGTTTTTTTTCTATTTGGTCATAGTCGTTACTCATTTATCCTCTGATTCTTGCCAAGTAAATGTCTCGATCCCAATTTCCTCCGCAAATGGAATTTCTAACCCTTTTCTCATCATCTACAGAGGATCCATAAAACTTAATCCTTTTTAGTTAGAAATTTTGTCAAAATCCTATTCTTCGGCAAACGCTGGCTGGCCACCATGTTTGCCAGCGTATTTTCTGCAGAAATGATCCGACAATGTTGATTTTTCTCCATTATATTTCTTTGATACATTTCGGCGACCATTATCACCTGCGAATGATTTGATTCCTTCTGGAAGGACATTGTTCGCATGTCTGATATGCTCCGATGACAGGTGAGACAGTGTCAGCTGGCAGTACGCTTTCCGACTCGAGACTGGACGACGAAAAACTTTACTGTTTATATACAATGTCTTTGGGAGTGGTCAAATTGAAATACATCTGCACCATGTGTTTTATCTGAGTGTGACACCAGTGTCTCGACCGTTTCTTCTCCAGTCTGCTAGAAGATTTTAGTTGAAAAGGACGTTTACGTCGAACACAGATAGTTTCCTTCAAGTACAGTGGAAAGAGGAAATCAAGTAAGTTTTGCTTTCATATTTAAATATACGTCACATTAATTTCAACTGAACATTCTATATCTAAGTCGATTTTACTCTAAATTTTGGAATCAGCATACAGTGTACAAATTGCAAGAAATTTAAATTTTGACGACATCATAGATGACTTTGCCGCAAAAAGAGCCAGAAAAATTTTATGATGAATTAGGAAACATATGATCGACTATGGATCATATTTAAATTTAATATATAATTATAATAAATATATTTTTCTATTTATAGATCATTTTTATTTTATAAAACCAGCTCTATCTAAATTCAGATTACCTTAACTGACACCCCTTTGGGTACTTCAGTTAGTTGAGGTGAGATTCTGCTGATGTGGCCTATTCTAATTATTATCTTTTTTTTAATTGTGTGAGATGGCAAGCAAAAAAAATAATTAGAATGATAGGCCCCGCATTCTTTTCTTGTACTCAGCCCCACAAAATATGAAGCCGGCCCTGTATAAATACATTCATATACATACAAGTAGTTGGTGTTTGCATTCAGCAAGCATTTCAGTTCATATCGAAAGTAACACCGTAGGATTTTGAGGGGATTCAGTGCATCAGGAAGTCCATAACGTCACTAATATTTCCTGTTTTTGGATTTTGACGTCGTTATAAGCAGTGGCGGCCAGTGGTTGTTTCAACTGGTAGGCCCAACATATGTTTAAAAAAACCTAAAATTATAATACAAAAAAGTATTTAATTTTTTACTTACCAAAAAATATACAGTAGTGAGTAGATGAAAAAAGTGTCTTGCAGCTAAAATGAGTGGTAAACAAAGTCCATTCAGCGATCCTTCTTGTTAGTTTATAAATCAATAACTTTTCTGTTTGAAGCTGTTATTTACAAAAGTTTTTTCACACGATAGCATGCCTAAAGCACTTAGTCTTTCTTCTTTCATACTATTCCTAAGAAAAGTCTTTATTCTTTTCATCATTGAAAAGCACCGTTCTGCTTTTGTTGTCAACATTGGTATCGTGATCAACACTTTTAAAAGCTTGATTGTCTCTTGAAATGTTTCACACAAATCATCACCCAAAATTAGCGACAGAAATGGTACCGCACCAGAAACTGCTCTCAGTTCCTCTCTTTCGTAAAAAACTTGAAGTTCACTCTTTGGTCTCTTTTTTCCAAAAAAGGATACTTTTCAATTATTTCACTGAGATACGTCGGAATTTTTTGCTGTAATTGTCAAGTTCTTTGACCGCAAATAGATCCGTAGCCACTAGGTGTCCAGTAAATTGAAATCTATCTTTTATTTCTGTGATTATGGTGTCACAAACTTCTTTACCTTCTCTCTTTCTGCAGGCAGAATCATTGTCAGTGATCCATGATCTTTTTAGTTGAACTTCTTCCTCTTCATTTTCTAACTTGACTTCAACCTGTTTGGTAATCACATCAACTTGGTTTCTGACTGTCTGTATGCTATTCTCAAAATGGTGCATTGCTTGCTGTACATTAACTGGATCGGTGATTCGTTTTTGAACCTGACTAAAAATTATCTCCACGTTAGGCATTATCCGGTGAAAAAGCGTTAACCAAAATACAAAGTTATTTTCTTTCCCCCCAAGTTTATATACACCTGCTTGTGTTATAGTAGACTGCAACTTTATGTCTTCACTGTTTTCAATAATTTCCATAACTGTTATGAGTTCTTTCCTATATTCATAAACATTGCTGACTCCACGAGAATGGAAATTCATCTGGTCTGTGATACCCGGGGCAATCTTCTCTGTACAACATCATCCAACACTTTTGTTCTTTGGGACAAATTAAAAAAATGAACAGATTCCAGACAAATGTGCAAAAAAGATACAGGTTTGGCGGTTGATGGATGCTGCATTAGACATAATGAGATTTAGCTGGTGGGTGTAACAGTGGACGAAATTAGCAAGTGGATACTTGTCTTTTATCAGTTTCTGAACATCATTTAAACGTCCACTCATAACAGAAGCACCATCAAAACTTTGTTTATTTGGACTGTCACCAATTAGGAGGTCGAGTTGTTTTAAAATACAATCTGCGATTGCATGAGCATCATGTCCATCAGGATTAACGAAATTCCAGAACCTCTCTACCGGTTTTCTGCCTACAATATAACGTAATATAATGACTAACTGAAATTGACATGACATGTCAGTAGTTTCATCGGCTATCAATGCTACATAATCTGCTTTTTTAATTTCTTTGCGAACTTCGTGGTATAATTTTAACATGCATTCCAACAACTCATTCTGTATAGTTTTAGATGTACCTTTAAACACAGCTGATTGACTAAGGTGAACTTTTAAGTCTTTATCTAACTCGGAACTAAACTGGATTAACTCATGAAAAACTCCCTTATTTTGTGACTCATCCGATTCATCATGACCTCTCAATGCTAATTCTAATGCCCCACAAAAGCATATACAATTTATAATCAAATTTAATGCATACCTATTTTTATCTACTTGTTCATTATGTTTAGATACTTTAAGTTAAACTGACTTTGAATATTTGTTTTACCCAGCAACGATAAACTCAAAACATTGTTCATATGTTGTTTAGATTTTTTGTGAGCCCTCATTTTTTCCCAAATGAGTCCGAAATCCTGTTCCTCGACCAGCTGACATCTCCTTGGAAAAGAACAAGGAAAACAAAAAAATGCATTTTTTCATCACACTCACTTTAGACACTATGCGGCTATTTAGGGAGCTGAAATTTTAAAGTTATTTAGACTGCAGTCTATATAAACGAATAAACATTTCAATGTATCCATGAAATCGTTATTCCGGCCCTTAACAATTATTTAAATTTAAACAATTAGATAAATGTTATTTCACTTCTAATTGTGCTATAAATTTAAAATTTGGCAGAAATGTGTTGCATTATGTGGAAATGTGGAAAAAGTATAATATTGCTAAAATTGCAAAAATTAGTGATTGTTTTACTCCATTATTGTTCCATAATAAAAAAACAAAAATCGGTCCAGAGGAAAAATCTTTTGAGTTAAAGAAATATTTCCCATGATGAAATATCTCTTTGAAAAATTAATGTTTTTTCAAGGTGAGATGAAATGCTTGCAGTATGAAAGCACCTTCTACTAGTATCACATATATATCCTATATCCTCCGTAAGAAGCAGTTATTTATAATAGATGTATACAAGTTGTCGGTGCTTGCATACTGCAAGCGCTTCAAAAATCTCTATACAACAAGATCTTATCTCATAAATAAACCAACCAACCAACCTGCAACAGCATTTGAACTACCCATTTAAATTAGATAATAGTTTTCATTTTCCCAGAAATTAAGGCATCTATCCAGAATTTCTAAATTCTCTGACAATCGACTCGCGTCCAAGTTTCCGAATTTCAAGTTTCATTGCTCAGATCGCCCTTTTTAAACAATAACTACAATCATCATTAAGACAGCAGTCTATATGTCACACTAAAATTTAAGTAAAAATTAGGATATTTTGTGTGTTATGATTATGGTGTCATCATCCATGCCGCTTAGTACATATCTGGATAAGAAATTAATTTTAAAATATCATGTCATTATATGTATGTGTCGTTCACTGAAATCAAATGGATTGTAATGCAGTCTAATTGTAAGCATTATATCAATGCTATTGAGGTATGGAAACTCAATTCTCATTGAAAGGCATTGGAGTCGTTGCTATGGCAGTTAATATTTTTCATTTTTGAAAACCAAAAAACGTTTCATAATTTTGTGATTAAAATTCAATTTTTATGCAAATTCAGCATGAATTTGAATTCTGTCTTCAAGAAAAATAAACTTCATTTTTTCTTTCACAGTATAGTGCATGTCTCGACTTTGTATCTTAATTTTAAATAATTTTAAAAGCAGTTTTATATAGTCCTGCACAATTTTCAAAGCTTTTCTTATGAGTGTTTAAAATTGGACATTAGGGTCAAAAATACCCCTTAAATATAATATTTTCTGGAATTTTGGATTTTTTCCAAAGGTTGTACCCAGTGACCTATATTCATGCCAAATTTCAGCTCTGTAGCAATTCTAGAAGTGCCTTAGGTTTTATATAAGATACATCCTATACATATATCCTATGATATACATATTTATATACGTGATAATTTTAAATTAATGTTAATATAGATATATTTGTGTGCATGCGTGTGTATATATATTTGTGTGTGTGTATGTATGTATATATATATATATATATATATATATATATATATATATATATATATATATATATCCTATATATGTAAGAAGCAGCTATTTATAATGATATGATATGAATTTGTGTTTAATCATAGCTTTGCAGGCTGCATAATACTCTCTCAAGGGCTGTAGGTTGCTCACTGCTGCTTTAGGCACATTTTATTAATTTATGTATATATTATGCTTAATTTTTGCAATGTGGCTAATGCCTGATTTGATGGTCATGTCCAGTAGATAATTTAGATCAAGAGGGTAAAATGTATACATTTTGGAATTCAAATAGATAACAGTTTTTAAGTTATGTTTAAGTTTTAAATCGGCATGTAATAAAACATGATTATTTCTGCAAATTCATCCCAGAATTTTGATAGAGTAAGTTTTAGTTTCTTTTCTTTTAAAATTTCTCTTGCTGTCCATTGATTCAGACATAAGCCTCGCCCTAGCAAATAATCAATATTAGCTGAAAATCAGTAAATTATATAAATCATGACTTACTTATTTCACTTCAGCTATAATGAAATAAAGTTGAATTTTTAATTGAGCTGTAATGGACTCTACTTCTTCTTTATGGTAGAATCTGGACAATTTTTCAAGCTTCCAAATGTCACGCCTATTGCATCGGCGTAAGGTGCAGGAGGTATGGGAAGATGTGGAAAAGGAACTCTCAAAAACTGAAATGAAGGGGGCCTCACTGGGAGAATTGGAAGTTATACTTGCTGAGAAAGGTGTTGATGTAGCTTCTGGTCTAAGCCAGATTACACGACGAATAGCATCAGATGAAAATAAAGGATATATACTTCTCAGTGGACTAAATGACCGGAATACAGGTATTACCTTTATCATATCATAATTTAGTTTTAAGGTTCCAACAAAAATACAGTAGTCCCTCTCCAACCACGGTTTCCAGTATCCGTGGTTTTCTGGCTCTCACCTAAATGTATGCAAAACCGCTCGAAATTCTTCAGTCTGTTTGCCTACATAAGTGCGCAGTGTGAATTTTGATATCACAGAGGATAAATATATTCTTTGCAATTAGAAGTGTTGTTATAGTTTAAATTATTTTTTAAGTGTTGAACCTCTTTTATGTTAAACCTAAAGTTTTGATCAAACTGAACACTCTCAATAACAGAGAAAATCCATAAGCCTTTTAATTTACATTAAATTTACATTTTCTCAAAATTGGCCTAGTCTTAATTACCTACAGTTCTCCACAGTGCCATCAATAATGAACAAATATTGTCATTATTAAAAGTTCTGTTATTGAAGAGGCTGAAAACTCAACAAGGTGTAATTAGTTCATGCAAAGAATGGTGCTCCTGTCTGATTGCACTATTATGTATTTACATTTCTCTGTTTAATCTTTGCAGTTATTTCCTCTGCATAATTTTTTGCCTTAATATTTAATCCTCATGTCATATTGGTAGCATCACTGGCTGCTATCTCCTCTCCTCATTACAACTATTTTTTATTTTGTTTTTATTTTCTGGTAATAATTTGTCTTGGTCAATTTTGTATTTTGCAAAAAATTCCTGTAATGACCCCTGATCACCACGGCTTTTATAACATTATTTGTTGTGTATATATTATCTGTACACCTTAACTGGCTATAAATTAGTTTTATTTTATGGGTTTCTCATATATTTTTTATTAAATCGTTTGCCAAAACGCTATCTTCACCAAAGTGGAGGAAAAACAAGTAAAAGTATATAACTGAATTTTCATAACAAACTTTTATATAGCTAATACCTTTATAGGTATTTTTTAGTTGAAGTCAAGTGAATATGTTAATCATGGATTCCTGTCCCAAAAAGGCTCAAATATATTTTATTAAAATTACTCAATTGAACATTATAGACGTGTAAAAATATCAAACACAGAAAGTATAGAGTGCATTAAATATGGTAAAATTTCTTTAATCCATAAACAAATATAGGAAATGTATCAATTATTTTAAATTTCCAGTCGACGCTTAAAAGTGTTGATCTGCGAGAAACTTCTTTCTTATTTAATGAAGAGGGTCACATCAGTTATTAAAATAATTACTAAGGTTGTGATATTTTTAAAAAGACTGCATACCAATATCATCAATAGTTTCTGCGATTTTGATGAATATATGAAATATCAGGAGCATGCTGGTTGGCAAGGCAGTATTGAGAGCTTAGCTGCTGGAATAGATCCCAACTTTATGGCTATGTGTGGGCGGAAGAGGACTGTAATCTGAGGACCTCCTCAAAAAAGAGGAAGGGAGCAGGAGGATCTCCTGCGAAGTGGGAAAACCCATCCCGCTAAGGCCTTTGTCCTCTTTACACCAAGACGGACTCTATAACATGTATGGCTGTTTATTGGAATGACCCTTTTCTCATTGTAAAGACATTCCCCTTCCATCCTATCTCCTTCCTTTCCTTCAACCCATTCTGACACATGTCGTTCCAACTCTGCACATTTGTGGAGTTCGAGTAATATTATGGGAGCTTTGGTTTTATGACCATTCTTTGAATTTTGAGAAAATTAAGTAGAGGGAGTGCATTGAAAGACATAAGTGAAAATTCTCTGATCCTTTACCGCTCTTGTCCTCCCTCACTCATTTGTCCCACAAATATCTCTATAGCTCAGCTCTCAAAAATAATTTATTTTTGCCTTTAACTATGGTCACTAAGTATAAAAGAGTTCATTTGGGTTGTGACACTCCTAAGAGATCGAGAAATGTCATATCATTGGAGCAAAAGTTGGAAATTCTAAAGTGCCTCGGTCGTGGTGAAAGTGTAGCTTCTCTCAGTAAGTATTTTGACGTTAATGAGTTGACCGTGAGAACTATAAAAAAGAGTGAATCTGCCATTAGGGCTAGTGTGGCAGCAAGTGCACCAATGGATGCCAAAGTGACTTGTATGCCCCGTGACACTAACATTGAAAAAGCCCTCTCTGTGGATTGAGGATTTTTAAGGATAATAAATATATAATAGAAGAATTTTATTATATATTAGAATTATAATGATAACAAATATGATAGATAGAATTTTTAAGCATGTTTTGTATGCATTATTAGATTTAAGGTATGTCTCTAAAGGATCACTCCTCCTAATCCCCTATATTCCATAAGCCTTGGCTTTCTCCAACAGCAATCAAGCCAAGAATGTATCTTCCGCGGTTGGAGAGAGATTACTGTAAAAAAATTCATAACTATTACAACACTTGTTTTGATGAATGAATACAGAAGCATCTGATTGTTTTTAATATATTTAGTGACAATGATACGACGGCTAAAATTTAGTACACTGCTACCTGGTTATAACACTTGTTTCAGGGGAGGAGCTGTAACACACGTTATAAGACAACTGCAGTATAACCAATATATGCAGCCTGTTTCCTCTGTAAAATTAGCTGATGTCAATATAGATTTGTATTCATTATAACAAAAATGAAAGCCAAGGTCAAACCCTAGAGAAAGCTAGTATCTGTTTTCTGGAGCCTGTGTTCTCTCGTGGTCATATTTACTTGGCAACGTTAACAATGCAGTTGTTTAACAGTCTCAAAATACAAGTGAAACAGACTGACAAACAAGACAAATTTCCAGAATTCAACGGTGCATACACAAGCAATGTTGTTTCTAGCTAAGTGTTGAAAAACTTTTCATGTTTGAAAAATCTGACATGTCCAGCGGATGACTTTCTCCAGACAGTAATGAATATGATTGCGGTACTAATTAAAAGTTGCTCTTGACATCAACATCCTCAACAATGTTTATCAGCAATTACACTTGTGAATAATTTTTAAACACCTTGAATAAATTTCACAGCTTAAAATATTTTAGAATCATGTATCACATTTAAAAAAACAAAATTGTTATTTGTTGCTATGAATAACACACAATTAAAATTACCGTTGGCAGCAGTAGGATTGCTCTCAATATTTACAAGAAAATTTGGTACTTCTTGGTTATAGGGGGGCCAGTGTGTTCAGACTACTTGTTGATATTTATTCAGCTACTAATAGTTTGTTGATATTTATGTGGTCTATGGTAGAATGGGGGCTTTGGGGTGGAGCCCCCATATTGATAATCTACAAAATAAGAACGGGGGTTTGGGGGCGGAGCCCCATATTGATTATCTTAATACCATATCAATATAGACTGTATTTAAAAGTGTGGTGGTGCTGTGCGTTGGGTTGGGTTATTCTTTATTTTTGTAGTTCTCAATTAGTCCACTTGAAAGCGCTACTGTCTGGATCGTTGATCTGAAATACACTGCCCCCCCTCCCCCCATAACCAAGAAGTACTGAAAATTCATTTACAAAATATGATGCTAGATGGCAATGGGGTAATTTTGATTGTAATTAAAATTATCATTAGCAATGTAGGCATTGCTATCAACAATTAGATAATTTTATCACAGCAATGAAAGCAAATGTATCACATACCTACATACTTAAATTCAGAAGGATAATCAAAATAAATATCTCTTAAACAATTCATTTTATGAAAACATTTATCAAACTTATAGAAAATTGTACTATCTACGACTCTAATAATAAGAAATATTTACATAAATTAAGTCTTAAAGGAAACATTTGGAAAGAATGATGAGTGCACCTTCACTTCCGGTTTACCAATTTTAGCCAAAACCTTTTCAGACCTTGAATTATGTACTATTAAAAATCGTAAATATTAAGTTTTGTGCTGATCTGATTATAAGGTTTTGAGTTAGGGTGCACACAAGATGCCTATCACACAGACGTCATCAAGAAAATAGTAAAAATGTACTCCGAGGATCTCAAAACATCTTTTTCCTGTTGAAATCTAATTTGATTTTTTTCACAAATACGATACCTTCTCCAGGGGCTAGCGAAGTTTTTTTTGCTGAAAACTTTTTTATTTTATTTTATTTTTTAATTACAGCTACTTAGAAATACAAAGGAACTTTATTATAATTAAGACATATGGGCAGTAATATTAAAGATATGAAATAGAAATAAAAAATAAACTGATGTGGGCAACACATGACTCTCCATATTTATATGGCAAATTACATGTTGTTAGCTCTTGGATCGTTGTCAATATTTACTTCCCGTTGACAATTAAGAAAAGAAAAAGGAGCGTTACTAAAACGTAACTAAGTGCCAATTGTTAACAATAGTCTTCGGTAGGTGGCGTGGTGGTGGCAACTAAAAATATAAGATATCTCTTAAACAATGCATTATATGGAAAAATGTATCATACAAAGGTTGTAGAAAATGAAATTTCCTACAACTTTTATTCCAATACATTTATCAAATACTAAAGTAAATATTTCAAAATAATGGATAAGTGACAAGAGTAAACACCCTCTTCTGATTGACCGATTTTTACCAAAAACTAATCAGATCTTCTAACTTTTATAAAAATATTAAATACAAAATTTTGCGTTGACCTGATGAATAGTTTTTGAGTTAGAGTGCCCACAAAAATCTATCACATACAGACAGACACACAGACATCACTGAGAAAATAGTCAAAACATGTTCAGGGGACCTTAAAACATGTATTTTCATTGAAATCTCGAATTCGATTTTTTTCGTGAAAACAATACTTTCTATATACTTCGTATATGGAGAAAGTAATAAGCACTTAAGTTCAGTTCTTTGTGGATTTAATTATATCATGTAAATAAAAAGTTTTCACACCTTAAGATCAGAAAAACGATTTATTATTTCCTTCAGTTCTAATTTCATTGCTCTATATCTTTCAATGTAAATAGCGGCCAGTGCTGATAAACTTGTTTCTGACAATGTAGTCCTCTGATTGTTTTTGAGCAATTTCAACTCTGAAAATGACCTTTCAGCCAATCCTACTGTAACAGGTATGGTCAGGAAGAGATATGAAGCAGTACAAATATCAGAGAATCTAGATGATATTACAGTATTTACTCATGTACCACGTGCACCTGTGTACCCCGCACACCCCTATTTTGGAGCCGGTCCGGAGGGAAAAAAAATTAATTTAAGCAGGAATAACTTTTTTTTTAATAAAATCGGGCTCTTCAACGGTTCCCACTCCCTAAAACAAGTTTTGCTCAAATTAAGTATCTTGACTTCAAAATTCAATTCAAAAAGAAAATTCACTGATCCACAATAGATTCCAAGTTGAGAATTATCTCATCTCCCCCATACTAGGTGACATAATTTATTGAGCGATCTCTTTACACCGATACTGGCAGAAATCTTTTCATCTTTGATATTCTTCTTTTCTGTTAACTTCTTAATAGTTTTTAATGTAATATTATGCAACTTCGTCCACAGTTTACCCTGTTTTGAGGTAATATCAAAGATAACTTGGGCATATTATGCACTTTATCTTTAGTAAAATTACTTTTAATTAAGGTAAAAACTTCGGACCTGAATTAGAAGACGGGAAAATAGAACGAAGATTATTTTTCCTGAAAGTAGAACACAAATCCGTGCCGAATTAGTCCAATTATTCGATTTTTGCTGCATAAAAACGGGATTTTATACAATGTATAACAGTGTCCCAATATTTCTGTCATGACTATGAGACAGTGCTTTTCTTCGGGAATTTATTTTACGTGTTAATAAAACTGTGCAGGAGCTTAGTGCCACGAACTGAAAAGTAGCTTAGTGTCATGACGTCACACACAGACCGTGACATTTAAAAGCAAAGGGAAAACATATTTGGTGCGCAGACTAAGAGGAATATTGTGCTGAAATTTTAAGGGTTTGTAGATGTCATGAGTAGGCCTTCGGATAATATGAGACAACTTATGTAGGATACCTCGGTTCGACTCCAGGCACTCCAACATTTGAGTTTTTCCTGTGTAAATAGCATTGCGGAATATTTGGCAATTAATTTACGATAATTCTCATCAAGTAGTAGAAATGCATGCAGTATGCAAGCACCAATTACTATTATATATATATATATATATATATATATATATATATATATATATATATTCTCTGTAAGAAGCAGCTATTATATATATATATATATATATATATATATATATATATATATATATATATATATAAAAGAAATTATATTGTCTTGAATTTAATAAGTTAAATTGCATTCATATATTTTTTGTTTTGCATTTTTTATAAGTGTAAAAAAATTTAAATGACTTTATCATTCTCTGACATTTTCCAGGTGAAGAAGCTGGTGAAAAGAAAAATATTGATGATAGCCCACTGAGCTCTATCAAAAAAGAGCCTTTGGCTGATACTTTGGAATCTGACGGGGAGAGTATGAAAATATCTACAGCAGGAATAAATAGTGATAAAGTATCTGAAGAAGGAACAAATGAATGGGTGAAGGAAAAACGAGTTAGGCGAGAAAGTCTTAATGAACCCACTTCAACTGAATCCAGAATGCTTAATGAAAATGATAAAGTGAAAGATTTTATTAGGGTGGCAATAGAAACATCAGATGGAACAGAATTATATGAAGGTGATATTTTTGAAAATGCTGCAGTTTCTTGGAGTGATGATAATTTGCAAGGTGACATATCACAGAAAGAAATAATGGCAATGATTAAGGAGCACCCTGAAAGAAACTTCACAGATGACATACCTGAAGATAAAAATGAAGTTCAATCTACAGTCAATAATCAAAGAAAAAATGACATTATAGGGAATGAATCTGCGGATCCTATACTCAGCACAATAAAAGAACAAGGAACAGAAAATAAATTTTTTACTCAAAAAAAGGTTGAAGTAATGACGCATGACCAAACAAAGATTCTGGAAAGTAATAAAGAAATAAGCTGTGATATGAATTCTGTTTCAAATGATTCTAATTTTTCAGAAGTTGAGGGAGTTCTTAGAGAGACAGAGTTAGTTGACAAGCTAAGTAGTACAGAGATGAAAGAGCCATGTCAATCGTTACTAGAAAAGCATCTTGATTTATCATCAAAAGAAGGGCCCTTACAAAGAAAGATAATGCCAATTAAAAATATTACAAAGAATGAAGATTCTGTTACAGAAATGCTCAACCAGTCTGAAGCTGAAACATTGACCGTTAAGAAAGGTGAAGTTATAACTGAAGATTTAGAGGAAGAGTCTGCAGATCTTGTTGAGGTGATAAAAGTACAGGAAATGGAGAATGAAGGTTTAACTCAGGAAGAAATTTTAGCAATGATAAATAACCTACCAACCAAACTAAACAGTGATGAGACCAAAGATAATAGTGCTAGTGTTAAGACCGAATCAGATGAATCTGATTTTGTAGAAGTAGAGGAAGTTATGGATGTGATGGAAGTGGATGACAAATTGAGCAACTCGGATGTGAAAGAATTATGCCAACAAGTTACTAAAAAAAATTTTGTTCTGGAATCCAAAATAGCCAAGAATAAAGCTTTAGAAGTGGTCATAAACTTGGATGAAAATTCTGGTGAAAGCAATGACATCTTTGCAGATGTTTTTGAAAGCAATTCTTCAGATCAAAATATTCAGTCTATACATCAAGGGCCTCTTATAGACCAGACACATGTTGAAAAATGCAATGCAGAAGAAAATATTTGTGATGATACAACAGAGTTGAGCAAAGTTATCAGTGTTCCTGAAAACACAGAAGGGAACAATTCAGAGGTAGGTGACTAATTTTTTTATAATCATATTTTTATATGAAATTTTTTTTTAAAGTATTCATTCATAAATAATTGTGTATTATTTAAACAGAAACAGTTGAGGGAAGATAAAATGTCAACCGATATGGTAGAGAAGATGAAACAACACGAAACTGAAGAAAAAGTGCTGACGGAAGAAGAGAGGTATCGCTTGACTTTGGAGATGAGGAAAAGGGAAAGAGAGGCCACTGCAGGCGTGACAGAAAAGGCTCGCCTTGAATCACAAGAGCTACTTGGTCTGTTTGGAGTGCCTTGGGTGGTAGCCCCTTTTGAAGCTGAAGCACAGTGTGCTTTTCTTGAGTCTGCATCTCCTAAAACTTCAATATTAGCTTCAACTAGTTCTATTCACAAATTCCTAGCTGAAGGCACGGTGACAGAGGATAGTGATGTGTGGGCATTTGGAGCTTCAACTGTGTATCGCCATGTCTTTGATCGTCGAAGGACAAGAGTCAGGTTATACTCAAAGGAGGAGATACAAAAAAAATTTGGCTTGACTAGGTAAGTTTATTTTATTTTTAGTTTTTAATTACAGTGTAACAAAATAAATTTTATAAATACTTATTTTTCTAATGGAAAGATTGCAAACTTAAGATGTATTCTGAATTATTATGTTGAAGGAAGGCATGACCTTAAATAACCTGTATTGTCTTTATAATTAACCAAATAATAACAAGAAGTTTTGGTTATAAGTAATCCCTTAGTTCAAACTTGGAAAACAATATATACAGTAAACCCTCGATTTAACGGACCTTGGTTTAGCGGACTTCGGATTTAACGGACAAAATCGTGGCAAAGGCAATAATGGACACATCCCCAAACAATGGACCAAGTCCATTGTTTGGCAAATCAGTCCAGAGATTGTTCACTTCTTCCCCTCATAATGGCTGTTCACAGTTATATACTATATGTTTTTTGCACAGGCTGTATCAGTGGGGGGAGGGGTAGTCGCCTTATATTCGGACATATACAGTGTTTTTTTAGTTTTCTCAGTAGGAAAATGGGGAGTCGTCTTATATTCGGACATATACAGTGTTTTTTTTAGTTTTCTCAGTAGGAAAATGAGGAGTCGTCTTATATTCGGACTTATACAGTAACTTTAACAGTCAAGCAACAAGTTAGGAAAGTTTACATTGTATCACAAATAGGCATAATTTGTGCGATGGAGTATTTGCAACTAAAGGATATACAGTCCATTTACATGAGGATTATGTTCCTGGAGAAATCCATGTACTTTAAAACCGTGTAAAAAGTTACTAAAGGCTTATGGGTATTGAGGGGTTATGTTTCAGACTCACAAGATTATACTGTCACATCAATCATAACCTTTAGAAAATAAGCATTTTACAGCACCAAAATAAAATTACAGTCAAACCACCATTTATCTATCACTGACATTGGCGTTAAAGCAGGGGTGCTGGTAAATTGAGGTATATTCTTGCTCTTTGTAATCATCAGATGGAAGTTCTGTTCACAATGATTCATGGGCGGTATGCAAGGATGGCAGTATATAGGAGGGGGGGGGGGGCAATAAATCGGTGTCTGACTTTATTTCAAAAGATTATGAATGAAAACAGCCTGATAACTATTAAGTTTTTCGACAAATATTTATGTTTGTCAAGTGCTAAACCTTAAAAAAAACATTTCATTAATAATTTTAATGATATCTATGTTAACTTGAACCTTTTACCGATTAGGGACAGAGCAATGATATATCAGTGCTGGGGTATCGTCCTCTTATTCCCTCTAGTGTGACAGCATGGTATTTGCTTCTTCTATCTTTTTTTGCCAGCAGCAGATAATTTGAAGTTCTGTTCTGTGCAGTTACACATTTTTTTCATAAGTGGTTTCTGTTTTACATTTTTTTTTAACTTTACCCTTTCTATATTTGACAAAGGTGGCCAAAAGAAAACAGGGTGAGGATCTCAGTTTAGATTTATTTCTTAACAAGGGGATTCTAGGGGTGGAGAGAAGCAGATGGAACATCAGAATATGTTTTTCACTTAGAACCATAAGCAGGGAAGGGGACAATTAAAAATAATAATATGGCTTTGGGTGGAAATGTCGTGATGCTTCTCGGAGACCCTCTCTCTGGGCCAGGTTCTGCAATAATTTGCGATAGATTTTTACGTTGCCAAATCTATTTACCAAACTCTCCAAGAAAAGTCTGAGAGCCATAGGGACTGCAAACACTAACTGCACAGACTATTCCAAGGAATTGGTAGCAAGCAGAAAGGGTTGGAAAGAAAGAAACAAAGGGGACTGCGAGTGGCTCACCTCCGACCCACTTACGTATCTTCTTTTTGTCAGTGGACTATGACTTAGCTATATACCCAATGCAGTATATAAAAATGATGCAGAAGGATGGGTCAAAGGTGGAAGTGTGTTGTCCCGAGATTGTAAGGTTATACAATGAGTTCATGGAAGGATTGGATAGAAACGACCAGTTATATAGCTACTACAACTTGGTAGGTCAAATCTTGCTTTTCAGATTGTTTTGTTGGGTCATAGCAGTCGATCAGTACTGAAAATTATGGGGAAAAAAATAAAAAATCATTTCTGAATCCTTCATTTTTAGGCTAGTAGTGGCCAATGCAAGCAAAGTGGTTTCACATGCATCAACTCAGATGTTACACGCATGCGCTCCAAACCTAAAGCATTGGGTGTTAGAGCTCTCAACAGTCTGGACCTGCAGGGGGATGATCAACTGTGGGTCACCTAAATCATATTGGTGGGTCACCTTCTGACCCGCGGATCATAGGTTGCCAACCACTGGCTTACATATTTCTTTAAAAAAGTGGTGGTGTAGACTGATCTTTGACTTACTGTAAATACCTGCGTATAATGTGCACTTTTTTTTTTTGAAATATTAGAGTTAAAAATTAGGATGCGTGTTATACGATGGTACATAATCTTCCTATTTTCATTTGACCTCATATTTCCACAATTTCGGCACAGTAATTACTGCCCGGGTATCCACATATTTTTATTGGTGATTTTTACGAAAAGTAAGATAGAAAAAGGTAAAAATTTATTAACTAATTCTATAAACATACATTAATTAGATATGAAAAGAATGAATTCAGTATTTATTCATTTTAAAAACCAAGAAATTCTTCGTCACTGGACCATTCTTCTTCAATGTTGTTATCGGAATCGTCATCTTACGCATGACGTCACCATACACCGGCGCCCGGCATGGTGGTGAGGTACTGGTACTACTTACAATTAGAAACAATGTCAGCATGCCTTTGAGTACGCTGGGAGTTAATGCTTCTTGTAGAACTAAATAAAGTTATCGTTCCCTACCTTTCTCTCAGCATTCATACGTGATTTACTCTTGATTCTTCGAGTCTGTAGTTAATTATGGTTATTTGCTATCGTGTTTATGTGGTCCAGAGTGTTCTAATAAAGGTAAAACTGAAGGTTGGGCGAACCCGTACACCTCAGGCGTGACAAAAACATATGTAAAAAACATAGGATTATCGTCATTCCTTCATTTTATTAGCTCATAGAATGTCATATGCCATACTATGAAATTAATATAATTCGATTTATTTTGTATATCCTAATATCACCTTGTAAGTAAACATAGAGTATGTAATGATTGAGTTAGCTGACGTTCTTTTGGAACGTTACTCGAAAATTTCATTTCGCACTTTCATTATGTTACCAATACATAATACCAATAATTCGATCGTTGTCTTAGAACACGTTACACCATCTACTTTATTCTGGAACGGTAACGCTAAAAAAAATCTGTTCGCACTATACGCGGGTATATAGAAAAATCATAGATTACGAGGCTGAAAACCCCCCTCTGCGTTATACGTGGGTGCACATTATATGCGGGTATTTACAGTACTTTCCATTTCTTGGATGGAAAGTAAACTAAAAATATAGTTCCACACATTAAGCATAACTATTGCTGTCTTCATCATCATACACTTGCCACAAGAGCTAAATGATACACTCATTGAAGTACTTCAAATTGTGATTTTAAATATTCCCTATATTTAATTTATTATGTGAAGAAATGGAGAGTTTATGTAAAACATTACTACTTCATACAGATGTGCTATCACGTGGAAAGTGGTTTGGTTTTGTGAATTGCAAGAAGAGATAAATAAAACTTTTTTTATCTGAGCATCCATTTGAATTGGCACACAAATTAAGTGACAAGTGTTGGATTCAGAAGATAGCATATTTGGCAGATATTTTTATGCCTCTAAATGAACTTAATATTTCATTTCAAGATATTACTACAAATATATTCAAAGTTCAGAGTAAAAAGGAGTCACTTCCATTAAAACTCAAATTTTGGAATGTTTCTAGAAAAAGTTGTGTTTTCAGAGTCTCAGTGATTTCATATTGACAAATAATGTTTTTCTCGATGAAATTGCCAAAAAGTCAGTGATTCATAACTTGTCTGACTTGTGTACAGCAGTTGGAGAACACTGCCTCAAACAGAAACTTGAGATTGGCTTTACAATCTTTTTGTTGCATCTTGATATGTAATTGAATTATCATTAAAAGAAAAATAGAAACTAATTGATATTTTGACTGATTTCACATTAAAAACTAATTTGATAAAATGGTAATTACGAATTTCTGGATTGGGTTTTTAACAAAATATCCTGGTTTTGCAATTCATGCTTTGTAATATCTTATGCTCATTGCAGAAGATGATCTGCACTTGCAATTAACAACAATTCCTCCAGATATCAAATTACTGTCTAAGGAAAAACAGTTATATCCAAGTCACTGAAATATATTTTGGATAAAATATTGAATTTCTTTGATAAATATGGCCTTTAAATAACTACCATACATGCCGGTCTACAGGTCGATCTTTGAAGCTTAAAAAAATCCTGTAAAATCTTGGGGTAACCTTTCACGCTTGATATAAAATGTGGACCATAAATGGCAGCGTATTTTTCAATGTAGATGGCTGCCATTTTGAATCAACTATTGAACTGTTTACCATTTATTTAGCAAACATAATTTAGAAGATTCAAAAATTAAATTTTGGAGCCCTATGCTTAAATACAATAAGAAATTACAAAGGAGAAACCTCCTTATTACCATAAAAATTTAAAAAAGAAGTACACAAATACACAATGGTTTAGGGGAAATTACTCCGCGCCAGGGACTGACCACTCAAACAATCTCACAGACTCCGAGTTTAGAGAAAAATACTCCACACCTGGGACCCTTGTTTACATGTGCGCAAGCAAATAAACCGAATTGTACTTCTTTTTCAAAAAGAAGTACAATTTGGTTTATTTGCTAGCATGCGTGTAAAAAAGGGTCCCTGGCATTTGGAGTATTTCCCCTAAACCCCCAAAATCAGCCTGTGTTGTACACCGAAGGTAAGACTGTTCTCAATACTGACACTAATGAATGCATTCTTCACCAAAATGGAATAATTGGCAGTCTTTCGTCGCAAAAACAATAAAATATAAATCTTATAAATATTTTAGAGTATGTATGTATGTTCTTTATACGTTTTTACCCCATTGAACCTATCGAATTCAAAAGTTTCTTGGGCCGTCCTATGGACCAAAGGAAGAACTTGGTCTAGGAATATATGGTAACTTTTTTTTGTTATTGATTCCTAAACTTTGAATTTAAAATAACCGTATTATGTAAAATACATAAACTATGTGAATAAAAATTACAAGTATAAAGTTTACTTTATTGCCATTTTGCTTAGCACCCCTTGGTTTAGAGTTCCAGGAGAAAAAATATTTAAATACAGTAATACCTCGATATAAGAATACTCGATGTACGAAGTTTCGCTATAACGAACTTTTTATTTGGACATCTTTTTTCATTTGCTGTCAGATATATAACTAGCATTATCATTAATAACATACTAACATTTTTACCAAGAACTGGTAAGGTAATGTGGGGAACATTTAATTAATTTCCCGCTAGTCCCGGCATTTTTTCCTCGCGACTTCGGACCGTCCCCGACCACCCGAAATTTTTTCCTGGCCTTTTCTATTTTTTTCGGGGTTCCGCGATTTTTTTTCAGGGCGACACACTCCCAGCGATGCGTTTTTTCCCCCGGGATCCTTGATTTCT
Organism: Tanypteryx hageni; assembly: GCA_028673005.1. Taxonomy (NCBI): domain Eukaryota; kingdom Metazoa; phylum Arthropoda; class Insecta; order Odonata; family Petaluridae; genus Tanypteryx; species Tanypteryx hageni. The sequence goes on along the minus strand of CM054114.1, from coordinate 87,340,667 downwards.
TACGCGGGAGCAGGCATTTTTCCTCGCGACTCCGGACCATCACCAATGACATGAAATTTTATCCGAGCCTCCTCGAGATATTTCCAAGATCGCCTGATTTTTTTCCGAATCGACGCGCTCCGAGCGATCTCCCTCCCCGGGATGCGGATTTTTTTCCTCAATGCTCGATTTCTTACGCGGATCCTGGCGTTTTTTACTCCGAACAACGGACCCTTAGCTACGACCCGGAATTTTTTCGGGCTTCTTGGAGGTATTTCCGGGGCGACGCACTCCGCGCTCACCCCGTGCTTCCTCTCTCGCGCCACTCCTCGGGATGCGGATTATTTAATTTACCACCTTTTAAAAATGTGATAATTAATAAATAAAAGTTTTATGCTATAAGATGCGAAGTTAGCGTGACTTTTTTTCGCAAGCACAAAATACTTTATGCATGCATTCACTTTAATATTTTTTGTACTTTAATTATCATTTCAAAAATTTCCAAAAAATTATGTTGTATTTAAAATTGTTCATTTTATATAATAAAAAATAAATACATACATTTATTTCAATCCAATTTCTACTATGTGCTGCTCCTCCGACGTTTAGTAGTTCAGCTGCGTCTGGTACACATACTTCTTAACCCGGTATATAAATTTTATGGAATTTATTTTTCAAATAATCACTGTTAGTTAGAATTTTATACAATAGGATCTCTATTTACAATGTCTTTATCGGTATTATCTACAAAATGCAAAAATTTGCTCAACAAATAAAATCTTTCTTCACTCATTACATTTGGAATAAATGGCGTTTCTAATATATGTTTTCTACTAAAATACATTCTGAGAGTTGGTTTTTGAATGATTCCCATCAACATTAGCAAAGCAAACCACTTTTGATAGCGTGATTTTTTTAAAGACGTGATCTTATTTTTCTCGCGGGCAAGGAATTGTTCCGCGTAACGATTAGTTTCAACCACTATGAGGGTAATTAGATCCTCATCAAAAAATAACTCAAAATATCCTAAGGGATCATCTGTTGATAAAACCTGCACTATTTGTTTTGCAACTAAATCACACGCAAAAGGCCAAGGAGGGTTAGCACTGTCGACATCTCCCCAAATATTCTCTTGAATATTCACAGTGGAGTGAGTTATTTCTTCCAATTCCTCTTCGGAACTGGAATCAATAGAGTATCCGTTCAAATCTTCAGAATATATATCTACACTACTTTCACTCTATTTCTCCAAAACATCAAGCACTTCTCAATCCGCCAACTCACGAGAGCTACAAGCCATGGTGAACTAAATAGGGGTTCGGCTAAAGGACAGACCCAAGATGAAAAAATAAAAATAAAAAAAAGCCTGACGCAAATGCAGGCACTAAGAAACCTCAACCATCAGCTCGAAGCTTCGTAAATAAGAGCCAGGAAGATGAGAGGTCTTATGAAAGTCCGAGACGCAACACACGAAAGATAGAGGCCTGAGGGCCCTGAGTAAGCACTGCTACGGCCAGGTCCGAGATAGAAAAAAAAATTTTAAAAAATACTAACATGTAAACACAGACAACGAGGAACCACAGAACGAAAGCAGACAGCATTGGCTTGCATATTCACTCTCTGAAAGCACATAAATCAGAGCCGTAGCGATAAGAAAACTTAATGAAAATTTCGGATGCATACGGTGTGTCGCACACGCTTGAGGCATGGGAAAGAGCGGACACAGATGCTGCGTCGCACACGCTGGAGGGGTTAAGATTGGGAATGCACCCCTTTGTAGTTATATTATTCGAAATACGAAGTTTCAATATACGAACGAAGTTTTAGGAATGCATCTACTTTCGTATGTCGAGGTATTAAGGGCTCTCTGGTTTCAAAAAGTTTGGGAAACCCTACTATGGATGAATTGTATAACACTGCTATTCAATACATTTTTTCATTAAACTATGGGATATCTTGTTGTTTGACAAAGAACTAAGTCATATAACCTCATGAAACTTGTCCCCCAACCAATACTCACCTTGAAATTCTGTAATGGTATCTTGAATGATGCTGCTACTTCCAAGGCCTTCATCATGCTGAGTTACTGGTGATCCATTGTTTTTTATGCAACAGTGGCGCCTCTTTCTCTTGGAATTATTTGTAACAACCCTCTTAGGTCATGAAATGATTTTTCTATTGAACTGCAGCTCTTGATTTTTTTTATCTTTTCCATTGTCATACTTGCTTTAGTAACACTTAACTTTCATGCTGCAGCACAGTTGTTTATTTCTTCAGTTTGTTCTACAACTATGAGATAAAGTTCACGTTATTTCCATGGTGCATTGATTTTGATATTTACGATGCTATAAAACCTCTTTTCTCAATGTGTTCATTCATACATTATGGTAAAAATTTTGAAATTTTAAATGAAATATGGCTCTGATCACTAATATTTCTGGACTGGACATTTTCACTGCTATTTTTCTAATAATCGGTAGAGGCTAGCATGTCTGACTCCCAATGCTAGGGTCGCGGGTTCGAGTCCTGGCTTGATTATGGTTGTTCATGATTGTCTTTGTTACCTTGTTAAACCCAGTCTACTGTAATTGGCCCCATGCTATACATAGATTCTTTGGAAAGTAATTAATTAATTAATACCACATTACATTGTGCTACATCACATCCAATTTCTAAGCTCAATTTTTACATTTTAGTAGGATAGAACTTCACATGCTGGTGCCAAAGGGAATGCTATTCACCATAAAAACAGTGACTACTATGGATTAATTTCCTATTTTTATAATCCTAAATCTACTTATATTTTTCAAGAGGTATATTTTCATACTCCTTAGAGTCCAAGTGGTGCAGTTGGCCTTGCTAACTGGTAGTGATTATACAATTGGTTTGCCTGGTGTAGGAACAGTTACTGCCCTAGAAATTCTTGCAGCCTTTCCAGGAGAAAAAAACCCTGATGCTAGCTCAACTTCAGGTTTGTTGACAAATTCATTGTTGCTTCTAAGTGAAAGATTTCAAAATTGTTCTCTGGCTTAGCTCATTTAATTCTTTTCCTACCATTCCAGATATTGATGGGGATGGTGTGCTTTCGGGCTTACAACATTTTGCTGACTGGTGGAAGAGAATTGAACTGAATGAACAGAATGGCATACCAATTGGCCATTCCTACTTTGACCCCTCTCCAGCAGTTTCACAAACACTGAAACGCAGATTGCTTGCTTGCTGGAAGGCAGCAAGTGCAAAACAGCCTGGAACTTCCCTCTTGCCTCCTGGTTTCCCAAGTCGCGCTGTTGTGCAAGCATACCTCAAGCCATCCGTGGATGAGTGCAGAGATACCTTCACGTGGTTGAAGCCTGATGAAGCAGGTTTGAGAAGTTATGCACAGTTACACTTTGGATGGACTAAAGAAAGGACAGATTCCATACTAAGGCCACTCTTCGCTCGCCTCAAGTTGTCTGATAACAAAGATCGTACCCAAACAACTCTCAATTCATACTTCTCACATATAAGAACCAGTTTTCTGCCCATTGATTTAGAATGTTCTAATATCGGTATTAGAGCACAAAAGGCCCTAGAAAAAATTGCAGGAAAATGTGAGTTGAGTTTACCTCAGAATGAGAGGGTTAACAAAGGAACATCTGATGAAGATAAAGCATTACATGGTGGTCAAGAAAAAAGTGTTAAAGAGGCTAGTAAAAGGGCTGCTAAACAAAGTAATAAAACTGGAAATATTAATGCTATAAAATCTAGTATCAGAACTGGTCAAAAATCAGTCAAACAGACTTTAGAGAATTTAAATACTTCGAGTATGACAAATGATTCAGTTAAAGAAACTGGTTTTTCATCATCATTGTATTCCAGTGATAAGATTCCTCAAAGGGAAAAGGAATGTGCAAATGCATTGCAATGTAAGTTGAAAGCAATTGAAGTTTTACGCAAATCATCAATGGGAGGGGGCAAGAGAACAGGGAGAGACCAGTCTAAAAGACTTCCTAAAAAGAAATTAAAGAGGACTGAAGTTGCTCTGTCTGAAAGCAGTGATAGTGATTGAATTAGCAATATTTTTAAAATAAGAAAATTTTGGTACTTCTATACAAGTTTACTAAGTAATTAATTTAATTTATATAAATCTACAATTTAAAAATGAACTATGTTGCTCATTTCTCAAATCTAATGTCTAGGCAACTCCTGTAACTATAAAACAGCTGAATAAACTATAGTTATATCTCAGCCACAAAATTAACTTTCTCAGAGGCAATTCACCCTCCTTCATAGATAAATGTAAATTTGGCTTACTCAACTTTTCATAGTTACAGTAAATATGTAGACCATATGTTTGTATGATATTTATCGATCATAGTAGCTGAAAATTAATTTTCTGCTCATGAATTTTGCAAAAATATTATTGTTGGAAATAACTTGAAGATTGTTTTCCCCATATAATCATAATGTATTAATTATCAGTAGTATTGGGCTTTTTTAATAGACTCATCATATACATATACAATCAGATGCAATAGGATTTTATTACATGAAATAAATAGATATGAATTATTTTGAATGTTTTGTAATATTACCTGCATTCTGTTATTATAATTGATTTATCACGTTTTCAATAGATAACATATTTTAGTTTAGAAGTTTTTATTCAAGAGTCACACTAGACAGTCAAAACCCAAATGTATTTCTTATAAAATATTTCATATAAATCTAAGAAATTTCAGAAGTATGTTAAATCAGCACTTATAAAATATACACGGTTTATTACTCATTCAGATTTATATAGATTCTGCACAGGTGGGGTACAAAGTATGTTCTTTCTGCTGTCAGTGTGTGTTTTGTGTGTCAAAAGAACTTAACCCTCGACACCAAAACAAGCATTTTTGTAATGAATGGGTTTAAGATCACATCATAGGGATGGGGTGATTTCTTCCTTGAAAAATGGGAGAATGAACATTCAAAGAATATGAAACAGTGTGAGGACTGGGAAAATCTGTGGCCCACGGGCTTGGCACGGTGTCTTAATTCGGCCTTCATGCAACCTGCACAACAATGGGAGTTTGAGACCCCTGTTCTAGAAAAAACTCTCTTCAAGACAAAAAGTGCATTGTTTCCTTAAAGATAGAAATAAAAAAAGGGATTCTACCACCATAGGAGCTCCCGGGAAACCCTGCTCTGTCATACGATGCAGTGAATGGTATCTTTGCACAGAGGATAAATGGGCAACAATCTATGAAATATTTAATAAATAATAAAACTATTAATAGTAAGTACTGTGTGCATAACGAATCACATTAATGCAAATACGTGAAGCGTACATTGAAAAATGGCCATAAGAATAAAATCGCGTTAATACAAATACACGATGCATATATCGAAAAATTGTGGTAAAAATAAAATCAGAAGCAGAAATGCGTAAACCGAATACTTGTAAATCGAGGGATGCCTGTAATACGAATTGTGTAAATAATATTCGGTTCAGTGAAATTGTTCCGTAAGTACGTACATATGTTAATATACTTTGGATGAAGTGCAGAAACTTGCCACCTAATGCGAGACTGAATTCAAAACCAAGCTGTTCAACTGGATCAGCAACGTAAGGCATATTTATATTTTTTCTTTAACCCTCTTTTTAGTATTCTTATGAATGCAAATATATGCAGCACATATAGAATATAGATATCTTTGACCTTAACAAAGAAAACATCAGGAGATTAGGAAAAAGTTAAAACACTGGCTAAAAGATTTCAAAATATTTTTGACCATGGTGACCTAGACTTCTGTAATGCTGAGTTCATTGCCTACACTCTGTGGAATCAGCCCCAATCCATTGTTTATTCCGACTATATTGACACATATTGGTACAAGGTGCCATAATATAAAGAAGATGGAAACCACAATTTCCATTACTTTGAAAACTTGCAAAGGCAATGCTTATACTTCCTCATAGCAATGCTGAAGTGGAGAGAGTTTTAAGTAACTTGAATATTATTACAAGTAAACACAGGTCAACACTTGAACCACCAATGCTGAGTGTTCTGATGCAATGCTCATTTAGAAAACATCTTGCAGATTTTGAGCCGGCAGATGACAAGAGGAAAAGGGCGAGGAAATTAAAGAAATAAGAATTTTTTCATTTTGTCTAATTTTGTTGAACCGTTATACTGCTACCATTAAAATTAGAATTATTTCATGTAGCCTATGTTAACAGTTTTCATAATCTAAGACCTGTCCTGTAAACTAGGCGTTTGCATACTTATTTTTTTCAACGCATTTGTGCTATTTTCTGTACATTTAAAACTTGAATAAATTTTTTTTAAACTTTCTATGCCATATTGTTGATTTGTAAGGCAGGATAAATTTAAAATTCATCCACAAAAGTATGGTTAAATTTAAATTACAGGGCTATGCATAAACAGTTGTGAATAATTTTACTCAAAATATGCTATAGAGGCACTGAAAATATTTAAGCATAAATTTGTACACTTTGCATCAAAAAACCAACATATTACATACTACAGGATTTTACAAAATATTTTGATGGAATTAACAGCATTTAGAAAAAAAATTGGTGTCAGTCCTGTACTAGCATAATTGCCTGTCAAATATGACAAGTATGCATGAATTAAGTATTAAGTTAATATCAAAATAAAAATTAATAAAACCAACTTTTCAATGCAATAAGGATTAAAAATAAAATTCACATAATTGAGTGCACCAGAGAGTAAAAATAGTTTTGGGCGAATAGAAATTGTACAACAAAGAAATACATTATGCTATACAATTCTTATATGCCCAAAAGTTATTTTAATTTATGGAACATTTAATTTTGTATCCCTCACTCTCTGTCTCTCTCCTTTCTTTCTTCCTCTCCCTCCTCTCGTATTAAAGCATTCAAAGCGTGCATTCCTTACGCATGTACATAGTATAAGGATTAAGGTGACAATACAATCTCGAGGTTTAACAATGACACAGTTGGCAAGGCAACATATCGTTAAAAAGCTTAAATTTTTATAATAATATGACTTAAACACAAAACTTGAGCGATTTTATATCGTAGGCAAAATGTGACGATAAGAATAAGAAACATTATTTATTTTTCTTTAAAACAGTCCAGGTCTGAAGATCGTATATCAATTCTTTCTAATTTTAATTTGCAAAAGAGTAAAAGCCTTTAAGTCAAAAATCCATTTTTACATGTTATCTTATGAGAAATGGCACCCACCTCCACTTCCCCTCTCCCCCACAAAATCAAAATTCTGGCCCCAAGGGACACATCCTTATGGTTCCATTAGTAATTGCACCAAGTTTAAAGTCTCAAAGTTTCTTGGTTTTCGAGAAATGCTGTCCACATGCACACATCGTCTTTTATTAATATAGATAGATGACATAAAGTAATTCATTCAATAATTAATTACAAAATTTTTACTTTCTATAACCATTTGCTCAGAATCTTAATTTGATAATTTTGAAGGCATTTCCTGCGGTCCACCGATTTTTCAAAAGAATTTCTCTTGCAGTTTTATAGATGGCATTAAAGGTCACACAAATAGCGAAAAAAAAATAACTTTCTATCTATAATCATTTGCTCAAAATCCTAATTTGAAACCCACCAATTTCTCGAAAAAGATTCTTTGGCAGCATTATAAATGCCATCATAGATCATATACACCTTACAAATTTCAGCCATCTATCTTTTACCATTTATTTGCTATTTCAATTTAATTGAGTGCACAGATGGACAGACAAAGTAACAACATTGGCATGTTTATAAAATAAAGCAAGCTTAAAATTGTTTGCATTTAGCATTCTGATATTATTTACAGGCAAAATACATATCAACAGCTTCTTCGAGTTCAAAAATTAAAAGTCACCTTATCATCAAATAAAGTTTTCATTGAAAGATTGACCACTCTCAAGCAATATTGAAATAGTGATAATCGACCTTCTATTTTCCTATATACAGCATGTAGGTTGACAACCTGAAGTTTGCATGTGTTGCACTGGGTAAGTCCTCCATTTAAAATTTCCCCATGGAGCAATTTGAGTATATAGTCAGAACTTTAGATGGCAGTTGTCATGTCCTTCTTTAAGATTACCTCGGTAAATATGTTCATGATCTATTGTATCTCATAATTGCGAGAATGGAAAAGGGTGTGATGTAAAGATAAACTTGATATAATACATGAACTTGAAGATGGTAGTTTTTCAAAACAACTTTCTATAATTTATGTACACCCACAATATCGTACACTTCTGTACGTACAGATGTTTCAAATTCAAAGTTGCTATTTTATTTGTTTGAAAGTTGGTTTATGATGTAAATCAGAGGTGCTCAGACTTTACAAGCTTGGGATCTAATTGCCATTTGCTTGATCTACAGCCAACAAATTATCAAAGAACACAAAATTACAAACTTACTAACCGGGCAGCAGATGCTTAATGAACTCACATCTTTCACTTAGGTTGAGTGGATGCATGGTGTTTATGCCATGTCCTGTGTTTATGGAGTGGCTTTAATAAATTCTTCGTCTATCTCGGCTCATCCTCACAGCACCAAATTTTGTTTGAGAAGACAATGAAGTGTCAGGCATTTTTTCCAACTAAGTGTCTTTCCCTCCAACCCGCATTGCCTTATCGTTCTCTCCTAAGCCTTTATGGAGAATGAGATGAAGAGTTAGGTATTCATAAAGAGAGAAACAATTAGCAGAGCTAAGGCATTTACATTCAGAAAAAAATAACCTGGGTCACATTTAAGGCCCGAAAAAAGCCCAAACCTCTTAGCCCAAGCTCTGGCCACCCTACCTCTTCAACTGCCGGAGTGCTTTATGCATGGGCCCCTTTCTCGTGAGACTACTTCAGTTTTGGAAGCCCTGATCGCATAACTCATCTTTTAAAGAAAGTTATCTTGTAGGACGTCATGTAAAACACCAGTGAATTTTAATTATTCGTTCTGAAGTTTGCAATTGTCTTGGGGCATCAATACCTTTTTCTGAGGATTTTCTAAGTCTACGTTGCTTGGAGGGGAGGGAGGGGTTATAACCCCCAAAACCCCCTCTTGGATACACCACTGAGAATGGATGAGTTTCCCACACTATATGTTGTATTTATCAGGTTGATTGTGATACCCTTGTTTGCATCTTACAACGTTGGGGATAATTTAAAATGAGAAATTTTGCTATGAACGGGAATTGAACCTGGGTCTTCCACTTGCCGTGCAGATATTCTACTGCTGAACTATCATAACAGCTTTTTTTTTATATATCTCTTGGTGGACATCAATTGGGACTGGTTGATAATAGCTTTTCAAGCTCGGACCCAACTAAGAATAAATCATAAAATATTCCTTTTTTATACAATTTCAAAAAATTATAAATAAACAAAAAATGGAAAGATAAAATACAAGTAAAACTGAAAACAAATAATTAAAACATAATACATACCCTAGTAGGTAGCTTATTGACAACTTTTAAACCAAAGCACTTGAGTAGATTAACCAAATCATCACAAGAAGTTGTTTTACCCAACAAATTGATATTAAATCTCCAAACACAATTAAGTTATCAGTATTAAGGTTGATTACAAATTGAATAGCATCATGGGCGTCGGCAGGGGGGCAAGAGGGGCAGTTGCCCCCCCCCCCCCTGGAAATATGAAAATCGTAAATTTTTCATTAAAATTTACATTTAAACTGGAAATGCCTAATAAATTAACATGTTAACTATGGATGGCGAGAATTTTTACCATTCAAACATGTCACTTTATTGTAACAAATATCTTTTTTATTAACAAAATCTTAGGTTTCGTTTATCTATTACTAAATATAAAGCTTGCATGCACGTTATAAAAGATTTTTTTAATAAGTAATATTTATTAAGAACTTCTATGAATTATTGAAATCAACTCCACTAGGTAGGGTCACCGAGAGGACATGGATGCTGGGGCAACATCCCCGGGGCGCAGGACTCTGGGAATACGGAGATCAGGAAGTCCCGAAATTAGGAGCAGTCAAAAAAATTTCCTATCTTAATAAACAGATGCACGCGAGATAGCAGAACAAAACGATAAAATCTGTCATTCGGAACAGTGCAGAGGGGCCTTTAAGTCTGTTTATAAAATTTTCCAACGTCCGAACAGTGGCGGATTTCCCTTCCCCCTAAAGGCCAGAGGATGAGTGGATGTTCAGGACCGACGGTGCAAGTACATTTTTCTTTTAAAATACATACATTTTAGCATAGGATTTCCAGTCTAATAAAATTTACCAAGAAAAATCTATGTCCAAGATATAGACCAAGAAATATTGGTTAATAAGCTAAAATTATCAATTTTTCATTCACTTTTATCATTCTACTAATTGAAGATTTTCTAAGCACAACGAAGTATAATAATGGCATATGTATTCCTTAATTACTCAATAAAACTCAAAGGTGCAGTTTGCAAATACTGCATATTATTTCCACAAACTGTTCATCGAGGCACGCAAGGAGCTTTCATCAATAAGCCATTCACAAAATACAAAGATTTTCATCAGAGTGGTAAAAATCATCTTTCGAGTTCCTGGCACAAATATGCACAAATAGATGCCAGTAATGTTTTAAAAATAAAGAAAAACCCAGAACAGAATATTGTTTGTCAAATTGACAGTTCATCAAGGCTAAAAGTTGAAGAAAATAGAAAGATGCTGTTTCCCATATTATCCACTCTCATATTTTGTGGCACACACGACATTGCACTTCGTGGAAAACCCAGCAATATTGGGAATGTGCAAAGCCTTTAGGAATTTTGGATCGAAGCAGGGAATGAAACACACCGTAAACATTTAGAAAATTCTCCAACTAATGCTCGATACACATCGGTGTAAATAGAACATGAGCTGATTGGACTCTGTGAAGAGAACATTAGGCAGAAAATCGTTGCAGAAGTCAATAAATCAGTCGGATTTTCTATATTATCAGATGAAAGCACTGACATATCAGGTAAAGAACAAGTGTCTCTTGGTGTGCGATTTGTAGACAGTAAGGACATGATACGAGAAGAATTTTTGGGGTTTGCAACCCTTACTAGTTTTGATGCTAAGTCTATTGCTGAAACTATAATGAATAAATTTACACAATTCGGGCTGCACCTTGAAAACTTAATTGGACGGTATGATGGGTGTGCAACAATGGCTGGGAAGGAGCGAAGAGTGCAGAGCATTATTAAAGAAATATGTCCTAAAGCCATTTTCGTGCATTGTTCTGCACACAGACTAAATCTAGTTGTACATGATTTAAATGCAGTGCCAGAAATAAGGAACACCATTGGCTCAGTCAAAGCCATCATAAACTATTTTCGTGGCAATCCTGAAAGAAGATCTTTGATTCCGTCTATGCGAAACTCGTTGTAGTGCTAAGTACAAAAGTATTAGGATTTTCATGCCTAACTTTTTGAAAATTCACGAAAAATTAAACCAAATAGCTGAAACAGAGTTTGGTAAAGCATCCCAACAGGCGCATCAACTAGTCAATGTCACAAACACAACAAGTTTTTTGCCCAATCTCATTATTATTTTGACCTATTCATCAATACTAGAACCAGTAACGCAAGCTCTTCAGGCCATTCGGTTAGATATTTTGAAAGTTCATGAGCATATACTAAAGCTTTTAATAGTGCTCTGAAATTGCAGACAAAATGTTGAGTCATTTTAATGAAATTTTTTTGGAAGTTAAGGATCTAGTCGAAAAACTGAACATTAATCTAATGCTACCAAGAACATGTGCACATGTCCACCTATTGATCCAATTTCAAAGATTTTCCTGTGGAGGATTATTATCATCGTTCTGTTTTTATTCCATATTTAGACTCGATTATCTCATCGCTTGGATGCCGATTTTCTCCAGAAAATGTATGTATGTTCCCAGCTGATTCACCTCTTTCCTACATGCAATAGGTATCTAAGAGGTAGTGCAATGAATAGCTGGATAGCAAGAGAGAAGAGAAACCCGGTGCCGGCATTAGCCTACTCTTAACGAAGAACACCAAGGGGACCAACGGCTTAACGTCTTTTCCGAAGGACGGAACGCTGAATTTGTCCAGTCTCCTCAAACCGCACAAGCAGGGGGCCGGGCAACCTCGGAAAAAGATCCTACTTGCGCAGGATTCGTGCCCGCTGCCTTTTCAAGCAGCAGGCGAGTATCAGCCAGCGTCCTAACCACTACACCACCGGCACCCATCTTCAGAAAATGAGAAGCATTTCAATCTTTTTATACTCTGTCCAAAACAAATGAGTCAATTCGGATGACAGGAGTATAAAAACAGAATTTTGAATCTTAACATAATTTATGAAATCGATAAATTGGAAAATGAAGCGATGACATGGTATGATATGTGGTCAAGTAAGGCGGATTTTGAGTTGGAGAATGGCATAACTGATTTGATTGATCACACAGACCTTTACCCGGCTATTAGGAAAGCAGTTTTAATTGTATTAACTTTGCCTGTTTCTACTTGTACGATAGAATGAAGTTTTAGTACAATGAAGAGAGTAAAGACTTGGTTAAGGTCAACTATGGGTGTCTGGGCTATGCATGGTAAGCATACATAGGAAATATGTAAATGAAAAAATATATATATTTATGGACCCAGAAGTAGAAAAGTTTGGTGCTGCCACAAGGTGTTTGCAATTTTTATTTAAAAAAAATTAATTTCTTTGATTTTGAGAACGACTATTCTGTTTTTATTAATAGTTTTTGTAAATAAATGAATTTGTATGAATTTTATTAGTTGTTTTCTCATTATGTATTTTTTTTATACCTGAAAAAAAATGTTCTGCCAACGCAAATGTACACATTCATGGTTGTTCGTTAAAGGTGGGTATTTTAAATATATTATATACATGCAATATTTATGTTCGACGTTAATCGTTCCGTGAAAATTAGGCAAATCAAAGATTAATACATATTTTTTATTTGCATCAAAGCAAAGCCTGTCGGAGTACATTTTACCGTGCTTCAAGGGAAAAGCAATCATCATACACAAAGTGAAAAACTCAAGACAAACGTACCCTAAGCAAATTTCAATAGAATATTCAATAGAATTTGGTTCTTTGGTGTAGATTTGTTGTCACCTGGAGGCCGGTTAAGTAAAATTTTCACGGGTTTGAAAAATCTTGTCTGCCCCTGCGTGTTAGGCATTTTTTGTGTTTTGCCCCCCCCCCCCCCCCCCCCCCTGCAAGATTTTCTGCCGACATCCATGAATAGCATCACTAAGTTCTTTCAAGGAAGCATTAACACAAACAATAGGAGATCTATAGATGAATAAAACTGCAAGATGGGTAGAGTTAACCTTTAAAATTGTAACAGAGCATTCAAAATATTTTTCTATACCTACTACCCTTAAAATCGAGATAGGTGACATTAATACTAGGTTTTAAGATGGATCTTGACAAGTTGAAGATATCAATTTCTATTAGAATATTACTAGTCTCCCTCATAATCCTTGGATTAAGTTTCCTAAGGCTTATTATAGAATATAACCTGCTCTATAATAATCCTTTTGAAATGAAAACATGTAAATGTCAATTAGTTGGACCCATTCCTAGCTTTAGTAAGCCTCAGATATTTATTTTCCATATTGTCCTTACTTCTATTGTCATGAGAATGAATAGAGTTTATAATACAATAATTAACCACATATACAATAAGCATTCAAACATAAAATGATAAGGAAAAGTCATGATGCCCAGCTCTGTAAAAGAATTCCGGCAATCATCCCTGAACCCTAGGCCTCCCAGTGTTCTAATGACTTTTCTTTGGAAACAGAAAACATTGTTACTAATGACAGAGTGACCCCATACTAAAACTGAATACAATAATTTACAATGAAACGTTGCAAAATATGCTGTTCTTAAAACAGTTTTAGAGACACAAGAATCTAGACATCTTAATAAATGCAGTTTATTTATGAAGTTCCACTAAGAGACTTTCGAGTGCTTAGGCTGCGAGAGAGTTAATATGTAAACGGCATTCCGTAAGGCCTTTCATAATTTCAACAGCAAGCCCTTGAGATGTCGGATCACTTGTTGTTGAAACCTTGGAATGATTCTTTAATTTCAGTAGACACAGGTTGTTAAGATTTGTCTTGCTGTATTTCTATGTGTTGAATCACCAAGCTTAGCTGATCAATTTTCACTTTTTCTTGAGTAGCATCCATTATTACAGAATTTTTATTTTATCAAATAAAATGAACGTTTTCTTGTTTCATTTAAAATTTCTTTTTCGTTAAACATAACTAAAACTAATGTCATTAATTTTAGAACTGCCAAAAACAAAAAAGTTGATTTGGAATCATTTAATGACAATTTTAATTATAAATATCAAGTGCTCAACCAAGTTATTTGGAGTATATGTTGATAAGAATATGAAATGGAAAGACCAAATTAATAATTTAGCAGTGAGATTAAACACAGCATGCTTCATTTTGTCAATACTTGCTCTAATAACTAGTATGCCAATCAGATTAGCAGTTTACTATGGCTATTTCTTTTTAAAACTTAAATATGGCATAATTTTGTGGAGAAATGCTTCTGGCTGGGAAATTATTTTAAAAATAAAAAACGTGTTACATATAATGTAAGCCAATATTTAAAAAAATTTAATGTTTATCCCTTCCATCACTATTTTTATGAGCTAATAAGCTATGTCCATAGGAATCAAGATTACTTTTAAAATCTTCAGTCTGAGCACCAATATGATAGAAGAGACAAAGATAAGTTTAATCTGCTGAAGCACAAATTAAGATTTATAAAAAATAGTTCATATTATATTGGTAACAAAGTATATAATAAATTGTTATTCATAAAATTTAGAATAATTTTGAAACGAGAAAAAATCTGCTATGACTGGGAATCGAACCTGAGTCTACCACTTGCCGGGCGGATATTCTACCCCTGAACTGTCGTAGCAGATCAATTTTCTCGTTTCTGAATGTGAATGTTTTCTTGTTAGATAGATAGATAGATATACGTCTTTATTAGGGTGAGATTGAGACTAAATAGTCTCCTCTTCCATCTAACCCATTGTCAATTACATACAATTACATAGTAACAAAAAATTAAATTAAAAGGATACATAAAATGAAGAGCAATATAAAATACAATGAAATGTATAGGATTTAAAAACAGATGGGTTGTTGTTGTTGCAGGGAAAAACTAGGGAAGATAATGTACTATTCCCTAGGAAAACCCCCACTGCAGGAAAACACCTACACAAGAAGGGGAGTGTGAAAAACCTGCGAAACCTACTTAAAGCAATATCTAAAGATTTAGAGGGTCTTGAAAGGTAAATACATATAGTTAAATACTTACAAATGATGTACACATAAACAGAGTTATACATAAAGTATAAAAAATATATATAAAAGAATAAAATAAGGTAAGTCATATGAATACACACTAAAATGTACATACATATAATATACATACACAATATAATATACAAACATAATACAATATAGATACATGTAAATATATCGAGAAAATTATACATTTTTTGGACGACCTGTAGAAAAATAAAATTGCTTGTCATTTTAAGTTAATGAGAAAGAATGGGATAGGAGATGTTTGTGGTACAAGTGTTTGAAGGTACATAGGGATGAAGAGTGCTTTATTTCTGCTGGAAGGCTATTCAATAATCTACATGCTGTGTCAGTGAAGGATCTGTTGAAGATGTCTGCTCTGTGGTGCGGAGTCAGAAGTTTATGGCATCCTCTAGTGTTACAATTATGAATTGTGTTAATGGCGATAAACTCTATTGATAGATATTGTGGGATGTTTGTTTTAAGGATTTGATATAATAAAGAGAGGAGATGCAATTTTCTACATGATTCGAGATTTAGCCAAGAAAGTTTGAGAAAATATTCCGATATATGGTCTGACTTCTTAAGATCAAATATGAATCGTAGGCAGGAATTCTGGGCTCGCTGCAGCTTAAGGGCAAGCTCTTTGGATAGGCCTTGATATACAATGTCACAATAGTCGAGGTGTGGAACGATTAAAGAAGTAACCAGCTTTATTTTTAGAGAAGAGGGGAGAATTTTATTTAGGCGCCTAAGTGAGTGAAGGGAAGAGTTGACCATCTTGCACACTTTTATAACATGATTATTCCAGGAGAGTTTCTCATTTATTAGGATACTGAGATTTTTTTCAGTTTTACAAAAAGGGATAATTGTGCCATTCATAGTCAGAGGAGTAACTTCAGAAAGATTTATTGACGCAAGTAGTTTTGAATATCCGATAATAATTGCTTGAGATTTTATTGGGTTGATGCTGAGAAAATTATCATCACTCCATTTTTTAAGCTGAATCAGATCTTGGTTAATATTATATAAGGCTAGGGATAAATTATTAGGTTCGGAGTTTAAGTAAATTTGGAGATCATCCGCGTATAAGTGGTGATTACAGTGTGTAAGTATTTGAGAGCAGTCATTAATGTACTGAGAGAATATAAGAGGGCCAAAGATTGATCCCTGTGGGACACCCCAGGTTATACTTATCCAAGAGGAGGAGGAATCGTCTGAGATGACTTTCTGATAACGATCACTAAGGTATGATGAGAACCACTTAATTGAAGGGGTCGATAATCTCATACTGCAGAGTTTTGCCAGAAGGATGTCTTTGTCTAGCGAGTCAAATGCTTTACTGAAGTCTAACAGTACTAATGCTGTCAATTTCCTGTCATCCATTGATCGTCGTATATTATCCATGATTTTTATCAAAGCAGAGGTCGTGCTATGTGACTTTCGAAAGCCTGATTGGAAGGAGTCTAGTCTAGGCAATTTGAGTTAAGGAAGTCTGTAACTTGTTCGTGCACAAGTCTCTCTAATGCTTTAGAAAGAGTAGGAAGAAAACTTATCGGACGATAGTCTTTGCTATCAGATGTTTGGGATGGAACTAGCCAAGCTAGTATCAAACTGCCACAACGGATTTCCTGGAAGAGATACATTGAAGAAAACTCCTCCCTCTCAAATGGTGAGATTGCCAAGCAAGAAATTGATGGAATTAAGCGATCCGAAGATCCTATGCAAACAGACATAAGTTGGGAATAATTTTGAAACGAGAAAAAAGTCTGCTATTACTGGGAATCGAACCCGAGTCTTCTACTTGCCGGGCAGATATTCTACCACTGAACTATCATAGCAGATCAATTTTCTCATTTCTGAAAGTGGATGTTTTCTTGTTTGGGACGGAACTAGCCAAGCTAGTATCAAACTGCCCCAACAGATGTCATGGAAGAGATACATTGAAGAAAACTCCTCCCTTTCAAATGGTCAGATTGCCAAGCAAGAAATTGAACCAATTCCTGGTCATAGCAGACTTTTTTCTCCTTTCAAAATTATTCTCAACTTGACAGCTTATGCCTGTCTGCATAGAATCTTCGGATCGCTTTATTCCATCAATAAAATTTAGAGAAAAATATTTTAATAAAACATTTCCATGAAATAGTGAAAGAGTTTTTGTTAAAAACAATGTTACTATTTGGTAAAGGAATATTTATTTATTTATTTTATATCAGCTCATAAACAGCCGTTAACGGCCTTTTACAATGAGCGTAATAACTTTAACAAAGACGAAAACATACAACCATGCCCTCGGCAGGATTCGAACCCGCGACCCTAGCGTTGGGAGCCAGACACGCTAACCACCCCTCTACCAAGGCCGGCGGCACGCCCGACATCCGAACACTGAACGACCGCCCTCTCAGGCGTCATCCCACCTATATACTACTCCGACTGATGACAACCAATCGCCAGCCGAAGCAGCATAGGGAGGTAGGATGGTCCGAGAAGGACGGTCGGCCAGATTCTCGGTTGTCGAGACGTACCGCCAGGTCACATTGCGTGACAAATCCTTTATTAACAACAGGTACAACTCCGTTAACATAGAACAGGTAAATATAAGGCCACTACCTTTATTTAAAGCGGCCAACACTGCCATATATGGAAGACAATGATAAGGCTTTAATTTAATTTAGAAGTTAGGGCCTCAGAATATTAAGTATATGCTTGGTGTACAGACATTTATGGAATCTGCAATAACACGCTACAAACTTGCTACGTTGCCTCTTGATACGCTTCCACTTGCTGCATTGAGTTATGAGAACTAAAAACGTTATAAAAGTTTATATTATTTGAATATGACTTTTATTTAATTAATTGCTGGAGATTGGTTTTCTCAATCATTAATAAAGTACCCTTCCTATGCTTTAATAAGAAAATAACGAGGTAGAAATGCATTATCATTTACGGCTGAAACATAAGCCAGTAATTCATTTTTCATATTAATAAATCTTTTTCATGAATACTGAAAATATTATGGATGCATTGTAAACTCATGGGATTGAGGTTGTCGTGTTATTTTTTAGAAAGAAAATAACTTTTAGCATGTTATCAATAAAACATCTATAATACATTATACTATGATTAAATAATATTACTGCTGAAGTTGATTATGAAGAATTTAATTTGAAGAAAAAACAAAAGAACGTTGGAAGTGCGCATATCTGCGCTCTGAGTCATTCTGAGTTCAATGCAAACGTCACTTCCTCGACTTCGTCACCTCACCAAGGAATAACTTCACTGCCGAAAGTCACGAGTGGAGGTTTTCAGCGGTATACGGGCCCAAGTTCTCATTAATAGGTAATATAAGCTTTCCTTATTCTTTTGCTTTTACTCAGAAGTCACGTAATCGGGTTGTTTAGCTTTATCTCATTGGAAGCGATAATTAATACTGGATGAACTCTTTCTGTGCCGTAAACCACTTGGGCAAAAAGTTAATCTTAGCAGGTCGTATCGGGTATATACCATGCCAATTCTGCCGAAAGAACATCGTTGACTTCCGCACAACTTTATCTTTCATGTTCTTATTAATTTTTGGTGGAAAGCTGTTTCGGTAGAGCACGTGTACTTCAGGTAGACTTGAGAATGAAATGATTGTCGAATGGATCCACAAGCATGATATAATAATCGAGATTCAATTGCATTAGTATGATCACATTTCTAGGATTTCCTATTTCGGACGAATGACACATTTATCGCTATAAAATCCGCCTTTATCTGATGACTCCATTCAAACTCGAAGATGAGTCGAATGTCGAAGCAACGTGACATTTAGCATATAATATTTCATGGGCAAATTTGTTTAAAATATGTAGTTAGGTTAGTGCCGATGTTTGTAGCCAACAGATACTCGGTGATTTTGAACCGAAAACTGGTTTACGTAAGAAATTCAGAAACGTTTTTGTAATTGCATAAAAAATAATTTTACTTAATTTATTCACATTTGTGTGGCAATGGAAATTTAATTCTGAAAATTGCTAGAATGATTTAACACGAGGAAAATCTTCCTAATAGTAGACCATTTCTTAAATTAGCATAATTTTACATGGTCGAATTCATTAACGTTAATGATGTATTTAGTCGCCGTCTAGTTAATATTAATTTCTGTAGTTAATAAATACTAGTCAGGCGGTGTTTGAAGGAAATATTAAGCTTAGATAAGCAATGCATGGCAAATAATTTCACCATTTTGCACATTTTAATTGAAGTATAACTTAGGATACTGTAACTTCAGTTTCGAATGTTTTAAGAATGATTTTCATTTGGGAATTGAGAATATTATGTAATGTAGGTAATAGATGAATTATGGGCATAAATATGATATTATGTGGTGCAAGATTTCTGATTCGATTTTCCTGTTGTTTCAGAAGCATTCATCGGAAGCATACTCATTCTGTGAGACTCAAGATGCATTCCGGGACTGATCGGCCATGTCCTTTTTCGCAAAATCAAGAAATATAGATGGTGAGTATTATCGATTTCTACAACAAAAAAGTTAGAAATAATTTTACGTGTGTTATTTATCGGATTGTGTTTTAAGTGACGCTATCATTTTCTGTTATCTCAAGTTTCCATTTGATCATTATCGCTGCAGTTAAAATGAATATCTATGATCGATTGATTCCACGCAACTGCATTAATATCAGAAATTTTATTTTACGTTAGCATATTTTTCTAAAGTAGTGCTTTATCAATGGGTAATATTTCATTCTTACAAGCAGAGATTTTTGTCGGTGCAATTAATTGAGTTTTATTGCTATGGATTTATACAGTATATTAAATTAAAATACTGCCTTTGCACTTTTTCCAAAACTTTCCTCAGATTTTGTGCAGTAATATTGTAACACTTTGTGTTAGTTTTGCTGAGTATTGAAAGTATAGGAACTTTTTGGGATCAACAAAATTTACGCATGATTGAACTGTATCAACAATGAAGAAAGCGAAATTAATTTTATCATTTGACCTGTTGTAAAAAAATTGGTAATTATTAACAGTGCTGCAGTATCTGGCCATTTATATATATGTGAAATATTGGTTGTCTGAGGCAATTGTTGGCTTTGGTGATTTGTTGGGTGACCTAAATCATCTCAATGTTCCCTGTAAATAGAGGTGAATTTTGTACCTAATCTTGTAATGATGATATAGCATGAAATATTTATGGAAGTTTACTGAAATATTTTGAGAATTGCCAAGTACAAATGTTCACTAAACATTTTAAATTTTCCAGACAAGTTTGTGGGTATAGCTTGATCATCAAATTCGTTGATATTTCAGAACTGCGGAAATAACATCCAAGTTCATTTCTTGGTTTGTCAGTGGGATATTAGCTTCAAGTATTTTGCTTGGAAAATTAGTCTTCATTAAATTGCCTAAGCTTGTGAAACTAACGCAGTTTCTGAGATTGATTTTAATCTATGTAATTTTTCTGGTGTTAGGCTACTTACCAGTTAAGCATTATAAAAGTAATTTTGTCTGCTAGCTTCAGTTTTCCAATTACAATAACCAAGCCTGATTTATTTTGTGAAATGCCATTCTGGTTGTGTACCATTTGACCGCTAGAAAGTTCCTGTGATATACAGCCAAATATGATTCTGATCTTTTAAGAGCAGAGAAGTACTGTATTATTATTTCAGTAGGCTTTCATTTCTTCTCAGTATTTCAATTTAAATATGTAATGTCATTAATGTTACAGCTAATGAGTCTCTGATGATGGAGCTGGAAGAAAAATTAAGATGCTTATTCAGAGCTTATATCTGTGCTTGTAAAATTGATGTTATTCGTTGTTTTCTGTAGCATTGCTCTTTAGGCATACTTGAAGATGATGGGTTAGCATCTGTAATCAAATTAATGCATTTAAGAGCAAGTAATGTTTGGAAATTACTTAATTAGGTGGTATTTAGAATCAAGATAACAGCACCATTATTTTACAAGTGTGAGGGAGTCTCAATAAGCATTACAAAGACTTAGCCTGGTATAATATATAAGATGTGAGATAGGAGAGGCTTTTGAGATATGGAGTAGATTACAGATGATTAGTTGGACCAAGAGGGTGATAAATAAAGCCTTAAATGAATTAGGATTATGGAGGAGTTGGAATATTAATGTAGAGACGAGAAATTGATTGGTCAAATTTTGGCGCATTAGCCTGTTATAATAACATAGAATGGAAGATGTTAGAAACAAGTTAAGAATGGTGAGATAAAATTAATTTTGGTATTTTTCGAGCAAGTATTATGTGGAGAGGGATTAGTTTGGGTGAGGCTAAATCACTCCTGATGGCTATTTATAGGGTCACCAGAAGCCCAATTTTAATTAAATATGCTCAGAATTTTGACATATTGTCCCAATAACGCATCAAAAGTACTTTTCCGGTATGTTAAGCTTTTTAAGAGGAAATTCATGATGTTATTTGCACTCGCAGTGAAAAATCTATACTTTAACACGTTGGACGTGGTGGGCATCAATTGATGCCCAGCGTGGTGCAGTCGGGTGGCAGCAGACATCAATTGTTGCCCGAGTCCCTTGCCTTTCCTAATGGGATATTATGAGGAAATCCTGCGTAAGGCATACCCTTTTCCTCTCCAGTCATCAGTTAGCACTTGACCTTCGTCCGGATCGCTGCCATTTTGAATTTGAACTTGGTTTTATTTTTCAGCATTTTTTTAAATGTTTATTTTGCAACCAGTTTTAAGCACAATTCATATATTTTTATTTGCTTTGCGTGCATCAATTTTACACTTTTATTCATTGTAGGCGGTGTGTCCAATACTCTTCATTAAAAATTTGAGATTTAACTATTTTTTCTTATTTTATTTTAGTTAATAATTTGTCTATAAAACTACAGAAGTTATTTAGTTATTTTATAAAATTAATACCAATAAATTTACTTATTAATTTTTTACGTGTTTTGAAGGTGATATGGACATGGCAAGGCAGGGATAGAAAATGTGCGTCACTAATTAAAATAAATTAAAAGTAAAAAAAGTCAGTCACTGGTAAACATTTTTAAAATTTACGGCAGTGTTCAACATGTTAAATAGCATAGTTTTCTTCACCTTACTAATCATGTCATAGCCACAATCATGAATATAGGTCAGATTAGAAACAAATTTACAAATTGTATTATTATTATTATTATCTTAAAATCCATGTATATTTATTTTAATTTTTTAATCCTGTATTTTTTTATTTTGTTAGTGTTTATATTCTTCTTAAAATATAATTTTTAAAATTCACATTTTATTCTTTTTGATTGTTTTGGGATGTATGTTTTTGCAACATGCATATTCTCATCAACCCAGCTTTAATTGCTTCTTTGAATAGCAAATTTGCATCAAGCATACCTGCATAAAGAGAGGGAAACATATACATCACCTTTTTGAACTTCGCGTGCTTGTGGTTCACGAATTTGTACGTCGCGACAAAATTTTTTATGATCAATACTTGTTTCACACCAATTATTTGCATTTTGCATCATCCGTTAGCGATGCCAACAAGTGTGAACTCCCTCTACTATTTTGTTTCAAAGTTGTTGAAACTTTGATTCCCTAGAAAAGGACATTATTATTATATTTATAATGCTCATTATTAGCAGTTTTTAAGTAAACACGTGATAACGTTCGACTTGGGTAATTATTTTGTAGCTCAATTTGAACTTTTCGATGATGAAACTTAAGTTTAAAATCAAAAGAAGTACCATTTTGGAATGTAAGGTTTTCATTTGCTATTATCTTGGTACATATTTGAACGTAATTTAAGGAAATTTTATTTTGTTTTGCTAGGCTTTCATTTTTTATTGTGAATTTTTAATGTAAATCTAAGAATTGCTATAATCTTGTAATTAAGATTTTCTGCCACATATTTTGAATGTGATTACTAAAAGAAATGTTACCACTTTAATGCTAGGTTTTGATTTTCTGTTGTTTTTCTGCAGCTTGGAAATGTGTGAGGTAGAACCCAAGAAATCATCCATGCATCACATACTCAACATTTCATTTCAGTGGTTCATCAATTAAAATTAAAGCATTTCCTTGGAATGAATAAAAGAAGATTGAAAATCGCATGCAAAAATGTGCCCGAGTTAAACTGTGCAATTGCCAAAAGTGTAATTGCTTTGTAATGCTGGGTTTTCATTTGCTATTACATGTTTTGAAAGTAATTAAAAGGATTTTGTCCCCTTTTTGATGATAGGTTTTCGTTTGCTTTTAAGTTTTCTTGTATTTCCTGTTAAACTACATTATTTATGATAAAAAAGTGAATTTTTTAGGTTGACTGGAAACCATACTACCATTAATGCATTCCGTCTTAGGGGAAAATAGGACTTGCACTTCGCAAATTTGCATTTCGTGTCAGTTTTTTTTAACCAATTATTCGCAGAGTTCAGAAAGATGGTGTATCAAGCATTAAAGGACAGGAGATAGAGAATTGACACTGAATCAAAGCAGTAGTGTTAGTTTTTGCCACATAAATGGGATCTTGTCGTATTGAAGGCTTTACTTCCAGCAACTTAGAAACCTCTTCTTACACTTCTTTTACTTGATGTTCTAAAGATATCTTCTTTGACCATTTAAGGTTAAATGCCTACAAAAATGTTCAAGTAATCACTCGCTTATTCAACGTAAAATTATGAGAAATCAATTTCTTCTATTTTTGTGAAGTCAATTGAAAAGGTCTGACAATGTAATTGATTAAATAACAACTAAAGGTGCTGAGCGACTTGAAATTGTTTATATGAATTCACTTCTATTTATATTTGCCAGGAGTTGATTTATTTCTTGTGAACAGTCTTCTAGTATTAATTTAGGACATTAATGGACAAAAAAATAGAGTAACTGGACACGGAAAAGATATCATATCATAAATGTTGAATTCTTAAAACAAATCTAAGTGATTTGAAAGCAGATATTCTTCAATGCAAAGATAAAATTATTAATATTTTCAACTCATTTTATTCATAAGATCAGAACTTGCAAAAGTTTTGGAGAATCTAGTGATATTTAAGTCTTTAATTAAACAACAGAATACTATTTTCTATAAATTTCAATCATTTTATTAGATTGAATGATTGAAAGACAAATTTAAAAATTTTGTTGTTGTCCAAAATGTTTGGAAAATTTAGTCAAATAATTCTTGTATTTTCTTATTGAATTCGCTAACATTTTGAATTTTTCCTCTTTCTTCAAGGCATTGAGCAGAGAAGAGCAAAGCCATGATGTGAAGAGAACTGCTGAGCTGCACCCGGAATATAGTCATCTGGGTGTGAGAGTAAAGAGGAGTTTTGGCTGGAGGGTATGGGATGGGGAAGGATTTTATCCTCAGACATTGCAGATTCTGGTTTGTTCTCAAAAGCAGACAATGGTAGTGAATTGAATGGCAAGTCATTAAGAAGTTTCATCTGGATTAAATGACCTTTCGTAATTTATGATTGCTCTTGATTATTTGATTTTAATCTTGTTGAAGAAATTGAAATCCAGTGCTACCTCAAAAACATGTTTTGTACTTGGACATTGCCGACTGTTGTTTTGGATGTAGGAGTATTTTATTTCTTAGAATATAAGGCATTACTTTTTTCGCTCTCTATTTTGTGGCAAATATCTAGATATTTTTTAAACAGTACCCCATCATATAAGAGCTAGGGAAAGTCAAGTTTTTTAATTGTTCACCGAAACAATTTCTGTAACTGATTTAAACAAAATAGCAATAATCTCAAATCATTATGGCAAGAATGCCACGTTTTTCAAATTTTTGTCTTGCAATGTAACTTCTTTATATGCCATTAATTTGACTTGTTAATTTTGTTGGAACCTGAAAACTTTTCGATTAATCTGAACTTGTAATACATTTTATTTAATGTTGGATATAAAATTTTAATAGCATCATTCTATAAATTTGATTGCCATTAAGAGGAATACTAAGTATTGTAATGAGTTTCTTAGGATTACAAAAGATGGTATATAAATTATTTATTGGTGGAAATCTATTTGATTCTCCGAAAGTTTACTTTGGATTTAAAATCTTAAAAACTTCTCTCGTGGTCGATATGCCAAATTTTTATATTCGATTATCATTTGAGGTGGCACTGCATTCATGTTTATGAACTTGTTCAATTCCATTGTGAATATATTTGACAAATTGGATGGTGGAAAAAAATATCATTTTAATCCTACTGTGTATAAGATTGATTAATTAGGATATTTTCAATATTCCATATTGAAATATTTCTTAAATAGTTTGTCATGCTTAATAATTACAAAATTTAAATCAAGGGAAAAATGCAATTTATTTTTCTATTTCAAGTCTAGAGAAAGGAAATAAAAATTAGTGTTTTAACTCTCGGAATTCAGATCATGGCCGAAGTTTTAACAAGTCTTTACAAAGATAAAAATTCAGTAGAGCTTATTATTTTCAAGTTCCACAAACCAATAAATTTCTCAAGTTTTTCAACGGTTATTTTTCGAACTTATTTTTTGGAACTGTTATTTTTAAATTCAATCTATCCAAGTGAATTTATCAAAAAACTGTTATTAAATATCCCCATCCAGTTTTTTTCTAAGTGTTTAAGTTTTTCAGAGCAATCATGAATTTTGTCTTTTTAATCCAAATGTAAGTTATTTCCATTCCATTTACTGCAATTGTTTTTCTTTTGTGAACAGACCAGATTTTCCATTGCCTGGGTATAACAACCCTCCTTCATCCCATCTTATTTAATCTAGCCCTGCACATAGACTCTTCTTGACTCTCACACCCGTGTTTGGAGGGGATGAAGGGGTGAGGGATTTTTTCCCTCACCCCTTTTTTTGAAGAAAGCAGAAACAACAAATGGTATTATTTTCATGTTCTTTGTAATAATGAACCTTGTCATTTATTGTAATTTTTGTTTCAAGTACAATTTGTAACAATATACAATTTTCACAGCTATAAATAAAGGGAATTTAAGGAACTATGTTTTTTCACTTCCATGCCACAAAATCCAGGAGTTTGTCCCCTCTTTTAGGAATGTTGGACTTATGGGGATTTTTCTATGGTCACCTTTGCAAATTCCTCTCCCCTTCCTTCCCTTTTCAGCTGTTCCCACTGCAGAATTACTGCACCAGAGTTGTCCCAGTAGTTCACTTGCTGCAATTCTTCACCAGGCCATAGTATCATTTCACTGCTCCAACAATCTTCAAACATACAATTTACTCACTTGAAATTTCAAAAACAGAGTTCAGTATAATATCAAGTACCCCCCTCAAAATAAATGCCTCCCATTGGTCAAAAGATTGTTATAACAGAACAAATTGTGCTTAGGAGCAATGTACTGAAGAAGTGGAAGAAAAATAAAATAATTGCCAGCAGTGTTGAATCAAAAAAACATTGAAACGTTAACTTTTCAAGAAATTTAGTTTCCTCAAAAATTGCATTGAAATACTGGATAAGATATTTTTTAAGGCAAACATTAAAACAAAATGATGTGATATCTGAATGTATTTATCTGGCTGACAGAATTTTCTATTTTTTGCATTTTATGAAGCACACAACCAAAATGTAAGTTACTTATGAAGGCTATTCAAGTTTTTAAATGTTAAGTACTGCAGTAAAAAATTCAGTAAATCATGCAAAATAATCTCTTTGATTTGGATTTAAAAAGTTTGTCTAATAACCAACCAATCAAGATGTAAAAAAGGTTATATGCAGCATCACAAATATCTATGTTCTTATATAAAATTCAGGCTCAAAAACTGACAATATAAATTTTTGATGTCAAAGCAAATACATGGGACCAACGGAAGCTAATGCAAAATTTAAAAGAAAATTTTGTTTGAGTATCTCTTTTTCTATGAGCAAGTTTCATTCTTATATCCAGATAAATAATGAAATGAAATAAATAATGATGATTAAAAATTTTTTAAATTCATCTATTTTGGAAGTAGTAATTACATTTCCCAACTCAACACTGTTGGCATTATTGGCTAACCATTCGCCCAGTACATTGCCCCCTCTAATAGCTTAACCCTTTCATGGCCAAGTTATTAATTTTGGGTAAATTAAGAAAACAAATCTTATTGTTAAAAGTGATCAACAACTACAAATCTCTTTGAAATATTCTCAAAAATTTTCATAGCCAGTTTTAAAATGTGCTTATTACATGCACTAATAAATTGGTGATTGATATTTGGAAGATCAACAAATTGCAATTGATTGAATGGAAAAATACATAAGAATTTAGTAGTATTACATAAAATATATGGACGTAATTAAAAAAATAATGGTAACTTGAAGGAATCCATTCTCAGAAAAGATGAGAAAAAGTCAAAATCTCAAAATTATCTTTTAGCTCAAATAAAAATTCAAGTAACACGACTGAATTTTTCCAATTCCTTGAAAGTCCCGAGTATAAGGCAGCAAACAAAATGCAGTAGTCATATTATGTGATGCAAATAATTTAGCAGAACAAACATCACAAAATGACCATGAAAAAGTTAATTCATCGCTTAACCAATAGGAGGCATTAACACTGACAAGAGACATAATAATTGAAAAATATCTCTCAAATATGAAAAAGAATTACTACCAATGACACTAAGTAGAAATAAATGAACTTCCCACAATATATATATTCCAATAAAGAAGTCTGCAATACCATTTTAATTGCATCTCTGAACTATCTTTGCCTAGATTCTTAACTTTAGAATATCTCTCCTTAATTTAAATTTAACCAATTGAGTGCCAGTAAACTACATACACAGCTGTTCAAGTAGCATCGTAGAATAGTCCTAATAATTTGGCCAAAATTTAATGAACAAAGCTGCTTAATGCATCATTTTACAGAAGAATGTTTACGGAAGCTAAATCTTTAGGCATATTTTACCCAAGTCAACAAATTTTGATGAAAATAATTTTTTAACTTCACGCTTATCTTCAAATCCTCCCAATATAGTGTCAACCTTGATGGAGAGGTTCATTACGAAGATCAGAATTAACTTTTAGCATCGAACAACTATTCCATTGTTCCTAAAATTGTGCAAATGCTCTAACATTATAATGTTGCAAAAAGTTACCTGATTAGAACTTCAAAACATTTACTTAACTGTATAATTGTATAATAATAGCTAATTATTTCATGTAAAACAAATATGAGAGTTTAAAATAATACTAGCCTTAGTAATAATAAGTTCAGCACTTAAAAAATTAATATTTTGATGATATTATATTTTTAAACTAGCATCACTTAAAATATTTTGCCTGCTTTGATTTCAAAACAACCTCGCACAGAAGCAACAACCTGATAACTACAATTAAAACTTTTTGCTAAATGAATTATATACATGATCAATTGCTTCCAAGCTACAAAATGAGTTGCAATATTTGCTTAAATTTATAAACATCCATATAAATAATAGTCCAGGTTATCGTGTCCCACGAAAGAAATAGCAAATGAAAGGAAGAGTTGTTGTTGTAGATACGAAAACAAAAATAAACCCTATAACCGTAGCTCATAATATTTTAGCATATTAACTGATGTATTTTGTCATTTGGTAAAATGACAGAGCGATTACCACATGTAGTATAATGAACAAAATTAATTATTTGTTCCATAGCATTTTATTATTTAAATTAATCCAACAAAAAATAATTAAAAACAAATGAATGAGTTTCACAAAAAATATGATTGAGGAAAATTTACTAAAGTTAAAAAGCGAAATATAGACAAAAAATGTTGCTTAACTTTTAACCATATGGATGAGCTAAAATTCTAACAGCATAAAATCCATAACTGATCTAACCAAGCACTACACATACAACTAACAATACATGCATGATATGACAAACTTCAAGTTTCGACAAGATCAAAATGCTAAATATTGTAATGTGAAAGGCTATCATTTCATCGGAATATAAAAATTAAAAGAAAAATTCAAATGCTAAATTAATGAAATGCCATTAAAAATGAAACCAGGATAAAATATCTACTAGGATATCTTTCAACATGATGAGATGGTTCTATTATTCTTCTCATTAAAAAGTTAACTAAATATACTGAAACACCAAAATAAATTCTTCGCCATCTTAGACAGGCATTTTTTGGAAAACGGTATATTCTTGGTTATTCTAGCAACTGAAGCTATGAAACAAATTCTCACTATGTTTATTAAAGGCATTTTCCTTAAGCTTATTTAATGACAATCTATCAACTCCGATTTGAGTATGACCGATCAAATGTTAATATATCATAATCATTTAATCGATAAGTACAACTCAAGGGAGTAGAAACGAATAAACAATCTCACCAAACTTTAGCAGGGAAGGATATAGGATGAGAATTAAATTCATACAATATTTAAAACAATAAAGAACAGAAAACAATTCAATTAAGTAGTTAACATGTTGCCTGGTTGTCAAAATTCCCACAAATACCATTAAGATTTGCTAATTCACAATATTGCCGTTTGCTTGAGTTAACAACTGTCTACATAAGTGAACTATTAGCTGCAGTTAACGCAAAATAAGTTGCATATTTACATATCTTCAATGGCACTAGCATGAAATGGCAGTCGAAATATTTTTAACCACAAATTTTAAAAAAACAACTCGAAATTGAAAATAAATCACCATTTCTCATTCAAATTTTACATAAACTTTGTACAATGAAAAGTACAAATGCTGTTACGGTCACTGTCCCACAGAACACTTATTTTGTTCCAATATATTCAATTAATATCACGCAAAACTAATATCTTTACTTTATCTGCATGCTTGCATAGTCACAATCGCAAAATTGTTGTAACTTCCTGATTGCTAACATCTCTTTGTGCAATAATACGTAATATATCATAAACGTTTAATCAAAAAGTATAACTCCAGAAAGTAGAAACAAATAGACAATCTCAGAAAATTTAGCAGGGTAGGATGTAGGATGAGAATTAACTTCATACAATATTTAAAACAATATAGAACAGAAAACAATTCAATTAAGTTGTTAACATATTGCCTGCATGTCAAAATTGCCACAAATAACATTCCAATTTGCTAATTCACAATATTGCCATTTGTTTGAGTTAACTGTCTACATAACTGAACTATTAGCTACAGTTAATGCAAAATAAGAAGCTGCATATTTACTTATCTTCAACGGCACTAGCATAAAATGGCAGTCAAAATATTTTTAACAGCAAATTTTAAAAAATGACACGAAGTTGACAATAAATCACCATGACTCATTCCAATTTAAAATAAACTTCGTACAATTAAAAGTATAAATGCTGTTATGGTCACTGTCTCACAGAAGACCTATGTTCCAATATTTTCAATTAATATCATGCAAAACTAATATCTCAATTTTAACTGCTTGCTTGCATATTCACAATTGCAAAATTGTTGTAATTTACTTCTTGCAAACAAATCTGTGCAATAATACGTAATATATTGCAATTTTATGCGCTGAAAGTATTACCAACTGCATTTATCAATACTTTGCCAAACTTATAATTATATAGCAAAAATTCATATGCTATTTATGTAACAGGTCATCAAAATTACATCATTTTTTCTAGGTTAAATTCCGACATTTAAACACCTTCAACTTCTGTTTATACATGCAAAATATCTATTTTGCAAAAATATGCTCCACTGCTTCTAATTCCAAAAACCACTCTCTTTTTAAACTCAAGAATGAATAAACAATCAACCTGATGAATGCAACGCATAGAGGGAAGCTCATTCATTTTACTTGTAACAAAAATCTTTTCCTCTCACCACTTATTCTTCTTTGATGTAACAAGATAGAAGAGGTCTGGGCAAATGCATGTCAGCCGTGTGGTAGACTTCATGTTCTGAATCATCTCATAATAATCTCTTGGGTCCACACTTCTGAAACAATAACAGAATAAAATAAAAAATCTTGAATCACGGGACATAGTTATGTCTTACCTCCCTCATGTTAAATACATAATTCTATTGTTTTTTAAGAATCAAATCACTTTTAGAACAAGTAACTTTATAATTTGCATCAACTTAGTAAAATTATGTTTTTATACCTTAACAAAAATATTGTCACAAAGTTGCTAAAATAAACACTAGTGTTCTCTTCAATAGCGCTGAATATTTCTTGGTTAAAAACATCGATATCAACATAGCTAAATACATAAATGGCTTTAATGAACGTAATTATTTATCCATATACAATAGGCTTACAGCACGAGGCCCATAACAGCTGATCGATTTAACAATATATAAATAGAAATAACAATAACCAAGACAAAGCATTGGGAGCCAGACGCGCTAGCAATCCCTCTGCCGAAAAATCAGGCTAACTATTCCACTCCCGAATACTTTTTAATGTAATCGTTTATGAATTGTCTCCTTGCTTCGGATATTATATGTACTCATCAACATCAACTTATACATGGTCTATTGAAATACATCATTATACAATTGCATCAATAATAATTAACCGTATTTTTTACCTAATTCCAAGTTAAGATTATTACGCCAATAACATCCAAGTCGACTTCAACTTGTAATTTTAAGTACTGTATATCAGAAAGGTTACATGAACATAAGAGATAAAACTGTACCGAAGTCATAGATATTCTTACTGCAGGATTAAAACAATAACATACACCTAATGCATCGTGGCGTTAACAATTAATAAAATCAAATTTTCGCAAATATGGCTGGAGCCGCATTCTACTTAAAGCATAAGAGTTACATTGATAATAAGATAATTTTGAGGAAACACATTACATGAATTCGACGTTAATTCTAAATAAGAATGTCCGAAGATTTCATTACCTATTGATTAGGACTGCGTATCAACCGAATGAAGATTCCTCCTCTACGTAACCAACATCTTATATCGTATATAACTTCACACACATTCTAACTAGGGATACGAAGAAAGTATCGATACTTTACTCACATCGATAATTTCCTTTCGATACCAGTACTTTTGTACTCGATTCTTTTCTTTCGATTTTCTACTCATATGCGTATATTTTTCTCAGTATCGAATGAAATGAGTACATGCAGCAACAAAAGTGAGGCACAATTGAGGGATGTAAAAATCTCCACGTCTAGGCGTTACTATTCGTGTAGTGTACAAATCGTCATGAGGTTTACCATGGCACCTCCAAAGGTTAATATTTGGAAGTTTTTCAATAGAATTAACAAGGACACTGCTTCGTGTAAGATTTGTTTCAAAGTTTTGAAAACTTGTGGAAATACATCGAATATGAAGAAACATTTAAATAAGCACCAACAAAAGTAACTTTAAAGTTACGTTATAAATATTCGTTTAACTTGATTCATTTTCAATCGCCATTTTAATGAATAATGTGACATACTGGGTGGTATGCATAAAAAGTAGCAAAAGGAAAAGCTTTTGCTACGAAACTTTATGCATGTGAATCGTAGCAATTGCTACAAAACCGAAGGAAAAGCATTTGCTACGTTTTTATGCATACCACCCACTGTGTCTGCCAATGGATGCATTTGCTATATGCCTATACCAGTGGCGCACACAGACTTTTTTCTTTTTTCCGATCTATTTGGCAGGCAATGAAAAAGTTTAAGGTTACCCTTTATTATTTATTTATTTACACAGCTTGCGTTTAAAAATTAATTCCCTTTCTAAATAGTACATTATTACTATAAAACACAATTAGAATAAATATATTACAGTGTAATATCTAAAATTTTCCGAGTATATTATTACAGTGAAATATAGACTAAAGGTCCAGGGTTATCAGAAGGAGTAGACATATTTCAACGCCATATTTTAACTTCGAAAATATAAGCAAAAATAACATAAATAACAAACCAAATATACAATTTGATTTTATTTCAAAGTCCTATTTTGTTTCCCAAATAGCGAAATCCATTCGTCTTGGTCATGAGCCTAATTTTTTTTAAATACCAGTATTTTCAGAGGAATACACAAAATATGATTCTTAGGAGCGGATTACGTCGTTTTTCCCTTGTCGTTTAAATTTACTGAAAATCGGAAACATAAGAAGAAAATATATTCAAAACATTCGATTTCTAATAATCTAATTTTTAATTTTTTTATATTTAATCTACATTACCCTTTAAAATTAAAAATACTCTCGCAATTATTACCTGTGTTCACTGTGTTTGATACTATTAAAAATTTCAAATGAAAGAAAACAGAAAAGTCATTTAATGGGACAGTGGTCAGGTTAACTACTAGAATCTGCTGGTCTGGGAAGACAGTGATCAGATTAGAGGGGACAGGTCAGAGTAGTCATCTCAGAGAAAATAATTGCACTCTTGAAACTGTTCCACTAAATAGGAGTCATTTTGAGAGGTGGTTCGCCTTTGGAGGCCTTACTGCACTTGATTCAAAATAACATTTCTTACCTCAAATGGTAAAATCCAATCGTCTCGGTTTCTTGCTTAATTCATCCTAAACATCTTCTGGAGACACCTGTAAACTGTTGATATTTAATAATGCAAGACCATTAAGTCTATCACTTTTCATGGTGTTTCTTAGATAAGTTTTTAGCCTCCTCAAAGTAGAGAATGATCTTTCGCTGGTACAGGTGCTATTGGGAAGTGTACATAGTATTTGTAGGAGCAGTTTGATACGAGGATACAACTCTCTGTCACAATAAATGAACCCTTCAATAGCAGAAAATAATTCCTTGTTCCGTATAACATGTTTCCATAGTTTAAGTTCACCAAGCATGCTTTACTTATTGTCGCAAAAAAGATCATCACTGTTCGAATAAAATTCTGCTAACGTGAGAAAATCACTTTTCGTTTCATCATCGTAATTTTGAGTCAGTAAGCATCCAAATTTAGCTAACATGTTATTATGTTTTTCAAGTCTTTGTTTTATTTGACGTATTACATTGTTTAGAAAGGGTAAGAATATAGCCCATCTGTAGTACTCCTCAGGGGATTTAGCTGGAATATTGTTGCGGTACACTGATAGCTTCGTGGGACATCTTGGAATTTTAATTTCTTCCTCACCTCTAGAAGCTTCATGGCCATTTCAAAAATCTCTTTGAAAACTGATTCAGAATTAACGTTTAAACTTTCAAGTCCTTCAATGACCGAGTCAGCATAACTCATTGCCTTCTGCAAATCAATATTAACTGTTTGTAAATATTCACTCAACCTTTTAGTAAGAGCAAATACCTTATTTATAGTCAGCAAAGAAATGATGAAATCAGATTTAGAAATCGATACATTTAAAAGAGAAGCTTGAACGGAAACATCGTTATCATTCCACTCTGTCATTTCATTCAGTGATGCTTGTATAGCATTAAATAATTCAACCTTAACTAGTATCGAATCATGTCTTTCAATCCATCTCGTGCCACAGATTTACCTAATTTTCGTTTTTGTTTTTCAATATTTCTTATTAAAACATTTTGCCTCAATGGAGTGTGAAAAAATTATAGATTTTATCCACAATTCCCACACAGTTTCTGATATTGGGTAAATTACAAGAATCTGAAATCGCTAGGTTTATACTGTGTGAGCTACAATGCACATATAATGCAGAAGGGAAGTGTTTTTTAATATGAGCTTGAACTCCTTGGAACTGTCCACCCATTGCACTAGCCTTATCATATCCTTGGCCTCTGAGAAATATTAAATTAATTTTGAAATATTGCAAAAAATCTACCAAATGTGTGGCAAGACTTTGTCCTGTTCTACTGGCAACCGGTATAAATTGTATAAACTGTTATTGGACAGTATCATTTTCAATGAATTGAGCAGCAAGAGCAAACTGTTCTATCCCGGCAACATCAGCAGTTTTATCTGCTATTATACTGAAACACTTACTCTTATTGATGCGATTTGCAATATCCCTTAAAATTATATCATTTATAGAAGAAATGATTTCATTTTGTGTTCTCCAGCTAACGTAAGAATTTCTTCCACAACTTTTAAAATGATTCCTTAAAATATTGTCTCCTGCTTCCACACGCATTCTAAGTAATGCTCTAAAATTTCCGTCATTTTTTTCAGGGGTTTCTTCGACATTTAAAGGGCCATTATCTAAATGTCCTCGTCCCGCAAAACAGGACAGTTTTTATTATTGAGCCAAGTATTTCCCTGTTTTTTGCTACTTTCGCTGCTTTGTTTTTATCTAAAATAAAATCAATCGGGAGCACTTTTTCTCATTAACGTTCTTTAAATTGTTAAATATTTCCAAGCTTCGTGTAAGATATGACAATTTGCCATGCTTCTCAAAATATTCTAAGGCATGGTTCCATTTGTTGAAAGCTTCTGAAACAAATTTACCAGGATTTTGCTCCCTATGCACTCCTACTCTAAATGGAGAAAATAGCACAAAATATTTGCAGAAGAGACCATCCATTAATTCCGAATAACATACCCAATGCCATTTTTCAAGCCAATGTGCTTGGCACCTTAAATTTTTGCCTTTAATATTCATGACAGGAAATTTATATTTAGCATCTGGTGACCATAAACTATTAAAAACTTCCAAGAGTTTCTTACAAGAACAATATTCTTTCGATTTCAAAAAGTTTGCTATATCATTAGGGTTACCTTTATTGTCCGCATCTGTCTCCGGAGTACATCCAGTAATCAGTGCGAACGACGAACACGGCTCTTTTTCTTGCAATGATGCACTATCGATGAGGTCACTATGTTCGCTGAAATTAATTTTCTCACTATCTTTTTGTTCACTATGCACATTTCCCCGCGACTTCTTCACAATGTTAATATTGAAATTTGTTTTCTTTTACTACTCATATTTATCTATGTAAGGGGTAAAACAAAGAGTTTTGAAAGGACAGTTTCTCACTTTTTCATTTGCACTAGAATGCGAGTAGCCTATCTCACGTCTATAAGCAGTGCTTTACTTGGATAAAAATAAGTGCCGGTACTCTCCATAACAGCAGCAAACTATCTAATTAGAAATGAAATAATGTAGTATAACATATTTAAAGGCCACTACTATACGGCTGTTTACTACATATCACTAACGTAATTTCACAGACAACACTTATCAAAGCAGCTTACTTTGTTTTATATATTCGAATTCCACCGACCACGAGGCCAACAAGATGAAATAAATGCTCGTGTGATTCGAGGAAAACAGCTTATCTGCATGGAATCCGCACTCACAATTTCTCCATTAAATACTTTTCCGATTTCAATGGTGAGTTTAGACTTCCCAGTGGAAACTCCACAGGGTTGCCGAAATTCAGGATGTGAAAAAAATGTGAAAAAAGCCGCGGGGAGTTTTCTGGAAAAGTACCC
Source organism: Tanypteryx hageni (assembly GCA_028673005.1). Classification (NCBI taxonomy): domain Eukaryota; kingdom Metazoa; phylum Arthropoda; class Insecta; order Odonata; family Petaluridae; genus Tanypteryx; species Tanypteryx hageni. Next base: position 87,304,073 of record CM054114.1, on the reverse strand, counting down.
GATTTGTATGTTCGAGATTTGTAGCGTCAATACTGCTCGGATGCTTCCATTCTTCCGAAAAATGCACTTTTCCACAGTAAGAGATACACTCATCACTACACTTCCTCACTCATCGAGACTTCTTTTCCAACTAACCAACTTCTCCAAATTGGAGACTCCAATTTTATTCTTTTGAGTCTCAGCTGCAGTTTTCGTCCCCTTTTTAGTGGAAATAGGATATTTTATACAAACGGCCATTTTCCTGGTCGCCTGAACCTCCCCCCACACAGCAGGGATCCAGGAAGTCTCCAAAAGACCAAACGGAGAACGTAAGATCCAGAAAGGGATGAACGTTTCTAAACTGAAACTCCTTCTCATGGAGATAGGATATTTTCAGCAAAAAGATTTTGTCTTGACCAACGGTCACTTTAAACACTTGCCATCGATATTTTCTAGGAAATGGAACTTTCCCTTCTCCCTTCCTTCTCTCTTTCCGTCTTTCCCATATTCACGCACTCATTCCTGAGAACACTTTAAACGTCTTGCCTTCACTCTTATCTCAGGATAAAATATGCCCCTATAGGGGAGGGGTCCAGACCCGGTGGACCCCTATGTGTGCGCCCTTGGCCTATACTAATAAATATTACAATATGGCTCGCTTCGTGCATACGTGCACTTAACTATCTGAAATTCACGACTTGATGAGCTGTACGAGGTCATGATAAAGGTTTATTCTGACAAAATAAGTGATCCTAGTGTGGGAAATGTTGCAATTACTTTGGACATTTGGACTGAAATGATGTCATGCAGTAGTTTCCTGGGTATCACAGCACATCCTTTGAACGGCACAGACATTGTTTCTAAATGCATTGCAACCAAGGAGCTCATGGAGAGGCATACATCTGTCAACATTTGTGAGCAACTTGAAGCTGTTTGCACGAAGTATTCTATCCCCAAAAGTAAGGTAGTATGTGCAGTCACTGATAACGCTTCCAATATTGCTGGTGCAGTTAACATGTTTCTTGGTAAGGGAAAACACCTTCCCTGTTTTGCACACACGCTTCATTTGGTGGTAGAAAACGTAACATCTGTAGAAAATGTACAAAAAATCAATAGCCAGGTAAGACAGGTTGTGAAGGTTTTTCGAAGAAGTGTTATAAATAGTGACTTGCTTCGTGCTAAACCGATAGAAGTTAATAAAACCCCTCTTAAGTTAATTTTAGATGTAAGTACAAGCTGGAATTCTGTGTATTATATGTTAGAAAGATACGTTGCCTTGTCAAAATTTGTGCACCAGATTCTCCTTGAAAACCCGAAGGCTCCATTAACATTAACTTCCCTGAAACATATGTTGCAGTTGCTTCAACCATTGGATTACATTACCAAGGAGATTGCGGGGGTAAAATTTGTAACGCTGAGCAAAGTGATCCACTTATTTATTGCTTAAAAGCACAGTTGCAATCTGTTGAAATTACTGCGGAAAATGACGATGTTAGACAGGTAAAAGAAACACTGGTGAGCGAAATTAATCACAGGTTCGCTCATATTGCGGAGTCTCATCTGTTAGCTATATCTAATTTATTAGATCCGTGATTTAAAAGCATATATTTTATTGATATCAAGGCTTGTGCAAAGGCTCAATCTAATATCCGTTCCTTGATTAGAAGTGAGGCATCAAGCAGTGACACAGACAGTGATTCTACTCTGAATACAGAATCCGAGTATGACTTTTGGAGCCACCACAAAGTATTGGCCCATGGCAAGCAAAAAAAGAAAACAAATACCTGTGTATTTATCAAATCCAATTTCTCCCATCTCCTCTGACCATTTGAAGACCTGGGAAGATATGAAGTGTGTTTTCCCCAATCTTTACAAGCTTGCACGAGTGTACTTGACAATTCCTGCCACATCGGTGCCTGCAGAACGTCTCTTTTCTAAGGCGGGGGCGACCGTAACGCAAACCAGGAATCGGTTAACGGGAAGCCGCCTGGAAAAGCTCATGTTTTTGGGAGATTGTACAGAGGAGTGGGAGGTGTAGATTTTATTGTACTTTGAAGAATGGGCCTTGATTTTTTCAATAAATATAATATTTTTAATTGTTTTGATTTGATTCCTACTCATAGACGAATGTGCCTTACCTTATGTTCAATAAATGTATTTTTTTTGGTTCGATAGCTACTCATAGACATATGTACCTTTATTTATATTCAATTTATGTAATATTTGCAATTGTTCCGATTCGATACTCACTCATATCGGTACTTTCGGTCAGATACTTTTGTGGTATCGATACTTTTCATTCGACATATCATATGAGTAAGGTATCGATTCTTTCGTTTCGTATCCCTACATCTAATTATAGTGAGTAGGGATGTGTCAAACATAATAGAACAGGTAGTGACTTATAACTGTTCCCTACAGTACATATTACTGGAATACCACTGTTATTACATAATAGGGACAATTAAAGTATCCATATCAATTACTTAAGAACTTTTCTAAAACGTATCCGTATTAGTTTAATGATACATTTTTCTCCTTTCAAAAATATTACCTTCATGATACCTGTTATGCCTATTATTTTCACAATACCTGTTCTACCAGGATGTTCTAAATAATATTAACAGGATACCGATTCTAAATAACTAAGAGGATACCTGTTCTACCTTTTATTTTCACAATACCTGTTTAAATAATATTAACAGGATATATATTCTAAATAACTAACAGGATACCTATTCTACCTATTATTTTCACAAATGGTAGAAAATCCTCCCGGCAAGTGGAAGACCCGGGTTCAATTCCTGGTCATAGCCGACTTTTTTCTCGTTTCAAAATTATTCCCACCGTGGATATAGAATGGGAAGAAATTAAAACCAGTATCAAGGATACTTTGGATAAAGAGATTGGAAAACAAGAGAAGAAAATCAGAAAACCATGGATCACTAAGGACATCCTGGTAAAAATGGATTAGACAAAAATGGAAAAACGTTAACAGTGAAAAAGGAAGAGCCAAATATAGATGCATAAACAACGAGTTGAGAAGGATAACAGATAAAGCTAAAGAAAATGGGATAAAAGAAAAATGTGATGAAATGCAATATATGGATATGCTAGAACATTACGATATGATGTATGCTAGGGCACTGGAATTAGAAGATAAGAAGTCTAATGGAATTCATGGTAAAGGAATTATGAATACGGATGGGAAGATAGTCTCAGAAACAAAGGCTGTAGCACAGGTATGGAAAGAATACATTAAGAAACTATACAACAAACAGGCAGGATCGACAAAAATAGAACTGGAAAATGAGGAAAACATTGAAGAAGATAACTTAGGACCAAGTATAATGGAGAGCAAAGTACAAAAAGTGATAGTGGAACTAAAGAAAGGAAAAACCACAGGCAGAGATGGAATACTGGCTGAGGTAATTAAAGTCATGGGATCAGAAGGACTAAAAGCGATCACGAAATTAATTAATAAGATTTACGACAGAGGAGAGTGGCCTCAAGATTTCCTAGAAGTAACAATGATCCCTCTAAAGAAGAAGCCAAAGGCAATGCAGTGTAAAGGCTACAGAACGATAAGCCTTCTGTAACACACTTCGAAGATCATCATGAGGATTCTTAATAAAAGGCTGGAGAAAAAGGCAGAAGAAATGCTAGGGAAAGATCAATTCGGTTTTAGAACAGGACGAGGAACTAGAGATACTATAGGGGTAGTTAGAATCATCAGAAAAGGCAATAGAGTACAGTGAAGATATCTGCGTTTGTTTCGTAGACTGGCAGAAGGCCTTTGACAGAGTAAGTTGGGTAGTGTTGATGAAGATATTAAAGGATATAGTTGTAGACAGGAGATTGATCAGGAATCTATATGTGAATCGAGTTGTAAAGGTCAGGTTGGAGAATGCGGACACCTGCGGAATAAATATCGGTAGAGGAGTAAGACAGGGCTGCTGCCTATCGCCGACCATATTCAATATATATGGAGAAAGTCTAATGCAAGAAGCGTTAGTAAGCAGAGGAGATTTCAAAATTGGAGGAAAGATTATAAGAACAGTAGAATACGCGGATGATCAAGTACTGATTGCAAGAATGGAAGAGGAACTCCAGAAAATGATAAATAGACTAGTAATAACAGGTAGAAAATACGGTATGGAAATGAATACAGAAAAATCCAAGGTCATTCGAATATCAGGCAAAGAAGAGAATCTGAACATAAGTATTGAAGGAAAGCCTTTCGAATAAGTTTCAGATTATGAATACCTTGGAAGCATCATAACAAGAGAAGCAAAATGTACGGATGAGATCAGGACTAGAACAGGAAAAGCAAAAGCGGCTTTCAGAAGAAAGAAACACCTACTTATGGGGAATATAAGGGAAGATATCCGCGAGAAGTTTATAAAATGCTATGTATGGAGTATAGCTTTGTACGGGGCAGAAACATGGACGCTAAGGAAAAATGACATCTAATACTTGGAAAGGTTTGAAATGTGGACTTGGATGAGAATGCTGAAGAGAAAATGGACGGATAGGATGAAAAACGATGAAGTGATACGAAGAGTAGTAGAGAAGCGAATGATTATACAGACTATTTGAAAGAGTAAGGCAAACTGGGCTGGACATTACCTGAGGGGAGAGAGAGTATGATTAAAGAAATGTTAGAAATAATACTAGATGGAAAAAGGGAAAGAGGCAGGAAAATGTTTCAGATGATAGACCATTTGAAAGGGAAAGAGAGTTATCAAGATATGAAGAGGACAACGGAAAATAGGAGTATATGGAGAACCAGGTTTAACCATGAATAATCAAGGACCTGTCTATGGGCAGGCTATCTATAATGATGACCCACAACATCCCCAGGGATCATGGATCCCAAGTCATCGTTGGCCTTTATGCCGATGATGCGACCATCCTTGCCAAATCCGCTAGTGAGGCACAAACGTTGAAATACCAAACCCTGGAAAATGTGAACATCTGGTGCTGCAAGTGGCAGATTGCAGTCAACGCCACCAAAACTGTCGCCTTCATGTTTCGGGCACAATCCAGAAACCAGCTGGCTTGCCCTTACACTGCAGAGGCATGCCATCCCATGGTCCTCTGAGGATAAATACCTCTGAGTATCCTTGCACAGAGGACTAACCAGGTGTCAACATGTTTCTGGCATGAGAGGGGCAGGAACAGGTGCAGTACGCAGACTCGGTCCTATCCTGGGCTCCAGGAGACCAAGGTGAGACTTTATAGGGCCTGCGTACTGCTAATCCTGACCTCACCTTTCTGGTCAAATGTGTCATAGTGCAAAATGATGCAATACGCACGATGCTGAGAATGAACTGGAAGAGATTTATACATGTGATGGAGCTCCATGCGACCAAATAGGTCGAGCAGTTAGAACGTGTCCTGGAAAGGAGTGCCAGAGCATTCTTCGACAAGACAGAAACATCTACCCACCACCTGATATGGAAGCTCTCACAAACGAGAGTGATGCCCTGGAACCGCTACAAGCGCCCACTTTCATTAATGTGTCAGAAATTTGCTCCACCGCCGAAGCGGCAAAGACTGGCTTAAAGCTGTCACCGGCATAAAACATGTCTTCCAAACATGTGTAAATATCAAAATCTGACAGGCTTATAGTATAGCTGGCAGCCTGGCCAGAAGTGTCCTCCAACCACTTCCATCACCCACACTGCTCGACGCAGATAACAGATAATATCCAATAATATTTTCATTTTTGTAAAGTTGCTAATTTTAGAATGTTAATTAAATATATTTAAAACAGTGAAATATTTAATTTTCATTTGTTATCCATTTGAAGAATAATAATTTAGGGGTTTGATTTTTAACCTAAAAATTTGGTTACTATTAGTATTCATAAATATAAATTAAATACTCGTATATATATGTACCTTTATCCATGTGATGAGAAAGAATTAGTTCTTTGTCTTCACAAGCTAGGCAGAGGTATATCATCTGGTTTAGGTGAGATACCAGGTAAATTACTATTTGAATGTAGAGAATTCATACTGAGGCCTATGTTGCATTTAAATAATGAATCTTTAAAACATGGTATCTTCCCTGAATCCCTAAAGGTAATCAAGGTTATTCCAGTCTTCAAAAATAAGGGTAAAAAAGACTGTGTCAATAATTATCGACCCATATCCCTTCTCTCCGAATTTTCTAAATTATTTGAACTTGTATATTTCAATCGAATAGTAAGATATCTTGATAAACATGATTTAATCACTAACTCTCATTGGGGTTACAGAAAAGGGTGATCCACTGAATCAGTGCTTTTCATTGCTATGTACTTTATTTCAAAATCAGTTGATAATAAAAACATCACTCTTGCATTATTTTTTTACTTTAGCCGTGCCTTTGACATGGTAAATCATCCTTTACTTCTGCAGAAGTGTTATCATATGGGAATCAGAGGTATTGCACTCAGCTGGATAAGTTCATATCTTGCAAACAGAATGCAACAAGTGGCTCTCACAATTGATAAGACAAAATTTCTTTCTGATCCTCAAAGTATCCCAACTGGAGTTTCACAAGGATCAATATTAGGCCTCATACTGTTCCTAATTTATATTAATTAATATACATTAAATTTGATTTTAAATAATGAAAGAATTCTACCTTCCTCGAGCACCAAATTTTTGGGCTTACATGTTGACCAATCTGGGAAATGGTCTATCCTTGTTTCCAAACTTATACCTGAATTGAATTCATCTTTATACAGTATCACATTCCTAAGAAACAGTGTATCTATTGGCATACTGAAATCTGTTTATTACAGTTATTTTTATGCTAGAGCATCATTTGGTATAATATTCTGGGGCTCCTCACCATCTCTGCTGCAGGAAGTATTTCTTGTACAGAAGCAAATTATTAGAAGTATCATGGTGAATTTTTCTCGGGTTTCCAACCGGGTTGTCTCGGAGATTTCTTCCAACGTTTCGGCGACTAGCTCTGTCGCCATCTTCAGGGATCCTGAAGATGGCGACAGAGCTAGTCGCCGAAACGTCGGAAGAAATCTCCGAGACAACCCGGTTGGAAACCCGAGAAAAATTCACCATGATGATTCGCCGGGAAAGCTTCAAATCTATTAGAAGTATGCTCAGCGGCGAACTTCTGCCTAGGCAAACTAGGCAGCTGCCTAAGGCCCCAACCTCAGTGGGGGCCCCGACCAGGGGCCAAAATGGTACACATTGAGGACACAGGACACGGAAAATAATATGTCAATTTTTCCGAACGAAATAGAAAATAATTGACCATAGTTAATTTTTTGACAAGTCAAGTGCCAATACTGTGTTTGTGTTCTTTGTTTGTTTTGCATCGCACCTGATTTGATTCTATAACTTGTTACTACTTGTCAGTTCGTGTTGAAAGTGTGTGTTAGAAAGTTGTATCAATTTCAATTTTGCAGCTCAAAGGTTTTTATCTTCCACGCGAATTTGCTGAGGTTAGTTAAGGTTACGATACGAGTAGTGTTGGCGACGGAAGCTAAAGAATGTGATAGAATTTTCTAGTGTATAGTGTCTTAAGATTTTATAGAATAATCCCGTAAGATAGAATATTCCGGAAATGATTAGTGAATGGTAGTACAGGAACATTCTCGAAGGTTATAGATATTTCGATATTGTATGCATATAGAAAGTTCTCGAAAGTCCTGGAAAACTCTGGAAAAGTGTTGAATGTTCTAGAACTCTGTGAAAGACTATGGAACACTCAGGAATGTTCTAGAATGTCATGGACCTGTATTCTAGAATGTTCAATTAGGGAACGTCTTCAATGTCATTATCGACAGGTTGATTGCAGAACTACAGAGACATGGCTCTGCTTACGAGAAGTTAAGTAAACAGTTTGACTTTCTCATGAAGCTACATAGTTTGGAATCTCAAGACATCCGTGATGGAGCACAGAACCTGGAAGCCTTCTATCCAGGGGATTTGGACGGTACTTTGGAAAACAAGTGTCTGCACCTGCGAGCTCATTTGTTGTCCACTGAGGCTACAGGGGGAAAAGGGTTATCGTCATTGGAGCTATACAAGTACATCCTGGAGAAAGGCTTTTTGGACATTTATCCAAACGTGGGAATAGCATTCCAGATGCTGTTGTGTACACCAGGGTCAAACTGTTCGGCAGAATGGTCGTTTTCAGCGCTAAAGAGAGTAAAGAATCATTTAAGATCTACCACAGAAGAGAACAGGCTTAATTCACTCTCTGTGCTGTACATAGTGTCAGAAATAATGCAGTCTGTGGATTATAGTGAGGTCATCCGTTCCTTTGCAGAGAAGGAAGTTCGTCGCGTGGCAATGTAATCTTGTAATTATATGTAAATGTAAAAATTATAATGTGTAAAAAAGTATAGTTGGTACTTGTCTATTTCATTTCTAAGCCTGCTTGTCTATTTTCTAAAGTCAAAGTACGTTAAATAAATAAAAAATAAAAGTAAAGTTTGTTTTTTGCTCAATTACCCCGACTCTGTTAGCTGCCTAGGGGCCCTGGGTCTCTATGTCCGGGCCTGAGTATGCTATGTGAACCTTACAGAGCAACATGCAAGCCTCTGTTTAAGAAACTTGGTATATTATCTGTCCCTTGTGTGTATATATGCTGTCTAACAGTGCTCATGAAAAAGAATCTTTATCTTTTTCCTCAAAATATGGATTACCATGACCATGCCACAAGAGGTAATTTAAATATTCATTTAGGGTTTCATAAAAGATTGATTGCTTATAGAGGACCTGTTTCAATGGGATCGAAACTATACAATAAACTGCCAAAGGGTATCAAACTAATTAACAATATCAGTAGATTCAAAATTGAGGTAAAAAAATTTCTAATGGAAAAATGTTTTTATGATATGAATGAATACATGCTCTCATGATCCTGTTTATTTTTTTATTTTGTGATTTTTGTTTAATTTTTGTATTTCTTTTGTATCATCCTAAATTAGAGGATTTTTCCATTCATGTATAGGTATATGCTATTCTTGTTTGCTTGGTATTCCAATTCATTGTTGTATTTGAATGTTTATTATCACTTGTGTGTATCCAGTTTTTCTCTTTTCATGACTCCTATACCTGCAATATTTTTTGTATGGTCATAGGGATAATAAAAATATTATATATATATATATATATATATATATATATATATATATATATATATTAGATAATTATGTACAATTTGCTGCCAAGAAAATTATCAGACATATTTATCATATAATTATTTGGAAACAACAATAGAAAAACTACATTTTGCTCTTACCCATTATATGCATTGCAATGTATAGATTACAAGATCTGGTACTTTGGTATTATCGGGACAACACAAAAATATTAATCACCCTCATCCACCACAAAGCAGATGACACAGATCACTAGTCAGCCGTGATGCAGCTTGCACATTGCCGTAATTCATCGGGATCTCCCTTATTCAAACGTCGTAAAGTTTGTGCGGTATCGGCATTGTCCTAGATGGCATCTCATCATCCCTGTATGATTCAGCCTGAGGAGTTCGGAATGCATCTAAGATACCAACAGATCAACGCTGGGTGGAACTATTCACTTATTTCAGAGACTAATATATCAGCCACAAACATATCAGAATTAATTAAGTTTATATTATGCCTCTCTGGAACTAATTCTTCTATTGAATGTGCTTTCTCAAAAATGAATAAGTTGTTGACATTTGAAAAATCACAACTCAAAGTCTCAAGGCCTTACTAGTGACAAAAATAAATTTCAAGCAAACCTGTTTGGAATTCTATAATACTTGGAAATCCACTTCGGAGTTAATAAAGAAGATTTCATCCAGTAAAAAGTGCAAAAATTAAAGGTGAATTGGGTCAATTACCTATCATTTTACTTTGTAAACCTATATCAATTATACTGTTTAAAATATGACAGATCGTTCATTCTTTTTATCAGTCGGGCACCCTTTCAAATTTAAAATTACTTATTGAAAATTATTGGTTATATAAAAGGAGTCTAAAAATATATAAGGTAACTCAACCCAATATGGCTTAGCTAAGCTTTAGTAATTTTTTAAGCACCTTTCCCAAATGCTGAAAGTAAAACTAACATAAGGTAATCTTAGACAGTTTATTTAAGTAAACAGAAACAAATGTTACAACTATAACGCCTGAAAATGGAATTAATGGTTAGAAGTTTTCAAAAACCTTGCTGTTAGGCCATATTAGGAACATATGATCTCAATATGGCCTATTGGGTTATTGTTAAAAAAACAAGAATTTGAAATATTTATCAAAAATCTAATGCTTGATTGCTCAAAATGGTTACAATAAATTGTCAGTTGGGAAAAATAACTAAAAAATGAGTGAATAAAAGTCAAGATAATAATTTAAACATGTCAAAATCGTAAAATCGTACCACCAAAGATTTAGGCACCTGAGGTCAAAATTTAATTTAAATAAAGAAATGAACAACAATATGAGATCTAAAATCATTCAAAAATTCATTGTCATTATTTAAGGATCACAAAATAGGCAATATGGCCTACATAGGTCATAATGGGGAGACTTGGAATAGTAAAACATATTCCGTTGGAACCACATGACATCTCAATGAATTGTCAAACCAATCACACCACTAACAATGAAGACAATTATCTTGTAGATTGCCTAAGGTCAAATTAATTAACTAACTTTTACCAGTACAAACGATATGAAAAAAGGGAGACTACGGTGGATAGGTGAATTAAAAAGTACTAACTCCAAACCGTAACGTTTACCCAGAGATGCGCTCAAAAGAAAAAAAATACAAGTTTGCTGGACAATGGCATAACAGGGACTTGTGGTCAAACCCTAAGCCTAAAAGGAAAAATTAAAGCACGAGTACAAGACAAATAAAAACTTCTCTGGAACAAGCACTAAATACGTATTTCAAGAGCTATGCTCTCATCTTCAGTAGCTGAAGTCGTATGATTTGAAGGTTCTGCATAGAGGGTGGTGGAAGTGGCATGGCCACTTCTGGCCAGGCTGCCAGCTTAGCTATAAGCCTGTCTGGTTTTGAAGGATTTATGGTCAGGGTGTGAGGACTTGTTTTATTGTTCGACAGCTTTTTCATGCGTCTATGCCTCTTGGGCAGTGGGGCAAACTCCTGACCCATGGAGGCCACTGGGCACTTGAAGCAGTCCCAGGACATCACTCTCATCTGAGAGAGCCTGTTGATCAGATCGTGGGGCGAGCTAGAAGTCTTGTCAAAGAATGCCCTGGCCCTCTTTTCCAGGATGCGTTCAAGCTGTTCGATGCCGGTAGCCATATGGAGCTCCAAGACTCGCATGAAGTTCCGCCAGGTGACCCTGAGCATCGTCTGTAGTGCATTGTTCTGCACTACGCCGATCTTTTTGATATGGGTTTTCGCCGCTCCCGACCAGATGGGAGAGGCATATGTCAGGATTGGCAGTATGCAGGCCCTGTATAATCTGACCTTGGTCTCCAGGATCACCTCCCTGGAGCCCAGAATAGGGCCGAGTCTGCATACTGCACCTGTCCTGACCCCTCTGAGGCCGGAGATGTGTTGGCGCCACATCAGTCCTCTGTCCATGGTGACACCAAGGTATTTAGCCTCAGAGGACCAAGGGATGACCTGACCCTGCAGGGTGAGTGTGGCTACCGGCTGCCATCTGGGAAGTGCCCGAAACATGACGGCGACAGTTTTGGTGGCATTCACTGCAATGCACCACTTGCAGTACCAGGCGTGGATTTTGTCCAAGGCCCTCTGCTGGTAGGTCACCGCCTGACCCTTGTTGATGGACTTGGCGAGAATGGCCGCATCGTCGGCATAGAGGCCAACAATGACGTGGTGATCGTGATCCCTGGGGAAGTCGTGGGTAAAGATATTAAATAGTACTGGGCCTAGGACCAATCCCTGGGGGACACCCACTCCAATCAAGTGAATCCCGGATCGCTCCCTTGCCCAGCACACCCAGAATTTTCTATCCTCCAGATAGGAGCGCAGGAGTCGGATGAGGGCTGGTGGCAAGCCAGCCCAGTGCATTTCGGCAAGTAGCGCCTCATCCCAGACTCCGTCGAACGCCTTGCTGATGTCCAAGAAAACTGCCGCCGTCGGTTTCCGGAGGTTGAAGCCATCGGTGATGAAGTCGACGACCCTGGCAAGCTGATGCATGGTCGAGTGCTGCTGGCGGAAACCGAACTGCTCTCCAGGGATGACGTTTCTGGCAGCCAAGTACCTCTGCATGGTTGGGAGAACGAGCCGTTCAAACATCTTCCCGAAGTTGTTGAGGAGTGAAATCGGGCGGTAATTCTCCGCGGCACTCGCGGCTTTATTGGCCTTGGGGATGCCGATGATCTTCGCCTTCTTCCACTCCTCCGGGAAGTGCCAGATTTTCACGCAACCATTAAAAATGTCCTCTAGGTACTCAACAGCAGCGATGGGCAGCTGCTTGATAACCAACCCGCTGATGTCGTCATCGCTTGGAGAGTGACGGGAGGACAGTTTCCTCATCACGGCAACGATCTCTTGAGTGCCGATCCGAGGAAGGGTCTCCTGATCCGACTCGGTGACCCCGGTGAGGATAGCAGCCATGGCTGATTCCACGGCTTTTTCGGAGTCGACCGAGTCGGTGGTGGAGGGGTTTGGCTGGAAGGTGCTGCTGGGATGCCTTGCAAACTCCTCTGCCTTCTCTCTGGGGAGCAGGCGAATTTTGCCGTGGTTTTCAGAGGAGGATCCCTTCTTTGGGTTGCGCGCAACCCTCTGCAAACCCGCCAGATGGAGTTGTCTGCAAGGGACACCTCAGCCAGGTGTTCTTCCCAGGCGTCTGTCTTGATCTCCTGGATTGAGGCCGTCTAGGAGCTTGCGCAGGTCCGGAGTTGCCATCTTCTCCGGACGCTGTTGCGATATGCTACCAGCCTCCTAACCGGCTCCGGTAGCCGGCGGCAGATCAGCCTGGGAGTGCACTTCCAGGGGATATTCCCCTCCATTGCCGTTTGTACGACGCCAGCAACACTGGCTGCCATGGCATCAGCTTGTTCCTTGGTCGTCGGCTCATCAGGATAACTTGGGAGGGCCAAGGCGATGGAATGGCGGAAGGCTACCCAATTTGCCTTGGCGAAGTCTCTTCGCCGAAGCGGTGGGAGCCTCACCGGGAGGTTGCCATAATGCAGGAGGGTCGGCAGGTGGTCTGACGACAGCTCGTTCAAGGTGTGCAGGGCCATGGACACCTGGACTCCGGAGGCGAGAGCGATGTCCAAGACGTCGGGAACGCCTGCCACCCTGGCGAGCTGGTGGAGTTTGCGCCCCCTACAATTAGATATTCTGGAGTTCCAGGCTCAGTGCTTGGCATTAAAGTCCCCAAGCAAAACCGTCGGAACTCCGTCAGAGGAGAAGAGGGCGTAGATATCGTCTTCCTCCAGCGGACGACCAGGGGCGTAATACGATGCCACCACCCGCAGAAACCCTCTTGTCATACGGATGTCTACGGCCACCGCCTCTAGTTGAGACATTTCCGGGAGCGGGTACTCGTGGTACTCAAGTACTGAGTGGACGAGAAGAGCGACGCCACCTCCTGCGCCGGTCGCTCTTTCCTTCCTCAGCACATCCCATCCCCTTAGGGTGAAGGAGGATCCTGGGGAGAGTTTGATCTCTCCTATGGCAGCGACCGAGACTCCATGTTCGTGAAGTAGTGGGAGGAGCTCGTCGGCACGCCCACGGATGCCGTTAGCGTTCCATCCCACCACCGAGAAGCAACCTCTCTTACGGCGTGGCTCCATTGCTGGTCTTGGTGACGGCTATCTCTTCCAGCAGTGCCAAGAGAGTAATCCCTGGCGGCTGGTGATGTATTTCTTCAGCACCCGAGTGATGGACACAATAGTGGCCCAGAGCTCCTCGTCCTGCAAATCCGAAGGGGGAGGCGCTGACGAGGTTTCGGCGGGTGGACTGCCGCTGGGTGCTGAATGCAGAATTTCAGTCGCCAGAGATGCTGGTACCGGTCTTGGTTGTTCAGGCACTGCTACCTTGGGGGGGAGTGCCCCTTGGGAACTAACCGTTTGTACGGCTTGGCACTGCTGAGGATAGCGGGTTCAGCCCTCCTCTGCAACTCCGGGTTAGGTGGAGTAATGTTTGGAGTGGCACTGGCAGCGACTGCAGCAAAATTCTTTCCAGGGACCACCTTGGCTGAGCGCCTCGCTGCCGCCGTCAGGGCCACTGTCCTGCCTTTGTTGGCCTTGCGCTGTAGCGCATCATTGCGCTCATTTGCCGCCAGCGCCTTGTCCAAAGCTTCCAGGTAAACAGGACATTGCCTATATGTGGAGGGATGGTCACCACCGCAGTTACAGCACTTCCTGGGTGCCGTGGGTGGGTTGGGGCAGTCGTGGGACCGATGATTTCCCTCGCACTTGTAACAGCGGGCCACCATCTTACACCCATGGGAGGAGTGCCCGAACCTCTGGCAGTTAAAGCAGGTCTGCGGCGCAACTCCTCCCTTGAAGTACTCCACCTGCACCAGACAGTTTTGTATGTGGGTGATCTTGTAAAGGGGAGGGATGCCTGGAGTTTTGTCCACCACGACGATGAACTTCCTGGTCTTGTTAGGTTGTGTCCTCCCCTCTGCCGTTTGCACCAAGTGCTTTACGGATTTAACCGTGATTCCCAACGCCGCCAACCCCGCGGCCACTCTAGCTGGAGGGAAGTCACTGGCCAGTTCCTTAATGAGCAGTCTAGCTGTTTTGACATACTCTGCCGGGTGCGAGAAATACTCGAGCTTTTTCTCATCGAGGATCTGCAGGACTTTCTCCTGCTGTTCCGGCGAGGTAACGATAACCCTGGTGGAGACATCTCTGATCGCAAGCTCGAATTCATTGCCACATCTCTCTTGGAGAGAGTCAATGAGGTCGTGTGGTTCCGTACACCATAGGCGTTAATCGGCTTCACCTTAGGTCTACTGGGTTGGGTTGCGTTAGAGGAGGGACTTTCAACCTTCTTTCTGGAGGTTCTCTTCCTCCTCTTCTTGGTCACGATCTCGAAAGACTCATCGGCTGCGGCCTCCGCTCCCTGGGTAGCAGGCTCCGGTGGGTGATGCGATTGCCGTGAAGGTACTACCTCCAGTGAGTCCGAAAGCTTCCGCTTCAGTGTGGAGCAAGAAGTTTCGGTCTCCATATCCTCGACACTCACAGTGAGTGACGCAGGAACGGGCATGATACACTCAGAGAGGGGTAGGGAGGAATCAGGCATCACTGGGGCGGATTCTCCAGCATTTGCCTGAGCACCCTGGGTGGCGGACTCCTTGGGTGCATGCAGTGCCAGAGAGACGTCTTCAATGGATTCAGAGAGCTTCCTCTTTTGCGAGGGAGCATCCAGGTTTTCTGTCTCCATAGGCTGAGTATCAATTGGAGAAGGGAGGGGTGCTGGCTGGCCCGATACGGGCTCAGGTAGAACCACCGCCACGTGCAATGGGGCCTGAGTCGATTTAAAGGTGCCTTGTGTTGTGTATTTATATGTTCGGGGTAAAAGTGAAAGGATGAAGGGGGGGCGGGAACCGAAGTGGCCGTTAACGCATAGAGAGGTGAGTGGGGGATGAGTCCCTTGTCGTTATTCATAACCGTTTCTCGGTATTTGCTTATGAATATGCTTTCGTAAGCGTCGAGTTTCCAGTCTTTGTATTGATTTTAAAAGAATCATATTTTCGATTTTAATGGGGTGATTGTTTTCTTGTATGTGTGCTGCGACCTGTTAAATCTGTTGTGTCTGAAGTGTGCGATGTGTTCTTTGAATCTGATTTCTAGCTTCCGTTTTGTTTGACCAATGTATATTTTCTCACATTCTGTGCGGGCGATTTTGTATATGCCGGATTTTTGTAGGGTTGGGATCGTGTCTTTTGGATTGTTTAGTAAGTTGGAGAGTTTGTTTTCATTAACATGCACGGCTTTAAGGTTATGTTCTGAGAGTATTTTTGAAAGGTCGTTTGTGATGCCGGGAACGAAAGGGATTTTTACGTAGTTTGGTTTTTTGATAGGTGTGTTTGAGAGAGTGGTGTGTTTTTTAATGAGAATCTTGTGTTTATGTTTCCGTAAAATATTTTCTATAACTTGACGATCGTAACCATTGATTTCAGCGCAATATTTTGTGTTTTAGTTCTTTGAAAAAATCAACTTTAACCAGAGGGACTTGTAAGAGTCTATGTACCATGGAGTGGTATGGTGATAATTTGTGTCCAATGTCCAATCTCTCTTTTGAATTTTCTCCTCTATCCAGTCATGAGAATCTCCATTTTGATTTTAAATCGTCTTGGAGGATCGTTTCCAAAGACCAGCCTTCATTACTCCTTCGCCTTTCCACATTAATATTCATATGCTTATAAGAATGGTACAGAACCGCCCTAAAATAAATAAATTTTCTTTGTGCTTTCGTTGGAGGAGGATCGGTGTGATTCGTGAGGTGACCATATCAGGCGGCACATGATTTATTCATGCTTTCTGATTATAAATCGCGCATTTTTACACCTCAATTTCCCGTCCGATTTCGATAAAATTTTCAGTTGAGGTTTTTCGGATGCAGAGCCTATGACTAAGAAGATTTAGATTCCACAACCTTTTCCTTTCTCCATTTGATAAGCGAATCAACGTTTTCAATAGCTTTCAAGTATGTAACAAAATGATTGCAATGCGTTTACCACTTCTAGATTCTAGGAAAGCCAAAAACCGTAGAATAAATTAAAATAATATGATGTTTAATTAATTCTCGCCTTAAATTGCCTTACAGTAAAATCTCGATTATCCGACCTATATTGGGGAAGGACCGTCGGATAAACCGAAAAGTCGGATAATTCGTAAATGATGGAAACAATGCTCATTTAGGAACATTATTCATTTATTTAAGTATTTCACATGCAACTCAGGCCGTTTTACAGTGAAATAAAATATAAAAACTAATATGGTAAAATATTATTACCAAAAATATTAAAATTAAATTATCAGTGGTCTCCTTAATCAATCAACTGTCAGTAGGGTTACCACTTCAGAAGAAGTTAATTCTTGGGGATTCTCTTCTAGATTTAAAAAAAACATTGTGAAATATGAAACTTGTTTTATTTATTGATTAGAAGGCATTTAATGAATATTTAATCATAATTTTATTTTACTCGATTAAATAATTACCCGTAATGATCTCTCGCTTGAACCGACTCCCGAGCATCTTCCACGTGAACCGACTTTCGGTGAATGCAACCGACATACGCTTTCCTACTATGGTTAGACAGCTCATCTACTTTTTGGTTGGTCAAACCGAAAGTCGGATAAACGAGGGTCGGATAATCGAGGTTTTACTGTACCTTATCGTTAATTTAAATTGTTGCCCCATCATGAAAATGTTTTTAAAAACATATAGTAAAGGTGACTATTTCGCTTGACTGGAACTGTAACTGAAAGCTATTAGTTAACGATCATTGAGAAATTAAACATTAATTGTTAAAACCAAACTTAAAAAATTATATTGGGCGTGAGGGTTGGGGAGGGGTGGGGGGAGGCAGCACCGCAGAAATATTTTGCAAAATTTTTTTACTGCCTTCCCTTTATTCCCTTACTTATTTAAATGATGGACTACACTATTATCTCCGCTTGAAATATGTCATAGCACATACTCGCCATTTATGAATAATGTAAAGGGGTTTGGTAATGGACGTATTTTGATAAAATTTGGTATTGTGGAGTTTTACTAAAATTCGTTGATTGATTCCAATTTTGGTTACAATCGGAAGATAATAACGACCACTTTACATGAACACCCACATGTAGTTTACAATGTACCGTTTGAACTCGGGAATCACTGGACGTATTTTGATGAAATTTGGTATTGGAGAGTTTTACCAATATTTGTTGATCGATTCCAAATTTGGTCACCATCGGACGATAATAATGACCACCTTACATGAAGACCCACATGTAGTTTTCAATGTATGTACCCTGTTTAAACTCGGGCGCCGCTGGACGTATTTTGATAAAATTTCGTATTGGGGAGCTTTACGAAATTATGTCGATCTCATGGGACGCATTTGGAAAAACTCGGTGTACTCTGTTTACTAATCTGTATATGTTTAAGCCATCAGCAAATAATCTAACGATAGAGTTAAGGGTTTTTGTTGTATAATATAATATATTTTCTCCGTATTTCTCTGCGATTATATTATTATAACTCAAAACTGTGGATTCTTCTCTCGCCGATCCCATTTCCTTAACTAATATTCAAATCGAATAAAGTCAAAGAAATGAACGTTTTTTCCATCTTTTCTTTACCATTTAGCAACACTTCCTCTGATAGCGAGTTCTTCGCGACTGCATCGAACACATGATGTATTTGCATATCCAGGAGAGAAATCACGACCAATAGCGAATAGCAATTTAAAATTTAAGAATAACCGAATGAGATTTCCTCCCTGAGTTGTGGCGCAAGTTGAATGCATAAAAATCAATAATACTAACCGTTTTGTCCAATGACTCCTACTGTTGGTTAATTCTTTTCACTTCCGTCAATTGTTCATCAAACTAAGCAACTCGGTCCACGTTGCTCTCGTCCTTCTCACACTCCAGTTTGACCTAGAAGAACTCGGGAAGACTACGGCTCAGAAGACGTGTAACTTGCCCTTCGCCGTGCCTCATATGCCGAAACCTCATGAATAACTTGTAAAATCCGCTTATATTTCAGTTGTTATCTTCTTCCATCTTTCATTCGACCTGCGATACCGATCCCTTACGACCTTACTGCTTATTCACCCAGCAGCTCCTGGGAAAATGCTCAGGCTACGAAAAACACGAGAATTGAGGTTCTTTCGGTTGAAGTGGAATGAAATTCAGATCTCTAACTCCTTATTACTGGCCAGAGTGATAAAACCACACTCAAATTCTTCTGCTGGCATTAAAAAAATCCTCTGACTCTAGCTTCTCGCCACGAAAATTCCAGAGAATTTGTAATTTGTTTGGTTAAGGATGGATTTTTTAAAAATTGCTTTAACTGTAGCACATTTCGATTTAGATAATCTAATTTGGTCAATACTTAGCTTAACTGAACAGAATCTTCTATTTCAGGTCGTCGTCTTTTAGATGAAATGGACCCGTCATAAAAGATTCGTCACGTTCAGCAATGTAATAAGGGAAATCGGGAAATCAACAATATAGGTGCAATTCTCCTAGATTTTTAACGCCCCAAGTAGTTACGAAAAAGTGGCCCTTTCAATTTAATTAATAAAATTTCATAATATTCACTTAAATCTAGGTAAAAAAATCGTCCTTTAGTGATGTTTTGACGCAATACAATATTTTAAAATTTATTTTTCCCTCGATGCAGCCAAAAAACACCTTAATTTACATCTTATTTAGATTGGAATTTAGGTTCATCGATGCAATCACACCACATAATCAGTTCCTCTGCTAAATATAAGTTGCAAACAATTATAATGACAAGTGATGTGCAGTCTAAAGTCCACCGATCACATTCAGCCCTCTGGGGATATTCATCCGGCCCGCCATGAGTCTGACAAGTTAAGGACACAATGCATTGTAAAATTAAAATAACAAAAGCAATGGAAATATTTTGTCATTACCTCTCTATTCCCGTAATATATATAAAGTTCAATGAAAACTAATCGGGTAAAATAGATCTCGAACTTTACCCTTTAGTATGATTTGCAAAATAAGACTATAGCAACTAATCGTAAGCAATATCTCCGCGAATACTGTAAAATTCTACTTAAATAGTCGCGGTAATAAAAATAATTTTAATTGCATATTTCACCAAAGTTTCGTATGATATAAATGATGAGGGACCGGTTGATCGTTACTTGGCATAAGTGGCCTTCGTTATAAACATGGCTGATCTAAGTCTTATTAATTATGATTTAATAAGTAGAAAGGTGTGGATGTCGTAGAAATATAGCTTTATGCTGGCGAAGTATTTTTTTGTAGTTGTATACAAATACTTCTTCACACCATTTACGATTTGTTCGGTTGATTTTAAGTTTGAGGTTGATATGTTGGGTTATATTAGCATGCTGAAATAGTATCAATACTGGTTTTATTTTGTTATACCATATCATCGTCATAGGTAGTTTGTCCGTAGACAGATCCGTGATTATTCGTGGTTAAACCTGGTTCTCCATATGTGTACTCTTGTTTTCCGCTGTCCTCTTCATATCTTGATAATTCTCTTTCCCTTTCAAATCGTCTATCAGCTGAAACCTTTTCCTGCCTCTTTCCCTTTTCCCATCTAGTTTTCCTTCTAACACGCCTTTATTCATACTCTCTCTCATCAGGTAATGTCCAACCCAGTTTGCCATCCTCTTTCTAATAGTCTGTATAAGCATTCGCTTCTCTCCTACTCTTCGTATCACTTCATCGTTTTTCATCCTATCTGTCCATTTTATCTTTAGCATTCTCCTCCAACTCCACATTTCAAACCTTTTCAAGTATTAGATGTCATTTTTCCTTAGCGTCCATGTTTCTGCCCCGTACAAAGCTATACTCCATACATAGCATTTTATGAACTTCTTGCGGATATCTTCCCTTATATTCCCCCTTATATTCTTCTTAAAGTCGCTTTTGCTTTTCGTATTCTAGTCCTGATCTCATCCGTACATTTTGCTTCTCTTGTTATGATGCTTCCAAAGTATTCATAATCTGAAACTTATTCGAAAGGCTTTCCTTCAATACTTATGTTCAGATTCTCTTCTTTGCCTGATATTCGAATGACCTTGGATTTTTCTGTATTCATTTCCATACCGTATTTTCTACCTGTTATTACTAGTCTATTTATCATTTTCTGGAGTTCCTCTTCCATTCTTGCAATCAGTACTTGATCATCCGCGTATTCTACTGTTCTTATAATCTTTCCTCCAATTTTGAAATCTCCTCTGCTTACTAACGCTTCTTGCATTAGACTTTCTCCATATATATTGAATATGGTCGGCGATAGGCAGCAGCCCTGTCTTACTCCTCTACCGATATTTATTCCGCAGGTGTCCGCATTCTCCAACCTGACCTTTACAACTCGATTCACATATAGATTCCTGATCAATCTCCTGTCTACAACTATATCCTTTAATATCTTCATCAACACTACCCAACTTACTCTGTCAAAGGCCTTCTGCCAGTCTACGAAACAAACGCAGATATCTTCACTGTACTCTATTGCCTTTTCTGATGATTCTAACTACCCCTATAGTATCTCTAGTTCCTCGTCCTGTTCTAAAACCGAATTGATCTTTCCCTAGCATTTCTTCTGCCTTTTTCTCCAGCCTTTTATTAAGAATCCTCGTGATGATCTTCGAAGTGTGTGACAGAAGGCTTATCGTTCTGTAGCCTTTACACTGCATTGCCTTTGGCTTCTTCTTTAGAGGGATCATTGTTACTTCTAGGAAATCCCGAGGCCATTCTCCCATACGTAAATCTTATTAATTAATTGGTATATATTAAAGCAAAAAATAGTGCCATTTGTATTACTTCTCTATAATAATACTTGGCAAGCGTTTTTTTGTTATTTATCGACTCCTTAAGCTACAAAAAACAAATAACTGTACTTATATCGCCTTTTATAATAGTATATAGTATAATAATAGTATAATATAGTAAAATAATATATAGTATAATAATATGAGTTTTTTCATTGATAGAGTGTAGAGACAAGCTGATGAATTTCTGTCAATGTATCCCAGAACGAAATGATTGAAATAATTCATTGCATAAATATAAAGATAAACATATAATATAATATCTGTTTGAATGAAACTTATAAAACTCGCCGCACATTTGATTAAAAGTCAATACTCTATCCCATTACCTTAACGATCAATCAAAAACTCCAAAATGTTTTGGGTTATTTTTACAAGCCTACTTATGTTAGATGCGATGTTTATTTCGACTATTAGAAATCAAAACTTCAATTATTTATACATTCCTACGTCAAAGTCCTGACTTCGTATTTTCATTTTAAGATATTTTAAAATCCAATGAATAAGTAGATGTCAATAATTTTCTTATTATTTCGAGAAATTGTTATGGGATTTGAATTCGGTACATCTACGATCACCGAAATACGGCATAAGGCAAAATTCACGCAATATCATGTTATATTAATTTTGTGTTTCGGTGTTTGACATTGCCAAAACTCCTGTTTAATAATAAACTAAAATGATTGATTTAATAGAGAAATAATATAGATAAATAATATAGATAAATATATAAATACATTAATATATATGTAACTCTAAAACAAAAAAGGGTAAGACTGAGATGGTTAAGAAGACGCAAAAAATAAAACTAATGATTATCATTATATCTGAAAAATTCCATTAAAAAGAATTTACAAGATTTTATCGATTTTTCGATGTATTTCAAATATACCCACTCATGGCAATTATACATACTTTATTTGGTTTTTAGTCATCAAATATCTTGATTACATTCATATTTATTGAATAGAACTAGTACATTCATTGCGTTTAATTTTATTTATTTAATTTTATCCGAGTAATTTTAAAAACTGATTAGATCAATCTTCAAACTCGCGCTCCTATAAAAACACTTTACTCTTTCCCCACCTGTTAATAATACATACCAGACTATATATCGAATCTTACTTTAGGAATCCACCCTTAAAATATTTTCAACCTACCTCTTGAACTTTTATAATTTTCTGAGTATTAGCAATCCATCGTGGATCTATATGATGTACAAATAAGTGCGAAACCAAACTTAAACCTATATACACCCACACACCTATTTGGAAAGTTATTGATAAGAATAATTTACACTAGTAAAACTAGTCTACATTATCTTCTATAAGGATATAGTTAACAAATAAAGAGTCGTGCAAATACAAAAACACTGGCGCCAGGCTTACGACAAAATGATCCTCCTGCTATTCCGCCGATCCTCGTTCTTCCAAATAAAGGAATCCTTCTTTCGTATTCAAAAGTTATCGTGTGTATATAAATCGATAAATTTATGTGGACTCGATACAAGGACCGAATACAGGAGTACAATTACTGTAAACTCACTCTTCAAAAATGAGTGAACATTCAATAGGGTTAATTGTTAAAATTGTTATGATGTTATAATTATGACAGATTTAGCTGCCTATTCAAGCTATCTTTTATAACTACTTACCTACATTTTTATCAAAAACTCAAAACTACTGAGGACTTACGAGCGGAAAGAAATAACAGAATTTTCGAGTAGAAACTGAAAAACGTTATATGAAATACCTCCTCGATTAAATAAAGAAAATAAACACTACGTATGTGCAGTTTTCCTCTGCATGAACGATGATCTCCTCAGCTCCAAAAAGAATTTTTTTTCGCTGAACGAAGTATAGGTCTTCAAGTATCACACTCTTCTGTTCAGACACCGTTGAGGAAAAGCGATCATTCTCCAACGAAAGCTCAAGAGATTTAAGAGCTTTGTACTATTTCGAAATGAAAATGAATGTTAACGTAGGAGGGGGACCGTGAAGGAGTAAGAAAAGCTAGTTTTCGGAAAAGCTATTCCAAATCAATTTAAAACAGATTTGGGATTTTCAAGACTCGGTAAGGTAGACACATTAGTATTCTTCCAGCGAAAGGATTTATGGTAAAGGTCGATGGTACTCAGGGGCGGACCAAGGTATTTTGACGCCCCGGGCGAGAAAGTGCTCCAGCGCTCCCGTCCGTAAATTTTTGTATAGATATTTTGAGAAGAACTTGCTCATTTATCCATTGTTCTGTAAAATAATTGATAATGAAAGGAAATAGGAATTCTATGTAGATTTGATGTAAATTTCTTTCCAAATTGTATTCACTTGCAAGTAGTATATACATAGATGATTGATTTAGTGCCCCGAGAAGCCGCCCTGCTCGCCCCTACCTCGGGCCGGCCCTGATGGTACTTTGCGAAAGGATCAACGCCTTAGCTGGAGCTCCTCGCTAGGGTCGGGATAGCAATTAACAGAGTAGCGCCCCCACCTCCTGGCAACTCCTACGGTGAACCCATTTTCGGTCGCCACTGATACGTGTTCTAGCGACCTTGAGTCACGCGACCGCGTATCGCAACGGATCGGAAAAATTTTGCTTAGAAAATTTCGTCTCATTTTAGTACCTCCCACTTTCCCTTTTCACTTTGACCAAGGAGGAAACATTCCCAAACAGAATGCACAACTCGAATTGCAACAATATAGAGATACAAATACATTAATGGGAAGGCGCCCCAGCAAGTCGGCACCCGGGTGCATTGCACCCACTGCACCCCGGGTAGGCGCGCCCCTGAATATATATGCCAATCTTTGAAACAAAAATATAATTTACTCTTTCAGAGAGTGTAATCATGTAGATGTATATCTTCTCTACGTCTTGTGTTATGATGGTGGGTAGCAGCATTGACTGGGAATAACAAGGGGTTACTCTTAACAAAAACAGCACAATTTAGAATGTAAATACTTGGTAAGGTAAGAATCTTAAGTTGTCTGAATATAGGCTTACCTGGGGTTCTATGTGAAACTTTTATCATAGCTTTGACAGCTTTCTTTTGCATTGAGAATAATTTTATAGCAGCACTAGAGTTTCCCCAAAAAATTATGCCATAGGCAAGATGGGAATGAATGTTGGCATAGTAACACATTTTTAATGTATCAAGAGCAATGATTTGGGCAAGATTCCGAATCATGAAAATGCCAGTGGTAACTTTCTTAACAACAGCTTTGGCATGGGGAGACCAATCTAGGTCTTCAGATATTGTAAGGCCTAGAAATTTAGTGGTTGTGACACGTTGAATTATATTACCATTGGTTTTCAGGAGGAGGCTCAGGGTAAGAGATGATTTTTTAGTGTGAAACTGCAGGAAGATAGTTTTTTTATTATTAAGTACTAAATAATTACTACTACACCAGTCAGACATCTTCATAATGGCATTATTGGAAGAATGTATTAAAGCAGGCACGTTTTTGGCTTCTGTGAAGGTGGAGGTGTCATCGGCATAGAGGATGGCATTTGTGCTGGACAGAGTCATTGGTAGGTCGTTAATGAAGATAATGAACAATAAAGGGCCCAAAATGGATCCCTGAAGGATCCCACACTTGACTGCAAGGGGTAAAGACCTTGTAGTAAAAATCCCATTTGTGGTGCAGTGCCTGTATTGAACAAGTTGTTGGCGATTTGAGAGGTAAGATTTAATCCAGCATAGCGCATTGCCTGTTATGCCTAAGTTTAAGAGCCTTTCAAATAAAATACTGTGATTAATGCTATCGAAAGCTTTACTAAGATCAAAAAATATACCAGTGCTGAGGTGATGTTTGTTTAGGGAAAATCAAATTTGGTTTATTAGTTGATAAATAGCAGTGGTAGTGGATCTGGCCTCTCTGAAACCATGTTGCGATGTATGGAGAAGGTTAAAATGATTAAGGTAATGAATGATGCTGTTGTAGAAAAGTTTCTCGAATATCTTGGAGAATACTGAGACAACTGATATGGGTCTATAATTTTCTGAGTTAGTGAGTGGACCTTTTTTATGTATTGGGGTGACTAAGGCCAGTTTTAAGCTGCAAGGAAAATGGCCAAGACAGAGGGATGAATTGAAGATGTCAGACAGAGGGTTAGCAATGATATTAGCTGCTCTCTTCACGACAGGCATAGGGATGCCATCGATACCAGCAGACCACTTGCTGTCAAAGGAATTTATGACCTTTATTATCTCGAGTGGGTCTGAGGGGAAGAGGAAGATAGACCTATGAGAAAAAATGAGTTTGTTTAGTTTTGGAACGGGATTGCTGTCGGAGAAACAGAATTGATTATTGAAATTATTAGCAATATCTGTTGGATTGGTGACTTTGTTGCTATTAAATATAATATGACTAGGGCTTAGAGTCCTATTTCTGCCTGTAGTATATTGCTTAATGACATTCCAAGATGCCTTAATCTGGTTTGTCGAATTTCTTAAATAAGATTCGGTTGCAGCTTTTCTCTCATTTATTAAGCAAGACTTAAGATCTTTATGAGCTTGTAAGAATTCGGAGCGAAAGTGAGGATCATAGAATTTACTTCTATAATAGAGATCATGTGCAATCTGAGCCTTAGAGGTAATAGTTGCAGAGTATATTTTCTTTTTGTGGTTATTTGCTTGTTTAATATACTTGCCAGGAAAAGCATAGTTGAAATGGATTGCAAAGGTATTCATAAATGTGTTGAATTTGATATCAAGATTAGATTCATCAATAACATCTTTTCATGATTCTTGGGACAGTCCAAAAAGAAATTTGACAATAGAACTTTCGTGGAAAAGCCGTTTATATATAAGCAGAGGTTTTGGACTAGCAGTAGGCTTATTAAATTTGGCATGAACAATAATGCCAAAATGGTCTGAAATACCGGCATTGAAAACATTGCAAGAAAGGGGGGAAGTTAAGTTGGTTATAACATTGTCAATTTGGGAACTTGAACTGGGAGTAATTCTAGTGGGCTCGTTATTAAGAACATAGAGTCCAAAAGTTGAGAGAAGGTTGACGAAGTCTTCCCTTTCAGAAGAGTGTTTAAGTAAATTAATGTTGAAATCTCCAAACAGCAGAATTCCATCGGTATGTTTTGAGCAGACAAAAGTTAAAGTATCACTAAGAGAGTGGAAAAACTGAGAGATGTTACTGTTGGGAGAATGGTAGATACATAAAATACAATACAAAGAAGAGTTAACTTTCAATGAGGCTATTGAACATTCAAAAACTTTCTCGATGCAGTTATCATAACTAACACCATTAATATTAATACAAGGTTGGCTATATATGGCAACACCACCGCATCTGTTGTGATTGCGACAAAAGTGGGAAATAAGATTAAACCCATCAATATGAGAGACAGGGATCTCTTCACTAGATAACCAATGTTCAGATAGTAGCAAAATATCAGTATTGAGTTCTTGTAGTACAAGTTCAAGCAGGTGACATTTATTTCTGATGCTCTGAATGTTTAGAAAGAAGAATTTGACTGAATCCTTACTACTAGTTGGAGGGACAATTTCCGCATTGGGATATTTGATGGTAGTGATTGCAGCACACTCCTGAATTGCCACATTAGCTTTGTTGCAGCCTAAATTTAGATAGGTGCACTTATTTTTGCCTAATATTGCATCATCTAGTCACTTTACCTTAGGTTTCAATATACCAGCTTGGCCTCGAGTAATCATTTTAGGAGCCTGATTACAGGTGGGATTGTGGCTGGGGTTAGGTGGCAAAATTGGAAAAGGATTTTTATCGGCACTTTCACTTGGGTTGCTATCACAATCAATAGCACTGGCTGAAGAATCATAATGAGCACTTGCTGTATTCTGACAGGGGACACACAATGGTGAGGGTGGGTCACTTATTTCAGATTTGCTAATTTCACTCTTACTCCACCTGGTGAAGGAAAACCTACTAACACATGCACCTTCTGGCCAGTTTTCACTTTTATTTAAATCTGATAAGAGAGAGAGATCAGCACGGAATTTAAAGGAAGCACTCCGACTGCTGTATATGTCAAGTTTTTTGCATGTAAAATTATCGTTATTATATCTCATTGAAAGAAAGTTTATAATATTATCACATCTAACATTCACATTAACTCATCCCAAATAGAGCCAGACACGTTTAGGAATTGCTGTAAAACTGTTTTTTTCCTTGCTGGAGCCGAATATTAAGTGTTTTACTTGCTTACCTCGTTTTGCTATGCCAGGACCCGCGTTTCGATAAACTCGTACTCTCCTTAATGGAGACTTCTGATGGACATTCCTGATGAGAGTTTTCATGTAGGCTGTCGGCATATTAATTTATGGTTTTGTTCCTTTTTTTGTAGCTCACCTTTATAAAACCATCGTCACTATGAGAAATATTTTTGTCGGAATTCTCTGTCGCATTTAGGGTATCAGTTGGAGATTTTGACGGTTGCAGGTTAGTTCCACCGGAGGTCACAACGGCATACTTAGCAGATGGGTTGGGAGCTGATTCCACATTGATATCTACAGTGACTACATTACTTGGGATAACTTCACGTTCAATGAGCGCATTGCTCAATTTGTTATTAATTGAATTACTACATACTTGCTTGGACTCCACAAGCGCCAGTCTTTCTTCCAAGCAGAGTAAGTTCCTGATAATAAAATAAAAAACGGCCGGAGAGGAATTTTCGATGCCAGGTCGCGTGGTGTTTAGGTTCACTGTTGAGCAACAGGTTTCACAGATCCAGAAAATCGATTTATGACCCTGGATTACGTTAGATTCTATTTCTGTAAGACTGGAGCACTTTAGGTGGTAATATCCCATGCATCTACCGGCACATGGTAATTTAAACTCGTCTTGAAGAGGATTTTTGCACGAGCGACATGACGTCGTGTTTACTATTTCTGCCATCTTGCAATCTATCTATAAATGCGCAAATACTTTATTTTTCTAATGCTGACAATCCGAAGCTACCAAGAAAAAATTTTTTGAAGGAATTATCATTGGCATTGATGAAGCCCTATCTCACTGAAAGAGCAAAAATAAATTACCGTCAGACGTGAAGATACTCCTTTCAAAATATTAGGAACCAGCGGAAAGGGAATTTACATGCCCGCACCAGGAAAGAAAAAACCGTGGACGATGTGTACTATGTGGTAGAAGAAAAAATGTGGACACAACTATTAAAAAATTTTCTTGCAAGAAACATGTCAAAGCAACATATATTCTCAATCATCAATCATGAAATGCTGAAGACAGTAATTCAGATTAATAATGCAAATTTTATAATTGTTACTTAGGTTTGTGAGTTGATATATAACAATATTTTTAATTGGAGCATAATTTGTTTAATCAAGAACAATCATTATGAGTTGTAGTGGCAAAACATAAAACATCATTTTGATAAAAATAAACCAATAATACCATCAAAAACCTGAGTTATTTTGTAAAAATTACACGGTGGACAATGTACGCTGCATGCCCAGTCATGTAACAAACGAGCGTGCCTGCACGAGGGTTAAAGAAAACATCTCTGCATGATGGGTTTGAGACTTCCTATGTAAAAAATCTGATGTGGCCACCACATGACTTTCTCCATATCTGTAATATTTCTAAAAATTCCAAATAGGTTACATAATAATAAATATTTTAAGAAACTGCAAGAAAATTTTAGACTTTACAAAGAACAGAAATAAACTCAAACCATAGCCTTCTGATATTGGATATAGCCACAAAGATTCAACAATTATGAAAAGAAAGTTATTTATTATTTGAAGGAAAATTTTATCAGCAACAAGAAGGTTTAGCAATGGGCTCTCCTTTACCTCCCGTACTGGCAGACATTTTTATGGATGATTTAGAATCAATATTATTTAATTCCAATAACCACTCTATAAAAAATATCTTTTATTGGTTCAGATACGTCGATGATGTTCTATGCTGTTGGACCGGGAGCCATCGACAGATTCCTTTCTTATATTTTTAAACTCAAATCACAAAAATATTAAATTCACCATGGAACAAGAAACGAACCTGAAATTAAACTTTTTAGACCTAAGCATCACAATTCATAATAATAAGCATCATTTTGAAATCTACAGAAAACCAACCTATACCGATCAAGTAATTCCTGCTAATTCCTCCCACCCATTATCCCGCAAACTTGCAGCTTTTCATGCCATGCTCCACCGTTTAGTGAACATTCCCCAATCCAGCTCTAATTTTAACAAAGAATTGGAGATCATCAAATATATAGCCAACAAGAATGGATATACCAACCAGTTATTTGAAAAACTGCTTGACAAAAAATTTCACAAATTATCCACATCCAACATTGCTTCTCTCTCTCTTATTAAATCAATAGCCCCTAAATGGTGCAAATTACCCTTCGTAGGCAAAATCTCTTATAGACTAGTAAATTTTTTACCCAAGGATAAATACCGTACCTCCTTTTATCCCCCCCTAACACTAGCCAAACTCTTGTGTAAATGTAAGGATCAAATTGATTCTTCTCGGAAAAGTGGGATATATAGGATTAAGTGCGACAGTTGTGAGGCGATGTACATTGGGCAGACCGGGAGGAGTTTAAACTCTTGTGTAAATATAAGGATCAAATTGATTCTTCTCGGAAAAGTGGGATATATAGGGTTAAGTGTGCCAGTTGTGAGGCAATGTACATCGGGCAGACCAGGAGGAGGATTAAGGAACATATGAGGTATCTACGGATTAGAGATGCTTCTTCACTATTGGCCAAACACCTCTTCGAGACTTCACATGCCTTTAATTTCAACCCCGATTTCCACCATTTTGAACACAAAGGACCTCGCCTGGATGCCTTGGAGCAGCTAGAGATATTGCAACATATTGGCAACAAAGTGTTACTCCTTAATGAACAATTATTCCTAACCTACTCACCCCTCCTCTCCATTCCCTTCGCAAAACTGTAACCGTCATTTCCCCTCCACCGAGTTACCAACCAATCACCTAGCAGTCATGCCCGTACAATGTCTTTCCTCCCTCCCCCACTCTTCTACCTCCCACTCCATCTTTTTCTCCTACATATACCCTTTTGGTTTTCTCTGTATCACCTGATGATGATGCTAGAGCATCGAAACCTCGGTCGTGTCCTAATAAAAATAGTGGAAAATTACAAGATTTTTATTTAGTAATCAATATGGAATTATTCCACCACATCAAGCCTTCAACGGTTGAATTAATTTTCATTAATATTTCACCTTTGAAATAATTACAAATGATTTTCGACAAACTTGTAATTTTCGGCAAACTTGCCCTTCTATGAATTTATCGTTTGATAAATTTGTTTTCAATTAACTTGCTTTCAATGCATTTGTCTGTTCCCCAGGTTAATATATGCAACATCCTAACAGAATGAAGTGGTGAGATATGGAACTGCATGGAGGTTATTTGCAGGAAAAAATAATAAGTGCGCGGGATACGACTGCAACTGGGTTGGG
Source organism: Tanypteryx hageni (assembly GCA_028673005.1). Taxonomy (NCBI): domain Eukaryota; kingdom Metazoa; phylum Arthropoda; class Insecta; order Odonata; family Petaluridae; genus Tanypteryx; species Tanypteryx hageni. Next base: position 87,273,160 of record CM054114.1, on the reverse strand, counting down.
TAAGTTAGTTAAGTGTTTTTAGTTTCTTCCCACATTCACTCTCTTACTCCCCCAAGGGGGAGAAGACTTTAACTAACTTACCCAACCCAGTGGGGCAAGTTAGAGTAATAAAAATAATGTTTATTTATCCAGAAAGACATTACAAAGAATGTATAAGGCATGTCAAAACATAGATCTTAAAAAGAAGAGAAGAATACAAATAACAGATATTAAATCACTAATATTATAAAGACATTGGTCACTAGGAACTCATGAACATACTTCTTGAATGATTGAAATGTATTTACTCCTTTGTAGCAGGCAGTGCATTATAAAATTTAATAAATCTTGCTTTTGGTCCTTGGGAGCAAATTTTTAAGTTTTGTCGTGTAATATGGAGATCATCAATTCTTCTTGTGTTGTATTCATAGAAATTCCTATTTTCTCATAGACATGTTTTGCTTCACATACAGCACAGCATAAATAGAAGGAACAGTCAGGAGTCCTAATTTTTTAAAAATGGGTTGGCAATGTGCTTTGAAGAGTGCATTGCACATTGACCTAATCTTTTTCTGGATCTTGAAGATCTCATTTAGCTGGGTAGAAGAGCCCCCGAGGGCAATGCCATAGGCAATACATGAATAAAAATAAGCAAAGTACATATTTTTTAATACCTCAATACTGAATGAGTGCTTCAGGACAGATAGATAGATAATATGCAGAGTTTAGCTTTTTACAAAAATTGTCAGTATGATAAGATGATTTTAACAGAGAGTCAATATAGACACCTAGAAATTTGAACTCCTTGTTGGAATTGACCACATCTTGGTCGTGACAAGAATACAAGTTTTGGCACTGTTTCCACAAGGTGGAGAAGAACATAGCCAGTGTTTTACACTCATTTAGTTTATTGTCCTTACATCACTGAGACATCACCTGCAAAACCTCTCTGCTTCTGTCAACTAGTATTGTGCCTATGGGATTAGTAACTAAAACATCCACGTCATTGACATACATAATAACATTATTACAATCTTTAATCATAATATTCTCAGATGTCATTAATGAAAATGAGGAAGAGGACAGGGCCTAAAATGGACCCCTGAGGCACACCTGAGTACCACACTTGGATCAGAGAAAGTGATTGTGCAGTGTGGACAGACTAGCTGGTCCTTTATGCATTTCCATGCCGAGCAATTAATGCGCTATGTTGTTTCGCTGTAGTTTTTATATCCGTTCCGTCCTAGTTTTCACTAGGCAAGTGTCCCGTCCAGGCGTGGCCGCTTGTTGGGCGGGAGAGATTCAGGCATGTCCAGGCTGGCAATGGGCCGTTTGTACTTGTCCCAACACCGCACCTGGATTTCCCCGACTTTTCGCACCTCCTGGTGCGCCGACTTCGATGCCCTGGCGTAGAATTTCCTCGCCATCAGGGGGAGGAGGACGTCCAAGGGCTGCACGTTACTTTTGCTGTGTAGGATGGCGTTTCCATCGTAGCGCGACCTCGATAGCACCAATCGTAGTGCTGAATTCTGCACTACCTGCAGGTAGCGCAGGAGAGTGCAGCAGACACCCGACCATACCGGCGAGGCGTACGTGATCACGGGAAGCACGCACGCCAGGTATAGTCGCTTCTTTGTCTCCATGGAGAGGGCTCCTGAAGTTAGCATCGGGCGAATCCTCCTCAGAGCCTGGAATCCCTTCTTCCTGGCTTCCAAAACCTGCGGCCTCCAAAGGAGCTTGCGGTCCAGTAGTACGCCAAGGTACTTCATCTCATCGGTCCATGGGATGACGTCCCCCAGCTCGGAGATGTTGTTGTTCGGAAGAGCGCCGAGACCCTGTCGAAAGACGATGGCTTGTGTCTTTCTTGGGTTGACGGTGATCCTCCAACGGCTATACCAAGAGACCAATGTATCCACGGCCCGTTGCAGTTGATGAGCCGCCATACGTTTGTTGGACGAGCGCACAAGTAGTGCTGCATCATCTGCGTATAGGGCCACTAGATAGTTCCACCCATGATCTCTTGGTATGTCGTGGGTGTAAATATTGAAGAGAACTGGCCCCAGGACTGAGCCTTGCGGGACCCCAGCACGAGCCTGCTTAAGGTCCGACCCATCCTGGAGCCAGTACACCCGGAACGTCCGATGCTGGAGGTAGGATTTGATGAGGCGAACCAACCATGTCGGGAAGCGGAGAAGGATGAGCTTCGCCAGGAGGCCATGATGCCAGACGCGGTCGAACGCCTTTGAAATGTCAAAAAAGGCACCGGCGACCGCATGCCTCCTGTTGAAGCCATCGCTGATGAAGTCCGCTACCCTGGCGAGTTGTTGGACCGTCGAGTGATCCTCCCTGAAGCCAAACTGCTCATCAGGCAGTAGGTGCTCCGTCTGCAGGTGTCGGCGCAGATGAGGGAGAATAAGTCGCTCGAAGATCTTGGCCAATCCCCCTAGAAGGGAGATGGGCCGCAGGTCCTCAGGCCGCAGCTTTAGATCCGGCTTCTTTGGGAGGCAGAATATTTTCGCCTTCTTCCACTCCGCCGGAAAGTAAGCGGTTTTGATGCAGCCGTTGTATGTGGCTGCCAGGAACTCGACCGCCGCCACAGGCAACTGCCGAAGGACAACATTGCTGAGGCCATCTTCCCCAGGCGCCTTTCGCAGGTTGAGATGGCGGATAACTTCCACAATGTCCCGCGGGCCAAACCTCGGAAGAGAGGCAGGATCCAGCGGGCTGTGGTCCAAGGAGTGGAGAAGGCGAGCGACTTCCTCCTCAGCTTCGTCGGACTCAGGCGTGGCGTCGTTCGGCTGGAACACAGAATAGAGATGTTCCCCGACGACAGCCGCTTTCTGGATTGGAGTGACAGCTGTTTGGTCACCTCGAAGGATGAGTGGATCTTTTCCTCACGGCTTTGTTAGATATCTGCATGTCCGCCAGATGGTGTGGTCCTCTAGCGAGAGCGTTGAGAGGTGCCGGTTCCACATCTCCCCTCGCAGCTCTCGCAGAAGAAGGCGGACTTCCCAAGTCAGATTATCAAGCTGCTCCCGAAGATCCGCTGTGCGATGGCGCTGCCATTGCCTTCGGACGTGATTCTGGAATGAAATCATGCGGCGAATTCCAGTCGGCAAAGGGATCCTGTAGTCCGGAGTAACATGCTTCCATGGGACGTGAAGATCCGTCGCCTCCTGGATGACCGACGTGAGAAGTTCCACCATGGAGTCCCTCTCTGCCGGCGAAGTTGGCGGAGATGGGTCGTCTGGCAGGTTCTTGGCTATGTGTAGCCGAAAGCCTTGCCATTCTGCGTTGGCGAGATCGCGTCTCTTTGAAGGCGGCATCCGGACCGGCCGGCCTCCCACCATCAGTAGCGTCGGGTTGTGGTCCGATGAAAGCCCGCAAATGGAGTACATACTAAGGGAAGTCTTGACATTGCGGAAGACCGCGACATCAAGGACGTCCTCAGCAGGAGGATAAGTTGGGTCTGTCGGCACCAGCACTTCGAGACCCTCCTCATCCAACAACTCCCTTAGCAGTTGGCCTCTCTGGTTGTCCTTCCAGGAGTGCCAGCTGGCATGTTTGGCGTTAAGGTCGCCCAGTATGATGGATGGGACAGGTCCCTCGCCGAGAATGTCAAGCAGGCCTTCAGGATTCCACGCAGCCCTCGGAGGGTAGTATACGGAGGAGATGCGCATCCAGCCCGATGTCATCTTGACTTCCGCAGAGACGGCCTCCATTCCAGCAGGGCTCTGGGTCGCAAGAGGACGATGTTCCACGGAGTGGTGGATCAGCAGGGCCGACCCACCTCTCCCCAACGCCTGACCCATCAGTCTGTAAGCCCTGTAGATGTGCCAACCCGGGATCTTCCAGTTGTCCTCCGGTCGCAGAAACGTCTCGTTAATTGCAGCAACTGCCACCCCCTTATCCTGTAGAAACGCCCTCAGCTCCTTCGTCTTCACCCTCACGCCACAAGCGTTCCACTGTGTGATGATACTGCATCCCTTAGCGTCCATTGGCGGTTCCATGGACGCGCTGTTGAGCCGCCAGCTCCTCTAAGAGAGTAAGGAGCATGCGACCAGTGGAAGAGGTCATGTAGCGGCGGAGAGTCCGGCAGATGGTAAGAATGGTTTCCCACAAGTCATCACCATCTGACACAGCATCGGCAGCATTTTGCAGATCAACGGGTGCCTCAGCCACAGAGTGTAGAGTTGATGCCGGAGCAAGTCCCTCCATAGTCTGCAGAATAGTTGGGCCAACAGGAGTTGGGCCATCAAGGGCTGAGCCGGCAGAAGCCGATGCAGCAGTTGGGCCAGCGCGGGCTGGGCCAGGAGAGGCTGAAGCAGAGTCAGAGACCGCAGAGATGGCAGCAGGTTTCTTTGACTTTTGACCTTTCTTGGCGACCCGTTGTTGTTGTTCCTGCCGCTGCCTGGGCGGGAGAGGGGCGACTGCCGGAGTGGAAGTCACCACGGGTTGCGGGGGCGGCACCACTTCAGGAATCACTGCAACTGGTGCAGTGGATGTTGACGGCATAGGTGGTAAAGTTACAGCCAATGGAGTAGCAGCAACTACTGCAGCGTATGGGCGTGAGACGTTCGTCGGAGCAGGGACTGGCCCCTTCATTCCCGTTGTGGGACGAATGGATGAAGCGTCGGAGACCGGAAGGCCCTTCCTCTTCAACTCAGCATCTTCCTGTCTTTGGAGCACGCAGAGGAATTCCGGGCAGTCCTTTGACGAGGCCAGATGCTCTCCCTTGCAGTTAGGGCAGCGAGGTGGTTCTCCGGGCGGTAGGTCGCACTCCTTGGAGAGGTGAGGACCGGAACACCGGAAGCAGCGAGCCGACATGTGGCACCCAACTGCCATGTGACCAAAGCGTTGGCAATTGTAGCAAGAGATGGGACCTTTCCCGCCTCGGTACAGCTCCACCTTCACGTTGCAGTGGCAGACGTGGGTGATGCTCAGGAACTCTGGGCTGCCTGGATTGCGCTCCAAGCAGGCAATGAAGCGGTCAATAGGGACCCGCTCACTCCCTTTCTTCCGCTCGATTTTAACCTGGCGAACATTTCGGACAAGAAATCCTTTGGCCGCCAGATCTGCTGATACATCCCCTTCTTCCAGGTCAGCCGCAACTCCGCGAAGGAGGAGACGAGTGCCCCGGACGCTCTCGAGTGGAAACGAGTGATATTGGATTTTATCCTCATCCAATATATCCCGCACCATTTGATGCTGCGCTGCAGTGGAGACGAGGATTCTCGTAGAGATCCGTCGCACCTGCAGCTCGAAGTGTTCGACCCCCAGTGCCCGAAGTGCAGTGGTGATATGCTTATGGGACTTGACGCCATAAGCTATGATGGGCAACACCTTGATGCGCTTCTGAGGCACATCTGTTGAACCCCGGGCTGTTGATGGTTGATTCGCAGCAGCCAACGGCAGCGGACGCCCGCGGGATTTTCTCTTCTTTCGGCTGACAGTTGTAAAGTCGTCAGCAGAAGTGGAAGCCTCAGCCCCTTCGACGCCCAGAATAGGAGCTGCCCTTGCAGCCAAGTCATCAGTGGGCGTTGGTGAAGTCGGAGCTTTGCATTTCCCACGAACGCCCTCGACGACTTCCATCGGGAGTGGATGGTCGCTTGAGGCAGCAGGACTGTCAGCAGTAGTGGCAGCGGGTGATGGATCAGCCGTAGCGGAAGTTTGGTGGCCTTGTAAAGGGCCGTTTGACAGTTGGGTGCCCTCCTCGCAAGGGCGAGAAGTTTCCGTTGCCGAAGGGTCGGCGGAAATTTCTGTCCGACCAGCAGATTTTTGGCCCTGTAAAGGGCCTTTTAGCAGTTGGACGCCCGGTCTAGGTTGGATCTCGCAAGGGCGAGAAGTCACTTGTGCCGAAGAGTCGCGGGAGGCTTCATCAAACTGCTTGAAGAATCAGCCGAAGAACAGGATTTTTGGCCCTGTAAAGGGCCGTTTGGCGCCAAGGCGCCCGATGACCCCGATGTTCCGGAGGAGATCCGTGCAACAGGGCAAGATTGTTGCTGAAGTCTGGTCTTGCAGGCAGCTTCCCAGCAAACCTGCACAGATGTAGAATTTAGCAGTTTATGGCCCTGCAAAGGGCCGTTTTGCGCATCAGCGCCCTCATCAGAGGCATTCCGCAAATGAAGACGACTCTGCCGCTGGACCACAGCAGCTTTCTCCATTTCAGTGCAGGCAGCTCTCCATGAAGTTAGAGCTTCAGGGGCGAAGGTTTCGCCCGATAGCTCTCTCGACCAATCAGGTCCCGTCGATGACGAGCGGCGATGGGAATTATCCCGCGGTACACTCATTTTGCTGCAAAAGCGGCAAAAGAAGGGTACCTGTGAACTTTGAGTGTTCTGTGAACCTCCAACTCAAAGAACAGGGCTCTCAGCGAGCATGCAGAGAAATATTTTTTACCTTCCTTAAATATGGAGACAATTTGCTGGCAGTTTGTACGGTAAGATTTTAACCAGTTGCTGGCCATGCCTCTAACACCTAGCCTAGCACATTCAGCCAATAAGAGATCATGAAAAACAGAATCAAAAGCTTTGCTAAGATCAAAGAAACCTTCCAGAGTACTATTTCTCATATTCAGTTGTTCTATGATGAAGTATAGAGCAGTAAATAGAGCCTGCTCTGTGGATTTCCCTTTCCAAAATCCAAATTGGCAGCTTGAGAGAATGTTGCATTTTTCTAGGAATTCCAGCAGTCTAATGCAAAAGACATATTCATATATTTTGGAGAATTGGGAGACAAGAGATATAGGTCTATAGTTATTAATTAGGTTTTTATCACCCTTGTTTTTATAGATTGGGATTACCTTAGAGGTTTTTTAAAGTTTCTGGGAAAATGCATTGATTTAAGGGTTGGTTGATCAGAAACAAAAGTGGAGATATAATTGAATTTTCACAAGCTTTAAGTAGTTTACATGGGATACCATCTAACCCAGCCGAGTTCTTGATACCAACTTTGGAAAGATAAGTAGATAACTCCAACTAACTACAGGATCGGAGGTTCATAGACTCAGAATTTGAAAAGTTATTCCTCATGCATGGGTAATGTTGAGATGATGTGCAACCAGTAGTGGGTGAGAGAGGTAAATCAAGGAAGAATGTTGAGAGTATTTGTTAAAATCAGAGGATCTGTAATATCATCTGAATCAGTGTTTTTACCACTGGAAAGGACATCATTTTTGTGGAGCCAGTTACTTCATTAATAATTTAAGAGTTTTCAAATTTTCAGTTTAAAATCTGAGTTTTCATATGATGATTTAGTAAAAGCAGTTCAAGATATAAACCTTACACACATAATCAACTGTGATCTGCTTTATGATGAATTTGTTGTTTTGAGAGAGGTAAGAGAGTATTTAATAAGTCTAAATCTACCAGTGGATAAAATGTGGGTGGAATTAAAAAAAATCAAATTCCACTGAGATTTTAAAAATTATAGAATTTATCTTATCAGTACTTGTATGCAACTCAAGTGCTGAAAAAGTTTTTTCACTCAGGAAAAACTTATGGACAGATGAACAAAATAAATTAAAAATAGAGTGTAAGAGCAGAGCTTCAGATAAAATTTAACTTTAACAAAACTTGTCAAAAGTTTTTTGAGTTTGTACAAAAACAACCAGAACTTTTAAAATGTGTAAAATAAAAAAAATATAAATTTAAGATCTGACTTTATTGTAATTGAAATCTGATTTTATGTTAATAAGCATAGACTATGTTAATCAGTTACTATATGCGATTCCTCATCTGTGGCAATACTTTGTAGAAGGAATATTATTATTTAAAATAAATATTATTGCTATGGTTGTTTAAGACTAAAACTAATGTAATTATATTGCTATAATTCTGAAGATTCATATATTGTAAATACTTATTAAAGAATAATTTAAATAATAAAATCTTATCAAATTATTTTTGGTATTTAGTCAATAGAAATTATCTGTTCCACTAACTTGTACTGTATTGAGATTTTACTATTGTATTTACATAATTTTAATTAATAGATTTATTTAAACTTATATTTTATAGATTTTTTTTATAACAACTAAAAAATGAGTTATTCGGACATGTTCAGTGATGGCAATATATACTATTTTCTTGTCCCGATTTTGCTTACTTGAAAGGTTTAAATGTCCTGACTTTGCTTGCTGGAAAGGTGGCAACCTTAGCTGGATTGGTACTGCATATATTTCAAAAAGAAATGTCAATTTAACAAAATATTTTTAACAATTTATGTTAAAGTAATAAAATAAGAAATTAATGACAGAAAAAAATAACAAACGAAACTTACCTTTGAAATAAACAATAAAAAGCAATCTTAGAAGAAAAAAACCATAATACAGGAAGGTGCACTAAGTATTTTCAACCAGGTATGCCTACACTGGCATGAAATCAGAAGCTGCAACCTAGTAACAGTTCCAGGCCCCCCCTTCACTATCAATTCCAAATGGTGACTAAGTGGTTGAAAGATACTCAAAGTGTGAAAGCCATCGGAAGTGTATCCTATGCGTAATCAAAAGAGACACAAACTACTGGGTGAAAAACACCCATTAGCCACTCCTCGAGGGTTAAGATGACCACCACCAAACCCGAGGGGGGGAACACGATGAACGTGAGGAGGAACCAAAACACATTAACTAACTTACGCAACCCGGTGGAGCCGAGTACAATGGGTCGAGTGAATAAAAACTAAGCAAATGCTTAAAGCATTAAGCAAAAGCATAAGCATTTGCTAAAAGCATAAGCAAATGCTAAAAGCATTTGCTTCATATTGAGTGAATAAAAGTTTGCTTTTACTTATAAGCATTTGCTACTCAGTTTTAAGCAAATGCTTAAATTTTACGGAAGAAAGCTCTTTGCAACTCTTCCTTCACTTGTTTTTGTTTACATTTAAAGTTTTACATAGTTGAATTTCAAACTAAAAACGTAAATATATTGGGTAATATTTTTTAACAAGTTAATTAATAATTTTTTAAAGCTATTTCTTTTATAACTGAATTCGATAATATCACAAATCATGGGTGTATTTTTATTCAATTAGTTATAGTAATTTTATCCAGTCATTTGCCTTTATAGTGATTTTGGACGCCACAAATATTTCTATCTTACATCACTTAAGTACCTTAAAAATATTTCTATCTTCTGTTTGGAAGACAGTACCCCGCCACGTCTCTCTTGATATTCTACGAGTAACAGATTTGAAATATAGGTACTTAACATTTTCTTCAGAGAAACGATATAAATTTTTATAACGTTGAAACTTTTCTCGTATTTTTTAACCTTTCGTGTCACCATAAATTACCATATTTATATTTAGGGTCAATCATCATGAAAATAGAGTACTTGGAAATATTTTAGCAAGCCCTTTACCTCACTTAAAAAAGTTTAAGCATATGCTTAAAGCATTAAGCAAAAGCTCGGTTTTATTCACACAATTTTAAGCAAATGCTTAAGAAAATTCCTAAAAATAAGCAAATGCTTATTCTTTCTAGCAAAAGCAAATGCTATTTTTTTTATTCACCCCAAATTAAGCATTTGCTTAAAAAGTGAGGGAAATCTTAAGCATAAGCATTTGCTTATTTTTTATTCACTCGACCCAATGTTCCATCACATTCAAATTTCCCTTCACTGGTACAGCCGAGTTCCAATAGTGTTCCACGTAATTCCAAATCTTGCCAATCTTGGGGCGCTACGTAAGTTTTGCCCCGATATAACCAAAGTACAAAAGATTTATTCGGGCATAGGAGATCACCAAATAAGTCTGCGATAGCAGATAATTACGTTATTGTTTCACTAGTTAAAAATTAAAGTATGCCCTGCTAGATACTTCCCATGCAATTCTTATGAGGGATAAACAGAGTAGTGTTTGGAAAAAAAACTTTGCACAATTGTCTTTTTAATTATCCGTAGAAATTGGTTCATACGAAGGTTCCACCTTTTAGTTGGTGTATAAAAGACAATGATAGATTTAAAAAATAGTGGAGTTATATGCTGTGCACACAAAAATAATACTCTTATTTGACAGAGACACTTTTTGGTTAGCTTCCTTATGCAGCCATGAATATCATTGGTCATTATATATTCTAGCTACCAAGAAGATGAAATCTAGCTCCCAAATGCTAAAATAAAGTGGCAACACTGAAAATACCAATTGAATAACGAAATTCGTGCGAAGCAACTGGAAGCAACAAAGCAACTGATGAGTACGGCTGACACGAGGCACAATAGTTGGGATGGTACTTCTTGAGAATGAAGTGGTAAGCATATATGTGTTTAGAAGTTATCTACTTTTCCTTGCTGAAATAAGATATTTCTAAATTTTTCTTTAGTTCCTTAGCGAATTGACGCGAATGTTTCAACGTTCAAAGATAAAAGGAAGTGTGACAGTGACAATGAAAAGATGTAAGTTCATTCTTTGCTCCGTATTTACTCGCATACTTTTACTTGAAAGATATGCATTACATAGTAGAACAAAAATTATATCTCAATGCAATCATTCGTTTTAACGGTTTAAACATATGGTGTATACTTTCTCGCAGATGATGGCAGACAGGTACCAATCCCTAATAGGATACCAACAGAATATTTGTGTTTAATGCGAGCCACATTAAGAAATAAAAAAATAAGCACTGTGGTAAGTTGCCTTTAAAGAAATCTTGAAATTAAAACGCATTCATTCATTGAATTTAGCTTAAGATTATGGGAAGAATGGTAAACTTTCTCTCCGAAATTGAATGTCTCACGTACATCTGCTTAATACTGTCATGATCACTTTTTTTAACATGGTTGTAAAGGTTGGAATATCGCACAAAAAAGCTTTTCCTCATCCGAAATGGATAAATTTCACAAAGTTGAACCGAACGTGAATAGTTGCAAGCTTAAAGCCGTTTCAGTTGCTTCATGACAATACGATTTTTAATATGAATATAGCCTTTGCAATTGCCTCTGTTATCATTTGATACAGTTTCTTTCACCTTAACCTTAGATTCGTAAAATTGGACATTTAGTATGGAAATGTAAATATGTAATCAAGTGTATAAAGCATATGCTACTAAGAATTTGTTCTTTTTTATTTTTGCAGGTTCATCCAAAGGATGTGAACAAATTTCAACAAGCTTATTGCAATCTTTTGAAAGGAAATCTTGATGGTCTAAAGAAGCTGAAGAAGTCCAAGAAAAAGTCTAAAGCAACACAGTAAAATAACTGTGATAATGACATTTGTGTTTCTAAAAATTATGGGAAAATATTAAGTGGTGGTATTAAAGTGTAATCTCAGTCTGTATGAGTAGAGGATGTAAATAATATGTATTGAGTAAGAGCTATTATGCCCATATAGACAATTTAAATTTCATTTTCTATGAACACATTTGACTAAAGAGAACAAGTTGTTCACGATTTTTTGATCACATAGAACGTTCTTCCTCTCATTTAATGCTTTTCAAATTGATCCTACCTTTCCTATTAATAATAATAATTATTATTGTAGTTAGGGAGGTATTATTAGTGAAAACTGAAGACTTACCTACGAGATGCATATTATGGCAAAAGTTATGGGTTGGTTTGTATGTGATTTTTTATTGTGCCTGGAAAAGTGTTAAATAAGTTTTTGTTTTATAAACATATTCGAGACAGTTATAGTAATAATGTTTTCATTTAAGACTTTTATCCTTTCGTATTTTTATGAACTTGACCAAGTTTTATTTCCTTGCTCTTGTTAATATTTGAAGCACATCATTTTGAAAATCTAATTATATTTCCCTCCAACCTTTAGTCCATCTGTTGCTTTTTATTTAATATACAAAATCTCTCTCACATCATCATAGCAAGTGCTGATAAATGGTCTTTCATCATCTCACAAGAAAATCTTGAGTGTCTTAAATGTTTACTCTCAAAGCTGAATCTACAACTATGTGATTTTTAAATAATTAAATGTGAAATTTCTATTTATTACCAGAAAATATTGTCCTGTTATAAATTTAAAAGGCTAAAAATTAAGAAAATTAGTACATTTAAATCTTTTGGTGTCTTATTTTTGCTGACAAAAATAATGCAATAACCCATGCACAGGAATTTATCCAATGATAATGGAATAATTGATGAATTTTTTATGCTGATGATAACAAATAATAGGTTGAATTCACATGACGAACTTCCAATGCACTTGCTCTTTGCTCCACAAAATAAATTAGGTATAAGTTGTATATTACACTTTGCCCTCCTATTATTATAACATTCACTAAAAAGTGGTTTTGTTTTATAATACCATAAATTCTGATAACATGGATTATGGTTTGCATTAACCCTTCTCATCCATGTGGAACATGTCTTGGTAAATTTATTCATTGTTGACTGCATAGAACTCATCCCGGAGGGTCCCAAGTCAATTCTGAGCAAATTAGTTTTTTTCCATTGCAGAAATTGTGATATTTTTTTGCACTTTAGAAGGCCTGCCACTTGATATAGTGTGTGACAATAAAATAATTCCTAACCAGACCTATGTCACCTTAGTTGCATCAGAATTATCTGTTCTAAGTAAAGAATCTCCAGATTAGAGTCCCTCTGCAGTAGACATGTTATTTTAATTTGCAAATAAACAGGTCTTTGAAAAATATCACTGGCATTCAGTTCTGAGTTGTCTGTCCGATACTAAGCATCAATCACTCTCTCTTAACTTTTGCTTTGGGAGTTTTAGTATTTTATTTTTCAAATTGATTTTCAAACAGTTTTACAAAGTTTTTTCTATCTAATGTTTTCCAATTAATTCAACCGTTGAAGGCGTGATGTGGTGGAATAATTCCATATTGAATAAAATCAATAATGTTTTCCATTTGGATTTTATCTCAAGAAATGCATTTTAATATGAAATGATGCAATTTATATGAACATGGCATTAAATATCTGGCCATCAGGAGCTACATATTGGAGTTGACTCCATCTTTTAATGGTTAACGAAGTTTGGTTGGGCTTGGGATGCAAGATTTCTGGGCAATGAGTGCGTGTATATTTTCCAGTGAATCAGCATTTTGGGCTATTATCATTCTGAAGGGACATTTTGGAGGGCCCAAGTGCTTTCTTTATAAACTTATAATATAAAATCAGAAAACAACACTATTCACCAAAAAAATCTATGCAGCTGGTCTTAGGGCACGGAAAAAACTGAAGCTCAGCCTTGAATGCTAAAACAGTTTGTTGTTTTATTAAATGAGCTAGAATGTGAGCTGCTTATTTATGGTAGGCTTGATGTAAGAATGATTAATATCCTAAGCTGTTTAAATATCTTTTGCCTCATTTGCAATATTGTATGCCATCAAATAACTTGGAAAAGGATAACTGACTGTTCACTTGTGGTTTTTTCATTGATAGATTGTATTTATGCTCTTTGCTTCTCTTAAATTCTTTTCTTAATACTTTTACATTAATTTCCATAATTACTTTTGTGTATTTTTATACATACCATGGCTATCCCCATGAAGACATTCAGGATTGCACTAACTTAAGAATCAAAGGTTGATATTATTCAATGGTAAGATAGTGGAGAGACTGCTGCATCACTTGGGCATTTATATAACATGAATGAATCGAGCATAATTTCAAATGCTGAAAAATTAAATCTATAGCTCACTCATGCTCAAGAGGTTTGGAATATGATCAACTTTTTGCTGTGCAATGCTAGGTTCACAAAGCACTTCACTTTATCAGGATGCATTACCGTTTTATAGGAGGGGCAGTGTTCATTAATAACAGTCCATTCGCCATTTAGATAAAAGAAAAATTAACAGGTAATGTTTCATTTCTTTGTATGACATTAAAATGAATAAAACTACAAAAATAACTTTACACAAGTAAAGCCACCTGAAAATCATTGAATTTAAAGGATTGAAGATTTGGGTCTATAACTATACATATAGTAACTCACAACATGCTGGTCCAGCCAGGTTTAATGGGAAATGCTTAGATAAGTTTAGTGTTGTTCATAGGTGTAACAAGGGGGGATCCAGTGGACCCCCCCATGGTTCCTCAAGGGGTGCCGAACTTGCAAAACGCTGGGCACCTGTACTGTATGCCTTAAGTTTCCCCATGATATAGGGTTCTTATAACCATGATTGATTTAGCGAATGGCATGTGCAGTGTCGTGATGCAATTTAAAAACCTCGAACGATTGGAAGGTGAAATGATATTATTCTGATTTGACGAGGACTATAACTTTTTCTCCACTCATCTCGTCTGATTTTTTTTTCTTAGAGCAACTTCTGCACACGTCTACAATGTTCCCTAAAAAATTAAACTGCCACTTCGTACCACCTTGCAAACTATAATAAATCTGACCCTGGGTGCAGTACAGTGGGCCAGATTACCTGAAAAGTTGGCCAAAAATCCAATTTTCATCTGATTTACATAAAAATTCATATCTGGTGGTTTTAGGGGTCGGTCATTTCGAATATGATATGAAAAATAGGAAATTCAAACTGTCTGAACCAATATTTAACAGAAATTGTAACAACAATGCAGACAATACTTATAGCCATAGTGTGCATTTTGACGCAAATCAGACAACATTTTAGAAGAAGTCTGCCGTATTGGATCCACCATTTTGAATTTCATATTGTTGTTGATATTATATTTGAAATCAGCAACCCCTAAAAATGCCAGGTACGTACGTATAAGTTAACTTATGCTTACGGAGAAATTCCATAAAAAAGTCCACCATATTGGTTCAGCTATTTTGAATTTCCTACTTTTCATATATTCGAAATGAGAGACTCCTAAAACCGCCCTATGTGAATTTTCATGCAAATCAGAAGAAAATTGGATTTTTGGCCATCTTTTCGGGTGATCTGGCCCACTATGGCAGGGGAGGGGCTCAGCAGGGCTTGGGGGCGCCAAAAGGCTCTCGAACCTCCCTGGAAAAAACCGGTTATGCCTATGGTGTTTTTCTTTATAGTAAAGAGACTGGCAGGGGGGGTCCACGAGGTCTGAACCCCCCTTAAGAAGTAATACAAAAGTTAATAAATTAATTAACCATATGCTAATAGTTCAGCCACTTTAAAGTTTACTACTCTAGCCCGTTTCTTATTTTAAGTAGCGAGGGCACACCCTGCATCTTTTACAGTGGTGATTCTGGAAAAAAGGGGATTTGTGAAAGACATGATGCACCTCACTTTTCGAAAAAGCAGAGGAGATTGATTGAGGTTCAAGGGTGATCTAAGGAGAAAGGTCTCATTCCGAGAAAAAGACCCAAGAGTGGTGGAGGGAGGGGTAAACATGAAAAGGGCATGACATTGGGACAAGGGTATGAAGCAAATTATTTACAGTATGTTGTCGCAAGGCAGAAGTTTGCCGTGGGAATAATCACATAAGTATATGCACTATCCACACATCTGGTGTTCTACTGTTTCATGCCAGAATTTTCTCTAAATCTCTGTCAGTCTGTCGCAAGGACTTTGATGGAGTGGAGGCTTACTCCATGCATTTTAGTGACAGTTGAAAATTATACAGTGCTACAGCAAAATATTAGTTTGAAAAAAATACAAAAAATAGTGAGATAATCAAGAAAATATTACATCAGGTGCATATCTTAACTCTTTAGTTAATGAACTTTAGTGAATCCATTTTATATATGATGACGACTCATTTATAGGAGGAATGACGAAAGGAGTTTCTGCAGTCTCCAACTGAAGATTTCTTCGAAGGAGATTTGGAAATCCTCTGGTAAGTGAAAAAGTTTTTTAACCTTGGCAATAAGTCTTCTATGCTGCCTTATTGTTTTTGCCTGCATTTGAGCTGAGTCCTTCACCTTTTTTCCAAAAAAGTAGTAGTAGTCGTTTCATATTGAAGAATGAAGTGTCATGCCTGGCAATACATGGGATAAGTATGTCTGAGCATCAGAAAGAGGAATTTCAAGCCTCCTACGTTACACGGAAAATGAATCATTGTAAAGTGAGGACTTACTGTGTAAACTTGTATAAGATATAGTTGGTCATCCCTCTACTGCTTATACTGTTGTGTTGTTGGTCTTTTTATTTCTTTCTTTGTTCATAGCTGTAAACACCTTATTGCCCATAGTTCTATTGTTCGCTTCTATTGTTCATTCATTGCTGACCACTTTTGTTTGTCGTATTTCAAAGTAACACATTTTTGGGGTTCAGAACGAGCAAAAAAAAGAATAATTTGTTAAAATTATTTTCACAAATTTCCCAGGAAAGATTGTATAAAGATAAATAATTGTGAAAACACATCACCTTCAAATGATTGCACCCCAAATTCAGGTGATAGATATGGGAGTGTATCTGAAAGAAATTCAATTCCTAAACTCAATGATTGGGATTCTTTGGAATTACAAAATGATGATATTGGTTTTTATTTTGACAAAGTTGCTTTATTGACACCTCATGAAAAATTAGAAGCAATCAGACTGTTAAAAATTCCAGATGTGACTTATAAATTTCCCACAAAAGGACCAAAAAATTTGAAATTTCAGAGAAGCTGGTTTGATAGATTTCACTGGTTGTCCTATTCGAAGAGTCTTGATGGTGCTTTTTGTAAGTACTGTTTATTTTTTTCTACAAATGATCAAACAAGAAGTAAGCAAGAATTAGGGCAGTTAGCAGCTAATCATAAATTTGATACATGGAAGCATGGACTTGAACGTTTTCGTTCACATAATGATGCCTCTTATCACAAAGCATGCATCGTAATAGCCACAACTCTATCAAAAATTGCAAGTAACGAAATCATTCCAGTAAATTTACAAATAGACCATGAGCACCATAGACACGTAGAGACTAACAGAAACTTGTTAATTCCAATAATTGAGACTCATATTATGTGAAAGACAGAGAAATCCATTGAGAGGGCATAGAACCACGTGAGAATGATGGCAATTTTCGATCTCTTATTAGATTTTGGGCTAGATACAATGCAAATTTTAAATCAAGATTAACAATGACCCCAAGAAATGCTTCCCATATTAGTACTCAATTTCAAAACGATATTATTGAAATAGTCGGAAGTTATATAATGGAGCAAATAGTAAAAGAAGTTAATGAAGCACCATGCTTCATGTTGCTGGCTGATGAAACCGCTGATATTGCCGGCATTGAGCAGCTCTCGCTGTGTATTCGATATCCGATGTTCAAAAATAACGAGCCAAAAATGTGTGAAAAGTTTGTAAAATTTGCACCAGCTCCAGATGTTACTGCAGAAGGGCTAGCAAACAATATGTTAAGAACTTGATCAATACTTGGAATTAATCTGAAGAAACTTCATGGTCAAGGATATGATGACGCATCAGTTATGAGCGATATTGTCAATGGAGTTAAAACAAAAATCAATGAAAAATTTCCTAATGCACTCTACATCCACTGTTCAAGCCATATTCTCAACTTAGCGACTAGTAGTGCCTGATTAAGCAGTGTTTGACTCTTTTGGGGGATCTTTATGATTTTTTAACACCAAAAAAACAACTAACATTGATTGCATTGATCAAAGAAGTTTGCCCAGAGACAAAGTCACTTTATTCTCCAAAGACCTTACAAAAGAAGGTATAGGATTCGTCAAATACATATATACAACAAAAAAAGAAAAACTTACAAATTTGTGTGCCACTAGCTGGATTGAACATCATAACTCAGTTTCAATGTTTTTAGAGCTGCAAGATGCTATAATTAATGCATTGGAAACAGTAGTAAATTGGACGAGTTGTATTGCCTCATCAAAAGCACAGCAATTTTTATATGCCATTAAAAACTTGCAAACTAATTTTAGTATATATGCTTTGTTTAAATCATATTTTCACTTATAGACTAATTCTCTGTCGATATTTGCAATCGAGAAATAGAGCCTTAAATGAAGCAATGAGTGCTGCTGATGATCTTATTTCAATATTAAGTAGAATAAAAAATGATACGACAGAATTTGAAAACCTTCAGAAGCTGTTGGAATTGCACAGAAATATGATTTTCCAATTTGAGTTGAAGGCTTTCGTAGCGTTGCTGAATGCTGGTGGCGGTTTTCGGGTTTCGCTGCGTTGGCGGCATTTCTGGCTCTCGACGTTTCGCAGACGTTGCAGTCTGCATCTTCAGGAGATGAAGTGAGATCCGATGGTAGGGATCTGACTTTTATATTCACTCGTGCCTTCCTAGTTTAACCGTTGTCCATCGCTGATTGACTCGTTCGAGTTGCTCCAACGTATTTTTCTTCCCTTTCACTTTTCCGTTGGAAGAGTCGCTTCCATGTTGCGCTGATGTGCAAACCGTCGTCCCGGTTGAAATTGACTGGATGTTTTTCGATCTCAATAGCTTCGCGAATTAACCTCGGAAAATATCGATCTTCTTTCGCGAGCAATTTCGTTTCTTCGAGCGTGATTTTATGTCCCGGGCCGGAGGTGAAGTGCTCCGCTATGGCCGACTCCCTCCATTTCTTGTTCGTCATGGCCCGTTTATGTTCGGCTAAGCGACAGCGAATGGATCGTCCTGTTTGTCCGACGTATACGTGTCCGCAGCTGCATGGAATCCTGTAGACTCCTTCAGATGTTAGCGGGTCGAGTGCATCTTTCGCAGACGGAAGTTCTTCTTTTATTTTTCTTAGCGTGTTAAAACGGACGACGATATTTTCTTTTCGTAGAATCCTGGCTATGCGTTCTGATGTCCCGGCGATGAAGGGAATTTTTGCGTAGGCTGTGGGTTTTGGTCGTTCCACCGAAGGTTTTTGTTTCGGTTTTATATTCCGCCGGATGAATGGGTGACTATAGCCATTATTCATGAGTGCCCTTCTTATATGCTCTCCTTCGTCTTTTAGGGACTCGGGATCGGAAATCGTCTTTGCTCGGTGCATCAGGGTCTTGATTATTGATGCCTTCTGCTGAGGATGGTGATGAGAGGCAGCATGCAGGTAACGATCAGTGTGCGTCTTTTTCCGAAATACGCTGTGTCCAAGGCTTCCGTCAGGTCTCTTCTTCACCATGACGTCGAGAAATGGTAGGGTGCCGTTCTCTTCGACTTCCATGGTGAAGTGGATGGCCGGGTGGACTTGGTTGAGTAGACGGTGGAACTCGTGAAGTTTATTTGTCCCATGGGGCCAAATGACGAATGTGTCATCCACGTAACGCAGCCAGCATGAAGGACGAGGACCACATGATGATAGCGCCTTAGACTCGAAACGCTCCATATACAGATTGGCTATGACGGGGGAGAGAGGACAGCCCATAGCTGCTCCTTCCTTCTGCTCGTAAAACTGTACGTTCCACAGGAAGTAGTTGTTGGTGAGGCAGAATTCTGTTAAATCCGGATAGTCTGCCGGAAGTCCATGATGTATAAGCTCCTTCAAGATCTCGATGGAGTCCTTTATGGGGGAACTTTAGTGAAGAGTGAGGTCACGTCAAAGCTTACTAGAATATCGTTCTCCGATACTTTCATTTCGTTTAGCCTTTCTATGAAATGTGCTGAATTCTTCACGTGCGACTCCGTTCCGCCTACGTACGTCTGTAAGCTGCGTGCGAGGTATTTTGACAGCCGATATGTTGGGGAGCCGATGGCGCTGACGATGGGTCTCAGGGGAACGTCGTTCTTGTGTATTTTTGGTAACCCATACAAGTCGTGGAGGCCTGGATGATGACGGCAGTAGGTTCCGTTGGTCTTCAATAGTTACCTGCATTAATAAATAAATTAAAATTTTTGAGATATTGAGTGAAAAACATTCTTAAAAATTGAAATTTTTCGCTAATGAGGGAGGTATGACAAGACCTGAACAAATGATAATTTGATGGTGTAATTTCAGGAAAATAGGGAGTGCATCCCACTTAAACTCCCTTAATTTTTCCTAGGTGTTTATTGCAAAATACGGTCATATGCTGTAATGGTGGAAAACTATTCACTAGAGCTGGATGTTTCCAGGAAATTTCCTGTTTCAGTTTCTCAAGTTGGATGTAATACTTCTCTGCATTCATAGATTCATTGGAGCTTAGCAGCTCATAGTAGAGAATTCCCTTGAAATGCCACCAAATGCAGAGCTTCACCTTTTTTGGGTACAATGCTAACTTTGCATAGTGACCACTTGTTTTCTCTCCCCATTGCTGTAAAGTAACCAATTTCCATCTCCTGTCACTGCTCCTTCCAAAAAAGGCTCCTTTTTCATATGCCCGAGTAAGGAAACACATGCAAAAACTAATTAATTAATTAAATTCTTTTTTGTGAGCAGAAGTGAGACCCAAACATCATATTTACTGACCATAACTGTATTATTCAGATGGTTAAACAAACTCAATTTCAATATTCCCAGTCTGCATCCTCATTTGATGACTTCTTTGGAAGGGACATTAAGCAGTTGGCCCCCTTGGTACTCTTCATAAAGAGTAGGCTAATAATAGTTCAAGAGGTTGATTTGCCAGAAATTCCATACAAACGAACAAAAAAACTTCACAAATAATGACATGATATTTTACTAAAATTCTCTGCTGAATATCTGATATATACCTAGATCTAACAGTCCTGTTATCATAGCATGGAGACCTACAATCTTGCAAAGGAATGTTGTCAGACTACAATTTCTTCTTGATTACTTCTTTGATGCTGGCTGCATTTTTGCCATGGATTTGGATAAACCCAACAAATGACTCTTTTAATGCAACCATCCTGTTAACAAAATCCACATCATATACCTGATAACCTCAGACATTTTCTCTCAATGCCCTAAACCAGAAGTTAAAGAAAATCCCATAGTATTTATATATTGATGAAAATGCTGAGCTGTCAATCAAAAACACAAATTACAAATAAATACCGCATTACTGTGAAAGTTGCTAAAAGTAGATAGAAACATGTTGAGATGAACTGTCCCATTCACATTACTCCCTCATAATTCACAATATACTTAAGATTTAAACAAATGATACGACCCTTTTAAAATAATACTGGTGCTGACACAAGACAGTCGAATATAACACAATGGTAACGTGACAGGCAAAATGTTTACAAATATATTAGAATCAAATAATACATAACAGAAATGTACAAGAGAAATACTCAATATGATTGTTCTCTTTGAAGGCATGATAAATGATACGAAAATTGCACTTGGATGGAGAAGGAAATCTCGCCGGCTGTGGTGCCTTGTCTCGACTTCCTCGCCAGTGGTCTGCAAAAGAGAATAAAAAGTTCGTGCTTTGCTAGAGTTCGAACACAAAAACTTCTGGAGAACACGAAAAACTGTAGGAGGCTAAAATGCTGCAATGTAGCGAAGTGGTTGAGATGCTTTCTAAAACCCTTCTTAATAAGTTAACATGAAAGTGAAAATAATGATTGCTGACTGATTACTTACTTACCCTGAGGCTGGCAAATTATGTAGTAGGAATCCAAGTCATCAAATGTTTTTTGTTTTGATGGGCTCCTACGTCGTAAACTACATTAATTATTATTCAGTACATTATTTTGAGGGATAAATATTAATGATCAATAATACTGGTCATAACCTAGAAATCCTCTAAATAAAGTCCAAAACAACATAACATATTTTTCAACATATAAGACGCACTTTTTTCCAAAAAAATGTCTCCCAAAATAAGCCTGCATCTTATACACCAAAGGTAAGATTATTACTGTTCTCAAAACTGACACTAACGAACACACTCATCTCCAAAATGAAATAATTTGCAGTCATTTGTTGCAAAAACATTAAAATATACATCTAATACATATATTAAAGAGAATTCTGTCCTTCTTTCTGTGTGTTTGCACAGTTGCAGCACATTTTTCATTTGCATTTTAAAATCACTTAGAATTGCGATATGAATATGGGACTTGCACCAAACAACGCCTAAAAGAACGGATATTCTTATATATTTTGAATGCATTTTAATCAAAAGGGAAGTAACGATGGCTTAATTTGAATGATAGGTTTGTTTACTGCACCATTAATATTTTAATTAGCTTTTTGTTTTGTTTACCTTGATGACAAAAGAACTAAATAAGTAGCTTTTTTAATTCACACATTTTTTGTAATCACTATAAATGCACCGGCCATGCATCAAATATCTTGTTTAATTATTGAAAGAAATTAATCATAATCATTGTCAATATAGTAATTTGCTTTAAACTCCCCAATAACATTTGCAAATGAAAATATATTTTCAATGTATGCGTGAAGTATCTTCCTATTTGAAATGTTGAGTTGTCCATCATTACAATGCATTGGAGTCATTTCTGACTTCAAGTTTTTACGCTACATGTTTAGGGGCCATCCTTAAATGATGTCACGCTTAAGGGGGAGGGGGGGGGGTCTGGGAATATGTGACATTTTGTGACAAGGGGGGGGGGGGGGGGGGGGGGGGGAGTATATGTAAAACAATGTGATGTCACAAATAAGTAAAGATTTTTGCCAAGATCTTGTGCTTTATTTCCTTAATTTTCTTGAAGTGACATTCACTAACTTTTATTTATTCTCCGTTTGACTCATCTTTCCTGCCATTGGCCCTCTGGTGGAAACTTGTAAATAACAGTTGAAAAACATAATGCAAAACTAAACCTCACAGAAAACTCCAATAACTATTATATTAAGCTGTATACTTAATTATCAGCTTAAGTTGTTATTGTGTTGGTGTTCTAGTCCTCCTCTATGTTCTAGTCTCCTTGACTGCTATTGAGCTGGCGGCACGCCCCGACATTGACTACTCTGACCAACCTCCTACCCAGGCGTCATCCCACCTATATACCACCCCAAATGTGGTGAGCCAATCGCTGGCCGAGATGGCATAGGGAGGTAGGATGGTCCGGGAAGGACGATCAGCCAAATTGGTCGCTGTCGGAACGTACCGCCAGGTCATCTTACGTGACGAATCCTTTATTAGTAGCATAAGCAAAGCAATATACATATCACATGAAAATAGTAATCCAGAGCCTTTTTGGACTGCGGCTAATACAGCCATATTGTCAGTATATACATTAATGTTTGAATACATGGGAGCATTTTTACACATGGACACAGCGGCCATTAATGCAGCTAGACCCTCGGCCCAATATATTGGCATTTCATCGTTCAAGGATAAAATTTGACACAATTGCAAGGGCCGGCACACCCATGCCACTTGCCATGGCGTCGCGTCACAATGGCAATCAAACACTGCAGACCAGTTTGCAAACAACCGAATCTTCTTGAATACGTCTTTCATTTTTAGCAATTGAAGTCTGTTAACTCTAGTTATATACAAAAAATCTTCCTTTCTTAAGGGACTGTGTGACAACTTTGTGACATGGGAGGGGGGGTGAAGCTCTATGTGACACTTTGTGACAGAGGGGGGAGGGGGGGGGTCAAAAATCCCAAAAATGCTGTGACATCATTTAAGGATGGCCCCTTATTTGTTTTAAATTTACATGAAACTTTCCTCATAAATTTTCAATTGGTTTTTGTCCTTCATAATTTTGTTTCATTGTGTAAGCTGTGTAAATGCACCTGAAAGCCCGAGTCCAATAAGGCAAAAATCCAAGATCAACAATGCCAACTACCATAGTAACCTCATTATGAAATGTTGAAATATCGGAAAAAATTGAATATAAAATTAAAATATGAGGGAGGAGAATGGAAAAGAGAAAAGGAGGAAGAATGGGAAGTGCCTTAAATTTAATATTTAATCTATGCATACCCATCATATTGACAGGCTTTTATACTGGTTATTAATAGTGAAAATTTGTTTATATATACAGTAATACCTTATGCAACATGAATTCCAACAATGCATTTTCATTATTGCACTTTATTACATGTCTGCTTGCAAAAATTACAATTTCAGTGTTTTTGATGTTAGTCATATGTTTTACTTCCTAATGGGCCCATTAAATAGAGCAATTAATGCCACGGAACATTATAATTGCGGTAGATATGATAAAAATTTTGCAAATACCTAGGATAAATATTGGTGAAAAGATATGCCTATGCAGGCTCTTACAGCCCTTTACAAGGAGAACTACAGGGATTTGCAACGAAAAACGAAGCAAACATCCATAACAAGTTTTTTTAAAGAATATTGCAACTACACCTTCCTCTGCAGACTCCTGTAAGTCCCCTTCCCAGAAAGATCTTCAGGAGGATCCTACATCTCTCTAATCCATCCTCCTGTATACCCACCCTTGTCATTATCTTCTCAATAATGTCATTGTCGGTGAGTTAAATGTTTTTTTTTCATTTTATTGTTTATTTATCTTTCATATAACACACATCCAGTGTGTTTATATTTATTTTTATTATAATAAACATGGTTACAAGTTAATTCTTATTGATAATGAATGTTCGCCTTTATTTCTGTAAGAAAGGTTCCCCTAACCCTCTTTTTATCATAAAGCTTTGGTCTTAAAATTTGAAGTTTTGATATTCGCAGCGATTTCCAGGAATGGATCCCCCATGATTATCAAGGGTTTATTGTATTAGGAATGCAGGAATATTATCAGATCCAGAGGGGAAGTTGGTTTTTAAGCCTCTTAGCATGGTTTGCACAGCCATGACTTTATTAGGTTGCTACATAAGTAATGTCTTTTTTTAACAATTTTATAAAAGGAAGAATTAGCTTTATTTATTTGAACATTAATCAACCACATAGGCACCCTCTTTTTCAATAACATAGTTTCATCTATGTGGCAGTTTTTCAATGCCTTGCTAGCAACAGTTAGTCAGCTTTGAATCAAAGAATGCACTGAGGTCAGAAGTCACCTCATCAAAGTTCTTCTATTGTTTTTATTTAGATGATGTTGTAGGGATCAAAACAGATAAAAGTCAGATGGCGCAAGATCAGCTATGAATGGAGAGTATGGTAGGACTTCCCATTTGAACTCTCGGATGTTCTGCTGTTTGACCTTTGCAACATGGGGTCATGCATTGTCGTACAGAAGAATGAAACCCTTCCAATACACCCGAGCAGGCCACTTAAATGCTCAAATTGTTGACAGTAAAGCTTGGAGGTGATATTCTAATTTGAATCCAAAAGCTCAAAATGAAATACACCTCTTATATCCCACCAAATGCACAGCATGATCTTATTAGGGTGCAGACTACCTTTTGGGGTCTGGCACAGCTCCAGCCACTGCCTCTTCAATCAGATGTTCTCATACAGTACCGAATTCTCGTCCCGTCACAATTTACTCCAGAAATGGCATAGGATTGTTGAGCATGTAGGAAGGTGCATACTGAGACATGTTGCAGTAGGTTGTCTTTTGACAGTTAATGTGAAACCCATACGCCATGCTTATTGACTTTGCCGAGCTTCCAAAGGTATCTGTAAACAGTAATTTGTGAACAATTGTGCTTATTGGTCATTTCTCAAATAGTTTGATGTCAGAATGGGATGATTCAGTGCTGCCAGTTCATTGCCAGCATTTCATCACAGGGACAATTCAGCGCAGGCCGTTTCAGTGCAAGCCATTTCATCATAAGCAGATAAATTATTATTCTATTTCTTTATAGATGCAGTCACATTTAAACATGCTATCTTAAATTAGAAATAAATTCTTTTATTGCTTTAGATGAAATTATTTGAATAATACTCCAACCTGCCCCCCCTCCCCCAGGGTTGGGTAAGTTAGTGAGTTTTATTGTTTCTTCACACATTCACTGTCCTGCTCCCCAAGGGGAAAATATTTCACAATATGTCCTCATTAAGTATTTTCCGAGTTAAATATATAATTCAAACGAATAATTTTTAACTGCTAAAATTGGAAAATATTGATTAACACATTATTTAAATAATTATATATAAAACAATAAAGGTGTATTTACTTTTAACTGAAGATAGCATGGTATGCTACGTATAAATTCTGCCATATAAATGTAACTGCACGTATAAATGTAACTGTATCTATAAAGAAACAGAATAATAATTTATCTACTTATGATGAAATGGCCTATGCTGAATCGTCCCTGCACTGAAATGCTGGTGATAAACTGGTGGTGATGAAATGGTGTCACTAAAACGTACCAGACCCATTTGACGTGGATCTGATTGCACGAGAACTTGGAGGACATCGATCTTGAAGTCGACTGGTCATCCTAATAGGGTGCTATCACACAGGTTAAAATCGCCTGATCGGAATTTAAGAAACCAACACTTACAAACATTAAGAACGTCACCATAAACATTGCAAATATTTTCAGTGCAATGGTGGCATAATTGCCTTGATTCAACTAATACAGCATACAATGGCAGATACTGAGGTTATTGCTGCTCATGGGTAATTATTCAAAAGAATGAATAATTTAATATAGAACTGGTACTTCTCCGTTAACTGGGCCCACAGATGCTAGCACCGTCGATGACATGAAAGCAGTGAGAAATGGAACTACAATATCATATCTACATAATATGGGAATTTCAAACTAAGGAAAGATGACACTTAGCTTTAAGGGATTCTATGTCCTCCTAGGCCACCGAGGTTTTGTTGGGTTAGTTAGTTTTGGGTTAGTTTCCTGTACACATTGACTTTGTTCCCCCTGTGGCTTCTCCTGTCACTGTTTCAACACACTGCCACCTACAGTATCAGTTCCATTTCTTGCCACTTTCCTGTCATCGATGGCACTAGCATTCATGGGCCCAGTTAATGGAGAAGTACCAAAGAATTTAATTAAATAATTCAGAACTCAATTATAATTTCCTCACATTTCATTGTTGTGGACAATATAATTGTGATACTTTATTATTCTTTTACATTGAACTGTTTACAATGTAAAAAACTGACATTACTAATTTTACAAGCTAATAATAAATATATTACTCAAAAATATTTGAAGAATCAGGCAAGAGAGTGTAAGAACAAGTTGGTCAAATTTGTGCTTTGAAGACCAATGAGAAATGACAAGAGAATAGATTACTTATACTTTTGGCATTGTAGCAGCTGGTGTGACGACATTGTTTTCCCACCTCATGCTTTGATCACTGGGCAAATACACGGCAATTGCTTTTCTCAGCTACCAACTTTGTTTATGGTAGCACATTCCTTGGTAGGACGGTAGCGAGAGAGACGACCAGTCGACGCTGAGTCACCCTTGCGCAAGCATAAGCTTATAGCAAGTCAGCAGTTCTTTCGTTGTGTTATCTCCAATTATTTGTTGTATTTGTTATAGTTGTTCATTATTGTTAATAAACTTGTTATGTTGTTACAAAACCCAGTATGATTATTTACGCACCTACAGCAACATCAGCCTTGTTATCATCTAAAAACAGTGGTTCTCAACCTGTGGGACACACCCCCTAAGGTGGGCATATGAGGATTCCAGGGTTCAAAGCATTTTGGGCCAAAATCAGTTTTCCTCAAATTACTATCTCTCATATGTTTCTAATGCTGCCCAATTTATCCACTTTAACATTTTTTCATTTCTCTTATAACCATTAAAATCGGCCCGAGGGTCCCAATTGTTGGTGCAAATGTGTTTTTTTTAAAGATACCTTAGCAATCAATTGACCGATTTTGATGAATTCTTCACCAATGTTTTGATGAGACACATTTTCGAGACTAAAATGGATAAAATCTACATAGAAGCATGTGGTCCAGAAGGAGTTTGGCTCAAAGCATCCGCCTTGTCCTAAGTGTGTTTATTTAGTGAATTCTTATCTGTTTCATTTCGGTTTTGATGCATAACTCACAGCTGACAATCGAGTGCCATTTTTTGGGTAGTCAGCAATATGTTGTCATTGCCTAAAATAATCCATGTAGCTTTTCATATTATTTCTATTAACGTAATTGCCCGGGCTTTGCCCTGGGTTTAGAGTTTAGAAATTTTCATGCACATATCACTCAGTAATATTTTCATCCAAGCTCAAGGTACTCTCAAGGTAAGTGACCAATTAACCTTTAATTGGTATGAACAAATTAATTATAGACTCATTTGATACCTCCCTCTTTCCCAAGAAATCAAAGTTCTGACACCGAGGTGCATATCCTCAACGTCTCTTTAGTATGAATACCAAATTTTAAATCTCTATGTTTCTTGGTTCAACATTAATATTGGTTGAGGATTCATCAAAATCGATCAATTGGCTGCTGAGATATCTTCAAACAGAATTCTTTTCGTCAAATTCGCTGTAGTATAATCAAATATTAATGTATTTGCTTTGAAATCAGAAAATTATTTTTCCTTATATTGTGGTAGCTCTACTTTTTATATCCATTCTAAACATGTTCATTTTGTTTTGCCATTCTATACCTGCACTACAAACGAAATTTCTTATTGAAATCGGTTCAGCCAATATCTTTAAAATTCACAATTACAGAAAAATTCTAACCTTGATATTGTGGAAGCCCTGTTTAATTGACCCAGTTGACATATACTATTTAGGTTATTTATTTATCTGTTATATATACTATAATGGGTTAAAATCCATGTGGACAGCTCTCTAGAAATGTGTAAATTAAATATTATTTTACCTTAATTGTGCTAGCACTGCTCTTAAGCTTCGCTTTAAAAATCTTGATTTCATAATGGTATTTTGTAAAAACCATATATAAAAAATTCAGTTGACATCTGTTGAGCCAATTCCTTCCAAATCCATAGTTACTGAAAGAGTTTAATTTGTAATTGGATGGCATATTATAACCTTATATATTTTGGGTTCACCCATTAAAATAAATAAATAAACAATGGTAATATTTTCACTTTAAATGGTTTTTATTTCCACTTGTATTTTTCATTTCTCACCACACATCTGGGTAATTCGACTTGCTCGAGCTAATGAATTTATAAAATTCCTGGCTTTACAAGCTCTACCCTCATTATATTCCTTCTATCGCTCCATGTATTTCCCGTAATGGAAAAAATACTTTCTACTTCGGCATTACTAATAGTAATAGATAAAATGTTGTCTACAAGTTTGAGCAATTCATTGAATTCTTTACAATTGGAGAAAATTCCAACACTTTTTGCCAATGGGAACATCAAGTACTTGCGTTTGTGGTAGAAGTTTGTTCAGTAATTGAATCTCACCGTAAAAACTATTTTCATCTAAATCAACTTTCACATATTTTGCCTTATTCAAAAAATCTTCATATTTAAGGTTTTTATTCGAGTCGATAACCGAAAAATATTCAAATGGAGTATTTTCAAAATTATACTAGTTCTTGAGATAGTCAACTGCCCTGCGGTAAACTTTAGTTTCTTCTTTTTAAAACTTTTATTTCCTTGAACAAGTAAATTACTATAAAAAACCCGAAAACTGAGCAGTAAATCCGGAGAGGTGGTAACTTTAGTCCTCATATTTTCGCGTATTCCTCCTGGTTAATTGGAAGTCGTTGCTGTGAGTAAATGATAAGCTTAGACTCTAAAAATTAAATAAAAGTTAAACAATATGGAATACCAAATTCAAAAATTTTCTTGTTAATCCGGACAATTTTACCGTTGACCCGGAGACAACTGCCAAAACCCGGAGCCTCCAGATCAACCTCGGAGAGGTGGCAGCTCTATCCTTCATTGTAAGTGCCCCATATATTATAAATTCAATCCTACATGATAACATAACTCAGATTCACAATTTCTGCGAAAAAGAAAACAATTGGTAACCAATATTCTATTCTTTCTTGTTTAACTATTTATCGCGCTTCATTTGTTGCTTGGCGGCAATTTCTCCAGAGTAGCATACTCGTCTTTGTATATTTATTTGGAAATCGTAATTCATTAAAGTGCCATTATGGACCCAAATGAGGCAGTTTTGAAGTATTTAAGAGATCAAAATAGACCGTACAGCGCGAATGACATTTTCACAAATATGCACAAGGAGTACGGAAAATCTGCAATCCAAAAATCTCTTGATGCTCTCGTTCTGGTAGGATGATGTGCTATCATTTCTTTTTTTTATGTATAAGGAATTGTCTTTATTTAAATGCATAAAATGAATTACTTTGTGAGAATTTATACAAAGGTTATCTTTCGATGTATTTTTAGGATAATTTAGTGAGGGAAAAGACCTACGGAAAGCAGAAAGTTTACGCTTTTAACCAAAGCAGTGCAAATGCGAGTGCCCCAGATCTTGAAATACAGGATATTGACGGCGAAATAAATAGAGTAACAGCAGAACTAACCAGAGTGGAAAAACAGATCAAAGAATCGGAAAGTACTTTACATGACCTCAAATCAAGTTTAACTACAGCTGAAGCAGAAAAGGAGCTTTCCAAAGTAAATTCTGTTTAAATAATTGCCCATTCTAGTACTGTGAAATAATTTATTGGTGTTAATAATACATTTAATTGGATGGCAAGTTCTTCGATTCAATGTTTCATAAATTTACGTTTTTTTAAGTTTTTCAAGTAAAAAAATCATTCAAAATCATCTTTACCAGAAATTTTCAGATAAGCGTATTGAAAAAACCTAAACATATGTCATTGTTAATTTAATTATTTTCCACGGATAAATCTTGGTAACTATATGACATAATGAATTTTTCAATCAAAAATGTTCACGTTTTCTATTTATTATTGTATGATTTTGTTATTTTTCCTTCATACATTATTCAGTCATCTTTAGAATCTTTTTAACCTATACATAAATGTTTTCTGCAGGTTTCTTTGGAGATTGAAAGATTGAAAAGGGAAATTGGAATCTTAAAAGACAACCCTGAAACCATCTCCTCGGCAGAACGTGAGAAGATAATAGCCACTCATGAAAAATTTGTTAAAGAGTGGAGAAAAAGAAAAAGTCAATGCATGCAAATGGTGTCAACAATTATAGAAAATCTACCACAAAGTAAGGTTGCTTTTATGCAAGAATTAGGAGTGGAAACTGATGAAGATGTAAATGTGTCTTTGTCTGAGATGAAGTTGATTCAGTAATGATAATGTATGCATATTGTCTTTATTTATCTTGTATAATTGCAGTATAGGAGCTGGAAAAGTTTATACAGTTCAGCTCCCATATTGTCAGATTTACATTTTATGAAGGATGATCATTTTATTGTCATTGTCCAGACCAGTGGTGCCCAAACTACGGCCTGCAGGCCACATCCAGCCTACCATGAAGAACAATGAAACAAAGTAAAAATAGGAAATTACAAAAACAATATATTTTGCCTTGACTCCACTGTTCCTATAATAGATGAATATATTTAATCAAATAATGTAATACTAACCCAAAACTTAACTCTTAAGTTTCCTTAAATTATTATTTAATTTTATTTTCGACTTTGCGTGGCCTGCAAGGAGGGTGGAAGTGTGTTATGTGGCCTGCAATAAGTGCAACAATGCGTTATGTGCCCTCGAGCCGAAAAGTTTGTGCATCACTAGTCTATACCATCAATTCCTTGAGAAAGTTTTCCTTATCATTATGTATGGTTTACCTAAATAGGAATAAGCTCACGCTTATTAAATAGAAGGTACTATTTAGTTAATTTTTATTGTGATTATTGAAAAATGCCCAAATATAAAAACCTTATCTTTAGCTTTTGAGGACCATAATGACTAATATCATCAATTATTTCAAAAATTTATAGATAAAAAAATTATCTATTTTCTAACAAAATATATATTTAATTATCTGCATTCATTGATAAATACTTTTATCTTATTTTTCTATTTAAAAATTTTCTCAAATCAGCAAAAAAATCCTATGAATATTTGCGTGAACGAAGATTTAAATAAAATATTTACAAAAAGCAAAAATGATTTTTGTTCCCTTTCTGAAAAATCTACTCACAGCATAAGGATAACCAACAAAATATAAGCATAAAAAATCTGATGTGGCCACCACATGACTTTTTCCATATCTGTATTATTTCTAAAAATTCCAAATAGGTTACATGATAATAAATATTTTAAGGAACTGACAAAAATTTAAGACTTTAAAATTAACAGAAATAAACTCAAACCATATCCTTCTGATATTGGATATAGCCACGAAGCTCCAACAAATAAGAAACTATAAAGGGGCATTACTAAGACGTGACTAAGCATCAGTTGTTAACAATAGTTGTCAGATAGTAGCAGCTAAAATATTTAGTTTTTAAGATATCTCTTAAACAATGCATTATATGGGAAAATGTTTGAAACAAAGGTTGTAGAAAATTAAATTTCCTACAACTTTTATCCCTGTACGTTTTGACATATATCAAATATTAAAGCAAAGATTTCAAAATAACGGATAAGTGACAAGAGTAAACACCCACTACCAGTTGACCGATTTTTACCAAAAACTAATCAGTTCTTGTGACTCATAAAAATGTTAAATATAAAATTTCGCATTGACCTGATTAATAGTTTTTTAGTTCGAGCACCTACAAAAGAAACTCATACACAGACATCGAGAAAATTGTGAAAACGTGTTCAGGGGTCCTAAAAACGTGTATTTCCTTTGAAATCTCTAAACCGATTTTTTTCATGAAAACTGCTTTCCCCCGTACTAAGTATGGAGAAAGTAAAAACTGATTGAAGGAAGTAGTAGTTTAAAATTACTTTTGAAGTAGATTAGCCAGATTTCTTTGCATTCAGTGTGATCGCAGTGATCCATAGGTTTTGTCTGTTTCTCTCTATACTATAAAAACGTAATGATGCTGCTGCGTGAGATTCTCCATTTGATTAGCACATAAAAGAGTGTAAGACATCTTTTGTTTGTTTTTTAAAATTACTTATATTCGTCATAGAAATTAGACTTGAATCAAAGTATGTGCAAAAGAACACATTCATTTTCCCATCGTCGATTTTCAAATGCAATTCGAATTGGCTTGGAAAACTGTTTTGGAAATGAAAATTTTGTTTTTTTTGTGAATAAAATATTTCGTTGCCAAGAGCAATCAGCATTGTTGCCATACTCATAAAATTACATAGGACCATATTGGGATAATGGAGGAAGACAAGATAATAGAAGAGAAAGGAAGAAGAGGAGGAAAAGCAGTAGGATTGGTGGGAGGGAGGGTGTAATAGGGTGAGAATGTATGTGGAGAGAGAGGATTTATTAAATCATTGTTTTATAAAGATAATGACAGCTGATCGCATTACAACAATAGAAGAAAGTCCTATAATAGAGAGTGATAATTGGAAGTTCTTTCACCAATGGAGCTGGAGGTAGACGATATTAATTAAAATTTTGCAAATCGACTTTTATTTTTTATGTAAAAATTTTCCCTGTAATTCAATATATTCATGCAAATTTTAAAATTTCTTTATTAAGTCTAGAACTATAGATTAACATACTTTCGCTTGTTTGAAACAAAGTATTCTAAATAAAAATGATTTGCTAAATAACCCTAACAATGGCATAGCATTAATTGTCCATGCTCTTCTCCTAAACCATACTTATCACCATCCAAGCACATACATCAGTGCAGAGCTGGTATGACATATTGCCCTAGGCAAGGTTTGAAAATTACACCTCACACCTACACACAGTACACAATCGAAAGTTTATTCTAATAGTGGATCTACTATTAACGTAAAATGTGAAATAATGTGCAGTAATCATAATACTAATAAATAACAATAATAGACAATCATGAATGTCAATTACTGTATATGCCAGCATATAAATTGACCTCGATTTTTTGGATTGTAAATATGAGACGACATATATTCACTGTATAAGTCAACCCCCCACTTTTTTGCTA
Source organism: Tanypteryx hageni (assembly GCA_028673005.1). Taxonomy (NCBI): domain Eukaryota; kingdom Metazoa; phylum Arthropoda; class Insecta; order Odonata; family Petaluridae; genus Tanypteryx; species Tanypteryx hageni. Next base: position 87,239,641 of record CM054114.1, on the reverse strand, counting down.
AAAAAAACTTCCCATGGTATTTTTACTTGCTCCATATATGAAGTATATTGAGAAAGTGTAATTGCAAATAGATCATTTATATTTTTGAGATTCCGTAATAAAAACAATTTAAAATTTTAATTTTTGCTAACTTAAAAATAATTATCTTAAATCTTCTAAAATAATTGACAGAATATGTAAACAATGGAGCAGATAATTCAATATGGTGATCAACTATGCTGTAAGAGCAAATGTTTTCATAAATATCAATGTTTTTAATGTTATTTAAGGGTCACATTTTATATTCTGCATATATGTCGACCGTAAGTTTTCTGAATTTTTTTGAACTTCCAAGGTCGACTTATACGCCAACATATATGGTATGGTAAATAATATTGAATGATAAAAAGTGAACAAGGTCTCCAAATGTTGTAATTTATATATATAATTGTTTATAAATTTTGGCATTGGTTAATTTGTGCTATGAAGCTCAATTCCATATACATATAAATAAATATGTTTGAAATAAATGCTAGTACAAGGTATGTTATCCTTTTTTTGCTCTTTACTTTGATGGGGCACTTTGACCAATCTCAGGGCAAACTCTCTCCTAATTATGCTAGCGATATACAAGTATGACTTTTTCTAAGATTATTTTCAATATTCTTATAGCTACTTTCAGCACGGGATATAGAGAGAAATTCACATTGCTTCAAATTAGTTATAGACACCTCTGTATCTCTCCACTTCCTGGCAACTACAATATCTGGAATGATACCCATATTCAGAAGAACGTCAATTATCCACATTAATTGGAGCAGTGTGGGAACAGATAATTGAAAATCATGGATAATCCATATGAGTTTATTTTAAGTTATTAACATTTTGTTATAACACTAATGAGATGACATAAGAAGTATCTAGATATATTAACCTTTATCTGCCAAATGTGCTATATGTGTACCAGCAAATGTGATGGCAGTATGCCGACTGGTACACCCGTGTATCGCTTACTTTTGAGGCCGCTCACAGATGTCGTATTTGTCACAGGGACATGAGAGTTAGAGGAAAATGAAGATGAGATGTAGTTCCTTCTTTTCCTCTTCTCCCAATACCAAAGAAAACATTTTTAGGGGAGGGGAACGGTAAATAAACCCTTGAGAGGCTCGTGTCTCAAGCGGTTGGCATTAGCTGTGGGACTCTTTTTCACAACTCAAAATAGATGCAATACAAATCGAAGCTTGTGAAAATACTCGTGCCTTAGTTCCCTTGCTTATTTTCCTTTCTTTATGCATCGACATACACATTCTGCCTTCGTTATTCCTTAGCAGTTAGTGCAATAGAGCAGAAGTAACCTGACGAGTTATTAATTTTCATAGCTTTTTTATTTCTTTAGTGTTTAGATTATATTTTACTTATTTATGAATATTATTTATACATTTATAATTTTCATTTGAAATATATATTTCTGTAAATATTTTACAAAATGACCTCCAATCGTAAGACCATGCACTAGGAAGGGTAAACAAAACCTTAAGTCTGTCTCAAGTGGTAGGCGTTAGCTGTGGGACTCTCTTTCACAACTCATACAGATGCAATAAAAGACGAACCTCGTGACAATACTCATGCCTTAGTTCCCTTGGTTATTCTTCTCTTTATTTATTTAATTCCTTCTCTCTCTCTCTGTAGCTGAAGAAGGAGTAGTTCCGAAAGCTTCTACGTTTGTGATGTTTCTGTGTTTTAGTGTTCTTTTACGTGTGTCGCTTCGACATCCCCGGTGCCTCGCCAACCTGAAGTCGTCTGATTGGTGAGTGTTCACTGGGTTTCCTCATCCCAACACCTTGTTGACATCCATATATATATATATATATATATATATATATATATATAATATATATATATAATATATATATATAATATATATATTATATATATATATTATATATATAATATATATATATATATATATATATATATATATAAGGAAAACAATCACAGACAAATTATAAATGTAAGGTGTGTGACGTAGGATTGTGTGTTGCTCCTTGCTTTGAGGAGTATTACACTAGCCCAACAATCTAGGATACCAGGATCACAATAGCTGTGAAGTGAGTAGGAACCATGCCACCAAAAAGTGAGTAAACGTCTTTGTTTTTCATTTTTCTTTGCTTACAAGCTTATATACCGATATGATAAACCATAACATTTATTTCCTCTACTAAGCAAAAACCATGTCATTCTACAATATATTCATTATAAACTGATTATTATTTGAACATTTTATCACCAATAGATAGTGAGATACAATATTTTTCAAATAGATACAAGAAAAATTTAAATACCTTTGAGAAACTACGGCAGCGGGACCTTATAGGCGGGCATTTAAACCCGGCGTTAAAAGGTCAAATGCATAAATACAAATATGTGATAAATGCATGGGTTTAACTAATTATTTAATTACTTTAAAAACTTTGTAATTATAGTTTTTCTTTTCTGCCACTCTTATCTCAATTCCTCCAATATACTGTTGAATGTTTACTTTGTCCATAAAGTCACTATCGCCTTGATTTTCAAAATATGCGAGAAATGTCTGTTGCCACTAGTGCCTGATTGTTACAGGCAGAGTGGATTGCAGCTCATCATCACTTTCCACTGTAGTTGAAAAATGGGGAAGGCCCTTTATAAAAAATTCTGGGAAATTCCTAATACAGATAATCCGCTGCACGGCTAATCTGCACCTGGATATTCTGCATTTACTGTACTTCCATTTTATAGAGGTGCTTAAATGAGGGAGATATAGGAATATTGTATTGAACTTTAATAGTTTTCTGGGAACATGTGCAGACTGATCACAACTTGGTGGTCATGAAGTTTTGTTTGAAATTTAAAGAAACAGTAAAAGGGACTAGAGTACAGAAATGGGACTTATAGTTGCTTAAGGGAAGAAAGAGGAAATATTATCAGGAGACTCTTACACAAGCCTTAGAAAATGCAGGTATACAACAAATGGTTGAGGACAACTGGGAGACAATGAAAAAGTATATTGTATAAAGCATGAATAAAATGATAGGGAAAATAACACCAAGAAAGATAAGGAAGCCATGGGTAACAGAGGAGATGATTAAAAAGATGGAAGAGAGGAAGAGGAAAAAGCAGATTAATACATAATATGGAAGAGGAATGTAAAGAGAGTTAAACAATAAGATTAGGAGGGAAAACACAAAAGTGAGAAAGTTTTGGTGGAAAGGGCAATATGAGGATATGGGGAAACTGCAGAGAAGGGGCAGAATAGACTTACTGTATGGAGAAATGAAAGTTAATGGGAAACAAGAAAGGAAATATACTGGCCACACTTGAAGACAAAAATGGCAAACTGTTGTTTGAGCAAGAGGATGTGAGGAATAGATAGAAAGAGCATATTGAGGAGTTATATGTAAAGATTTGAAGCCAGATTCTATTGAGATAGAGAGGGAGGAAGATGTAGAGTGCGACAATGTAGGGCTGGGAATAGTGAGATTGAAAAGGCTTTCAAAGATATGAAGTCAAAGAAAGCAGTAGGAATTGATGACGTCCCCATAGAAATATTAAAGGAATTAGGAAAAGAGGGAAAAGTTTTTATAAATTGTGCCACAAGATATGTGAAGAGGGAGAGGGGCCAAAGGACTTCACTAGATCAATCTTGATTACCTTGAAGAAAGAGTATAAATCAAACTATTGCCAAAATTATAGAACAATCAGCTTAACATTGCATGCACCTTGAGTTATTCTCAGGATTTTGAATGGGAGGCTAGAAGTAAAAGCTAATAATTATACAGGTGTAGACCAGTTTGGGTTTTTGGAAATGTCCTGGCACTAGGGATGCCATAGGGATGACGAGGAAATTGGTAAGAAGAAACATTGAAAAAAAAACGGGTGTATTTGTGTGATTTGTAGATTTTGAAAAGGTCTTTGACAGAGTTTTATGTCCTATGCTAATGTAGGTGTTGAGGAAAATAGAAGTGGATTGGAGAGAGTAGTAATTGATTTTTTAAGTTTGTTGATGGCTATGGTCATTTTGCACTGTCATCAACTGGACATATGTACACACAGAAGGGAGGGCAACCCAGTGCCAGCATTACCCTACTTTTTATGAAAAGCACCAAGGGGGCCAACTGCTTAACGTCCCTTCCAAAGGACAGAATGCTGAATTTGCACAGTCCTCAAACTGCAGAGAGAGAGGTTTAATAAGAAATCTCTACATGAACAAGACTGCAGAGGGAGAATCAGATTGGGTAATGCTAGGAAGAGGCGTGAGACAAGGCTGCCCACCCTCGCCTGCATTGTTTAATATTTATGCTGAAGAAATGATAAGGGAAGCATGGGAAGATAATGGGATAATAATGGGAGGGAGCCTGGTGAAACCATTTTGATATGCAGACGACAAAGCATTGATGAGTAATTCTGAATGAGGCCTTCAGATGTTAGTTAGTTCCTTAAATGATAAGGAATCTGGGAAGAAAGTTAACGAGGAAAACGAAAAGTGATGAGATTATCCAATAGTAGAGATAACCAGGTCAATGTTACAGTGGACTGGAAAAGGCTGGAACAGATGGAATGCTTTAATTATTTTGGTAGTATTCTTTCACAGGATGGAACAAGTTCAAAAGAGATCAGGACAAGGATAGCAAGAGCAAAGGTGGCATTTACGAGACGACGAGAGTTGTTGACCAAATGTCTGAATAAAGATGTCAGTGAAAATCCTGATACAAATGGGTAAGTTTTGAATACAGTACGGGAAGAGATCCTTAATTGGAGAATTAAGAGACAGACAGAAGAAGTGGGTGGGCCAAAGATTTGAAAGGAAAGAAGTCACAGAAGGGAGAATTTCAGGAGAGAGATAAGAATAGGATAGGTATATTACATGTTTTAAAAGAGGGAATTGGGTATGAGAACATGAAGAGAAAACCTTTGGTTAGCAAAACTCCCTTCCTACAGGAAGGGAGTTTTGCAATGTTGTGTAATCGCAATGAAATTAGGGCTTCTGGCATCCATAGATTCCAATAAATATCTTTCGCGGAAACAGTAAATAAGTTCTGCATTTCCGAGTTAACGAATAAACACATATTTCGATGACGCTACGATAACCTCAATGTGATATTCCACATTCACATCATTCAATAATAAACAATGCATTTTAACTAAAGAACGAATGGTGGATTTTATGTTAAGCAGACAGACCATATTCGATAAAGACTAACATTTCACTTCCTTCAGCAATATATAATAAAAGGATTCTGAACAGACACTAATTAGTTTATATATATCACGTTATAAGTTGAACAACCTTTACTAGGACGGCCAGACCATAAATTTAGAATTGGGGTACGAAAAATAAGACAAGAAAGGGTATTTCTAAAAATTGATTCAATAAATGGGGTAGTGAACTACAAAATGGGATACGTCTGACCACCCAGCATGACAAAGATATCTCATGTCTATTAAATTTTTTTTAGTTCAAAGAACACGCTTTGGTGTAGAGCAAAATTAACGCTAGCATTTTTGCAACAATAACTGATGTTTTCAGGATTTAAATTCAACTCCTTCACCTTCTGAACTAAACCGAGTGAAGTATCTTTTGACGTTTCAGATTGGCTGTTAAAAAAAACTCCGAAGTTTTGTTTGCACACCTACACTAGTTTTTTAAGAATATCGACAAATTAAAGGAAACATTTTAATAATTCCTTTATTTGGCGTCTGTTGCAATTGAGAACGGATGTTTATCTTTTAAATCAGTAATAACTGTAGCCACAGATTCTTTAGCCAAAACATTTGTTACCATTTTAGACATTTTTGTACGCCCGCATGAAAAATCGGAAGAAATTTTTGAATCGCTAAATAAAGTTGCAATTAATGAACTAGTACAATCGGCAGATCTGTAGCTATGTGCATGTTGTGCCGTATGATACACAAATGTAGCCTCTGCAACAGCAGTCATCATTAAAGACTTGAAAAATTAACTAAACCTCACTTTTCAACTTTCAAACAACTTACCACTACATATGTATTTAACTTTGAATCTTATCTTATGCATGAGCGAAATATTATCCTCGAACATCAGTGACATTCACAAATACCCGAAAAATGTAAATCTATGTATGTAAATGTAAACCTGTTTATTCTATTTACTTTGGCCGAATGCGATTAAGTGGTGCTTTTCACGAATTAACCCTTCAAAACAGAATTGGGGTATTGTGGGTACCCCCGTTTCAGATTATTAGAAAAGGTTATTTCTAAAAATTGAATCAATAAATGGGGTATCGTACCCCACAATGGGGTGTCTGACCACCCTTTTGCCCATAAGTATTCCTATCCTTGACTTATTACGTTGCGAAATATTCGTGAATATCAATCTTATAATTAGGACGACTACACGGATCTACGCCTTCATTTGTTACTTGTCAAACAAATCAGTACCTTAATGCAAAAATGTTTAGCAAGAGAGGCGGTAAACTGCGTTGTTCTCGTACTGTTGCATAAATATGATCGATTTATTATTATTATAGGATTCATATTATTATATTTATTTATTAGGAAGCAACACATTCACGTTTCTCGTACAAATGTCTGGAAATCGAAGCATTATTGGTACGATATTAAAAAATTTTATCCAATCTTTTAGGCCTAGACAAATTCGAGGGAATTACGTTGGGAAGGACTATTTCGGAACTACGTATTATGAAATACCGGCAGGTGATAATTTTTTGCCTAAAGACGTCTTCCCTGTCTCCCTACCTTACCCGTTATAAGAGTTCCTTACATTTCTTTCGCGAACCTTGGCATTAAGAAAAATAATGTTACAGATCCATCGGTAGGAAGAAGGAAATCATCTAGATGGTTCGAACCTCTCCAGAAGGAAGCGTATGACCAAGAACTTCCTGCAGAGTGGGAAGGTACGTCAATATTAAGCTTACCTCGCCCCGACTTAATATACATAGGTGACTGCTGTTTCCGAAAAGTATTTCTTGCAAACTAATTTCCCGCAAAGGTTAAAATAATTAGAGCATGCGTTAGTCTTCTGACCCGCAATTTATTATATCTTGCAGTAACGTATATTTCTCTAGTAAGATCTACCATTCTTGTAGCTTGGCTGAGAGGAAGAAGGCAACTGCCACCAACTGAGGAAGAACTTTTGAAAAACTTGGCAATAATGCAAATGAAGAAAAAGAATGCTCAAAGAATAGCAGAAGAACAAGCTGCAGCCAAAACTTCTGACCAAGATTTACTGGTAGTGTATCTTACGACAAATAATTATAATATTCACATTGGTGACTAATTATTGGTTTGATCAGTGAGTTGTTGCTAATTTAATACTGTCATCACTTTCTATGAAAATTTCTCAGTTCACAGCTAAAAATTATATTGCTATAATATTTGCCTTAAGTGATACATTTTAATGAAGTGTTACCAGATGTCATGCTTTTTCTCTTGAGATGCACCAGCATTTTAAAAGTGATTTTTTCAGTCCTTTTAATTTGCTGACTTCTCTATCCACTTCTTATGCTAATAGCTATTGCAAACCCATTCAGAGATGTTAGAAATAGAAAAGCATGGAGAAAATCGTTTCATTTCCATATTCTCAACTACCACTTATCTCCAAGAATCACAGCTGTCTTTCCTAGTGGTTTGAAAATACCATAAAGCATTGGATCTAAAGCCAGTGGACATACAAGTGAATGTAATGTTCGGTACTTAAGACAAAGTGGAGGACATGATTATAAAGGGGCGACTGAGAAACCAAGTGGAAGGCACTGTGGAGAGTCTCTTGATCAATTAAGTGAGCCAAGTTTTTATGAGCATAGGGTTTAAGCGAAACCTTTGTATTACACAGTGCTGTTAATTTGTATTGCTATTATTTCTGTGAAAAGTTTGAGAACCAAACTATTTTATTAAGGTTTGGCCAATAATGTTTTTACCATACAGATGGAGAGAGCATTAAAATTATCAAATAAAAATTAAACAAGTTCAAAAGAATTGAATAAAACCATATTTTGTTTATTTAAAGAGAAATAATGGGGTATAAGGGTTACTGCATGATTAAAGTTTTGTACTTTTCACATCTAAAAATTTGAGTGCAAGAATTTCATCCAGGAGAGGGTTATATCATCAGTGTGTCAGTCTGGCTTGTTTACCTTCACTGCCCTTCCATTTACCATATGCTATATGGTAACCCTAAGTTTTATTTTTATTAATAATTGTATTCATACATTCAAATTGGTAGTAAATATAATTCACCCATGAGTAATATTATGTAAGGCAGCAAAATAACGTGATGCTAATTAAATGTTTTGCTAAATAAATTAATCTTCGTTTCACAGGAACAAGGTAAATCAGATTTTCCAAAATACAAAGAATATGAAAACACACCAGGTGAAAAATCTGGATGAGCAAGATTAGCTAGTTACTAGTGAAGAATATTGTCAACTGGAATTATGTAATCCCCTTCCTGCTGGAAATAAATATTTTGAAGTTCTTTTAGTCGGTGGTTCATTTTGTCTTCCACTTAGCCAGGGGTGCTTGCATCCCCTTTGGGTGCAGAGCACTGGTTCAGGGGATGTTGGGATGCTCAACTTAAAAGCATTACTTACAGCACATTTTAAGAAACCAGAGAACGCTCGACTGGTTTTTTAACAGGTAGTATAAATAGTTCAACTCATGGAATTTCCTTATAGACAGGAATATAATAAAACTTATTGCAGTACAATTATAGATCATAAACACTTAAGTAAGTTCAACAGTGCAGTTTTTTCCACCATTTGAAATGAGTGTGACATACTTTTTGGAAAAGTTAAAAATAAATTGTACGCTATTTCAATTACATCTCTAGTCAATAGTTGGTAGGTGCCAGCCAATCGTGAGCTCCTATGATTGTATTCGATATATTTAATTTTGTACCCTTACATTTAAATGTTAACAAAAAAATTTAATCTAAGCTTTCAATTTTATTACTCTGTATGTTATTACTACGTACCCTGTCTTCTCAGTAATGCACACTATATCGAAATTCCTTGCTTTAAATTTTGACCATTAGCATTAACGTGGATTGCCAAAATTTCATTTACATAACTTGGAGCTTAAGCCTTCCCTCCTGAAATTGCACAATTACAAAAGAAAATCTACGGTCATCAATTTCCAGAAAGAAAGCAGATTTTTCTTTGTTTATTATCCATGATTAATCTTAGCAACAGATGACACAGACAATGGAATGTCTTTGTTTAATTTTAACAGTTCATTTTTTATCTATGGTTAAATTACACTCAACATGAATTAATTTATTTGCTACATCAAGAGAAATGACATGCCAAGTTATTTTAGATCAGGTTTAGTGTAAGCCAGTGTTTCTCAATTTTTTTAATAACACGGCTCATTTAAACATTCCTGCTATCAAAATCATCAGATCATTCTACAAAATCATATTAATAATTAATGTAATTTGTTTTTGCAAGTTATGTAGTTTTTATTATACTTGGGTGGATACGGTGAATATAAGGTGTAATGATTAATTTTTTTAATAACACGGCTCATTTAAACATTCCTGCGATCAAAATCATCAGATCATTCTACAAAATCATATTATTAAATTGTTCATTAATAATTAATTTCATTTGTTTTTGCAAGTTATGTAGTTTTTATTATACTTGGGTGCATACGGTGAATATAAGGTGTAATGATTAATTTTTTTCTGTTAAACCTGTTTCAACCTGAATTTTTCAAATGCTGTTTTCATTAAAACCCGATTTCACCCGAACTTGCTAAAAATTTAAAAAACCCGATAGTTACCCCCTGAATGCAATTTTGTTTTTAACCCTAAAAACAAATGCCCTAAATATAATATAAGCCACAAATTTTGTTCAAGTTATTAGCAATTTTCTCATTCTCCCATTTAACTCGGCTATTTGTTGAATTTTGACAAACCAAAAAATAAGCCATTGAGTAATAGAAAAAGTCTCTAACAATAAAATAATGCAAAATCAAGATTTCAACTCAAACAATACTCAACAGATTATGAATTCTCCCTTCATGTATTCCTGCACACACTACTGACTGTATGGAACAGAAATCTCTCAGGAATGAACCATATCATACCTCAATTACTCTTGTTGATTTTCTCAAAAATGGCTGCAATTTTAATTAACATTCATCCAGTCATACAGCTTGATGTCAAGTAATAATCCATAAGCCACATATCTAAAAACAAATACCTACTTCCAAGCTTGCCCTGCTACCATTGTCACATCATGACCTTTTTCAAATGACTGCCTAGGAGCAACACTATCGCTACAAGTCATTCAGAGAAAATATTTTCAGTCTAAATTCATAGCAATAACTCACTGATATTACTGTATGGATCAAAAGAGCACAGGTAGGAGAGTCAGCGTGATTCTCACTGCACTGATTTTTTTGTCAAAAATTCCACTATCCTCTACTTGTTCACAAGGTGGGCATTAGGGATTTGGGTTCCCTGCGTTATTTTTTTCCTGAGAAATGGGAATTAGATTTCAAATATCCCAGGAATAACAATAATTTAGCATTTTTAATATTTAATACACCATTTTTCATATAAACATTCATTACTAGAGTAATTGCCTGGGCTTTGCCCTGGGTTTAGAGTTTAGAATTTTTCATGCACATATCACTCGGTAACATTTTCATCCAAACTCAAGGTAAGTTATCCATATTCCCCTTTAATTGGTATGAACAAATTAAATATAGACTCAAATTTGATGCCTCCCCCCCCCCCCCCCCCCCCCCCCCCCAAGAAATCAAAGTTCTGACACACAGGTGCATATCCTCAACGTCTCTTTAGTATGTATACCAAGTTTTGTCTCAATGTTTCTTGGTTCAACATTGATATTAGTGGAGGATTCAACGATTATGAATGCGCAGCGTAACAACGAAAATAAAGTGGGGGGAGGGCGTAAGGTATGCCAAGGAAACACAGTCGACATTGGTATCAATCGACAGATAATTTTATAACGATTACAAATACCCAGCGTAAAAACTAAAATAAAGTGGGGAAGGGCACAAGGTACGTCAAGGAAAGTCGACATAGGTATCAATCGACAGAATTTTATAGCGCTTATGAATACGTGAAACCAAAAATAAACAGGAGGGAGGACGTAAGATACACCAAGGAAACAATTCTGCACTTTAACTGTTCTGGGCTCAAGTAGGTGATTTACAGATGGATCTTAACAATAAGAAAAGAAACTTGTAGATTCCCCGGATGCTGTGAAAAATATAAACAGGTCAAGAGTATACCTCACGTCAACATCATTACGATTCACGGAAGGACATAAATGATATAAGGCTAAGTATAAACTATATAGTATGGAAATATGATGTATTACTGAAAACACTGAATAGTTACAATAAAATCATTGATGATCTGAACCTTACTATAGTACAACTGAGAGATGAACTACGTGAAAAACATTACACTATCAATTTAGAAAACAAGGGGAATAGATTAGATCAAGATTACTTAGATAAAACATTAGATAGTGTGTGCATAGACGAGGATCTGAAAGAAAGATATATTAATGGTATAGTTAATACATAATATTGTTGAAAAGTTAGAAATAGAAAATTTTAACAAAAGTGTATATGTAGTTAAAAATTGCTGTCAGATAACAAAAGTAAAATCGTAGTAAGTTTCGTTTCATAGAAAATAAAAGATATTTGCCACAATAACCGAAAACCATTAACAGATGACGATATTTTGAACAAAGCCGAGCAGATAACAAAAGTAAAATTGTGGTACGTTTCTTTTTGAAGAAAATAAAAGATATTTGCAGCAATAAACAAATACCATTAACAGATTACGATACTTTGAGCAATAATAATAATAGCAGATTTATGAAAATGAGGCCTTAACCAAATATTATGGAAAACTAGGGAACTATGTTAACATGCCAGATATAACTTTGTTTGGATAATATATAGTTTCACTTATGTTATTAAGGACGAAAATGAAAGTGCCTAAAATCAATACTGAAAATCTAAACAAAATCTTTACCAGCATATAATTATTCCTGACTGATCTTCAACTATATTTACAATGGAAGATTTGGAAACGACTGCAAAATAAAATTAACTATAATACACACGAATCTATAATTAATGATAATAGTATACCCTTAATAATGATTTTTGTTTCTTCTAAACGTTATATCCATTAAGAATAATTGGGAAGAATATCAATCATTTGCTGCCACCTATCACAGAAAATAAATATAGCTTTAATTGTTCTGACAAGTGAATATTATGGTAAATGAAGAGGATATATAGCATATGGAAGGATATGTCAGGTATACAAAACTGTGAATAAATAATAGAGAGGTGGTGGGGTAATTTTTTTTAGAAATGATTTCACCTTCATTGAAAATGACATAGACACTGTTAACTTTGAATCTAACCGTAACATACATTTGTTGATGAAGGCTAATTGAAGATTTTTTCCTTTTGCGAGTTCATAAACCCCCAACTTCAGCAAAATATCATGAATTAATGAACTATATATGTAACTCAAAAGAAAAGGAAATTGTTATCATAGGTGATATGAATTTAAATATAAAGGCAATATATGCAAACAATACTAAATACAGAGATATGCTTCCTACCATGGATTTGCAGAAATAATTAAAGAATACACCGGAGAAGAAATAGATCTCAAATAATTAGCTCATGCATTGAGCATATATACTACAAAGGACTAATTTCTACTTCTGAAGCACTAATAATACACTCTAAAATACCTGACCATAAAATCATGTTTGAATCTAAAATATTGTGACAGATATGTAACTAACCAAATGAGAGAAAAAATAATTTAACTTTACAATTTCAAAGTCAAAGCCATAATTGAATTGTTTCATTGGGAATATATCTTAAAAGAAAATGATCCCAACAAATGTAAAGAAGAAGCTTAAAAAAAATCTATGCATTGTCAACTAAAGAATCTTCTCATCTCAAACTAAAAAAGGATTGGATGACAGCCAAACTAATCGAACAAATACAAATGAAATATAAATTACAGATAGGGGAAAAGGAATCTGACTTACGTGACATATAAAGATCAATAAGGAATAGAGCCCAATAAGAACTAAAAGTAATTATTATAAGTCCAGATTCTCTGATATTCAAGATATAAAAAAGTATGCCAAGAAATTAACAAAATATCTATAAATTCAAATCTACAAATTCAGATAACTTAATAATTAAACATAACAATAGCTTTAAAGTCAATGATTTAGTAGATGAGCTGGCTGAACAATTCACCTCTCAAATAAATTTGAAATTAAGTAGGATGAACCATCTTTCCATGCCAAGCAGTATTTATATACCCGAGGCTATGTTACTAAGACGTAACTGTCAACTGTTAACAATACTCATCGATAGGTGGCGTGGTGGTGGCAGCTAAGAATATAAGATATCTCTTAAACAATGCATTATATGGAAAAATGTTTCAAACCAAGGTTGTAGGAAATTAAATTTTCTACAACTTTTAATCCAATACATTTTTACATCTATCAAATATTAAAGCAAATATTTCAAAATAACGAATGTGACAAGAGTAAACCCCCACTTCCGGTTGACCAATTTTTAACAAAAACTAATCAGTTCTTCTGACTTTTATAAAAATGTTACATATAAAATTTTGAATTGACCTGATGAATATTTTTTGAGTTAGAGCACCCACAAAAAGCTATCACATACACACACCCAGACATCGAGAAAATGGTCAAAACGTGTTCAGGGGAACTCAAAACGTGTATTTCCATTGAAATCTTGAAGTCAATTTTTTTAATGAATACAATACTTTCCCCTATACTACGTAAATGGAGAAAGTAAAAACACCCACGCTCAGATACAGGTAAATTAATCTGCTACGATAGTTCAGTGGTAGTATATCCACCCGGTAAGTGGAAGACCCAGGTTCGATTCCCGGGCATAGACTTTTTTGTTGTAAATCTATTCCCATGCAAATATGTATCAACAAGAGCAAACTTGTTTCCTAATATGAATAAAATTTCCAGTATCAAAATATTTAAAACTTTGAATGGAACATTACTAAAATTTTCACATATTACTCTAATCAAAAAGTAAACATTTAGAAATAAAGCGACAAATTACATGGGTACAAAAACTTGTGTATCTGTCAAATACGTAACTACATTGTAAAACTACCTTCCAATAGGTTTTATGCCCACCCAACCAAATCTATGCTATCCAAAACCTTTCTTTTCATGTTCTCTTACCCAATTCCTTCTTTTAATTCATCTAATATACTACTCTCCTATCTGTTTGCCTCTTCCCTAACATTCTACCTTCTGTGACTTTCAGTAAACCATTTACTTTCAAATTTTGACCTCAAATTGAACTCAGTGTAATAGCAAGGTGGTTGATGTGTATCTCAGGTAATATTAGGCCATAAACCTATCCAAGGCCTTTTCGAAATCTATAAAGCAAACAAATATATCCCGGTTGTATTGTTTCTTCCTACCAATTTCCTCATCATCCATATTGCCAGGACCTTTCCAAAACCCGAACTGGTCTACACCTATATAATAAGTGTGAGACCCCTTATCCAGAATCCCGAAAACCAGAAGATTGCTGTGGTAGTGGAAGTAAAAGCTTCATTCCACTACCAAAAGATGGTGTTAGTGGCAGACTGGTCTATGATCCAACTGGAATAAAATGCAATTCTCATTGTTATGCTGACACTTGCACCTCTTGAAACAAAATCACTATATGACATCCAGTGACATTACAATGTATGCTAAGTTACCTTACCTAAGCCCTTTGACATCACGCCCTCACTGCGATCCACTCAAAATCTTACTACAGCCCAGACGATTCAACTAAATTGAATATCTCATATTTATGGATAATATCATTCACAATAGACATTGAAGAGATGAACAGTATTATGCAACGATTAAGGGTACTTTATTCTTGGATATTTTGAAACAACATTCAATTTACTCAAAAGTGGCTATAAGGATTTTGATTAAAATCCATCCAATCGTACATCCTGATGTCACAAATAATACTAGGCCAAATATCCCAAAAAATTACTATATATCGTCCAGTGGCATTAAAAGATATACTAAACTATGGTTAACTTTAATTTATAAACATTTTTCTTTTATAAGCATACACAGTCGACCAAGCATATATATGTATATTGCACCATTTGTTTTTAAAAATCTTTTGCTAGCATGATGTTACTGTTGTGCAAATTTCAAATTTATTGCTGTGATAATTAAATTAATGAAAGGCAGTTACATTGTTGCATCTCTTAGCTTAATGCGAATAACTTGAGAATAAAAGTAAGATTTCCATGATTTTACTTTTATTTGTACTGCACAACATAACCGTGTTGTTATTTATCGTAAATAGCATACATGGAGGCGAGTTGATTGAAAAACGTTAATTATTCAAAGAATGTATTCCAATGAGTGCTAAATACAGATATTAGCATAATCTTATGATCTAGAAATTTTGTTAATGGGTGTGAAGTGACTAATTTTTAACAGGCAGATGCACTAGCTCAATAATAAAAGCGTCTTTGATTACATATGCTAATGTTCCTTTGACACTAAAGATAATAATCACATACTGTCCCAATAATTGCGATAAACTAAGCCAGCTGGTTATGATACACCACTGTATACAATGTACATATAGTACACTATACATACCCTATTTAGACGGGACTGATCCCACGAAAGGTTCGAGCAAGATTCAAGCTTGAACAGGAAAATTAAAATATATACATAGTAGATCAAAGAACATAAGAGAAGAAAGAAAAAGCTTTGACCCTAAGCAATAGATGAATTTTCGATGCCAAAGACCTAATATACACTCAAATGATATAGGGCAGATAAAATAGGATACACAATTTGTCAAGAATAGCACACACTGTGGAATCCCAAGTAAGCAAATGTGAAGCAAGGTGGTTCACCACTCATTGTTACCTGAAAAGCAATAAGCTTTTCAAGTAATACGAGCTACTCAGCCATGACACAGTCGAGGCAATTATGGAAATGCCCCAGTAAAATACGATATAATTCCCGTAAAAACCTACCAGGAAGCAAGAATATACATTACTGTAGAATAATATCATGAAAGAAATATATGAAGTCTACCGAATTTTTTCGTTTTAATACCCTTGGTGTTTCGGGTCATAGCTTTTGACCGCTCGGCTGAGCCCGTAAAACGGTAGATTCTACCTGCAGACCTCGGAAAATTCAACAGACAAGTTAATTGTTTCAAGATATTAGGTACATAAACATATATCATAACCACATCTGCACCACAAGGCTCACGACGATCTGCCGAAAACAGAATGTAACTAGTTTTACAAAAAAAATCGTTTATTCTTACGAGTATTACTAGCTCATATCGTTACAATCGGGATAAACCACCTTTCACGTCGAATGCTGGAACAGGATGAAAAGTTTTCATATTTCAATTGTTTTTCGCATATGAATTTTCTCAATACATACAGCTAAGTCCTACTAACTTGCACACAGCAATCAATACCATGAGAAAACGTTTTCTCTTTGAAGAGTTAATAATAGGCTTTTTTTATATTTAACAATAAAATGAAATTAAACAAGAAAAAGTTTTAGATGTTATATTTAAACTTCACCATGTACACAAAAAATGGGATTTAATACCATAATAAGATAACCCTACGCCGGAGGGTCATCCACCTTGGTTGTCCTTGTGTAAATAACTTGGGCATGATGTTTAATCACTTGTTTAATTTGACCTGCGAAAAAAATTTTTAGCAATTAAAGATAAATTCTGTATATTCACACTACCCCATCCACAAAGAAAAACAAACCTTTTCGTAACAGTTCCTCCAAAGCACGCCTTGCAAGAGACCCTCTCACTTTAAGCCTCTCACTAACTACTGAAGGAGTGATCAACTTATAGGATGGCACTTCCTTCAATAGTTTATCATAAGTTGCTTGATCAAAAAGCACATTGTTGTTCAACTTGTCACGAACCTTGCCTTTGGACCACTTCTACAAAATAAGAGCGAGTATTTAGAAATAATACTTGCATAACTAGGATTTAGGTTGAATATAAATTAATAAAATTCCCAATCAGACTCATTAAATCAGTTTTAACCAACACGGTTTTTCTGGAAGCTTTTGTCATCACTTGGGTCAAAAAAAAACAAACATCAATCCGAAATTTACCTTCTTTTTCGCTTTGCCTCCAGAACTTCCACCTTCTTTCTTTTTTTGCGTTTTCTGAGGTTGCTTAGATGCTCCTCCTTTCGCGTCTTTTTTCGGTCCCTAAATATAAAACATTACTGTTATCACACCATTGCCATGTGGAGAAATGTTTAGACGATTCCAATTTCTTTAAAAGAGAAATTTTATCTGCGTAGCACGACTTATTATTTTATATTATTAGAGTACAAGGTTGAGATTTCCAAAATTAAATAATTTCTAATTTTTCAGCATAATATTAAAGAAATATTTTACGTGTACCACTCACCATGATGGCGACAGCTATCAAAGGAAGTTAACGTAAGGACGGAAGTGACATAGGGTGCCATCTAGAGTTAGAAAAACATTGTTGCCACGTTGCCGTTAACAACCACAAAAGGTAGAAATAAATTCTTATTGCTGTTACCGTTCCAATTTGCTGAAAATTTAGCCCTATTATTAAAGGAAATTCTTAAATTATTGTTTCCCTATTTTTTATATTTTATAATGATGTATAAGAGGACACTTCATGTAAGGGCAATGTTGCACTCGTGGACAACAGTTGTGGTAGCAGACCGACTGCAATACTTTTGACCGGGGTAATGACGAATAAAAACAACAAACGATTGAAAATCTTCCCAAATGGTTCTACGTAGGCCACAAGCAGTCTATAAATTGGACTGCAAGCTCCGTTTTACGAATAGTAAGTGGCTTATTTGTCTGTGAAGCATTATAGAATGAGTGCTTCAACATGGTGGGTTGTCACTATTAAGATATAGTTTCCGTGCTATCTATTTTGACATAACTTGCATGAATATAAGCGTCTTCTAAAACTATTATGAAATTTTAGAAATAACTGCTATTTTACAAATAAAAAATTGGAAGTAAATTTGTTTTTCTATTTTGCAAGGTAATATTAAGTGAAGCAATTGGCATGGTCCTATACACTGAGTAAACCCCGTTTCCTCTTTTGATATTTTGTTTTAAAATATTTTTTCATGTTCAACAGTTGTCATGTAATAATTTATGTGTCAGTAGTTCTAAGTCTAAGAAAACCACGACATATAACATAGTTTTTTTTCTCAGGTCTGTGATCGGCAGTCTCTACGCCTGTACTCTATCATTCGCTTACTGGGCAAGGATCAATATGTTGCCTGTAACACTGAAAGATTCTCCTAGATCACTGTCTTCACGAATCAAAGAGAAAACTCAAGGATGGATGCGCCTCATATTCTCCGACAGAAACTCAAGAAATCTTTTTCTCTTCCTTCTATTAAACTTGACCTTTGCATTCGTTGAGTTATCATATGGTGTGTGGAGCAACTGTTTGGGGTTAATATCAGACTCATTTCACATGTTTTTCGATTGCACAGGGCTCTTGGCTGGGCTAGCTGCATCTGTAATAACTAAATGGCGAGCGGACGATAAATATTCTTATGGATACGTCCGCGCCGAAGTGCTCGCCGGTTTCGTCAACGGCCTCTTTCTTCTCTTTATTGCTTTCTTTATAATGTCTGAAGCTGTAGAGCGTGCCATAGAGCCTCCAGAGGTTAAGCACGAGAGACTTTTTCTAGTTTCAGTTGCAGGTTTTATCGTGAATCTTATTGGCATATACGCCTTCCAGCATGGGCATTCCCACGGTGGCCACGGACATTCTCACGGAGGTCATGGGCATTCCCACGGGGGCCACGGGCACTCGCATGGAGACCCCTCACCGGCTCATACACATTCCCACGGAGCTGATCATGGCGACAAAGGACACACGCACCAGTTTAGCGGAGCTAACTCTCAAATAATGAAGGGAGTTTTTCTTCACATTCTGGCCGACACATTAGGAAGCGTGGGAGTTATCGTATCGGCTGTACTTATGCAGACTTTCGGTTGGATGATAGCCGACCCCATATGTTCAATGTTCATTGCGATATTGATAGCCCTCAGCGTCCTTGCCCTGATCAAAGACTCTGCCATGATATTGATGCAGAGACAACCAGTTTCCCTCGACTCACAGCTACCAGGGTGTTATAGGCGAGTTCTGCAGCTACCAGGAGTTCTAGGAGTTCACGAATGCCATTTCTGGACCTTATGTTCTGATGTTCATGTAGGAGCCCTAAAGGTTGAAGTTGCACCATCGACTGACGCACGATACATCGTATCGAGCACCCATTCCATTTTTGCTGCTGTTGGTGTGAGACAAATGTATGTCCAAATAGATTATGCGCCTATGTGACATCCACCATCTTCAGTTCGTTTTCAAATGAAGCCATAATAAAGACAAAATGTTGATTCTGTACCATATTGTTTTGGTACTCCAATCCAGTAAGACTGATCAGTCTTGGTTTTCGTGGATGAAAGTGAATTGGGAGATGTTAATGACAAGTTTTTTGGTGGTGTACTGTGGGTGCTACTGTATAACATCGCAGGCCCTTTTGAAGCAGGAGTGAAACGAATGAAATAGAAGGAAAATTTTTAGATTTGAAATTTTCAATGAATGACTGTTTGCATTAATGTCAGAATGATTGCTTGAGCAGTCTGAAAGTATGAATCGAATGTGTTGTATGATAGTTATTGTTAAATTTTCTTATTCACGCATTTTATTTCATTGCATTTTTTTGAGTTTCTCACAATCGATGGTCTTCCCATTGTCATTTAAATGTAGCCATGCCTACTTTTCCCATACTACATTACTTAAAATGTGATATTTAAGGTTGACTTTTTATATGCGATATGTGAATTATTTGCATAAGAATTTTTGAGCGTTTTTACATATACTTGTGTAAGTGGAAAAAGCTTTATAGCCTATTTATTTTTGTCTATGTGATTGTTGCAGTGATCTTGATCACCTTACAAGTAGGTATGCAGATTGTTTTTTTCTACTGCAAAATTTAACCACCCTCTGTAAATTTTACCGTAATGTAATTCCAAGACTTTTTCAGGTTATACATTCCATAAATGCAGTGCAGATTGAAGTTAATATTACATCTGGTTTTAACTGGCTATTGCTGCCATTTTCTCTCAAAGCTTTGTAAGATGAGAATGTAGAAAAAGGATCATTTTGAACAGCACTCAAGTCTTAGTAATTTCTTATTGTTATGGTGCTCCTACGTTGAAATAAAGTGTTATGATCTAATTGTTTAAATTGTGCAATTTATTTTTGTTTGTAGTTTAATTCCATCAGCTTTTTTAATTTGTCCCTGAAGTGTACACGTACAGGCTTGCTATATCCACTGGAATTCATATTGAATACATGCTTAGTACTTTTCCACATCTGGCCAGATGATGCTGTATCACGTGCGAAACCAGTCGCAAAAATATAAAATTGTGGAAAAGTAATAAATGTATATTTAATATGAATAAATAATATTACATCCATGAAGTCAAGCCCAATTCAGTTAATTATATCCACTGGAATTGTGTGTGATGTGGTTTTCATATCTTATGAATCTGCAATCTTGTTGTTTAAACAAAATTGACAACATCTGGTGTATTATTTTAACCCATAGTAGGCAGAACATACTTATAAGATTGCCCCAGCATTTTCCTTTTTTGTCAGCTGGATTGGTATGACATCTGCGAGAACATTTCCAGTTAGCTTAATCAGGTTTAATTCTTTCATTTTGTGCATTTTTAAGTTTTTGATTGCATACAATTGAAGGACATTCTTTAACGTTCACACATCTTGGAGCAAGGACAGCAATCCTGTGTTTTCACCTCCACTCCACACGTATTCTTTTCCAGTTTAGTTGTTTGCCTGTAGCTTTTTTCCCAATACAGTTTCAGATGTTTGCAGGTACTGAGAAATTTTACCTCTCAGGATATGAGAAAAACGGTGCCCCAAATCTCAGAAGTAAAGGTCCAACCAAGGTGCAAAATATTTGACATCTATTCTCTCTTTAACCATCATAATTGTGATACCTAGAATATGCAGTCAAATTCTTGTCCTCAAGCAGAATAGCAAATGATGAGTGAAGGGTGGCGCAGCTTTGTAATGTTTGGAAACCGCTGTGTTAGCGCTTAAAAATTACAAATTAGGAAATTAGTTAATGTAGACTTTCCAATGTTGGGAAATATTTAACCCTTTCACAGTGTAACACGACTGTAGTTGCTAAAAGCTTTTCTACAGTTCACCATGTAAAGCAAATTTGCCCCATGGCCATAAAAAATGTTAACCGCGCAAAACGACAAACTTCCTTATCCTTGATTGTACAGCTTAGCATTCGGTAATTATGGCCAAGGGGTAATGACGCTTTATGCGGTAAGTGATAAAAAAAGATGCCAGTGATTGAAGTTGCTTTATGTGGTGAAAGGATCAAAGTAAATTGAAAGGTAAATTTAAAGTTGAACATTGTTTTTGATGAATCTGTAAGTTGCTCCTTATAAAAAATTATTTAATCCCTAATAGAATAAAACAAATAGAAGATTTAACAGAAAATTTTTCTTTATATTGACAAATTATTTATTCATATCCATTGATTGTCAGACCAATGAAATTATCTGGTTTTCTAGAAGATCTTTATGAAAATTATCATATAGGCCTGATTATAGGGAAATCTCAAAAGTAAGACAGCCTCCAATTTAAGAAGTTACACCAAAGAAATTTTTTTGGATGAAAGAGGGAAGATATCTTCGCCTGAGATTATAAGGCAAGATGAATTTTTTTGGCTAGCATTTATGAAAAACAACATCACATTATAATTGGACTAATATGGCATTTCTCATCATATAGATTGAGAGCTACGAGGGAAGGTTGAAAAGTTTTTATAGGGGGGTATAGAAATAAAAACAAATGCATTATTTTTTCTATATAATCTCCACCAGGACTAATATTTTGAAAGTAATTAAAACAAGCTATTAAAATAAAATGTTTCTGTCTTTTCAGTTTTCTCCAAAATATTTGAAAAATTACTTTACAATAGAATAATCAACTATCTTAATTCCTTCCGTTTATTAAATGAAAATCAGCATGACTTCCAAAAAGGAAAATCCACATCAACAGCAGCTTTTCATCTCATTAGCAATATCAATATTGCTCTAAATGAAAAAGAAAGCTTATTGGGTATATTTTATGACCTAACTAAAGCATTTGATCTAATTGATCACCAAATGTTGTTGTAAACTGAAAACTTGGGAATAACAGGTAATGCTCTGAACTGGATTGTCTTTTTTAAGCAATAGGCAACAATTTGTAAGCTACTCTCAAACATCACTAAATGGCACAGCGACAGAATTTTCCAAACTTCTATAAATTCAGACAAGTTCCTCAGGATCAATTCTTGGACCTTTGCTTTTCATTATTTTTATGAATGAGCTCCCCAGATATTGTTCCAATAGTGTCCCCATCTTATATGCGGATGATACATCCTGCATAGTAACAGCTGACAAATTCCCAAATCTTATTGACTGTTCCAATAGGGCTGTCAAATAAATGGCTGAATGGTGCAGCATCAATAATCTTACTCTAAATACCAACAAAACTTCATATCTGAAATTTTACACCAGAAACTCTTCTCCTTTGTCTAACCTACTTCTCAAATTGCACGATAGTAGTATACACAGCAATAGTAAAATTCCTGGGATTATACATTAATGAGCAATAAGATTGACCATATATATGCCACAGTAAAGAAAATTGCCACAGGATTGTTCATGATTAGAAAATTAGCACCCATTGTATCTATTGATACATTACAAATGTTATACTATGCCAAAGTGCACTCTTATATTTCTTACAGAATACTACTTTGGGATAACTCAAGACTGTCTAACAAAGCCTTCTCAATGCAAAAGCTAGCAATAAAGGCAATTTATAGGGTATCATATTGTACACTTGGGAGGCCATTATTTTACTCTCTTAAAATACCCTTCCCTTGGTTTATATTTTATGTTGTGTGATGTTTGTTAAAATGAATCAGGGTCTGTTTCCAACTAACTCTGAATACCATAACTACCATACCCGCTCAAGAGGCAATATTCATATAAATGATTATGTCTACTCTTCTTGCCAAAATGGCCCCCACCACTTTGCCTCCCTTATTTTTAATAAACTACCAAACAATATTAAGGCAATATCTTCAAAAAACAAGGTTCAGGGACTTACTGCAGGAAATTAATAATAATAGATTTATTGTCCTTATGACTATACAACAAATAGTAGTAGGTATTGGAGTCGAAAAAAGAATATAAAAAGAAACAATTACTGCTTAAAACAATATACATATTATACAAAAGTATGACAATGGCTTTCATGAGTATAATCCATGGGTAATACAAAATTATTCAGAAACATGTTAACCTATTCAAGCTTTTGATGTCATATATTCATTGACAGTATAATAACATTTTGTTTGTAGAAAATTCCTAAATGAATTTCTGAATCTGTTTAGATTATCTAAATCCTTGATCGTCTTAGGTAGCTTGTTATATAATTTGGCACCCATGGTAGCAGGCCCTCTAATAGCTATTAGCTTTTTATTGTGCTCCAGATGAATGTTGTTTTTTCCTTTAATGCCATAGTTATGGATGCAGCTATTTTTTTAGAGTAGATGAAAATTCTTTTTAATGAAAATTACTAGGCAATAAATATACACACATGGGATGGATAACATACCCTATTTGTCAAACAGTGGTCTATCTGAAGTTCTACTTGTTGTGCCTAGCATATATCGTATGATTTTCTTTTGAATAATAAAGACTTGATGTAATATAGTTGGTGAAAAGCCCCAGAGGATAATGCCATAAGTAGCCCTACTATAGACAGATTTCATAACCTCCTGAGAGACTGACCTTTAAAAAATCTTATACAATAGAAGGCAGAGTTGAGTTTAGGTAGGAGTTTGGATACATGTAATGACCATTTACCTGACTGCTCAATGTATAGGCCCAGAAATTTGGTGTATGGTGTGGGAAAAATATTTTCGCCATTCAATGTAAAGGATATTTCAGTTGGAGTATTTGCAAAAGATAACAGTTGAGTTTTACAGCAATTAAGAGAAAGTTTATTTGCATGGCTCCAATCTATCATATAATTCATGATCCTTTGGCAATTTACCTTAGCTGAATTTATGTCATCTGCAGAGATTAAAAAATTGGTGTCATCAGTAAAAATTATGCTATTGACATCAGGTTTAATATGTGTAAGAGGGAGGTCATTTATATAAATAATAGACAGTACAGGACCTAAAATAGATCCTTGAGGGACACCAGTGGTTATAGGTCGAGGATCTGAACAAAACCTTTTTTCGTTAATGGCAATGGTAACTTTTTGTGATCTGTTGGAAAGGTATCAGCTAATCCAGTCAATTGTTATGCCTCATCCCTAAATTTTGGCATTTGTGCAGTAGTAGTGAATGATCCACCATGTCAAAAGCATGGCTGAAATAAAAAAACGTCACATTGTTTCTATGAACCGATGATGAAATAAAGTCAACGGCATGAAAGAGTGCTGATTCGGTCGATCGATTTTTCCTATATCCCCAGTGGGAATCAGAAATTACATTATATTTGTCAAGGTAGGCCATAATACGGTTAAAGTAAACCAAGTAAACAAACTCAAATAGTTTTGAGAATTGAGAGAGATAGGCCAGTAATTTACAAGACTCTTTCTTAAAAATAGGAATAACATTACTGATTTTCAAAGACTCAGGGAAGATGCCCTGCTTAAGAGATTCATTTATTTAGTAAATCAATGGTTTTATTAAAAAGTTTCTGCAAGCAAATAGCATCTTTCCAGGTACATCATCTAGGCCTGGTGCAGCATTTTTACCTAATCTATGAAAACAGAGAAGCAATTCATTTTCATCACAAGATTGCAAGTAAATTGAGTTGGATACATTGGATGATGGATCACAAAAAAAATATTAGGGCTATTTGAGCTTTTAGAGTGGTTTGGAAGTTTTAGGAATTCATCATTGATGAAATTACATATAGAAATTGGATCAATAATAGCTCTACTACCCTTGCCATAGACTTTGGGAATATAATTGAGTGTCTCTTTACCTAGTTCAGATTTAATTATTTGCCATGCTTCTTTGGTTTGATTTGGGGCATTTTGCTATTTTTATTAGTGATTTATACTGTATAGTAACTCTGTTCTGAATCTGAAAAATGCTTTCAAGAATTTACATTACTGGAACCAGTCGTTATGTTCATGTGCTTTCTGTTTGGCAATGTTGATGTAGAAGATGTGGCAAAAAGGATAGAAACCTTATTTTCATAAAATTCATCTATAGTAGAAAATGAGGTTCTTCAAAGTGACATACAGTTGAAAGCACAGAGTTCTGAAGTTAGTTGCCGGAACCTGATGCAACCTGAGCAATGAAAAGTATCCAAATCTCAGGAAAGTGACCTTCTACTTAACATTTTTCTTCAGTTCTACTTACCTATGCGAGTCTGCCTTCTCAACGATGAATATCATCAGGTCAAAGTATTGCTCCTGCCTCATTGATGACCACTTGAACTCATTTTTAAGATTAGTAGTTAACAATTGCACACTGAAATTCACAAACTTAGTGGACTCAATCCAGTGCAAGCGTGTTCCCGACTTTATATTCTTTTATATTGGCACAGAATCTATTTTGAAAATGTTTGTATTCTTCAATTTTTGCATTAATGGAATTTAATATTAAGTATATGTAAATCCTGAGATAAAAATTAATATTTGGACTTCAAGTTATACTTAATTATTGAAACCTTTATTTTTACACAATCTATATCAAATAAAATAACTAAGTGGACCATGGAGGTCCGGGAAAATTGGAAGTAGCACTTGCCATGCAAAACTTTGTCCAGCCCTGATTTATGGTATCAAAGGCTTTAGAAAAATAAAAAAAGACCAAGTCTCATTGTTGTGGTCCAGAGAAGTCAGAATAAAATCACTAGCTTGATATTTTGTAGTAGTGGTTGAATACGAGGTGGGAGCCAAAACTTCCCAGACTGGTTCAATAACAAAGTGTAGGCTTACCTTAGTCACAAGTCTGTGTGGTCCTCTTCCAAGTATTCCCCTTCAGAGTATATACACTTAGTCTAGCGTTTATCCCACTGCTGGAATTCTTGTTTTGAGATCATGTTCAGCACCGTCTGCGATTCTGTTTGCATCTCAGTTACATCCTCAAATCTCCATCATTTGAGCTGTATTTTCATCTTGGGGAACAAGAAGAAGTCGCAGGGGGGAAGGTCAGGGGAGTGTAGAGGTTGGGGAACAACAACAATGTTGTTCTTGGTCAAAAACTGCTGGACAGGCAAAGTTGTGTGCACCGACTCATTATCGTGGTGCAGCAACCAGTCTTGGTTGCACCACTTTTCTGGATATTTTCTCCTAACATTTTCTCTTTAATGCCTAAGGACCCCCAAGTAGTACTGTTTATTGACAGTTTGGCCTGCAGGAACGAATTCTTGATGAACAACTTCCTCACTGTCAAAAAACAGAACCAACATGCTCTTGACGTTTGACCTGACCTGCCTCGCTTTTTTCAGACATGGAGAAGATGGGCTCTTCCACTGGGATGACTGTTGTTTTGTCATAACCATAAACCCAGCTTATGTCTCCCATTATGACCTTGGAAAGGAAGCTTTCTGACATGATCCAGCAGGTCCCGGCACACAGACAAATGATTTTCTTTCTGCTTGCCAGTGAGAAGACGAGGCAAAAACTTCACAGAGATCTGCCGCATGTTCAAATCTTCCATTAAAATGCACCGACATGTTTGTATGATAGGTCTATCATGCCAGCAACATCAAAAACAGTCTGTCGTTGGTCTTCATGGATGACTTGATGCACTTTTTCTATGTTTTCATCAGTTCGACTTGACAATGGATGGACAGAACACTCAGAATCTTCAACCAATGTTTGTTTGAATCTGGAAAAACACTCGAATGTCTGTGTCCTTCCCATGATGTCATCAATGAAAGCTGTTTTTAAAGCAAAACTTGATGCAAACTCTTTGCTCTTTCATGTCAGCCATTTAACTTATCTCCAAAAAATCGCAGAATGCACTAAACGCACATGAACTTAAAGGATAGTTATACAATAATGCAGCATGGTATAATGACAAAACTCACCAGACTAACTCATAATGAAGCAATACAATGACATCTAGTGGCACAAAGATGTACTGCTCGCCATTCACATTCCTAATGGCCAGTCCGGAAACTTTTGGCTCGCACCTCATATTGTTTTCTGAAGCCATGTTGACTGAGGGATATCAGATTATTTTTTGTAAATAAAAAAACAACCTAGTGTAGAAGCTTATTAAAAAACTTGAGAGAGCTGATTCTGAATTGCTAGTGCCTGTAATTTTTTATTTCACAAGTTTAACCTTTATTTTTATAGATGGGAATGATTTTAGAAGAGTTTAATATAGACAGAAATCTACCTAGTCTTAGCGATTCATTGATAATGAACAGTAAAGGAGATTATATAAATTCAAAAGAACGTGCAATAATGGTGCTTGGAATTTTGTCATGAACAACACTAAATAAGTTACCCAATTTAGGTTAGATGAACTTGAACTAAACTTTTTTTATTATTATTTATTTTTAATTCCATAAAAATTGCATACACAGTGCATGTAACAATTGTCAGGAGCTGTCATAAAAAGACATTCACAACACATACATAACAGAAAAGTTACATACCAAACAAAATATACAAAATAAGTAGTTGCATATGCCAAAAATTCTTCCTGTTACAGCTAATGTGTAAAAAGCTCTATATATGTCTCATATAATATCACAGTGCATGTAACAATTGTCAGAAGCAGTCATAAAAATTCACCACATATATTTAGTAGGAAAAATACAATTACAATCTTGAAATACAGCAATATTTAAATATAAAACAAGTAATTACATATGTTAGAATTTCTTAATAATAATTTAATATTGTTATTATGGGTTCTCTTGGCTTTTTTACAAACTTCTTGACAGGGATGAAGAAAAAGTGAGTTGGCATGGCTTGGGACAGATAAATGGGTATTAAGGGATGGCAAGTGAAAATTGTCATAAACTCCTGTGAAATACTCCATAAAGTTAATCTGCAGTGCTTGATAAGTCAGAAATAGATTTGTGTCTGCATTTTTGGTTAATCAACCTCTTGGATTATTATAGCCATAGCTCCTTCCACAACAAACACACAGAGGAGGGAAACTTGGTGCCAGCATTAGCCTACTCTTAATGAAGAGCACCAAGGGGGCCAAGAGCTTAACATCCCTTCCAAAGGATGGAACACTGACTTTGCGGTCTCCTTAAACCACACAAATGGTGCTGGACGACCTTGAAAAAAATCCTACTTTTGCAGGATTGGTGCCTGCTGCTCTTTCGAGCAGCAGGAAGCATCCTAACCACTACACTACCCCCCTCAGAAATAGATTTACCAGAAGAGTTAATTATAGTTGGTAGTGGATGGTACGGTGCATGCTTTTTTAGAGGCATTGATGATTTTCCAGGATTCCCTAGTTTTATTACCTGCATTTAATAATGTTGTTATTATGGATTATCTTGGCTTTTTAAATACAATTGTGATAATATTTTTTACAAGTTTTGTATTCCTGTTTCACTGTGATATTAGATGATATCTTGGCATTTACAGCAAAATTCTTAATATATTTATTACTATATATCATTAAAATTTTTAATCAACTTAATATTGTGTAAGAGCTTGTTTCATCATTTGATTTCCATATTAAATTGTCCATCTAAATTTGTTGAGTCTACAATACCATATTTGCCCAATTATTAGGCGAGGTTTTTTTCTAAAATGTAAGCCAAAAAATTCATACTTCCCTTATAATTGCATCCAAAGATATCTTCTACTTCTCCCCTCTCTCTCACCCCAATAAAATTCAACCCTCTATGTACTATAATGTATTCCACAATTAGAAGAGGGTGTTACGTTTATGGCTCATGCAGATCCCAAATTTCTCCTGCAACAGCTCATCTTTGTCCCTTATTAAACATTTTAAGAAAACTAATAATTTAATGTAGATCAATGAAAGCAAATAAATGTGCATGTTTCATCGTAATCGTTAATCTTATCAGAAATTTACTCAGGAAATTAAGTGTACCTAATCGATCAGGTATTTTGAAATAAAAATTTAGTATCAATAACCTAAAAATTTGTTTTTCCACATGGCTTCTGAAATCCGAGGTTGCCTTATATTCGAAGTCACTCTATAATTGGGCAAATACTAAATTAAGTATAGATACTGGAGGAGATTCTGGTGACTTTATTGTTTTCCAAATGATTGCCACAGCTGATTCTCAGGAGTATCATGATAAACTTTGGGAAGTAAATAAATCAATAATTTGGAAATGTTGATGTCATTGAAGTTATATTTCCTCTAATAAATTGCTTATTATGTAGTACCAACAAATGGATGCATGCAAATGTTGTGATGCACCTATGTATAAACATATTAAGAATATTTATATTATAACTTTGATTCAAGATAGGGGTGATGTGCCTATAAAATGTTTTGGAATCATTGAGTAACACTGAATGTAAAGTAAAAAATTGCCAAAACTGAACTCAAGAAAATAATGGCATATACTATAGAAGTGTATGGTAAACATTTACTCATGTCTCCATTCAACTGCCTCAAGAGGTTAATTTACCTATAAAAATGTTAGTATGAATATTTCCGGTTCATGGTCTAATTCAGAAGTCGGCAACCTTTCAAACTAAGAGACATTTTTGTTTTTGTCTCAATCCAAAATAATTAGAAGCAGCACAGTTAGGGATTATTCCTTGGTTAGGGTTACTAGGTGGCTTCTCCAAGAATACCGGCAACACCCGTCGAAGATACGAAGCGCTCGAGAAAATGTACTTATATGTCCGATGTTACCTCCAATTTTTCCCGGAGTCTGATTCAAAACCGGACACCTGGAAACCCTACGCACAATGGCAGGCTGTGCGACCTTTTTGTTTTAGAAACTCGAGCTATTGCAATAACCATGTTTAATGATCGATAAAGATTAGGGAGCTTAGCGGCTTAGCTAACTTCTGAAGAGCCACAAGTATCAAGGAGCGATATGCGGCTCCGGGCCGCAGGTTGCCGACCCCTTGTATAATTGAAGGCCCATAAATGCTATCATATCTACTTGAAAAACTTAGTTAATTTATACTAATTTGGGCACCCAAGAAGCTGCACACTGAAAAGTTGGCCTCTAATACTGTCTAAAGTGCTATTTTTTGCGTGACAATTTATTTAAAAAATGGTTGTATCGAAGTCGTACCATCGATCTCACGAATTTAATCATAGGTAGTTTTTATTAATATTAAAACCTCATGCTTTACATAATTGACCGATTTAGAATCTCAATTAATGACGCTTCGCTTTGGCACTCGTGTCATTACCATATCCGCCTTCCATAAACACTGAAAAAACAATGAACATATGAAATTATTTATCATCGAAAATCACAATAATTTTAATTGACGTAAATAGCAGCAAAGCTGATGTAAATGAAAAAAAACGTCGGTTATACTTATTTCATTTACATCATATACCATCACAAAATATCCTATTGAGTATGTACTACGAATTATTTGTGCAAGTGAGAAACTAATACAGAGCTTACAAGAAAATTGACTTATGTCAGTAGTATGTTTTTAAGAGTGGCACGAAAAATTGGCAAATTGTTTCCAGAATCGATACTAAGGTAATTGTCTACTACATCACTTTTGAATTTCTAAGTAAATATGTTTGATATTGCACTCTATTGGCGAAAGTACAAATTAAACGAACAGATGAGTGTCTAATATGAGTGATTAGTTTCCAGGGTTTCCAGTAAATTATGTGTTACTATCTTGAGTAATGGCTCTGTCTCCAATTTTTGGACTATTTTAATGCGTTCACTGGGTGGATACATTTTTTCACTAGAGGGGTTTTCATAATTCATTGGCAACATTTATTCTAATGAAATTTAATATAGGCCACCAGTAAAAATGTCTAGTGGACATTTTTATGCTGTGGCTTGTGGAAAGAACCCTGGTGTTTATTACTCATGGTATTCTTAATCAAAATCAAACCTAAAAGTAATGAGTTTTCGTATTTATATCATAGGTTTTCTTTATTCTCATGAATTTTAGGGAAGAATGTTCGAAGGAAGTACAAAATTTTCCCAATGCTGTTTATAAAAAATTTCTGCGAGAAAAGGATGCGTGGGACTTTGTCAAAGCCAATTGCCGTGATGTGAGGTTGACTGCTGGGCATAGCCCAGCTAAAATAAAGTTAAATACTAACAATAGCGACCTAGATGGCAACGTGAAAACAAAAATACTGGAACGACTGCAAGCAATTCAAGAAAAAATTGACGCCTTCCATGAAAATGTAATTAGAGAAATAAACGCAATCAAGGAAGAATTTCTTGCAAGGAGTGTACCTCCACCGGCCAAACGGACGCTTTTGATAGCTGTTGAAGATGCTCCTCCTCCAAAAGAATATCCGAATAAACGTCCTATGAGTACTCACTTACCTAGTACATCTAAAAGAGTGAGTATAAGATCATATATCTCTTCCTAATCGTTGAGCCATTTCATTACTTTTCAAGCAATTGTCTTTCCTTAAGTGCCTTCAAGAGAGTGCAGAAAATATTTCTGTGGATGACCAAATAAGTACGTTCAGGGTAGATTCCGATGGATATGTGGAGGTTTATACTGATGGTGCATGTGCCAACAACGGGTCAAATGATGCCAAGGCAGGCGTTGGTGTTTGGTTCGGAGATGGACACAGCCTGTACGTTACCTCAGTGATCATTGTTGATTTACCATTAAGTTAGTTTTGTTAATAAAGTACAGATTATTGAATAACTATTTTTATTTGAATATATGTTACTAGAATCGTTTATTATTCTAGAAACATTTCTGAGCCTGTGCGAGGAAGAATAACAAATAATTCAGCAGAAATTGAAGCGGCAACTTTGGCGATTGAGGCTGCTGCTCTGGCTGGTTTGTATTTTTTCACTAAATTTTACCAGATGAAAAACGTCTTACTCACTTCTTAAAAAGTATCGATTTTTAAACTATAATGCCTTTACGTAGAAAATTAAGCTCGTTTTCCATGTAAGATGCACAAACGCAGAGTTTGTTTCTCAATTCTAAAAGGCATATTAAGTGTACTTTCCCCTTTCCTGTGTTATATAAATGGGTATGAAGCATTCCAGAAATTGAACCTGGGTCACTTAATCAAGATTTTCAATTTCTTTGAGTTGTAACTTATTATCACTAATGTGGGTACAACATTCCAGGTTGTATTTTTGTCAGCAAGTATGCAGAAAAGTATGAGGGAGGCAAATATAATGATAAACATATGGATTATCCATTTTTACTAGGGATAAAGAAGCTCAAGGTGTTCACGGACTCATCATTTCTTATATCAGCCATAACTATATGGATTTCCAGGTGGAAAAAAAATGATTGGAAAACTGTTAGTGGTGAACCAGTTAAAAATAAGGAGGAAATCATACTTCTAGATCAAGCACGGGAGAAGTTGGATGTTGTTTTTGTGAGTAGCAATTTATAATTATTGGTGATCTGATGTTTGTGTTAGAATCAATATGTGAATCAGCTAAATCGTTTATAGAACATATTCAAGTTGCATAGTTTTCTTTTTTTGTTGGCCATATCATTTTTTTTTCTTTAGTACTAAATCAGTATTAACACTGATTCTTTACAAAAGTTATCAATGAAAAAGAAATGTCATCAAAAGAGTATTTTATTTTGAAGTAGGAAATTATACATTAAATTGACATATTTTTAACTAAAGATAGTGATGATTCGAATATTTCCAAGACTGTCACTACAGGTACCAGATCTCTTATTTAGGAAGCTTAGGACCCAAGCTGAGTTGGATTTATGGATTGTCTGGATTTCTGATCCTAGGCCTAGCATGTACTTAAAATATAAGATACAGTATGAAAATCAAAGCATGAAAGTATTTTTCGTTTCATGGAAGCACCTTTCTCTAATTTCATAAGTAAATCCACTTTCTTCTTCATACTCAGTAAAAAATGCTTTCTTTTAACCCTCTCACTAGCCAGTGGAATTCATATTGGCCTTTTAGACGTCTTTGATAAAAAATAGGAATAAATAACATCAATGATCACAGAGAAACAAGTAGACACAAAAGGATAGGCTTGGACTGAGGGGGGCTGCACGTCATTCAAACAAAGTGGCCAGCCAGCAAACTACTCTCATTGCCGCCAACCTACCAGTTTCAAAAGTAGCCAGGTTTCTGGTCCACCCAGATTCAGGATGCCAAATAAGAGGTTTGGTACCTGTAGGAATGAAGGGAAAACAAGGTTTTTTTTTATTTCAGCAACAAAATTAGAGATCCTCTTCTCAAGTACAAAGTTTTAAACACTGCACAGAATACCCTGATGCCGATTCTAGGTCCATGAAAATGCATTTATTTATACATTCACAATACATTACATTTATTTTATTAATACAAAACATTCATATTCTTGAAATTCACAATGTGCAAATGAGTGGCTTTTCACCTCTTAGGTACCGATGGAATGGGAGTGTCGACAAACCTACGTCAGAACTTGTAATCGGCTGGGTAGGAAATTTGATACATATTACGTTGAAAATAGGTACACTAAGATTGCCGCTGTTTTCTGCATGTCTTGTTACAATTTAAACATATTTGTTTATTTTTATACTCTATTTCAAATGACTTGGCGAGTGAGGGGGAGGGAGAAGAGAAAGTGGGCGGGGGCGAGACACTGAGCAAACCAATAGGAAAGAAGGAGGGGGATCCTAAGCGTTCGAAAGCTCACTCTCCATTGAGTCTCCCTAGAGGTAACATCATGTAACTGTGCCTAAGTGCAGGAAAAGTAGGGGATTGCTTGGAAGGGTGAAGTACAGTGGGGACTTCATGGGCCCCGTGACCGCTACTGTAGCCGAGAAGGCCTTTCATGAACCCACGAAAATCTGCACTCTAGGCACTGATTGTAATTAGTTTGAAATTGTATATTGTTAAATATTTTTTAATATATTTTAATTTTTCTAATATAATTTATGAGCACTTTATTTGTCAAATTGGAATTTTAGAATTATATATTATGTTTTTCTTGCCACCTGGCCGTCTGGCCAAATTGCAATGTTTTTTAAATAAATAAAAATGTCTGAGTGTGCTGTGTTGCCACAATCGCAAGTTCCCTTTAAATCTCCGCCAAATGTTACGTGTGTTCTGGTGTAGAGTTGGCAACATCTAGCTTGAGCTTTCTGCTAGGAGGCACTACCCCTGCTTTGCCTCTGTCACATTATATTTCCTCCTGGCCTCATAGTTGTTAGTTTCTTCAGCATAATACACCACTATTAGCTCAAAACTTTGTCTTATACCTTTTGATACATTCTTGTTTAGAGGTGCCTTTCTTCTCTACATGACCTGTAATTTTCAGTCCTAAGGTTTGGGGTAACTTATTTAAAACTGCTAAAAATAATAAATAGTCCTCACTCCGTGTTAAAACTTAGCAAAGTTAGTACCAATAGCGTGCTTTCATAGAGGTTGCACATTTCAAACTGCAGTGTACTTGCCGTCTGCAGCTGGCACACCAATCGAAAAATAACAAATGTTTAAATTGTAACAAGACACGCAGAAAACAGTGGCAATATTTGTGTACCTATTTTCAACATAATACGTATCAAATTTTGTACCCAGCCAATTACAAGTTCTGACGTAAGTTTGTCGACACTCCCATTCCATCAGTACCTACGAGGTTGTAAGTCACTCGTTTGCACATTGAGAATTTCAAGAATATGAATGTTTGGTATTAATAAATTAAATGTAATGTATTGTCAATGTATAAATAAATGCATTTTCATGGATGTAGAACACCCATAATTTTTTTGCTGAAATATTTTGAAAAAACCTCGTCTTCCTTTTGGGTTAATACAGTACTTAGTAATTTTATCTTTTCCTAAGATTGGATTAAAGATTCTTCCAATTAGATGAATGTAATTTCTCTCTAATACAAAATAAATATTGCCTTTAGAATTCCATGTTCTTTAAATGAAATTGATATTGTTAGTAGAGTAGAAGTCATTTTTGTAATCCTTGATGAATTTAGTATATTTTATTTATGTACTTGCTGTGTGACCAGGCATTGCCCGTGTGCGATTCGGGATTGCGTTATTTGCCTTAAACATGCTGTATATTCTGTATTTTTTTATGTAAACCTGTTTGTTATAATGCTGAACAAATTAGTGAAAGAATGGTGCAAATCGGTTCAGCCATTCTCGAGTTATAAGGGAACATTGTTACAGACAGACAGAAATGGATTTCTCACCAGGGCTTTGCTGCGCGAGAGTGGAGGGAGTTAAGAGAGGTATCCAAACGTACTTTGGGGCCTGCCCTGTCACCTAAAAAAAGATGGATTAAAATCGGTTGGTTTTTTCCGGAGATATTTTGGTTAGAAGGGGATTTTTAATTTTTGCCTTTTATATATTAGATGTGGAGGAACTTTGTTTATGTATTGCAATTATTTCATCACTATTCCAAAATCATATTAATTTTTCAATAAGAATAGAATAGGAATCTTGAAATCAGGCCATCTTGGACAAATCTATTTTTTGTCATTGTGTAGCTAGGGAAACTTTTGGTAAAAATACATTATGAGGTAATAATCAGGTTTTATTTATAATTTACTTATGTTTTTAGTTTAACCACTCATCTGGGTATGCCGTATATATACGTCATGCTGTTATCTTGGCTGTTTGCTATGGGTATGCCGTAATATTCCATCATGCAGCTTCTTCGGCAACTAGCTGCATCCTTTCAGTTTACCATCTTGGCAGTAAATGGGCTTCACTTCTTTATTTGGAAAAGATACGCTTCTCGTACTTAGACCCTGACTTTGCTTGGCGGGTTTCATTTCCGTTACCCTAATTTTAAAATTAACAACATTTGTTTTTTATAATATTATTTTTTATCACTTAGTAATTGTGTAAATTTGTAATGTCTTTATTCCATATTTTAGGAATTTGTGATCATTAAATATTAACAAATTAAATTTTTGTTATAATAAATATTAACATTTTAATTCATTTCTTGTGGTAAAAATAGTTTAAGACACAAATTTTAAGAATAAACAACTCAAACACTGAATAATTAACGTATTTTTTAATTGATTTGCGATTTGATTCACCTCAATTGCAATTTAAATGTCCACCTCCAGTTTCAAAAAATTAAATACCCAGATGAGTGGTTAAGAGCACCAACTGTGAGATATTAAAGTGTTTTCATGTGGAGGGCTAAAAAAATACAAATAAAATCTATTCGCCACTTGACAAAATCCACTCACCTATAATTCATTTTGTGGTGGGTTAGGCTGAAAATCTATTTTCCATTGTCCTTTAGCTTGCCTATGGCGAGTGGGCGAGGGTATTTCTGGAGCCCTGTGATTATTTAAGTCCACATTTCTGGATTAGAGGGAAGATCTGATGTTGATACATCACTATTAATTATTCTTAAAATTAATTATAAATGTGGTGTTACATAAAGATAAGCTCCACAAAGCTCTTATCATGTAGGTGATAATGGATAAATCAATTAGAAGTTGACAGAAACAGAATTGACAGTGTAATTCAGCCGTTTTTTCACTTGCTTTGATGTTTACTATAGTATGTTTCTCGTCTTATGAAGCTTGACCTTCACATAGCAAGTAGCCTATGAGAACCTTTTCCCTCTCCCCCGTCACCCGCGGCTTTTGAAATGCATGGAAAAACCTAACAGCATTGCCAGATATCCGCTCTTGAAATGATCTGCTTGCGAATGAAAGGCGTCGCAGAAAAACTTACGGTCATTGTTTATTACTACCGGCCATTTTCCATTGCGTTAAAATGATAACAAGGTGCAAAGTGAAAGCGATAAAGAGATCGCAACGGAAGCGTGAACGCAGTAGAGCTGGCAACATAGTTGACTAAGAGCGATGTGAACAGCACGATGGCGAGAGAGAGACTGAGCTTCTCCCCTCTCCGTCGCCCGTTACTCGAGCGTTGATTGGATGCAGAAATAGTCACTCACAGAGGTTTTCAAGGTCAAGCTTCATAAGACGAGAAACATACTATATATAAGTTTAAAGTGATAACATTATAAAATTGTTTTTATGAATACTTTCTCTTCCTCAATTACTGAATGTCTATATTAACTATATAATTCTAGGTCCACGTTAAAGGGCATGCTGGAAATTATGA
The DNA here is from genome assembly GCA_028673005.1 of Tanypteryx hageni. Classification (NCBI taxonomy): domain Eukaryota; kingdom Metazoa; phylum Arthropoda; class Insecta; order Odonata; family Petaluridae; genus Tanypteryx; species Tanypteryx hageni. The sequence continues at coordinate 87,202,198 of CM054114.1, read as the reverse complement.
AAATGAACAAGCTGATGCATTGGCTCGGGCTGGAGCTGCTAAGTATATTCCATTTCACAAGAGATGACTTAATGGGATTTTTGTTGATAGAAAAAGTGCATTCTATGATTTGTTACTACTTTTGTAAATTCAATTTTCTTCTTTTTTCGGAAAATTATGTACACAAAACTTTTTTGTTATATCGTTTTCAGAATGAATTTTTCATAATAAGTGTGAATGATATTCTATTTACAATGTTTAATAAATCCTATATATTTACAATTTTCACTTTTATTCAGCAGTCCACCAAATCTGCTTTGTTGGACTAATGTAAATAAATAAAATTTAAAAATATATTTTTAAATACAAACTTTTCAAACGCACTGAAAAGCATAAAATAAATTAACATGTACAGATCTATTAAAAGTTTATGGCACCTGCGCACAAACACGAATTCAGCGTGGAAGAGTCCATTCTCGAAAGCGAGCTATGTGGGGGTGAGGGTATATACGCATGGGGTGATCAGTAGACCGCGGATTTTGTTCTAAAAATTAAGTTTTAGGCGACTAAAATAGGCTCTTTAAGTAGCTTAATTAGGCTTTATAAAACGTAAAATAGGCTCTAAAAACTACTTCCAAAAATTACCAGTCAACGAAACATTATTGATTTGTTTTCAAAGAACATAAAAATATTTTACTACTATGCATTGAAACTTATTCTTATGGTTAATTTACCATGCGTCACAGAGAAAATAATATCTACATTACATATAGTAATACTGACTGAAAACACTATTCAAGTATATATTTAAGTACTATGCAGAATGTTTGACAAACTGTTTCATTCGGAATTCCCATAATGAATTTGTCACCTCTTTGCGTTTATTCCACAAATTTCCCGTAGTTGGCCTCACAGTAAATGACAAGCACCTTTTCTAAGTTTTCTAGCACAAAACTATGGCATTTGTCAGTTAATGTCATCTTGTAAGCAGAAAAAGAACGTTCGACATCAACTGATGTGACGGAGGCAAACTACAACTTAGGTGCATGTTGAAATGAAATTTTGCACTCAACTTCACTGGATTTTCCTGCCAGTATATCTGCTGCTGTACATAGGCTCTGCAGACCTGAGTTATTTTGTAGCACTTTTTCTAGTTTGGTTCTTACTTTTCCCCCACTTCACCTTGCGCTTCCTTGATTTTTTGTTTCACTTCATTCAGCAAAGCAGTATTTTCGTAGATGGGTTTTTCTGAGCCCTCCAATTCAGCCATAATCCACACAAGGGATGTATAGTGGGATCTAATATACACCAAATCCTTGGGAATGGAGGGATCATCCAGCAACATTTTCACCGAAGTGACACAGGCAGTATCCTCGGCTAGATTTGCCACAACTTCCTTGACATGAAGGATATGCTCACTGTAAAATTCAGCTGCTTTCAGCCATGTGCCCCAGCGGCTGAGCACAGGCACAGGTGGCAGAGGGACATCGGGCAGTTTTTTCAAAAAACCTGTTTTCTTGTTGGTGCCTTGACGAAGACCTTCACGGTGGAGATCAATTTGTTCACCTTGGGAATTTCCAGTCTTATTTGCTCTGCTACGCGGTTCAAACCACGGGCAAGGCATGTCACATGCACAAGAGAGGGATAGAACAACTTGAGCAACTGCAGGGCAGCATCTGTGTATAGGAGCAGCACTTTCTCTTCGTCTAGATTGTTGGGATACAGCTATTTCAGTCGATTGTTCACAGAATGTGCTATTGTTTCCTGATTTGTTTTGGCAAGTTACTTTGATCAGATGAGGTAGGCTCTGGATGGCACATCTGGGTCCAATTTCCCAACAACTAAGTTGGCCATGTATCTGCTGAGAGCGTCAGTGGTTTCGTTGACTGATATCCAAATATGTGAATCTCCAATGTCCTCCCGTATCCAGCACATTGCATCATCGTACATGGGTTGTACGTAATTCTTGCCTATCGTTGACTCAGAAGGTACCGACTGATGGCAGTATCGTTCTAGGAACCCCTTGAATGTTGGAATTTCTAGTGTTCTGAATGGAATGTTGGCTGCCACAATTGCATGCCACAAATCTGCATCAAACTGATTCTTCTTGCAGGATACCTCAGAAGTTTTTGTTAAAAGCGTTTGTTTCGTCTTCGATTTGCGTTAAACATTTGCCTTATGTAGCACTCCTTGGACATGCTGAGTTAAGTGGGTTTTTTTATAACTGGAAACCTATAAAGAAAAGTTCTGAAAAAATAATTAACCTTAAAAATACGGAAATAATCTAATAAATATTGAAATGGGACAAAAATATAAAATTTACTTTAGAGCTACGAAGGTCCGCAGCTGAATTGCTGGACATTTTAAATAACCACGTCTATAGTTATCATAAAATGGCTCATATAAACAAAAAATGTAGATGGGTGTTGCCTTAAAGATGACAAGCAATTCACGGCCAATAATTCGCTGCAAGCCAGCATTACAATGTACTTACCTCCTTGTTGCATGCTTGACAGAAGATAATTTTTCCATCCGTTGTGAAGTACGGGAACTCTTGTAACCACTGACATATTAAATAAGCTTTCAAACTTGCTACTTTATGCATTGCACTTTCACATTTTTCACGTTCACACTTCTCACCTTCACCCTCTGCGGTCTGGAGATGGACTGCAGGGTTATTCTCGTTTTCCCGTGTCACACAATATGGCAATGTAACGATGAGAAATTAACGCAACCAGATTAAACCCATTGTTACATTGTCGCATCGCGCGACACAGGAGAACAGAATAGCACCGCCGGATGCGTGACAGGTCTGAGCTGATGTTCGCCACCTGATCATGACCGTGGTGTGAAGGACATTTTCCCAACCCTCAACTGAACATTGTACAGTCAGTTTAAAAAATATAACTAGTACCAAAATCTGCTTTTGTTGTCGATTTTTTCTACAAAATTAGCCCTTTTTAGGCTTTTTTTGCATGAAAATGGCAAAAATAAGCATTAACGTCGAAATAGGCATTTTTAGGCATTCATGTCAAAATAGGCATTTTTAGGCACTATAAAATATACGTTTTCGGGGTTAATTATTCATGAAACGTATATATACAATTGTATATTCAGATATCTACTCAGGAAATAAATAGGTTTTTACCTAAAGATCCGCGGTCTAGTGATCAGTCATTCTCCACAGCCACCTTCCCCTTAAGCTTTCCCCCACCACAGCCACCTTCCCTACATCATGTGACTCTTCACGCATTTAGGTGCCATAAGCTTTCAATAGTACACGGTGGCAGATTTGGAAATTTCCCTCCCCTAGGCCAAATGATTTTTCTGCTCCCTTTTTGGCACTTTTTTTCCAAAAAGAATCGCTCATGTATATGGTTTGTCTGTCTATCTGTGGATCATAATACAGTCGAGTCTTGAGTATCCGAGGTAAAGTGCACCAAGCTAACCTCGGATAATGATAAACTTGGATAAAACAGAAGCTTCATTTTTAGGTATTAAAAATAGGCCTATATATGTTCAGAAAATTTATTTCATGCATACAGAACTAAACTAAATGAACAATTTATTGATATTACTTAAACAAAATAGTCTTTTAACGATTTCTGCCTAACTTTGGTCAATCGCTTTTTGGCCGTCGTGTTATGCCACCTAAATCGTTGAATAGCCTTTAATTTGGTCTCGAGAGACACCACAACATGCTTTTTTTCCCCACGCATTATTCAGGAGAGTCAAGAAACATCTAACTATTGTAGGGTAAAAAAAAAGATGAATGTCAAGGATGGACAAGTCCGTAGGTATCGAAGTGTAGTTTAATGTCTCCTTTTTACTGAGATTTGTCGACGACTGACTCAATGATCCGAGCCTCTGTCAAGAGGACCATGCCTCAGTTACATACTTTGTTGCAGTTGAATGCAGCTGCATGCTTTGTGAATCTTACACTATGTATCAACTGAAAACTGAAGTGGCGAGGAGTCATGATTTACATGTAAATAACCTGTGACCTTGACTGCAAACTAAAAACAACAATGTATGTAGAGGGGGATGCCTCGGTTAACACGGAAGCTCGGATAATCGAGACTCTACTGTAGTTTAATTCACCAAAAGTCTGGATTTTTTGTTACCGTTTTGAAATCCCATTTTTATAGTTATGCCTAGTTATCCCTAGGTCATTGCCTACTTTGGCCTCATTTCAAATCCACTAATGTATGTACACCTGAACAAATCAACTGGTTAACAATCATAAAGGATTTTGCTTCTGATTAGTGTTTTTAGAAAAGTTTTATGGTGCTCAACAATGGTAATGAGAGAATCTAACCGAGCCATAAAATTTTTCTGCAAACACTAACCAGAACCAAAATCCTTGATGGTTAATCTCAACTGTTCCTGGCTGTTAAAACTAACAAATCAATTTGCTGAGGTATACACAATTTTATTTTATATAAACTTTTTAGTGCATTAGAGAAGTTCATATGAATTTTTTTTATTTGTATCTATTTTTTGTTTTCAGTTTTACAAATGCCTTAATGACAATTTTAAAGTACATATTGTATACAATTCATATTTTGGATTTTTTTTAATACTACCTAATTATGTCCATTAGTTGACAAATTATAGAAATCTTTGATTTTCAACATTTAAAACTTATATTTCGGGAGATATTTTTCCAGGATCCAGTGAGTCTTTGAGGGCATGAAGGACTTTTTTGATGTGGTTTACACTATGATTATAAAGAAACTTGAAGTGAAGTCAAATAAAACCAATTAAAAATACTTGCACTTGTAAGTATGGTGAATGATTAGTTCACAACACCACATGCTGAAGGTAAAGAACCCTAGTTGCGGTCACCATACATCTGGGTTTTCCTCTATGTATCCTGTTTGGAACATCCAGTTGGGATTTACCATACATACTTGAATAATTAACACTTTTTTCTAAAAATATTGTAACTAAGAAATCAGGTGCATGAAATACGAGTGATATTATACCTACCGATCAGTCGGAGAAAAATTTCATATAACTGCCACACCTATTCATATTATAGGTAAGCAATTTCTTCCACAATACAGGTACCTGTAAAGGGTTTTTAGCACACCTTTTCTTTAAAAAATGCATATGTATTCAGTTTGTCCATCTGTACGACCAATATCTCTAGATCCTACAACTTGGAGAAGCCAAATTTTTCATGATAGGGCAACCTTATGAGGGCTTGACATGGTAAAAATTTGGTGGATCTAGGATCAACTGCTGGGGAGTAATTGGTGCCTTTTTTCAACCACTGTGTTTCACCTCTACCTCTACTGGGACTGAAAATCTGACCGGACATTTTCAGTAGACCAGCCCACTCTTCTAAAATCTTAGACGCAAAATGTAGGATATATGCAAAGATAAAGCTTTTTTAGAAATATATTTTAAGATAATACAATTAAATTATATTATTAAATTAATTAAAAGGGATCATAATTACAAAAAATAATTAATTATAATTAAAAACAAATGAATGAAGAGAAATTATATAAAAATATGTCAATCACTAGCAAGATTCATCAGGATATCCTTTTCTGCTGAATGTGTGGAATGAATGTTAAGATGACGCCACAACGCGTGTGAAAAAGTTCCAAAAAAGTACAGCACACTTTTATTGCAACTTAACTGAACACTCCTTGAATGAATCAAGGTCCAACAACAAATCACTGAGAAGCACTAAGTATAAATAGAATCAAACAACACTAAAATATATATCAACTTTCCATGCGACATTCCACCTCTACAACATGTTGTTAACTGAAGCGCTCACCGCTTTAACGAGTGGCACATACTGGGACATCAGCTATTATCCGACAGCTAACTTCGGTAAACATTATCTGGCGGGCTAAGACGCAGGGATATTCTTTGAAAATAAAAGTCATACAAGTGGCAGGCGGGAGCAATATACAAAGGAAAAGGTGGGCTATTTAGAAGTTTCCAAGAGGTAGTAGCACTGATGTATACCACTGTCGATCAGTATTCCACAGTTACTACTATTGTAATTCTACAATTTTAATTCTCTAAATACTCTAGTGCTTTATGTTAGTGATGAGCAAAACTGGCCTGGCACGTCGAGCCACTGGCCCATCAGGCATTTGCCCAGTATGCCAGATGGCCAGTCGGGGTCTATTCCTACCCCATAAGAAAATCACGAAATCAATGCACAGCATCATAAATTTGCATTTCTGAATTAATTAAAACTAAGATTGGAGCTCAGTACATGAACAGTTCTATATTTGAAAGGCAGGTTTGTATTTTTTAACAAGTAGGGATGTACACAATATTCCCGTGGTACATAAGTACTTTTCGTCAAATTCGCCATGGTATAATCATATACTAGTGTACCTACCTATTTACTTTGAAATCAGAAAATTATTTTTTCATATATTGTGGTAGCCCTGCTTTTTAGATCCGTTCGTAACATGTTCATTTCATTTTGCTATTCTATACTCGCCTTACATACAAAATTTCTTATTGAAATCTGTTGTCTATACTTGCGAAATTCATAGTTACAGAAAAATTCTAACTTGATACTGTGGTAAATCCCATTTAGTTGAAATATGCTATTTTGGTTATTTATGTATATGAATATTATATTTACCATATTTGGTTAAAATCCATGTGGTCAGTTCTCTAGAAGTACTTGTAAAAGAAGTATTTTACTTTTTACTGTAGTAGCCCTGCCCTTTAGCTCAGCTTTAAACATCTTGATTACATTATAGTATGTTGTACAAATCCTATATACAAAATTTAGTTGAAATCCATTCATCCACTTCCTTCCAAATCCATAATTACTGAAAAAGTTAAATTTGTAATTGTGGCACCTGTTAGCCTGATCCGGTCCAAATGTGTCATTATGGTTTTTTATATACGTCTACATTATAAGTATTAAATTTGGTTAAAATTGATGCTCACAGTTCAACACAAATACTTGTAAAATGAATTTTTTAATTACTTTTATTGTGGCAGCCCTGCTTTCTATATCTATGCTAAACATCTTGATTTTGTTTTTCATGTTGCATACTGCCTTCATACAAAATTTCGTTGAAATCGGTTCAGCCAATTCCTTCCCAAGTCATAATTACCGAAAAGTTTAACTTTGCAACTGTGGCACCCCTGCTGAGTCGATCCGGTCGAAATATTTCATTATGGTCATGTATTTATGTGAAGATTCTATGTACCAAATTTAGTTGAAATTGGTTTAGCCAATTCTTCCCTGATATATGCGTACGGGCAGACATCACGAAAATAAGTGCTTTTCAGCAATGACAAAAAGCACTAAAAACTGAATTCAAACCTGGGTCAAATGAGACCAAACAATAGTTTCTAATCCAAAGACAATGGGATATATCAACTGTCATGGCAATTAGTCAACTGCTTTTAAATGGGAAACATAATTACATAGCATTGATATAATGCTTTTAAAGAAAATTTATATACTATACTAGCTCAAGTGTCCTGCATTGGTAAATCCAGATCTGTAAAACTGAAGAACTTGATTGTTATGATTTCTTATGTCACTTATCTTGAGTGTTGCAAAATGCTTTTAGATCTCTTATCCAACTCTTTCATGACACATCCATGCTTTTTGCCTGGAATAGATTCAGCGCATTTGTTTCTAATTAAAAATTTTTGTTTTCTTATGTGACTATCTATCGATGCCAATGTTGCTTTCGATAAGCCATGTAAATTTCCCTTAAAATTTCCTCACTATTGTTCCGCATGCATCTCAGGGTATCTTCATTTACTCAAGGGCTGCTGTTTCTTCATTCCATTTTCTTGTTTTTTAAATTCCCCTCATAAGAGCATGGGTTCAATCCAAGTGTGTTCATCTCATCCATTAGAATATTGCAAGTTCATATATTGCTAACATAGGTTGCTACGAAGATTGTTTGTGTGGACAACTATTATGAATCCACGTTTTTCCCTCCTAGCTCTTACATGATCTGTGAAGCGCAGGTTACAAATATATTCTGTGAAGGTACAAAATTTGCCACAAAAAAGTCAGTGAGAGTTTATAATAATTTTTACTTTTGGAGATAAAAATTCGAGAAAGTGCTAAACATGCAATCACTAAAATTTTGTCAACATTGATTAGCATGAAAATTATTTTGTTGAGAACAATTAAAAAGAAACTACATTTTCTTCTCCCTGGGTATTATATGATCTGTGAGGTACTGATAAAATACTTATTCAGAGAAAAATTCTCGAATTTTTAACATGCAAGTATCATAAATTAAGGCAAAATTGTACCTTCAATCGAACCCTGGTACTTTGGAGACTAGCAAAATGGTGCTAAATTTTGGTATATTCGGTGGCTCCTATGAGCGCCATATATTTTCAGCTCCAAAAAAACATTACCTTTAGTCAACCTTAGTAAGTCACTCCTTTCGAACTATGAATACCACTTTTTAGTAACCCTTACTTACTCAATAGGTTACTAGTAAGTAAGCCTTAGTAGTGTGTAAATCTATGAATACAGCCGATTGAATTTTCACGTTAAAAACTAATTTGTGTATCAATTTGATGCCTCTTTGAAAATCAACAATACCAAAATAAAACTTTTCTTTTAGGCATATTTTGTTTCAAGTCCAGAGTTTCTACAATGATTATACGTGATTTTAAAATTCATGCCGAAAGTGCATATGGGACACTCATTCCCATGCTATTCTAATGGGAAAAAGGTAAAGCTCCTGGAATCAAACTTGTGACCTTGAAATCGGTTGCAAACATAGCCCTTTACCTTCCCCTGGATGAAAGTGAAGACCATGCAAAAGTTGGTTGCGCTGACTCTCGTGATGTCCAAGAAACACCTGTATTTGAACTCAGGATCCTGGAATCGGATGCAAACATAACCCTTGACCTTCTCCTGGGTAAGTGGTTTGCATGCAAAATTTGGTTGCACTGTCTCTTGTGGTGTCCGTATGCGTAGAGGGTAGACAGAGACTTCTTTATATTATATTCTTTAAACCTTTCATCCAGCATATTCAAGTGTAAAAAGTAGTGCATTCAACTAATTCGAGAGGCAGGATTGTTTATGCAAAATTTGGTATCTGTAGGTAATTGCAAAGTTTGACTATTTTGCATAAAAATACCAACTCTCAAGTTTCCTTGGCAGTCTTAGCTACAGTTTTGCCAACAAGTTCCCCAAAGACTGTTACAAAATTGCCTTCAAATCATCTGTTAAACTGAAGAATTTATTGGTTCACTTTAAGGGCAGTGTAGACGAAATGGTTAGAAGTGAAGTCTATAAACTGTTTTGTGATGACTGTAATGGTGTTTACATTGGAAATACTGGGAGAAAATTTAACAGTAGGCGGGAAGAACATTTGAAGGCCCTCCAGAATAACTCAACCTCCTTGTCACTTTGCCGGAAAAGGACTCAAACTTAACTCTTTAGAGCAATTAGAAATCCTAAAATGTAACCAAGGACAACAATGTAACGGTATTGAATGAGTTTTTGTATCTTTTCCTTCTCTCCTATTGGCCGTCGTTAATCAGCACAAGACCACATACCCTCCCCACCTCTAGCTAATAGTGTCGCCCTCATCCCTTCTTCTCATGACTGCCTTAACCTCCCACCCCTCCCGTCCCTATCCTATATATCACATGTTCTTGACCCCTTTGCCACCTGATGAAGATGCTAAGCATCGAAACCCAGGTCATGAGTTTTGTAAATTAAATGTGTGGTATTGTAAAAGTTATTTTTGTCATGTTTTTAAGATGGAATACCACCAAGTGAAGGCCCATACAGTGAAGTTTATGTTCAATGATGTAATCTTATGATGACGTAATAATCCTAAAACAAGAAAAAGTGTCCTATGTATTTTTCTCTGCAATTCCTCCCATACTTGTTTGCTTTTGGTAAATGAATTTTTCATAGTCTTTTATAGAGTAAGACAAGAGTACATAACATTTATTTTTCTTAATTCCACACTGCAAAATAAGGGTGCATGAACTGGGCCAATTATGTGGGAATATGCAGTAGCATCTATCTAGAATTTAATTAATTTCCATTATAACAGTTTAAGTTTATTTGAATTTTGCCTCACTCAATGCCCTATTGCCAGATAAAAGGAATTTTATTGTATTTAAAAGAGATGTTGAACATTAAAGTATCTTCTATTTAACTAACCAATAGAGAAATTGATACATTGTTGAAGTATTGCCAATGAGAGAAAGGGAAAGTGGAAGATAATATAAAAAGAGGAATAGAGAGGAAGAAAAAATTTTAATGAAAAACCCAGCAAAAATAGAAATAAATTTGATGTCCCATCATTTTTGGCAGGCATTTGAGCTAGGATTCAAGGTTTCATCAGATTGGACATTGGATTGGATTTTTGTCGTCTTTAAAAAGGTATGACTTGTACTGACCACTTTGTTATCTCCAGTCATCTTATTGTTAAGGACAGCAATTAAGCTTGTTCCTGTAAGTCATAAACATCTATTGCTGATCTTATTTTCATCATAGTATAAGCATTTAAGATTGAAATATTTACAATTTTCTTGACCTTCATATGACAAACGGAACATAATCTTGCTTAAGTGTAGCACCTGCTTTATAGAGAACTCAGGAAATTCCTGTTCCTTCATATCTCCCATTAGCATACTCAACAGTCTGCCAGACAGGTTAAGCATGGTGGTCATTGCCTAACCTGCTTATCTCACAGACAGGATCATGTAACGATCTTCATGAATTGAATTTCTTTGTAAACCAATGCTAGTAAATATGCTTGTTTGTATGGATGGCAATTTGCGAGATTTTTTAAAAATTGTCATTCACAGCAACTAATAGAGAAAAAATGGTCACTGTATGGGTTAACACTACAGCCTTGAACTTTGTGGTTAAGAAATTCTATTGCAATTGTGACTATTACACTACACCTACGGGCTATTATCTTGAAGGATCTAAAAAAATTTGTGACCATATAATTTATGGCATATGAATGCATCAGCAAGGAAAGTTTTTCATATGATGCATATGTTATGCATTAATTTCTTCAGTAATTTTGTTATAATAAAATACTTATTCTAGTTGCCAAAAAAATTTTCTTATCAAAGAAATTATCTTTAAGAAATTCATCAAATCCATATTTATTTTATAAAAAAAGAAGCATATCTAGCCATTTACAGTCATACTTTGAATTGCACATGCAATTTCATCTTGGTAATATTATCAACAATTATATAAATATAATTTTTATCATCAATTAAAGTTTATTCTCTTTCATAAATGCTTCTTCTTAAACCCCATTTATAGCATAATGTTTCTGCCACCAAAAGCCATTTCTACTCCTTTAAGAAATTAGCTGCAACTTATCTCATAAAATGAGACTTTTCAGTGAGATTTGTTATAGTATTCTTATATTTATATAAAAATTATTTCTTAGCATATTTTTCTTCTTTTGTGCATTTTATAGAATAAACATCCAGGCCCTAATAGTAACTATGTATTCAAATACTTTTTCAAGATATTCCATAAAAATGTTCAAATAAAAATGATTTTTAGGTGTAGTCCTTTAGGTCGAATATCAAATTCTCAAATTGTATAAAATTCCTAAGCTTATATAACAAAAAGTGTGTAAATGCAAGGAATTAAAATGACTCAACTTTTTCTATTAACATAAGAAATACATTAGACATATTTTTTACTTGTTCTACAATAGGATACAGGGACATGATTTGCATCCACACACTGCATATGAAAATAAGATTTTTTACACAGTAAATTACAAGTAACTACAATAGTCTCAAAAATGATAGTAAAATTACAGGATACCTTTTAGAAGTGTCACCACCCCATACATATACATATCAAATGCAAAAAAATATAAAGTGCCTAAATGGGTTTCAATTACTCATAAGTATAGGAAAAAGTATATTTAATCACAATTCTTACACATGAATGTTTAAAGAGAAAAACCTTTTGTTTACATACATATGGCCAATTAAAAAAGGCCATCAATCATCACAAACTTGATGTTCAAATATTGCACCACAATGCCCACAATTACATCCAAATTACTATTTATTAAAAAAATTGGAATTCAATGAAAATGTAAGTCAAAAAGCTACATATTGAGAAAGTAAAAATCAGAAACAAATCACCGAATTAAACCCTTGTCTGTGAGATATACCTGATTTTTTTTAGATTATAGTAAAATTGAGAATGTATACAGCAGTTTATTTTCAAAAATTTTAATTAGTTATTACTTCTGAGTAAATGTATGGCTTTATTACAAATACCTTAATAGCTATTAAGCACCATTTGTGACCCCACTCCCAGCATACTTGTGAGCCTTGTATGCACAAGTGAATGCTCATTTATACTCTTTCACACATCTTTCATGCACTCACATGCTCCACCTTGTGTAAAACAGGAGTACAAAATCCATCACCCTTCATTAACCATAGAGGAACATGTACAGTTACTTGAAGATCTCAGAATGGAAAACAAAGACACTCTCTGTTTTCTCACTGTTAATCATACCTCTTGGAATCTGACAATGAATTCAGAGAGTTCTTCTATTTCTTCCGGCTTTTCAGTTTTTTGCTGAACCACCCTAAAGAGAAAAAATAGTAGTTGGTGGGTGAGAGATGAAAGATTCAACACAATTAAATTTATTCATTTCAATTATTAATTTTCACTCATTTCAAACAAATTAAAATAAAATTTTGTAATTCATAAACAGCAATAAACTTCACAATTTATATGCACGCTAAACTATATGGAATTTCACTCAAAAAATGTATATAAAGTGCTCCAGACAAACAATCATGCTTTTTCTACATGCTATTTTATGAACAAATAACACTTTAGTACCTGTCCCAGGAACATGCAATCTCTAGGCTAACAGAAGCAACTTGCCATCTTAAATGATAACTTGAATTAGCATGTAATAAGCCATGTGTGCACTCCCTTTTACTTTGGATTAACCAGTCAAGTAACTATGAAATGCATAATCACTTTTTCATTGAGAGTGGTTATTAAATATTAGCCATTTGAAATCTCATTTTAATGGCTGCATGTTCTACACCCCTTACACAGCTCATGTCAATGGAACGATGAAGAAAAAGATGATTTCGGAGAAGACTTTGCAAATCAGAATAGGAACTTGGAATGCCAGGACGATGCTTAGGAAAGGCAAGTCGGAAAATATAAAACTAGTAATTAAAAGAGGTAAAATGTCTTAGGTTTATATGAAGTTGGGTGAAAAGAAGATGGAGATTTCTGGCGTGAGGGTTTCAGAGTAATATGCAGTAAAGGAAAGCCATAGGGAAGTAGAGTTAATTTTAGACAAGAAAGCAGGGCATAGAGTCATTAACATGCAGCAGTCAAGTGACTTTAATGCCAGTGTAAGTCAAGGCAGAACCAGTAAGTTTAGTGATATATGCCCACAAGTGATGACAGCGAGGAGGAATTGGATGAGTTGTATGAGCAACTCGAGGAAGTCATGAGAGAAATAAATGTGAAAAAGAACTTGGTAGTGATTAGGGATTGGGGCAAGGCAAGGACAGTAGCGAGGTTGGGGATTTTGGCATAGGAAAGAGAAATGAAAGACAGAAAATGGTGGATTTTTGTAAAAGAAACAAATTGATAGTTACAAATACATGGTTTAAGCATCACAACAGGTGAAAATACACTTGGAAAATGCAGGGAGACATACAGAGGTATCAGATTGATTATGTCATGGCCAGACAAAAATATAGGAATAATGTATTGAACATGCATAGTTTTCCAGACTCGAATCACAATTTGGAGGTCATGAAGTCTAATTTGAAATTTAAAAAATAATAAAATAGAATAGGATTAGGATTTAGAATTGCTCAAGGAAAGAAAGAGGAAATATTATCAGGAGACTTATGCAAGCCTTAGAAAATGCAGGTAGATAACAAACGGTTGAGGACAACTGGGAGACAATGAATACGTGTATTGTATAAAGTGTGAATAAAATGAAAGGGAAAATAACGTCAAGGAAGATAAAAAGCCATGGGTAACAGAAGAGATGATTAAAAAGATGGAAGAGAAAAGGAGGTGGAAGTAGGTTAATACAGAATATGGAAGAAGAATGTATAGAGAGTTAAACAATAAGATTAGAAGGGAAACTACAAAAGCTAGAAAGTTGTGGTGGAAAGGACAATATGAGAATATGGGGAAATTGCAGACAAGGCAGAATAGACATTTTATGGAGAAACGGGAAACAAGAAAGGAAATATACTGGCCACACTTGAAGACAAAAATGGCAAACTGTTGTTTGAGCAAGAGGATGTGAGGAATAGATGGAAAGAATGGAGTTATACATAAAGATTTGAAGCCAGATTCTGTTGAGATAGAGAGGGAGGAAGATGTCGAGTGCAACAATGTAGGGCTGGGAATATTGGATATTGAGATTGAAAAGGCTCTCAAAGATATGAAGTCAAAGAAAGCAGTAGGAATTGATGATGTCCCCATAGAAATATTAAAGGAATTAGGAAAAGAAGCAAAAGAATTTTTATAAATTGTGCCACAAGATATGTGAAGAGGGAGAGGGTCAATCTTGATTACCTTCAAGAAAGAGTATAAATCAAACTATTGCCAAGATTACAGAACAATCAGTTTAGCATGATTTTAAATGATTTTCAAGATTTTGAATGAGAGACTAGGAGTAAAAGCTAATAGTTACATAGGTGTAGACAAGTTCAGGTTTTGGAAAGGTCCTGGCACTAGGGATGCCATAGGAATGATGAGGAAATTGGTAGAAAGAAACATTGAAAAAAAAACGGGTCTATTCGTGTGATTTGTAGATTTCCAAAGGGTCTTTGATAGAGTTTTATGGCCTTCGCTAATGCAGGTGTTGAGGATAATAGAAGTGGATCGGAGAGAGTAGTAATTGATTTTTTAAGTTCGTTGACGGCTATGGTCATTTTGCACTGTCATCAACTGGACATATGTACACACAGAAGGGAGGAGGGCAACCCAGTGCCGGCATTAGCCTACTTTTTATGAAAAGCACACAGGGGGACAACTGCTTAACGTCCCTTCCAAAGGACAGAATGCTGGATTTGCACGGTCTCCTCAAACTGCAGAGAGAGACGTTTAATGAGAAATCTCTACATGAACAAGACTGCACAGGTAAGGGTAGCAGACAGAATCATATTGGGTAATGCTACGAAGAGGCGTGAGACAATGCTGCCCACTCTCACCAGCATTGTTTAATATTTATGCTGAAGAAATGATAAGGGAGGCATGGGAAGATAATAGGATAAAAATTGGAGGGAGTCGGGTGAAATCAGTTTGATATGCAGACAACCAATCACTGGTGAGTAATTCTGAAATGGGCCTTCAGATGTTAGTTAGTTACTTAAATGATAAGGTATCCGGGATGAAAGTTAATATGAGGAAAATGAAAGTGATGAGATTTTCCAATAGTGATAGCAAGATCAAAGGAGGCATTAACGAGACAGCGAGAGTTGTTGGTAGGAAGTCTGAATGAAGATATAACCAAATAGGAGTGTAAACAGGTTTCCCGTGGTACAGAAGTGCTTTTTGTCAAATTCTCCGTAGCATAATCATATACTAATGTATTTGCTTTGAAATCAGAAAATTATTTTTCCTTATATTGTGGTAGCCCTGATTTTTTTAAATACATTCTTAACATATTCATCTCATTTTTCCTTTCTATACTCGCCCCACAAATGAAATTTCTTTGAAATTCATTCAGCCAATGCCTTACAAATTAATAATTACAGAAAAATCCTAACCTTGATATTGTGGTAGCCCTGTTTAGTCGACCCAGTAGAAATATGATACTTTGGTTATTTATTTATATGAACATTAAATATACTATAATTGGTTAAAATCCATTGGGTCAGTTTTTTAGAAATACACACAAAAGAAATATTATTTAACTTTTTACTGTGTTAACCCTGCTCTATTGCTCCATTTTACACATCTTGATTTTATTACGGTATTTTGTACAAATGTTATAAACAAAATTTAATTGAAATCCATTCAGCCAATTCATTCCAAATCCTTAATTACTGAATGAGTTTAATTTGTAATTGTGGCACCCGTTTGGCTGATTCGGTTTATAAAATATGGTTTTATATATATGAGTATTTATAAGTTTTAAATTTGGTGAAAATTGATGCGGACAATTTAACACAAATACTTGTAAACATTTTTTCTATTACTTTTATTGTGGCAGCCCTGTTTTCTATATCTCCACAAAACATATTGATTTTGTTTTTCTATGTTGCACACATCCTTTACACTAAATTTTGTTGAAATCAGTTCTGCCAATTCCTTCCAAATTCACAGTTACCGAAAAGTTCAACTTGGCAATTGTGGCACCCCTGCTCAGTCGATCCGGTCCAAATATGCCATTTTGGTCATTAATTTATGTGAATATTTTATGTACCAAATTTGGTTGAAATTGGTTAGGCCAATTCTTCCCTGACATGTGTGTACGGATGGATGGACATCACGAAGATAATAGTGCTTTTCAGCAATGACAAAAAGCACTAAAAAAGGTGTTAGTGAAAACCATGATATTGAGTGCAGCATCATATGAGTATGAGAAATGGACAATGAGAAAAGATGATGTGAACAGATTAAAGGAGTTTGAGATGCGAATAAGGCGTAGACTAGAGAAAAATAGTTGAAGAGAGAGGAAAAGAAATGGGGAAGTTTCGAATCAAGTACGGAAAGAGGGATCCTTAATTGGAGTAATAAGGGGTAGACAGAAGAAATGGGTGGGTCAAAAATTTGAAAGGAAATGGTTTACTGAAAGTCACAGAAGGGATAATGTTAGGAAAGAAGCAAACAAGTAGGAGAGTCGAGGTATATTAGATGAATTAAATGAAGGAATTGGGTATGAGAACATGAAAAGTTTTGGATAGCATAGATTGGGTTGGGTGGGCATAAAACCTATTGGAAGGTAGTTTTACAATGTAGTTATGTATTTGACAGATACTAATGCAAAAGACGTTTTTGTACTCATGTAATTTGTCGCTTTATTTCTAAATATTTACTTTTTGATCAGAATAATATGTTAAAATTTTAGTAATGTTAGATTCAAAGTTTTAAATATTCTGATACTGTCTTATTCATATTAGGAAACAAGTTTTCTCTTTTTTATACATATTTGCATGGGAATATTTTTGAAATGAGAAAAACTTCTGCATGTATAGCACAGAAAGGGTTAGGTATGCCTAAAATCTACCGAAAGGTAGAATTACTATGATGATGTTCTACATACCTGTATTGCTTACTTTATAATCTATTCCATTAATAGTTATGACTTTACACTTGAAGTTAGTTGTAACAAAAAGAATACCCAAAACATGGAGGATAATTTAATGTGATGACAAGTGTAAAAAATGATTTAAGGTCCTTAGTATCTATTTAATTGAGGCTTTTTCATTTATACTGAAATTTCCTTATTTTCATCAACATTTATTAACCAATACATGATGGGCACATTCATTTTAATTATGCATGATTGGCCACTATGTGATTCAGGGTTGCCAGATATACATCACTTTTGAGAATAAAGGACAACGACACTGCCATATGCAACAACAAAAAAACCCAGTAATTATTAAGCTTTCACAGATTATTAAATTGGAAGAGAAACAAATGCTTTGTATGTTAAATTTAAAATATACTAAACAGACTTTTGTGGGACACCGGACAAGGTAGCAAAACATGACACAAACCTGTATGAGAAGGACATCTGGCAACCCAAATGTAAATTCAACTATTAATGAGAAAAGTCACTTGATTGGCTAAGCTAACAAAAATTGCAATGAAGGCAACTCCGTGAAATATGTTAAACACCATGCTTCTCTTAAGGTATTTTCATGAAGTGATAAGATCCGAATGCCCTGCAAATTCCAACACCAAATTCTGTTTTTTCTATATCAGAAATCCTTGCTTTACTTCATGTACCTTACATTATAACAGTAATAATACCAAAGCGAAAATTGCAGCAAAAGCCTTATCCAGTTCACGGATACCACCAAAAGCCAGTTAAAAATAATACGGCAAATGGTATGTGGTGCAAACAAAAAACATCACGCCCTGTGCCATTAAAGCTCATGCTGTCCCAACTTTAAGGACGTGCTCCAACTTATCAAGGAAAAAATTTAAGGAAGGACTGAGGAACAAAAATAAAGACATGGGATAAATGGAGCACTGAGGTCACTAGACGAGCAATGGAAACCACCCAATATGCCCCTTAACAAAACATTTTACACAAAAATAACAAAAAGTACGTGTGCGAACCATACGATCGATTCATTTAGTCTTTTCCAACCCCCACCACATTCCCTACCTGAAAACCTCCGTCGCTTGACGGAATCTGGCTTAGTAGTCTGTTTGGAAACAAGAAGACAATATTACTGATGGCAGAAAGATAGGTACACCTGGGACAGGTGAAATAATATTTAACACTCGTAATTGACTGGAAAACATCAACCAAGGAACTTGCTGCCCTTAATGGCAACTGGAGGGGATAAAAATTCAAACAGGGAAGGTTTTTGAAGGAAGGTCTACAAAATGCCTAATTTCAAATGCTCACGATCAGTGCCATGCAAAAAAATGTGACGATGAATCTGGCATGGCAAGTCTACGAAAATGAAAAAAATACTACTCTGTAAGTGGCAGTTGTGAAGGTCAATAAAGAAAAAACAAAATCAGAAATGAAAGCGATCTTAAGCCCCATACCTTTTTCTTTTTACTCTTTCCTCTTTTCTCCAAATTGGTCAATTCTGAAGATGACACAGGATTTGATGGAGATTTCACTTCTTTAGAAAGGGACTGAAAGTTGAAATTCTTTAATGCAAGCAAGGAGCCGAACGGATTATGAATAGGAGTAATGAAACTCATGATCAAGAAGATATGATACATGGTGTCTGTGTTTCACAATTAGATTATCTAAGCACTTGATTAGCACAAACTTTACTTATATATAACACTTAATGCAAGGTCAATTTATTCTTTAAAAAATAATCCTTCTTAACGATTTTGTCATACCAATTTCAAAGCATACATGATCAAAGAACATAAAATTAACTTATCAATAAAGTCTCTTTTTTTATTCATAATACTATTAAATTTGAAAGTTAAATTTAGGAGAGAATATAACGTTATTAACAACTAAGTCTAGCTATTCATCCCACCCATAACTTCTTGTTCTTGAAGCTACATACTTTACAAAAGAAAAAGAATCTTACGAGTACTAGCCCTTGAAATCAATTTAAGTGAGAAATGAAACAATGTTTTGTGAGTAGATATTTTAAAAAATGCTCCAATAATGTGCAACTTCATTGTTACATTTGCCATAACCACAATAAAATTGTAAAAATGATTCATTATAATAGAAATAATGAATGATAACAAATTCAATTTATTTGAAATGATTTATGAAAATACTGTCATCCTGAGATTCTTTCTCTAACTGACATCAAATAAATACCTTCAGAAAAATGCATAGCCCAGAGAATATGTGCTAAGTATATTTATAATTCTATGTCATTTGCATATCCCACAGCCCTATATAAAAACTTATGATTCCGAACATGTAACCCTCCTCCACATCCCATCACAATGGGCTAACAGTCTTCTACAAACGTGCTTAGTACTGAAAGAAATTTCATGTAACAATTTGTTATAATGATATCCTTTAACAAATAAGAAATTAAAATAAACTTCTATGGTTCAATCGTTGAATGTTCACCAATGGATACTAAGAATGAAAAAAGCATAAAAGAATTACTGTCACTGATTACAAAAAAACAACAGAATCTCGATTTATTTTTTTGTATAATGCATTGATTATACTGATGTCCTTGTAACTCAAAGAGATTCACTCACCAATTAGGAACCAGAATTTAAAACAATGCAAAAGCCTATTACTAACTTATGATTCAATTCATTTATGAGGCTCACTGTAAATACCTGCATATAATGCGCACTTTTTTTTCGAAATATAGGAGTTAAAAATTAGGGTGTGTGTTATACGAGGGTACATAATCTTCCTATTTTCATTTGACCCCATATTTCCACAATTTCGGCACAGTAATTACTGCCCGGGTATCCTCATAGTTTTATTGGTGATTTTTATGAAAAGTAAGATAGATAATAGTAAAAATTTATTAACTAATTCTATAAACATACATTAATTAGATATGAAAAGAATGAATTCAGTATTTATTCATTTTAAAAGCCAAGAAATTCTTCTTCGTCACTGGACCACTCTTCTTCGATGTTGTTATCGGAATCGTCATCGTATGCATGACGTCACCCTACACCGGTGCCCGGCCTGGTGGTGAGGTACTGGTACTACTTACAATTAGAAACAATGGCAGCTGATGCCTGTGAGTATGCTGGGAGTTGATGCTTCTTGTAGAACTAAATAAAGTTATCGTTCCTACCTTTCTCCCAGCATTCATACGCGATTTATTCTTGATTCTTCGAGTCTGTAGTTAATTATGGTTATTTGCTATCATGTTTACGTGCTCCAGAGTGTTCTAATAAGGGTAAAACTGAAGGTTGGGTGAACCCGTCCACCTCAGGCGTGACAAAAACGTATGTAAAAAACATATGATTATCATCATTCCTTCATTTTATTAGCTCAAAGAATGTCATATGCCATACTATGAAATTAATACAATTCGATTTATTATGTCCTAATATCACCTTATAAGTAAACATAGAGTATGTAATGACTGAGTTAGCTGACATTCTTTTGGAACGTTATTCGAAAATTTTATTTCGCACTTTCATTATGTTACCAATACATAATACCAATAATTCGATCGTTGTCTTAAAACACGTTACACCATCTACTTTATTCTGGAATGGTAACGCTAAAACAATCTGTGCGCACTATACGCGGGTATATAGAAAAATCATAGATTACGAGGCTGAAAACCTGCCTGTGCGTTATACGAGGGTACGCATTATACACGGGTATTTATACGGTATTTGAATAAATCATGTTGATGTATACTGTATATCACAGCATATCAGTTGAGCCGGCATTTAAGCCAACCTTGATTTGTCAGCTTGGAAATGTATGTTTAGGCTTATATTCGCCATATAACTCAGCTTTCTTATTTTGCTATTCAAGTATTTTAAGATCATATTTTTTCAGACCAAGTCCAGGTCACATGCAATAAAATCTTTGAAAAAATCAAAAATATAAACATCTAAATTGACTGGGAAATACAGATGGCTCCGTGATAACAATAATCGAAAATATGCATCGTTTATGTATTTGACAAATTATTTCCTCTATTAAAACATTATATGAATTTATAGTTATTAGGTATATATATTGGTTATTATAAATCCAAAAAAATAAATGACTGCCAAATAAATTGTAAATGTTGAGACAGCCGGTATATAAGTTGACCTTAGTTCTTTTGAAGATTTTTTATCAGTTTAAAAGTAGACATGCCATGATATACAGAACAGCTTTTACATGAAATTTCTGAATTTTGCCACCAATACACAGTAATAAATAAAGAGCAATGCCTTCAACAAAATGACAATCATGGCTCGATTTACAAAATATGATCTTAAATATTTAAATAATTGTCATAAATATCCTAAATAAAATCAATTTTTGAAATCTAAAACTGAAATAATGGGATATTACTCACCTCAGACATAGATGACTCACTAGCTGGTCCATTTGTGGCAGTATGGTTTTGGGACTGAACCTACAAAGTTAGATATTATTAGCAAAACCTCCATTCATAGATAAAATTTTTATAGCACTTTATTATGGTCTCAGATTTAATTATAAGTTATCTTTTACCAAGTAAAGCCTCTCATTCTTTTACTAACATCTACCCTAATTTTGTCTTTAAGTATGGGATAAAAAACTGATGAGTAGCCACTTTACTGAAAGAATTAAGTATCATACTCAGGTATTTTATATAAACACTTCATTTTTGGGTAATATTTTCATTATGACAAAGGTTACATTTTAGTTTTCTTTCCTATCAACAGAATTCAATTAACAGCGAAAACTATCATTTACTAGGTTCCCCAACAAACTTAAAGAGTTCTATTTTGGCTGTTTCTCATCATACTCTAAGTCAAGCCACTTGTGGCACATGAGACTCCCAATTTGGAAAAAATAAAAAAAAATTATACAAATGAATTGGAAAATGTCAATGCTAATATTCTATGGTTTACAACAGACATGCCAAAATTGTGGCCCACGGGCCGCATGCAATCCTTTCTGTGACTTACTGCGGCCCGATAGCTAATTTTTTCCTCAAGTGAATCGTGTGGGATTTCCTATTAATGCTTTATTTTAGCAAAAAGAAGATGATATTTTTTTCATAGTTACCAAATTACAATAGAACGCATTTTTAAATTATTGTTTTTAATTGCAAAACAGGCATCCAATCTTCTAGCTAAAGTCTATCATTCCAGCTCTGGCCCATATTAAACAACTGTGGCTCTTCTATAACATCCATTGCTGCAATGTGGCCCTTTTATAACATTCATTGCTTTAATGCAGCCCGAATGCCTCTTCAAGTTTGATATGCCTGGTCTACAATAACATATACAGTAGAACCTCGACCTATCATTTTTGAAGGGACTGAGAGAGAAAACCAATGAATGCGGGAAAATGATGAAAGCGGGAAATGAGGATTCTGTTCATAGTAGCAGTAGTATAGTAGTAGTTTATGGTTCAAATCCTGCTAAAGGTAAGAAATTTTTCTGATGCCGAAGGGCTTGAATAAAAAATACATAGAGAGAGAGAGGGGAAGATAATTGAAGAAGAGACTGGTCTTGTCGGCATTATAGATATTGCGCGGGGTGTAACCCTTCAGTTGAGATGGCAACTTCTCCATCCAAAGCTCGGTAGTCTCAGTGTCAACAATGGCACTTTCTCTTGAAAGTTTTTTACAAACAAGGCCATGACAGTCTTTGAAATGCATAATCCACCCATTGCATGCAGCGAAATTTTGTATTCCGAGTCTATCAGTTATCTGCTTTCCTTTTTCTTTAATTATGGCTCCATCAATGGGGATATTTGCAGATCTTGCTTGCTGGTACCAGATGAAGAGAATTTTCTCAAGATCACTGTAGCTTGACTCTTACCCTGTCTTTCTCTTTTTGCATGCCTTCCCACACATCTGCTTGTTCCCATATCTCCTTTTTCTTCACTAATATGGAGTTAAGGGTTAAGGGTGGTATTCCAAGGTGCTTGGCCGCATTCACCTGCTTCTCTCCAGGATTTTTTTCTATTTCTTTGATTATCGCCAATCTCTCATGCACAGTCCTGATTTGCTTCATAGGGGCAGACATAGCAGCTTTCTTTTAAATAAAGAAATATTGCAGAAATATTTGCTAATTGACACTACCAAAACACTAAACTCCACAAGGCAGTCTGAAAAAGGTAAAGGATGTTAGCAAATTGAGAGCATCAAGTACGTATGAGGGTTTGGCTGTACTGTGGGATTCACATGGAGCCATTTGAATGCCTAGGCCTGCCAAATTTCCAGATTTGGAAAGCTGGACATGACATTCGGGAGGGAGAGGGGATGGAAGAAAGATCTTATATTTTTCAAAGAAGAAATGCTTCTACTCCATTTTAGTTATCCCATTAATAACATAGTTCTAATAAGTGATCCATTAAACTAAATTTTTAAAGGTGTTTTGCAGTGAACAAAGTATACCTCATTTGACCACCCTGCTAAGCCTGAAATTCAGATTGAAAACGGAGTTGAGCTGAGATCCTCTTGCAGGGGTTACCCAGAAATGAAGCACTTCCGTTTATTCAGACAGGAAATGTTCGTCAGTGTGTCCACAATTTTTTTCTGACTATTCAGACCTTTCACACGCAGCAGCAGGGCACTTCTGGCGGTGCAGCCAATTTTTCTGGCGGTGCCTGCATGCGACTTTCGACGCCTTTCGCAGGCCTGACTTCAGAGAGGACTTCCATGCTTTGAAGAGGATTTGGAAAGAACCAGCAGAGTCACCCGAAAAATATGGTTTCTGAGACCCTTGCTGGGCATCCGTTTCTTCCCGTTTAGAAAAAAAACTTCGAAAATGATCAATCGAGGTAAAGCATGTGTTGGGACCATGAAATCTGAACGATAGATGCAGGAAAACGACAGTTCGAGGAACGATGAATGTGGTATTATTTAACATTGTTTGTTATGGGCTTTTGTCGGGACTACGGAAAATGAACGATACATCCAGGAAAACAATGAATACAAGAACGATAGACCGAGGTTCCACTGTATATTAAAAACGTAAGATGTCTGCATGTTCTTCTGGTGATGTAACAACAGGCTGTAAGTAACAGCTTCACTATTTATAAATATGGGGACTTTTCCATATAAGCGGAAAAGGTTTTTAAGTAAATTCTCATAATAAATAAGGAAATATCTCGCATTCTCAAACAGAAAAACAATATGTTATAAAATATTAACTGTAATCTCATTCACGATAACAATAATTCTCCATATTGAGTAATCAAATACTTGGGTATTGCATAAAAGAATATGTGGCTTAAATGAGAGAAGAATAACTACATGATCAGTTGACAGAGACTTTTCTCTATAAAGTAAAAAGCTTTTTTTAAGTGAATCCTTATAAATGTTGATGAATATATATCTTGTATTTTCAAATGAAAAAACAATACATTATATACTATACTATATCCATCAGTCAGCCGTTGTAATAAAATGTGCACACACTCAGTCTTTACAAAATGGGCCCAATTTTAATACGATTTTGTCTTATTGAGACAAAGAACAAAGAGATTCTTTTTCTCAAAATAACTGGGTTCGTGAGCAGGTGCAATTTTATCTTTGCTTACGGGATTTGCAAACAAAAGTTTCAGGAATTTCTCGAATTTTTATCTCTGATATTGTCATAATTATGTGCTCTTGGAGGCTTTTTTGTGGTAAAGGATGTACTCTATCTGAGTAAAATTTTTAATTGATCTCTTACAGATCATACAAGAGCTAAAGAGGACAAAATATGAGTTTTTAATTGTTGCTCACTTCGTATCAACCATTGTAAACAAAGTATGTTATGGTTTGTTTGATTTCCATCAATAAACAGTCATTGTAAATACAACATGAAATTGAATATTGAAATATTATTTAATAAAATAGTTAATGTTTATAATTTTGTTATTAAATGTTAATAAATGTTCATGTTTTTGTTTTCTAAACTCAGAAATATTACTTTTAGAGAATGATAATTCTTTTAATTCATTTGGGTTCTGCTATTTGCAAAATGTGTTTAATTTGCCTTTGTTAATTTTTTAAAATTATTTGCGTTAAAATTTTTAAGTTTAACCTTTTCGCTGCTATGGACTTGGAGCTTCTGCATCAGCCATGTGCGCTGAGTTCAGTGACCTTGAAGCACCCGTGCTGAAAACTTTCTCTAGGAGCTCCACATCTACGTTCTTTCGTTCGTCTTTTAGTCTCTTTATATTTTAAAAGTTATTTTGTCAATCATTTACATTCATATTGATTATTAACCATCTCGAAAAATATTTTCATCTTTTTTGTTGATTCTTTTTATTAATAGCAAAAGAAAACGAAAGAATCCAAACGCGACTAAAAAAACTTGGTTTGAGAACAGGATGTATTACGTATGAAAGTTGACACAGAACTGAAGATATTTCTGGCTTTTTCCATCTGTTTTAGGCCTTTTAGGGCATAGGGGGTGAGAAAAGTGATGACCAAGGGATGAAAAAGGTTTTATGTGGGTGCAAAAAGCCCGGGGAAACGAAGTAGAAGCAGCCTTTTTCATCGTCCAAGGTTAGACTAAAAACAGCTTGAAAATATGTCTATGCCATCTACAGAGTGCCTAAAACATCTGTTAGTACCACAAAAATCCACGGCACTTCGTTAGCATCGATACGACTGAACGTGTTTTGAGCAGCGAATGGAAAAGTTTGAAACGCATACATGCGTTGTTAGCAGTCAAGGCACCGTTCTACCCGCCTGCATATATGCGTCGATAGCAGTAGCAGCTGTGTGCTACCTCAACGCATATATGCGTCGATAGCAGCAAAAGGGTTAATGGGTTTAATACTAATTTGCCTTATAAGATACAGGAAAAAACTATGGAGGTGAGTAAAAAATTCTTACCTATTAATATAAATTTGTCAAATTTACCTAGAATAGTTTTACATTTATACAAAATTAAGTGTTACATTCTACCAGTGTAAGGTATTAGATATACATTTTATTTGAGTTTGCTTGATATATTTTCTACATCACTGATGTGTATATATGTACATTACTCAGTTAAAACTCATTTTATACCATAAACTTCGAATCATTGATGGCCTTAGGGATGGGCATATGTGACAACTGCCCAAGGCATTAGGGGCTCCCAACATTTTGAAAAAAATTATAGACTAAATTAGCAAGGAAGTGGCTCAAATTCCATGTCTTTTTTACTGTAAACACAAGTCATAAAAAAGTCAAAAAATTTTAAAGGTAAACAGTTAAAAATGCCATATTAGTCTGAATATAGTCCCTCCCTGAATATAGTCTCACCCCTTACTTTTCTTACTAATATTTTGGCCAAAAAAGGGAGGACTATATTCGGAATAATACGGTATACCAAGTTTACGGTAAATTGATTATTGCCAAGGACTTGATATCTCAAACAAATGTCTGATGATAAAAAATGAAAAGGAGAAACCTCCAAAATTTAATTTTTGAAATATGTCTGATGGTTTATGCATCTCATGTCAATGACAGGGATCAAACAGACTAAGACCAAACACACGGACACTCAAACTCAATCACACATCTCTAAAAAATAAAGGAAATTATTCTATATATGCATTTCAAGAGAGAAGCTCTAATCATCAGTTCATCATAAAGAATGAAGGGGCAGAATCTCGTGTGAGGATTGGTTTTTTAAAAAAGATTTTAATTGTAAATTTCAATTTTTTTGCCGTAGTCTCCTTTTTCTCATATATGATTTTCATGTAGCCTAAGGAGCCTCAAGTGACTCTTCTGCACAGGGCCTCAAGAAGTCTATGGCCACAGCTGCTCAAATGATATTAAAGATTGTATATGTACAGTGAGGATTAATTATAAGCAGCGGCATACTGGATTCTCACAATGCATCTCTGCCACTACAGTCAAAAACCAGCAAATTGGGTCCCCTTTGTGATCCTCTTCCTCCCCCTATGGCTAAGGTAGGCAAACTACAGCCTGTGGGCCATGTGAAACTTGTGAGAGCATTTTATGCGGCCCATGATGCCATTATGAAAGCAAAACATGACATTCAGTACAGATCTTCAATAATAAATGAGGAGAGAATCACTTTGTAAAATTCTTTACCTAGATCATCAATAAGCCCAATACTTCAAATCTCAAGTCAAAAAGGACATATGAAGATGCAAATTTAACTTAGTTTGGGAAGAACAGTTTTTGTTTACATATCAAAAAGCTGAAAAGCCAGTGTTTGATTTGTGGTGCTGTACATAAAAATTTAATTCAGAATGGCATTTTAAGCAACAGTATTCCAAGTTTGACTCCAAGTATCCTGTTGGCTCAACTTTACCTACCAAAAAAATACGACCCAGGTTTCAATGCATAGCATCATGATGATGATGATTGAAACTTGGATCATGTTTTTTAATAAAAATTTTTGTGGTATAGTACTACATGTAATTTTTGCGATTTTTTAAGATGGAATACCACCAAGCAAAGGCAAATACAGTGAAGCTTTTGCAAATATAAAATACTGAAATTTCAAATTGTACGAGAAGTATACAAACCTTCAGCTTCTCAAGCTCCTCTTCCATTTCTTTGACCTGCAATTGTTCCTGGCTCAATGAAGCCTGGCCTATTTTTATCAAACTGTTGAGCCTTACAACCTCCTTAGACAAATCCTCATTTTTTTCCTGCCTCGTACTTACTTCATAAGACAAAGAACTTACTTCCTGAAAATAACAAAGTGTTTTGGATGAGTCAATTTTTCAAAGATATCAATATTCAATGAAAATCTTAATAGAGATTTTTTGGAAAAGTACTGCATCTGCCCGAATAGAAGCCGACCCCCCAAACATTTCCGCCATTTTTTTGCAAAAAAGTAAATTTCGTAGATTTTATGCTCAAGTGTGCCAGGCATGCATGCACAGCCTAGAATACATTATTCGAGATCGAAGAAAAGATTTGTAAATGGTTTAGTTGTTGACATTTTGAAATATTATTCCAATTAATAATTTTGCATCGTTGAATAATGTTCCCCATTCAGTGACAATGATTTCATTCATCTTCATTTTCACAAAAAGATCAAATAAAGCAATAACGACCTTGCCAAGACAATTTGTCATCCTAGTCTGTTTCCAATGAAATTAGCATTTACATTGCCTTAAGAAATTGCATTTTTATAATTATAGATATTCCATGTAAAGTTTTACTGTTCATTTTAAGTTGAGTTATGCAGTTCACATCTTGCTCATACCTTTGGAGCAGAAGTCTCTTTAGTTTACTTCTTTACTGAAATTCAAACAGTTGAGCATCCAAAGCCGTCATCGCATTTTGCATAATTGTCTGCATAGTCAATTGTGCGCAATTTTAATAGATTCTATGAATGGAGTTTTAACATGCATGCAAGCATTACAAAGGCTATAGCAATAACTACAATAGCCAAGTAAAACTAATAGGAATTTCTTTTAATGGCTAATAAAAAAAATACAAATTGGTAATTATTCTTAATGATACATATGCATAGCCCTGAGAAATGAAAGAAAATATCCAATAACATTTATAAACGAAAGAACAAGTAACAAAACACAGGGAATGCTAAATTAAATATTCTAGCTTTATTATACATTCATTAATATTCATCTTAGGCAAAATATTTACTTTACAAAAAATATAGTACTATCACTTGAATGCGACAGCAATGAGAGACATGCTGCCATCTATGGGTGTCTATGAGACTTAACCATAACATCAAATTTTTTCTCGGACTTGCATTTAAGCCAAGGGATGATTTTTTCAAGATAGATTTTGACATAAAACAACAGCTTGTATTCAGGCAGACACAGTAAGGATGTCTGATACAGTAAGTGAATTTAGCAAAGAACACTGGCCAATAAACTATAAGGAAACAACCTAAAAACATAATTAAAAATATAATTATAGGTGCCAGTAACAACTTCCAGTTTGCATTAGAAATAACCTAGAGAAAATACTATTAATTTGTAATAGTTTCAGGCTTAACTTTGTAGAACTGCTTCATGATGATGAAAATAAAACTTGGTAAACTCCACATAACTATACATTTATGCGGAATTTAACAAAAAAACAATAAGAAACCATGTAAAAGGTGAAAGATACGTGTTTGAGGAAGGGAGAGATCGCACGAGAAAGCCGAGATTTAATACACTGCAAGTATTAATGTACATTTTACATACCTGTTAATACAAAATGCAGAAATCAGTACAATATAAATAAATAACAATGCATAAACAATATACATAACATAAATAAATGATAAACATGGCTGTGTGTGCTATCTCTTTCATCATGAATGACCATTCCTTTAATGTGCAAACTGAAGAATCTGTTCTTGTTAAATGTGTAGGTTCTGATCAGGTCTTCTTGTTTTTAGATTGATCTGAAATCAGTTGGTAAAATAAATCAGAATGAGATGGAACGAATGGTAATTGATGGCAGAGATCAAAAGAACAATAGAAAATAGCGAGGGCTTATGCATAGAATATGGATTTTTGTACAATAAAAAATGTCCATATCACATTAGATACATAAATTTTTATTTATACTTAGAATATTCATTAATTTATAACTTTCACCTACAATGTGGAAACAAAACTTCTCGTAGTCTTTTCCATTACTTTAACCGCCAAAGTGCAGAACACACAAAATAGAATTCGCGAAAGATGAGCTCGGCCTGTGATTCATATGTGAAACCTATCAAATCTAAAAAGTTTTCATTACCTTAGTGGTGGTTGACATCTGCACAGGAGAGCACAGCGGGTGGTTGTGGTGAAGCATATTCTTCATTGTGGAGGAGTTAGTGGGGTTGATGATGCTGTTTTTGCAAAAGGCATTACAATCTGAATCCATCTTCCGAAGCTTATTTTGCGTGTTTTAGTCTAGTATTCCATCATGTGTGTAGTTCATATTTTTCTGGCAACATCATTCACTTTTTTGTGGTAAAGATCACGAAAAAGACAAAGTGAAGTTTTACTTCGACTTTGCGACTGCAAATTATAAATTACCTTATATTTTACGAATAAAAATAAATTAATTTATATGTTGTATTAATGACAACATTTTTTATTTTATCACATAATGGAAAGTGTTGCAATTTGTGTAAAGTGAACAGGTTCCCTAATTGGTAAACAGTGCTAATGCGAATTTTGTGTTAAGAGAACTCGTGCTATAGTATGTTTCTCGTCTTATGAAGCTTGACCTTGAAATCCTCTGTGAGTGACTATTTCTGCATCCAATCAACGCTCGAGTAACGGGCGACGGAGAGGGGAGAAGCTCAGTCTCTCTCTCGCCATCGTGCTGTTCACATCGCTCTTAGTCAACTATGTTGCCAGCTCTACTGCGTTCACGCTTCCGTTGCGATCTCTTTATCGCTTTCACTTTGCACCTTGTTATCATTTTAACGCAATGGAAAATGGCCGGTAGTAATAAACAATGACCGTAAGTTTTTCTGCGACGCGTCGCCTTTCATTCGCAAGCAGATCATTTCAAGAGCGGATATCTGGCAATGCTGTTAGGTTTTTCCATGCATTTCAAAAGCCGCGGGTGACGGGGGAGAGGGAAAAGGGAAGAAGGGGAGAGGGAAAAGGTTCTCATAGGCTACTTGCTATGTGAAGGTCAAGCTTCATAAGACGAGAAACATACTATAAGCAGGGACCTGTAATGCACCATCTTAGGGGAGGGAAGAAATTTTTAGCAGACAGATATAATCGCCTTATGGTGTTTCGCTGTTTAATATTGAGTGTTCATTCAAGCTATATCATTTAGTTTCAAATACTCCATTGCACAAAACGCACCTATTTGTGATAAACTGAACACTTTCCAAACTTGTTATAAATTTATTATGGCAACTAGATGAAATAGCTCGTTTAAAACAGGATTTGTAATCAAACAAACAGTTGAGATATTGTCTTATGGGAGATTGAAATCACACTCTGGAGTTGAACCAGGGACCTTTTTTGAAAAATTTTTGTCATTTGCCATTGATACATGATTGTAGCTATCCTACCAAATTTGGTTGCATGGATTAAGCATTAAATTTAAGGCACTTTCCATTCTTCATCCTTTTCTCTCTCCAATCCTCCTCCCTCCCATTCTCCCTCCCTCCCCCCTCTCTCTTTCTCTGGAAAAATATATTTCCTAGTCTCAATCTCGCCCTAATAAAGAACATTATCTATCTCTCCCTCTACCTTTTTCTCCGTCTCCCTCCATCTTCCTCCTGTCTCCCTCCTCTCCTCTCTCACTCCCCCTGTCTCTCTCCTTCTTTCTTCCTCTCTCTCCTTCTCTCTCACCTATTAAAACAATCAAAGCACGCTTTCATTACGCATATAGTATAAGGGTTGAGACGACAATACAATCTCGAGGTTTAACAATGACATGGTCAGCAAGGTAACATATCATTAAAAGTTTATATTTTTCCAATAAATGTGATTTAATTGTAGAAATTGAGCGATTTTGTATTGTAGGCAAAATATGACAATAAGAATAAGAAACGTTATTTATTTTTCTCTAAAACGGTCCAGGTCCGAAGATCATACGTCAATTATTTCTAATTTTAATTTGCAAAAGAGTAAAAGCCTTTACGTTGAAAAATCAATTTTTATGTATTATCTTATGGGAAATTGAAACCACCCTCTGGAGTCGAACCAAGAACCTTTTTGGAAATTTTTTTGTCATTTGCGACTGGTACATGATCAATCCAAATTTGGTTGAATTGGCTGAAGAAACAACAGATATTGAATGTTATGGACATAATGACCAAGAGAATTAGCATTTTATAGTTACTAGATTGGCAATACCTATGACATATACTTGATTCTTCCATTTTTATACCAAAGTGCTTATTCTGGAAATATATTTGTGTTGAATGCATACCTTTTCAAGCTGATCCACCCTCTTCAGTACAGCTGAAAGTTCCTTCTCTAGATCAGATTTGACCTGCTGTAAATTATCACATTGAGAAATCAACTTTTTCTTCTCTTCCTCTTCGACTGTTAATCTTGATTGTAATTCCTGCAACTTCTCTTGGGTCTGCTCTTTGAATGGTGGGATGTGAGGAGGATTTGGTCAGGAAAGAGATGGAAATGAATGTTTAAGCCAGGAATTTGAAAGAAAAAGGTAGAAAGGATTGAAATTAAAATTCCAGAGGAAAAAAAGGATAGGCAGGATGAGATAAAGAGAGAAAAATAACAAATTAATGATAGAAATTACTCACTATGACACACATATTTAATGATTTTACCAAAGCTTGCTTTACATGTAATTTATTTGCTGCCTATAATTTGGAAATGGTCTTTGAATGTACAAAAAACTGAAGAATTTTATAAGCCAATAACTTGAATAAACATGTCAATTTTTCCATTAAGTAATATTAACTATAATATTATAAAATTAATGCCAAAAGTCAAAAAAGTGATACAGCTGAAAGTGAATAGTCAGTTAACACATCCTTACTGCAGGAAAGATAAAAATAATTAGGACAACAATAGAATTTCAAGTAAAGACCTGAATATATTTATACAATAAAAACCAGGATAAACAAGACCTCATGTTTCTCACAATTTAGAACTGAATTCTTACTTTCATATGACATTGGTATTTGATAAATATGATATGAAAGGTGTAAATAATTCCACAAATTTATAATGTAAAACTAAATTGCATAGCATCATCATGAGCAAGTACAAAAGCAAATTTTAAGACCATACTTATCCACTTACACAAAAACAAAAAGCTAAAAACAAAAAACAGTGAACAAAGCACATGCCTTAACAATGAAATGCCATTAAGTAAATATGGTATAAAACAAGCAAGGAATTCTCTGCGATCAAGATGCACTAAAAAACATGGATGAGCATGCTTGTTTATAATTTTTGTGCCACTAGCTCTAAACACTTGGAATGAGGAAGAATTACATTACTAAAGCAGCTTTTTTCACATAAATGGCACAGGTAATTCCTAAGTAGTAAATCATACGGCTGTTTCATTTACAAAGTAGCCATCCTCAGTGATCCTTAACAGATCACCATTTTGAACTGGAAATATATCACTGATACAAGCTAGAAAATCATGTGTCATTGTGTTTAATGCTTTAGAGGCAAGAATCCTAGTGGTTGGATGCAACATGCACAACGAAAAGAGACAATTTTGCAAGGAAGGCAGCCAGATTTTCGACCACATGGTTTAGGATTCAGAGTCAGATGTATTTACTGTACACTGCTGAAAAGACCAAGATGATTTCTCTTCAAGAGAAAATAAAAATTTGGATTAGAACCAAAATGGCTGTTCGAAACTCATTTTTGCTTTTAAAAATGACGAAAATTTCTAATACTTCTCATTACTTATGGGTAGATTTTAGTTAATGTAAGTTGTTCATAATGACTGGTTAATTAGTCAAATGCACTTAACCAGACTTTATTTTACAAACTAGATAATTACCTGGACTTTGCCCCAGGTTTCCAGTTTAGAATTTTTTATGCACATATCACTCAGTAATATTTGCATTCAAACTCAAGGTACTCTCAAGATAAGTGACCAATATTTCCCCTTAATTGGTATGAAAAATTATATATAGATTCAAATTTGACACCTCTCTTTAGCATGTGTACAAAGGTTTAAGTCTCCTTGAACCTGTGAAATTTGGATCAGCCCTTACATTACGATCCTTGACCCCGTGGACCGATTTTATCCATTTTCGGCTCAAAAATGTATTATCAAAACATTGATATTGGTGGAGAATTCATCAAAATTGGTCAATTGGTTGCTGAGATATCTCCATGAAACTGACATTTGGACCGATCATTCCATGGGGACTCCTCAGGCACCCGCGGGCCGATTTGAATTATTTCTGGCACTGCAACTCTCATGATCAACCTAAAGCTGCTGCCAAATTTCGAAGCTCCTATGTATATTTTCTGAAGAGTTATGACTGCCACAAACACACGCACACAAACAGCTTCTTTTATTATTATATTACCATGCATGAAGAATGCTATACATTATTAGATTTTAAGTTCAATTGCCTTTTTTTACTTACAACCATTCATTAAAATACATGCAATGTATTTGGTATATGAAGGATTTTTTTGTTTGGCATTTTGCTCCTCCCAGTATTTTACTAATGCTACTGTTATTATCGTTGATGGATGAGTGGTGGTGTTTCATATTTCAAAAAACCCTTTGGCAGGAAGTGGATACGAGAGAACTTATACATATTTATGCATTATCTCAATTTTAAATGTCATTTGTAATTATTAACTATTTTTAATATTTGATCATTTTTATCTTGTGATTTATCTTTCACATAGTTGTTTGGTCTGATTGTGAGCAGTACAATGATTAAGATGTGCCAATACCTGTTACAGATTGGATATGATTTTCCAAATTAAATCCACTCTATGGTACATGTCTTGTGGAAATATACTGGTTTAATCTCTATAGAAGTTTTTTTTCTACTGTGGGAAACAAACTGATTGGAATTATCTATTTTATTTATAGTA
This sequence comes from Tanypteryx hageni, assembly GCA_028673005.1. NCBI lineage: Eukaryota > Metazoa > Arthropoda > Insecta > Odonata > Petaluridae > Tanypteryx > Tanypteryx hageni. Next base: position 87,167,450 of record CM054114.1, on the reverse strand, counting down.
ATTTCAGAAAAATGTCACAGAAAACAAGTTTAAATCCATCAATATATCTAACCTGAGGTTATATTTATAGTACTATTAAGTCTAGAGGATGAGTAAGTTCACTTAAGAAAAATGTATTATCTTATCTCAGAAGTTCATAAGTGGACACTGACAGCGCAAAAACAGTTATCTATCTACTTATCAATAAGCAAATAAAGATTTTTAATATTATCTTAATATTTCATGAAGTACAATACTTCATATTGACATTGTTTTTACAAAACCTGTTACGTTTTAAAGTTAATTACAAGCATTTTAGTTCTTTCTTGTATTATTTCTAAATTACAACTCATAAAGATTGATATTTAAAAATTTTGGCTAATTTAAGAATAACTTATTTTCATACCATATTGTTTTATTTTCTTCAATGGAAGCAAATGTAGGTGAGCAAATTTAATGTCTACAACAAGCTAGCTTTTTTTCTAAATTTACTATAAGCAGACAAATCAAGTTGTGTACTTCACAGTTTACTTCTGAAATGACAGGAACAATATTTAATGATGGTTAAGACAAAACAAAAAAGTTTATAGAAGATTGAAACAACTGACAATACATTACCGAATGTAATTATATTTTCTTGCTGGTATATCAGTTCTCAAAACATGTCAAAGAGACAGTTTCAGGTCTGGCTCAACCACCCAAGCTACTATTTGGGGCGCAAAATTTTTGAGGGTGCTATAGTTAAATTTCAGAAATATTTTGTTTAATTGAACATTTTCCTTAGGTTTTCAATTAAGGTTGTAAGTGTTTACAGCTCTGCAAAAAGATACTAAAATATAGTTGCAAATGAATATTCAAAATGCAATAACTGTGCCATACTCCCAATGGGAAATGATGAAGACCAGGGGTTTTCAAACTTTCTTAAGCGGAATGTTGAGAATTTGCACTTGCTATTTTTTAACCTTACCGTAAGTGCATGAGGCTATATGATATCGAAATTCAAACATCTACCCAGAATGTCAAAGAACATGACAAGAAGAAAAACAAGAGACCCCAAGGAAGCAGTATATGCATACTTGAAGCCTATGACCTAATCCACATTTAGGGAATAAAGAACAAAAATAGAAGAAATACAATACAGAAAGTTTCAGATCAATCAGCTTTTGGTCTTGAAAAAGAAATTATTGACTCTATTGAGGGTAGGGACTGTATGTATCGAAATTTTGAGACTAATGGATCTACTGATATGAACAGAGTTTATTCTGAATTTCAGATCAGAATCCTGGAAAAGGAGGAAAATGCACAATTTGTACTTCACTCCACTTAAATCTAAATGAAATTTCTTCCTTTTGCAGAAACATGGATAGAATTTGTTAATTTTGTAAAAAGCAACAAGAGATGAAATTACCATATTTACCCGAAGGAAGATAACTTCAAATTTAAGAAACCACAATAAAAAACGTCAATTCAGGAAAAACTTGGTAATACCACTTTAAAAATAACATACGGTGGTAACTTTGTGTCAACTGCTAACACTGCCTGCATCACAGTTATGCACATTTTTTCATTCTCGGAAGTTTTTATAATGACGTTTTTTGCATCTTTTTCATTAACCCTAGAACTACCAAGGGGAGGCCTCCGAGGCCCACAACTTATTTTTTCATTTTTCTCTTTTATAAAGAAAGGAAAAGTCTGGATATTTTATTACATTGTGCAGAGACTTATGCAAAATAATTACCCCAAGTTTCTCATCAATGTATTGTTATTTCAATTTGCTGCAAATTATTTAGTCATTGGCTACATGCCTTGACACACAGGTAGCCTAACTTATACGGCACCATATGCATGGAAAGCATAGTGTGAAGCGCGCTATTTGTTTAAACTGTTGTGTCAGATGAACCAGATTAAATCATTTTTCTAATCAATTTGTTATTATTTCTGTAAATACAATCTTACTGCAATATTAATATGATCTTGAAAACATAATGAGGAAGAATGTAAAAGAATTGTTCTAATGTAAATATGTCTTTAGGTATATATAATTTCAAATAAATTACTAAAATTGTATAGCTGTATTCCTATGATGTTTTTAAATGTATAACAATAAGTTTGAAATTACCCCAGAAATCTAATAAATGTAGGTAATAAGACGATGCGAAAAAGTGGCTCCGTATACGGTTATATTATGATTATTTGCCGGCAGATCAATCTGCCCCTGGCATCAGCACTAAATTTACTATTTGACATTTTTATTAGTATATCATTAACATCTGATAAGTTTTTAATTGGAATTTGTCAAACGGAAGTTGATGCCTTGGATCACTCGCTCATATCATTCATCTTCCTCATTACTTAATTGACGTCATTTATTAAATCATTTTTACGTATAACGATTTTTCATGAGATACCTAGTTTGTTTCTTTTAAGAGAGTGCCACCTCCACCAAAGATAACTCCGTTAACATTATCCACCAATGCAACCTATTTTCGTTAGCATTTAATATTATTTGTCAAGTCTTGAAAATGCGGGATTCGTACAAAGAATTCGATAAACGTGAAAAAACTATATTTCTTACTTTGTTGTCGATATATCATTTGAATCATTCAGTATATATGTCTTCCTGTGTGTAAAAAGACATACTATGCACTATATTATACAAATATACACCAATTTGTTGTGATAGGTACTGGCACACCAACAGGCAAATTTTCTTTTATTAAGGTAATTTTGGCACGCGTGCTAGAAAAGGTTTGCCACCACTGATCTATGTAAATAAGTTGTTATTATAAAAAAGGCTATTTTTAAAAAGTTCTATGACACTTGTTGCATTGCATTGGTGTCCTGAAATGCCCTAATAGAAAGGCTTGAACATATTTGAAAAATGCAACTTCTTAAAAATATTATGTTAGGCTGCCGCCATGCAGTCAACATGAAGCCATGGCAAAACATTTATCATCCATACCTTAGAATTTCAAGGCATCCAGTCTCTGCTACATGAGTTCATGGCTAAAAAGTACAATTTTTCCTTTTGAAATCTAAAGTTTAATGGAGTTCTTGGTTTTTCTTATAACTGGATTGCATGGTTTATTGAATCAAGTCATCATTGCCAAAAAAGATTCCTGAACATCAAATCTGATGAGTTTTTCGCTTGAATAAGGCAAATGAGTAAATTTAAGAAACTGTTATATTTTGAATGAAATGTCTAACATTTCATTTAAAATAATACGAATATAATCTTAACTTAATTTCACATGCCTTTCCAGAAAATCTACACATTAGCTACTACATTTTGCAAAAAAACCTTGACTAATATGTAACAAGCCTTATAAGGTCCTGAAAAAGCAACATGCAAGACAATACTTGAGCAAGGAATAAAAATAACGCCATTTCAAAAATCATTTTAAAGCAAACAAGACTTTTACAGAATAACTCACATCTTATGTTGCAGCTTTATGCACCTGAAACCATTTTAAATATTAATACATCAGCTGTTGAAATAGCAATAACCTCAAATTTTAATGTAAGTCATAAATATATTTGGGAATAGTAAACAAGGACAAGGAAAATTTAGTAGAGCTTATTCAAAAGCATTAACAAGAAAGGAAAATTTCACCTAATAACATAAGAATCCACTTCCAACAATTAGATTCAATGGAATCAAATTGCATGAAATTGAGTGAATAAGTTTCAATATAGAGAATTTTACATGATATAATACAAAGAATATACCCTTCAAATGTTTAAAACTGGCACTGCCCAATAAAAAGCTTCAATTTTGTAGGTGGCATCTACCAATAAAGCCATTTCTAAATAAGAGACCATGAAATAGAAGAGGGTGGTGCATGCTATTCACTCAAGCAACATATCCCAAATGTATACACACACAGACACACACACACATATGCTATCTGCCATACCTCACTCATAATTGCAGGAAGAGACTTTTCAATACAGCTAAATGCAAACTGGACTCCACATACCTCTGAAGGTCCCTGAAGAGGAAAAAATATGCTAATGTCTACAGAATTTGAACCAAACACCCCAATGAAGAAAGGATTTAATTTACTCCTTCAACAATAGGTTAAATTGTTAAACACATAAAGACTAACAACAAACACACAGGAAAACAGGGAGGGAACCATTTGAGTAGAATTGAAATAAATTAGCAGAACAATCAGGAGATCAATTAACTGATAGCTATTGAATGAAAACAGCTGATTCTCAATAACTCTCATTTCTGTTATAACTCTTACCATTTTACTAGTACATTTAAAATGTTCTGTATAATAAATCAAATTCACATAATTCAATAATTAAGCATGATTTATTGTAATCACAGAATGAGTTATTCACAAGAAAATTCTAACAATATTCTGCTTCTTTAAACTGTTACAAATGAGAGTGATTTTAACGTTCCAAAATCAACAAACGATGACTGCATCCATCTGGAAATCTGTCAACTTGACTGTTGACTTTTTATATATTGATCAGCTGTTGCTCTTAACTTTATCTTGACAAATTCACTGGATTATCCCCTCCATATTTCCCTCTGCAATTGTATTCTATTGTTTCATGCATGCCAAAATTATAACCCATGCTGCTCTGCTGATCAAAGATGCCAATCAATTGATAAAGAATTATATCCAGTTTGGCACAATGCATCCTAAATAAAATAAATGAAAAGTCCTGAGCACAATAAAACTTTGTATAGCTATTGAGAAAAGATCCTATTTTTCAAGAAACGCTTTACTTAGCACATTCTAAAATTTAGGATTTCTCCAGTAAATAAAAACTTATTCACGGCATTTATTGTTCCCGCAAAATATTAAGTTAAATGCTAATGCTTAAATCTTAATTAATGTAAGAAGATTAAAAAAGTTCTCTTGACTGATACAAGAGAAAGTTCAACATTATACATACATGGAAATGATTTAGGAATACTTTTGGAATAAAAAGTATGGATAAACAAGGTATATGGTCATCACAGTAAGACTAAAACTTGTATAATTATAATCTACTTTTGTAGTGCATAAGCAACATTATGAATAAGATGTATGATGCTATTGCAATTTTTCTAAATGGCATATTAATAAAATTAAACTGAAATAATTAGTGAAAAAGTATTAATGAAATCTGACAAGTTTATGATTTTATTAAGTTAAATTAAAATTTAAGGAATTGGCATAGCACTTCAAGTAATAAATTCAACTCTATAAATGTTAGATCAAAAGTTAAAACAAAATGAGGAATTTTAAAATTTATTCAGGAATATTAACAATAAATTGGAAAATATTTACAAAAATATCTTGAATAAAAATTTTAGCTGATTAATGTTAGCCATGAAATTAAAAAGAATTAACAAAATGTACAAATAGGTTTATATATAAAAATGCATTTTCTTTTCTATAATGGATGTAAAGCAGTTGAAAAGAAAATTTGTAAAATCTATTGCCTTATCATTTATAATAATAAAATAACTCCAAAAAATAGCATGCTTAATTACTATAAAAATTCAACCTTTACCAAAAAACAATTTACACTTGTGATAAGGACTGAAATTTAATTGCAACAGAGAACAATTGGTTAAATTAATAAAAATTCTGGAAGAAAGACCATTTCCTTTGAACCATAAGGGAAACATTTAAAAGTAGAATAATACATTACTCCAACTAATCTACTGAAGATTATAGTTTAGTGTTTAAAGAATATTCTATTTACCTTAGTGTTATCCGTTAATAACTTAAATATTACTATAATGTTAATTGTTGGGGAGAAATAATACCAAGCAACTGATTCATTTTGGTTTAATTAAATTTACCATATTTGCCAGTCTATTAGCAGCACTTTTTTCACCAAAAACATTGCCTAAAATTGAGCCACCTGGTTGCACAGAGTTAATTTTATGTACTGAACAACCTAATACTTCATGGAATTCTTTGAACACTTTTTCACATGATACCTCATCATGGTAGAGGAAGAAAACAGTCATTTTGAGATCCGAATTATACATCAGTCTTTTGTTAAACGATTTTGATATTCAATTGGAAATTCCAAAGCATAACTTTTGTGATTTTACACCTGAAGCTCAAATGTGCAGGGTCTGCATTGCCCACCCCTATAGACAGTGTGATATTGGTGAGCTTCTTTAGCTTGCGTGCCACATGCAGTAATTACCATGTTTTAATATAAATTGCAAATTTTGGTGTGAATCCAATGGGTCCAAAAGAGAAAAGGTTTTCTTACACTATGACATTTAAACTCCAAGTTGTGACGTGTGCCATAGTGCATGAGAACAGAGCAGCTGAAAGGCATTTTGGCCCTCTTCCAACTGGGAAAATGATACAGAAATAGAGGAAGTAAAAAGAAGAATTAATGAATGTAGACACGATCAAGAAGACTTTCTGTGGGGGTGCTGCAAAATAGCTGCAGCTGGGTGATTTTAAAAACTGAGTAATTGGTCACAGGAAGTTTAGAATTGCTGTATCAATCAAAATGATTGTGCTCGAAGCGAGAAGAATAGCAATGGCAAGGCATTTTACTGATTTTGCTGGGAAAACATTTTGGGGTCGTATATTTATGAAAAGACATGGTCTAAGTATGCATACTAAAACAAGAAAACCAGCTGAATACAAAAATAAAATTCTATGAATTTCGCAAGTTTGTTATAAATGCAAGAAAGAAAAACGTGTTTCTAACTAGGACAAATAGGAAACCCCTAACATTTGAAGTTCCGTCAAGAAGACTGGATATCAAAGAAGTGAAGACAGTTACAATAAAAACTTCTGGTCATGAGAAGATGCATTACACTGTCATTTTGGCATTTGTCACTGATGGCATCAAACTACAGGAAGTCCTTGATTTACGTCAAGGATGCATTCCCAGGAAATGCGACGTAAAGTGAAACCACGTATACAGAAACCGAATTTTCTGTGACTATAATAATTCACATATATACAAAAATGATAAGTTCTAGGGAAATATTTTGCGTCAAAAGTTGAAGAAAATATTTAGCAGGCTCTTTCCGATGAGGTTAATAACGTAACGCATGCCCAATGTCAACAGCCCGCTCTCCAGCTTTAAAATGGCATAGAACCTCAAATTTAACATCCCAATTCCTAGTTTTATGAAACTGAAGTAGTTTCTGCACACCTTTCAGCCATATTTAAGGGTTTTGTGCTATTTAACCCTTTTAGTGCCATGCAAATTTCGGTGGGTATAGCCAGAATTTCCACGCGCAATTTGTGAATTTTGTATTACCTTAGGAATACTATCAATGTGATTATTTGATAAAATAATAAGCTAATTTTTTCAGAAATTGTAAAAAATAGTACATTCTTCATAATTACATAATTTTTATTTTAATGAAATATAAAATCATTTAATAACAATAAAAAGTTATTGCATATCACATTGCAAAAAATAAAAAAGTTTATCACAAATAATTTTCATCTTATATACAATATACACCATTAGAACTTAAAAATTATAATACCTATATTACTCTAGAAAATCATAAGAAGAAATCACATGGAAATACAAAAAATAATATAAACTACAGATTTTTCAATCAACCTCAGCAGCTATAAATTTCGAACAAAAAAATTAATCCAGTGATGATTATTAAGGAAAAATATTGGAGTAATTGCATGTGGCTTTTGGTTCTGACTAATGTTTCATCTACACTAATGTGTTTGTGAGGTGTGTAGTGACTATGATGTGTTATTACCAGTTCAGTTTCAGTTTACGCCAGAGCCGATATATTGGCCGTGGCACTCTTCGCCCAAGAAGCAAAAGCCGATATATCAGCCCGTGGCACTAAAAGGGTTAACAAATAAAAAAATCGACCGTAATTGTCCGAACACACTTAAAACTAAACAATGGGCAGGCCTTTGAGCTTCCTTGATGGAACAAGTGATGCCAACGAGAATAAACTCTATGGTTCAATTCATGTCCCTATCTGTTTGGTGTTACAATTTAGTATTTTGTAGGCATCATCAAAGAAGAAATGCCTTTGCCTGCTCTTACACTCCAACCGACTTAGCTTACAGATACAAAGCCAATACATCCATTAACAATTTTAAGGACAAAGACATAGGTACATCGCTCGTAAATATCAAGACGTCCTGTGAAACTATTTTTCCAATGAGGTAAATTTGATTAATCGTCTCATCACGTTCTCATTTGTAACAGCACGAAACGACGTCAAATCAAAATAACAAAAAGTTAAGTGGGAAAAGGTGGTAGAAACAAAGTAGATGACTTTCATGTTAAATGAGCTGATATTTTCAGAGAACAGGAGAGGTTAACATGGCAAATATGATGTAGACACCCGCTCTCATTCATACAATAAGTCGCAAACAAATTTAACAAATTTTGAGAAAAAAGATATGCCAGGCAGACCGTAAAGTAAGAGAATTTATTTCCAAGCATTTCACAGTGATGTTTTTAGTGCAATTTTTTATTACTGAGAATAGCTTAGCAATGTTTGTGGATATATAAAACTTATTTGTTCTGCTGTTACTTTGTGGAATTGTATAATTAAAATGAAAGAAAGGAAGAATAACTTAGTAAAAAATCCCACTTTATTTGTTATAAAAACACATGACCTGGGTTTCAATGGTTGAACATCATCTTCAGGTAAAATATCGCTGTGATACACTTTATATACTAAACCTATGGGGATAAACTACCAATGGGAGGAAACAAAAGTTGTGTGAAGAAACAACCAATGAGAACACAAACTCTCATTGTTCTCATTGGTGATATTTGTACCTGAAGATGACATTGAAACCCGGGTCGTGTATTTTTATAACAAATAAAGTGGAATTTTTTACTAAGTTATTCTTACTTTTTTTCATTTCAATTTGAGGATATATTTAGCTACATTAAGGAAATTAAGTAGATACTCTGCATCATTGTAGGTAGGTCCCACAGCACAACGTAGTGTCATGGGGACAGAGGGAACATTCTGCAATGACGTTATATCAAAACGATGTAAAGCGGGGCTTACTGTACCACAGTTATTAATATTTAAAAGGAAAATGTTGCAAAATGATAAAATTGCACATGGGTCTTTTGTTCATATTGATTCAAAGGTAGAGCATGGATGAAGAAGGTATGAAGCTATAGTTGAAGCAAGTCTAGTCTAAGTGTCCAAGGGGTCCTCTTTAAAAACCATCTCTATTCTATGTGATCAGTTCAAGACACACATAATAGAGTCAACAAAAAGACATTGAAAAACTGAAGATGCAGCTTGCAGCGATTCTTTGCGCTATGACTAGCTAATTACAGACAATGGATGTTTAAGGCATTCATATGTGATGAATGGAATAAATGGATGGAGGCTCCAAATCATGCGACTCCAACAGCACAAATGAAACGACCTTCCAATTCAAATGTTTACAGGTGAGCCAAAAATTCAAGGCGAAACATGAGAAAATTGTGAGGTAGTTAAAAAATCTGGAATTAGAAATATGCTAGACGGCAGTGAGGATTATCAACTATACAATAAAAGTGATGATTCATGTGAAAACACTAGCGGTAATGATTGTAGCAGCAGAGATGAAGATTTTCTAGGTTTTATGATGAATTAAATTCATTTTGCTTGATTATTTTGGTGTGTAACATTCCCGTATTTATTTCAGTAAATTACTTAAATGTAAATATATTCACCTAATTATTTAATGAAAACTTTATCTTAAAATTTTGGTGTGTTTTAAAGGCTGGAAAATATGGTAAATTATGTCAATGAATAATAGTGAATGGGGTAGTAGGACAATTAACAACTCGGATAATAATCACAAAGAGCACTGATTTCTGAGAAGAAAGATAAACCTTGCAGAAAAAATACCATATTTACCTGAATTCAAGACAACGGTTTTTCCCCAAATTTCAGCATGCAAAAATGGAAGGTCATCTTAAATTCGAATACAAAGTAACATTATGCATTTAATCAATGTTTTTACATTGAATGAAACATAAGATAAAATTATTGTATCTACTAAAAATTTTCATTGCAAACTTACGATCCAGATTTCAATTAATTTTTGAAAAATTCTAAAAATTATTTTTTCTCAAACATAAATTTGTACGAAACCATTTCAATGAATTAACGAACTATACTTACACTGAATACATGTGAAAAATACACACTGAATATCTACGTACAAATGATGTTCTTTAATGAACTAGAAAACTATTGAATTTTATTTTTGAACAATGACATTCAATGGACAATTAGTTTATGAATGAGTTCCAAAAGTGAACTAAACTTCCTTTTCCATAGGCTATAGGCTAATTGTGACTTTGTTTTCTATTCATTTTAATTATGAGTTGTCTGTGCTTGTATACTCAAAGCCCTAAAAAAATCACCATACACCAAGATCTAAACTCATTCTTTAAGTTGTTGCAGAATATTGTTAATTTTCCGCAAAATTGAGGCACCTATCCATAATTTCCAAATTCTATGGCAATCGGCTCAGTTCCAAGTTTTCATATTTCCAGTTTCGTGACTAGGATCATCCTGTATAAACAATAACAACAATCATCATTAAGACAATAGCCTAGGTCAGTGGTGCCCAAATTTTCTAATGGCAGGTCACATTAGTAGTTGTGAATCCCTTGGAAGATGCCAATTCTTCGGCGGGCCGGATTGGAGTTTAAGTCGAAAGTTTTCTATATACCGTATTGACCCGAATATAGTGCGATGTTTTTTTCCTCAATATGTACCTTTGAAAGTCGCATTCGCACTATATTCGAGTACTTGTTGCATTCGTACTATATTCGAATACTTGTATCTTTAAAAAATAACTGCGTATCAGCGCGTTTCATGATGCGTGTTTCAGCGCATATTTTTATAATTGCTGCATTGTAAGTGAATTGGACGTTCATGTTACGATGCTACATTGTACAAGTATACTCGGTAGTGGTCTGAGGAGACTTGAAAATAAATCAAGGTCAAATTGCCGCAACCACAGCACCGGCACAACTTCATGCAGGGAAGGGACCGTCTAAACGTGGCGTCACATTACCCCCCTTTAGTACATAATTCATGAGTTTACAGGTAATTTAAATGTGCAAAATAGAGAAAATTAAATGTTTTTCGTCTTTTTCTAAAATTCCTTTCAAAATACTTGGGGTCGCACTATATTCGGGGTCGCATTATATTCGGGCTAATACGGTATTCTGAGATGCCATATAAATGAAATCTAAATAAGGTTTTTGTGGCTAACATTTCATTACTGAAAGTTTTATTATCAAAATTTTCAAAAAAACAAATGAATTTGTGTGTTAAAATTTTCGAGTTTCCTTTTCGCCATAGCACAAAAACCCTTCGCGGGCCACGTCTGGCCCACAGGCCGTAGTTTGGGCATCACTGGCCTAGGTGATACACTAAAATTTATGGAAAAATTAAGATATTTTGTGGTTCAGGATTACTGCATTACTATCCGTGCCTTTTAGTAGGTATGCTGATAAAAAATTGCCCAACACATAGAATGCCATCATAGTTTTTTAGTGTTATTAAGAGAAGCATAAGGCATTACTACTTCCACACTTTCAATTTTGCTGAAAAAAGACTTTTAAAAATAATTTATAGGGTTTATATACCGAGCAGTTATTGAGTACACACCACACTCTAACATCAAAAGAAAACCTAAACAAACCTATTGCTGCAATGCTCTGCCAAAGCATCAAGACAGCATGGTAACAGATAAATCAAGAAGTAATAGTGAATGAATTTAAAAAGTGCAGCTTATCCAATGCCATGGATTGAAGTGAAAATTATGTTTTGTGGGAGTCTATGGATCAAGTTAGGAGTGATATATATAGGGAGAATGAAGACTGTGAAGAGAGTTTAGAGAGTGATGATAACTGATATAATACAATGGCCTATGATATTCAAGAAAATTATGGAACCCAATAAAACTGCTAATTTTTAATTTTTGCAGGAATCATATATAGTTAGGTCATTAAATCTTCTTTCTGTTTTGACAGTCTAACAAAAGGGGGGTCTTCGATTTGGGGTTGTCTTGGATTCAGATAAATACAGTATTTGCCTTGTGAGATTTTATACGTAAATTTAAATTTGTTAAAAATCATTTTATTATTATTATAAATAATAATACTATTGTCATCATTTAAAGCATTACATGATGATTTTTTTTATTTCTTATTCTAAGAAATTCATTATGGAAATTTTTATGAAAATTTTGCAAATTAATGAATGCATTTGGTTGATTTATTTTAACTTAAAAAATATTTTGGACGACTGAAATAATTTTAATGAAATGTAGATTAAATTTTTTTATTTTTGAATGAATAAAATCTGAAACTGAAAATGTTCTGCATAAGAGAACTGGCTAACATTAATTTTTTATTATTTAAAAGCATTAAAACATCATTCCCAAAATATTGAATTACAGGCAATACATCTAAATTAAATTCAAAATTTTGATTGTCTTAAGCATAATATATACTTTGAAACTATACAAAAACATTTTGCTGAACACAAACCTCTGAAGAAGGGGTTGGTGTTCCTAGACCCTGCATTTCTTCCAGGGTGGCAATGAGGTCATCTCTCTCACCCATAACCTGCTTCAGCTCAGTTTCTTTCTTCCTTAGTTGCTCTGACCAATCAGCCTCTTGCTCCTCCACACTGTTCTGAAGCTTACTCAGGATAGCTTCCTGACAATTTTTCAATAGAAAATTTTTAATTCTCGTAAGTGCTACTGAAAAATACTTTGTCATTTACCTATTTTATTTGCAGAAAAACCTGCTCTTACAAATTTAACACCATTACTGTTTTTTATCAGCATCCTGAAAAGTTTGGCCAAATATAACCATATATGTTAACCTTGAAAGTAAGAGAAAACCTCTGGATCACATACCGGTAATACTTGGGCACCTTACACTATCTGAAACACTGTCACTACATCAACCACAATTTCACTGTCAGAATTACATTACATAGAACATTATCTTTTTTCAGTGGGCATCTAAACATATTCACTAGAGAATTACTGCACTCGTCTTACAGCTAAAAACAAGTTCAAGAATGAGCACTTATATATAAAAAAAATTAACAAAGTACTTATCTCAGATATCTCCAATAGCCGCCACAAGACTATGAAAAACTGGATGTGCATTTTGGCTTAGCTGCAGTAGAATCTACTTTTAGTGAACTACCATTGAAAACGGCTGCGTTGAAGCAGAAATGGGCATCTGGTTTTTCATAGCCTTGTTTTGACTATTGAAGATATCATAAGTACTTTGTTCATTTTTTTCATATTGAAGTGCTTTATCTTGAATCAAAACTTATATTCTACCATAATTATCCATGAATAATACACACCCAATATAATATGCACCTTGGTTTTCACAAGTGAAATATTGAAATTGTCTTTTCACCAAGTATAATACATACCTACAACTTTGTAATACAGGTATCTCTCACTTAGTGCTCTTAATTGGTTCCTGAATAACAAAGCACTAACTGAAAGCGCATGAAGCGAGGGAATTTTTCTCATGAAAACTTATGTAAATAGATTTAATCGGTATTTCCAACCTACTCTCAATGCTAATGAATTCCCAATACAAGGTATATTTTCATGCTTATATCAGAGAAACAAAACATATAAAGATGTGCTTTTTATGAACATTTAAAAATATCCAGCATTTTACCTTATCATCTATTCCTTTTATTTCAAGGCTTTGCAAACATCAACTTGCCGTTCTCCACCTTCAATTCATTGAATTACTTCAAGTTTCACTGAAAGTGACAAAGCTTTTCTTTGTTTCTTTACAGAAACCTCCTAAGCACATGTATTTCCATGCTTGTGATTCATCACAAATAAAACAAGGGTTAAAAAAATAGAAAATAACTCCACCGACACACTTGTCACGCGATTAATACCAGATCAGGCAGAAGAATGAGGGTGAAGGATGTAAGAGAGAAAGGAGACTACAGTGTAAATTAAAATTTAAAAAAATTTTAAATCAACCCCTAAACTGTACAATTAAAAAATTTATTTCGAGAAAAAGTCAAAAATATCAAGTTTGCGGAAACTTAATTCTCCAACAAATGTCTGATGGTTTATGCAACTCCTGAGATTGACAGGGACCAAACAGTTTTGGAAAGAGTTATATGTAATACTATGTACCATGGAGTGAAATGGTGCTAATTTATGCACTATAACAAGGGATGCCAGTAATAAGATCAATGTAATCTTTCACTGTGGAACTGAGTAATGGAAGGGCGAGAAATTATAAACCATTGTGATTTTGGGATTATAATCCAATCCAAAATAGCAACTTTGAATACACTGATAATTATTTTGAAAACAATGTATAACCATCTCCAGGGTAAAGTCGGATAATCCACAATCACTTACTTTTGAGTTGTTTGTCATCAGTTCTTCCTTATCTATCATAATTTGATCTCCTATTTCACCTACAGAATGTTTACATTGTAAATGATATACCTATATGCATATATATAATTTTTTTAATGTCTCAATTCCTTTTCTCTCAACACAGAACTGCATTGGCTATTTTCTGGAAGGATAATGAACATTTTTAATTTGACGTTTTTTACCGTCACATCAACCAAATGAGCAAGTAGCCTTCAAACTTAAGGTGATAGAAGTTGCTGAGAATCTTGCTAACAGGGAGGTGGCACAGAAATTTGGTAATATATATATATATATATATATATATATATATATATATATATATATATATATATATATATATATATATATATATATATATATATATATATATATATATAAACTTAAGGAAAAGAAAAGGTAGTAATGAGGGTGACAACAAGGTGTTGAAGGAAGCCCAGCGGACACTTACCAAGTTGGCAGGCTGCTGGGGGCGTCAAAGAGACACACGTAAATAAACAAGCACACAACAAAGAATCAAAAGCTTATTGGGCCTCTGCCCTTCTTCAGCGATGGAGATAGAGTAACTGAAAGTGGCACACTGGGCGGGGAATGACAGGGTGATGTGGGAAGGTTGATGATTGGATGAGGCGGGGAGTGGGAAGGGTGGATAGCCAATAAGGAGGGAGTGTGATAAGGTAAAGCACGAATAGCTACAATGTAACAGAGGAGATATTGTAAGGGGGCTAATAGGGTTAGCAGAGGTTGAGGCCAGGCGGGGAGGATTCAAGAAGATGTATATGGGCTAGTTCCCAGTGTCAGAAAAGGGAGGCAGGAGTGTCATTGGGAAAGGCGCGAATAACCCTTACATTGTAGCAACTATTGAAGGGGACATTGTGGGCATTGGCATGTGATGCAACTGGGAGGGGGCATCTGAGAGAAATGCTATTCTGGTGACCATTCATGTGGATGTTTAACGGATTGCTGGTGAGGCCTAAGTAAAATGCGGGACAAAGGGTGCAGGTGAGGAGGTAAATGAAGTTATGGGTGGTGCAGTTGCTTCTAGAGGTGATGGGGTAGGTGATGTTGGTGGAGGGACACGAGAAAGAAGATGAGGGTAGATAGATAGGGCAAGTGAGGCAGCGAGGTTTGCCGCAGGGGTGAGACCCTAAGGCAAGAGGCATGGTAGAAGTGGGAAGTTCCTTCATCTACAAGATATTTCCCAAATTGGGGGGCCGGCGGAAGGAGAGGAGTGGGGGATTGGCAAAAAGGTTGGTAAAGAGGGACTGGTGAGAGGAAGAGGTAAGAATTGGGTGGGCAGCATGGAGGATTATTTTGAGGGCTTCGTGGATACCAGGAAGGAAAAGTGCCGTAAGAGTGGAGGGGTTGATGCAGGGATAGTGGGTGTGTGAGGATAGGATCTATTGTGGGTAGGGGTCATCGCCCTATGGATCTGTTCGCGGACCAAGACTGAAGGGTAGCCACATTTGAGAAGAGCGTCCTCGAGGATAGAGTAATACTGTAGAAGTGATGCTTTACCGGAAAAAAGCAAGGGCATAGGGAATAGAGGTTTTGGTATGAAGGGGATGGCAGCTATCAAAGTGGAGGTATTGGAGGCTGTTGGTGGGTTTGATATGAACACAGGTGCGGATTTTGCTGTATTGAAGGTAAAGATCAAAATCCAGGAATGTGATGTGGGAGGTAGAGAATTGGTGGGTGAAGGAGAGTGAAGAGTGGGAGGAGAGGTGCGAGAGAAAGGAAAGGAGAGAGTCAGGTCCATGCGTCCAAATGAGGAAGACATCGTCGATGTATCTCAGCCACAAAAGTGGTCTGAGTGGTACATTGAGGAAGAGTTGTTCCCATTCTCCAAGGTAACAATTGGCGTAAGAAGGCGCCATTCAGGTGCCCATCGCAGTACCTCTAATTTGAAGGTAGTGACACCCATCGAAGGAGAAGTTGTTAATTTTGAGCACCATTTCTGCGAGGATGGTCTTGCGTCGGGTGGTCTAGAGTCCAGGAGCTTACTAAGGGCAGAAAGTCCGTCATCGTGGAGGATGTTTGTGTAGAAGGGAACAGACATCCATAGTGGCCAAAATGGTATTGGGTGGGAGGGGAAAGGGGAGGTGTTTGAGGCGTTTGAGAAAGTGGTTAGTGTCTTGGATGAAGGAAGGGAATTGACGAATGAGAGGTTGAGGTGGGAGTCAACGAAGGCAGAGATGTGTTCTGTAGGGGAATTAAAGCTGGCAACAATGGGGCGGCCGGGGATGTTGGGTTTATGGATTTTAGGGAGAAGGTAGAATGTGGGTGTGCGGGGTTTGTTGGGGATCATTAGAGCAATGGCGGAATCGGAAAGGCCTTCCTGTTTTCCTGAGGAATGAAGATAGGACGAAATTTGGTAGGAGTGATGGTCTGTGGGGTTGGAAAAAAGGTGATGGTAAAAGGTTTCGTCAGAAAGTTGATGCTCAGCTTCCTCGTTATATTTGGCGCAATCTATCACAACCGTGGTGGTGCCCTTGTCGGCAGGGAGGATGATGATATTGTCAATATGTTTAAGAGTAGAAATGGCATGCCTTTCACATCTGGTAAGATTGTCTGTATGATCGATAAGATCGGAAAAGTTAGGTTGGGAGATTCTGAAAAGGATATAATTGAGGTATTGTTCGACCGGGTGTAGGGAAGGAAGGGTGGATGGAATGTATTAGTAAGGAGGTTTGAAGATGGAAAAGGTAGGTGGAAGGCCAGGAGTGAGTTTTGGGTTGGCAGAGGTGAGAGAGTCTTCTTTGGGGGGGGTTGGTTTTTAGACGTAGTGTGCGGGCCAAGGACTGGATGTCGGCAAGGAGGCGAAAATGATCAACTTTGGTGGTGGGACAAAAGGAAAGGCTGTGTGATAGGAGTTCATATATATACATATATACATAAAACAGTAACTCTTGCTACTCTAATCATTCATTATATCAGTTAATTATATCTTACATTTATTTGTCAAAAATATTGCACTCAGTAAACAAAAGATTTTAGGCTTGATGACTAAACTAGAAAATTTATAGCAATACAACATTTACCGTATCCTTAACAATGGTTTGGTAGTGAGATACCCTTGCTTGAAGGTGCTGTATCTCCTTATCATGGCCATCACAGACAACTTCTTCCTGAGCCTGATTTGACTGCTGGAGGTAATCACAAGCAGATACTTCAAACCTCTTCAACCACTCTGAATGAGACTGGGAACAATTAAGAGTATATTATGAGCCAGATTAATATATTTTAATAGTTAATAAAAATTTCCACAATTCAAAAGATTTTTCTAGCCATCAAAGAAGAAAGGCCCAATTGCCTTCATTTCATTTAAACTAACATCAACATCATCTTGGATTTCTCATATTATATGCTTTTTTTAAGTCTCAATAAATTCCTCAATATAATAATACCAAATGATCCTAAAATGTACATATGTGATTAAAATGGTACAAGTAAACATGCTAAAACCACATACTGTTAAGAAATGTTTTTGTGAGGAAGTGTTTACTGAAATTCAATTATAAAATGATCAAGGACAATTTTGTGGATTAAATGGCCAGCCTGGAAAAGTTGAGAAACAGTAACCTTCTTTGGAATTGATCTAATAAAATCTTGTTCATCCAGCAATGGGTGCTCAAGGCAACAGCAGTTTTCTTCATGTTTCAAACGAATTAAGAATTACTTTTGGAAAGGTTTACAAGTTATAAAATACTTCAACAGATTATTAATTTTATTTTAGAAAATTATATCTCTTTCTATTAAGCTAATTTCCACCACATAAGAGGCAACTAGTTTTTGAAACTTTTTCAGGAAAAATTTCAGTAAATGAATTTACACTCATGTTGTTTACAGATAAAAAAACAGCTATGTAGCAAACTGAAATAATTCAGTAAAATAAAACTTATTTGTTTCACCATAATTTAGTGGCATTGCATAATTAAAATTATAGAAAATAAAGTTCACTGTAAAAAAACCACTTTATTTAGTAGAAACACGACCCCGATTTCAACCGTTGAACATCATCTTCAGATACAATATATCACTGTGATACACTTTAATACAAAACTTATGGGGATAAACTGCCAACAGGAAGAAACAAAAGTCATTTGTTAAGAAACTGCCAATGAGAACACACAAAAGTGGGGTAAAGGAATAATAAGTACATACAAAGTAAACAATCTATTGTAACTATGGGAAAGATTGAGGCATGGGAGGGTTTGGGGGAAGGGAAGGAGTACTAAATCCATACAAATTAGTCAAACTGTTGTATCTATGGCTGATATGGAAGTTTTGGGTAGAATTAGGAGAGGGGAAGAAATGATTAGTTCAAACCAAGTATTTAATCTATTGTATCTATGGAGGAGATGGAGGTATGGGAGGCTTTGAGTGAAGGGGTAGGTGTTTCTCGATGGATAGAATCGGGGAGTGGGAGGGGAAGAGATGGTCATTAACAAGTATATGCTGACTGTTTTCTAAGTGTGAGATTATTTATAATTGTACTAGGTTGTTGAGTCTTGAACTCTTATTTTCCAGATGTAGAACGGTGACTTTAAAATTGAATGAATGGTTCAAATCTATGAGATGCTTTGCAAAACTGGAGGCAGATGAATTCTTATGGCATGAGCATTCTATCTGCACCAGCAGATTGAGTGTGCACAAATATCCTCTATATGATTTTCAGCTATTCTGCCATGTGAATTTTGGTGTTCACTGCCTTTGGTTCTACTACCAGAACAAGCATTTCATTTAGTTAAATTTGTTTCAAGTACTGGAAAAAGTGTTTCATTTCATAATATTTTTCATTTTGAGCATTGATCATAACACAGAATTTTCAATCAAAATCTAAATATATGAGAGAAAGGAGACTATGGTGAAAAATTGAGAATTTACAACAAACTCCTAAACTGTACGAACATCAAAAATTTTTTTTCGAGGTAAACAATTAACAAAATATTAAGTTTACGAAAAAAAATTTTCACTTGATATTTCAAACACATCTGATGGTTTTTTCGTTTCACAACAAAAACAGACCAAACAGACTAAATTCAAACACACACTCGTACTCAAAAGCAAAATACATCAAGTTTACGGAAATTTTTTCACTATCATCTACTGATGATGAGAGCTTTGCTCTCGAAATGTACATTTAGAATTAGAATACTTTCGTAATTTAAAAATTTTTTAGAAATGTGTGATTGAGTTTGAGTGCATGTGTGTGTGTTTGAATTTAGTCTGTTTGGTCCCTGTCATTGTCAAGAGACACATAAACAATCAGACATATGTATGAGATATTAAGTCCCTGGCGTGAAACAAAACTTTTCCATAAACTTGATATATTTTGCCTTTGAGTATGAGTGCGTCTGTGTGTTTGAGATATCAAGTCCCTGGTGTGAAAAATGTTTTCCACAAACTTGGCATTTTTTTTATTGTTTACCTCTAAAAACTTTTTTGAGATTCGTATGGTTTAGGAGTTTGTAGTAAATTCTCCAAATCTAAATAAATGACATTCAGTATTAATTGAAAGAAGAGTCATTTACATTGAAAAGTCAAATTATATTCCAGAAAACTATAACTGTCAAGGATTCCTTATATGATAATTAGGGATGGGACAGTACCACTTTTCCCCAGTTCTGGTTCTCAGTTCCAATTATATTAATCTGATTCCAGTTCTCGGTTTCGGTTCTGCTCTTTTAGGTTAAATGTGCTTTTTGATACACCACGAGAAATTCTAGATTTACAATAGTTACACAGAGTATTTGTCATTTGTACTGTCAATTCTGAAGTTGTTCCAAATGTCCGGCATGGCTTTATTGTTAGGGTTTACAATATATTTGTTAAATTTAAAAATTATCAGCAGGGTACTCAAAATCACTACACAACAAAATAAAACTTATTTCTGTAAATAAGTTATAGTAACACTTCAAACTGATGGATTTGACTCAAGATATTGTTTGAATTTTTACATTATAAAACCATGCAGCCGCAAACTAAACATTGAATGCCGGAAGTTCAGAACCCATCAATGAATATCTTTGATAGATATTTTTGCAGAAGTATCGATCGATGAACTGATTCAACGTCCTGATTTTTGTACATGCTATAAAGCTCATTTACCTTATGAAATAAAGGAAATTCAGACTTGCTTATTCCATTTGAAGCTGATATCATCCAGCATAAAATATCGTAGTAAACGCACAACTTCCATCATCAATATACGTATCGAAAATCAAATGCCATCATGGAAAAATATTGTGGAATTAGGTGGCCACTTTCTGGTTCTGCTTCCGAGTCACAATAATTTTTTTTATTAAAATGAGGAATGGAACCAAAGAACTGGATTATTAACGGTTCGGGTTATTTTGGTTCTTGAGAGAACTGGCAGAACCAAGGAACCGGTCGTCCCATTCCTAATGATAATGTAATGTGTCCAGCAACTGAAAAGGTAGTAATTTTAAGATTCAAAGGATCTAAAATATTATAGTACTCATTCACATTCTCACCTTGGCATCTTCTATGGCCACATTTGGCAATAATCTCTGCAGCAGTTGCTTTACCGCCTCTTGTTCTCCCAAAATGGCTTTCTGGCTTTCTTCCTACATTTAAAAGGCAAAACAGAAATATTTCAGAAAATAATTTTTTTTTAAATCTTCACATAGTAAAATTATTGAAATCTAATTACTTTTAGAGGAAGATTTAATTTTAAAAATATAAAGCATTTTAATTCGATTTAGAATGAAGTAGACAAAGTTACATATGGATACAATGAAGTGGTTGCATTACAAAATCAATTCTAACAACTACAAAGAAAGTAAAAATTGACAGTTTCACATTTTTGACAACCAATCTACAGTATATCTACCATGTTATGGTTTCTGACAGGCAAACACACAGATTTACAGTAACATCACAAAAAATAAAAAGAATAAGAAAGAAGTATAATCAATGAGTTTAAATCAATATCAGATAAATTAGAAATGGGAAATTTTTCAAAAATCAACTTCTATTTAAGAATAACTACCAAAACAATTTCAGGTTATATAAGCAGCAAATTGTAAAGACAGCATTAACCTGATCAAGACAAAAATAGAATGTTTGGTTAATGTTTGAAAATCTTTCTAATCATAAGGCGAAAATTTTATTTTATGAACTATAATACAAGCTGATGTTTTTTGTCAAAATCTATCATGAAAAAAATCACTCCTTGGCTTAAATGCGAGCTCAAGAAAAAAATTTGGGGTTAGGATTAAGTCTTGTAGTCACCTATAGATGGCAGCACATCTTTCATTGCCGTCGCATTCAAATGATAGTAGGTAATATATTTTTTGTAAAGTAAATATTTGACTTATGATGAATACTAATGAATAAATAATAAGGCTAGAATATTGAACTTAGCAGTACCTGTGTTATGTTACCGTTGTTAACTGTTCTTTTGTTTCTTAGGGCTATGCATATGTATCATTAAGAATAGTTAGCAATTTTCCATTATCCATTAAAAGAAATTCCTATTAGTTTTACTTGGCTATTGTAGTTATTGCTATAGCCATTGTAATGTTTGTATGCATGTTAAAACCTTATTCACCGAATCTATTAAAATTGCATACATTGACTACACAGACGATTACACAAAATGCGATGACGACTTTGGATGTTCAACTGTTAGAATTTTGGTAAAACTTTATATGGAACGTGTATAATTATAAAAAGACAATTTCTTAAGGGAATGTAAATGCTAATTTCATTGGAAATAGACTTATATTAAAAATTATCTTGGCGAGATTGCTATTGCTTTATTTGACCATTAGTGAAAATGAAGATGAATGAAATTATCGTCACTGAATGTGGAACATTATTCAACAAGGTAAAATTATTAATTGGAGTAATATTTAAAAAATGTCAACAACTCAACGATTTCCCACTCTTTTCTTCGATCTCGAATAATGTATTCTAGGTCGTGCATGCATGCCTGGCACACTTTGGCATAAAATCTACAAAATGTACTTTTTCGTCAAAAAATGGTGGACATTTTTGGGAGTCAGCTTAAATCCGGGGTCGGCTTCTATTCAGGCAGATACAGTAATTCCATAGTCACCATTGCATCATCAAGCAATTTACACGCTAGGAGCTGGATATATATAAAGTCAGGACCAAATGGGAGGGAGGTAATAAAAAGAGGCAGAGAGCGGATTTCAGAGGGACAATAGCATGGGAAGTTATTGGAAGTTGTGAAACAAAGGGGCAAGGAAGAGGGGTTGTGACCATTGGACAATTAGCTGTAATTGGGGGTAAGAGACAAACAAAATAGTTAAAACTGGCAGAGAAGAAAATTCAGACTGATGGGCAATGGAAAGAGTTGGTTCAGGAGTTTAAAATCAGTAATTACAGCATAATTTCTTGATACATTGGACTGAATTTCTTTCAGTTTTCCTGAGTGCCCAACTTGAGTACTTTGGACATAGTGGTTCTTACAAAGTTACAGAAAATGTATTCACATGAATAATCCAATTTTAACTTGGGCTTCAATAAGAAAAAATAAAAAGAATGCTGAATCAATCAATTATGGAGTTGTAATTTACCTTTATCTTAAAAAAAAGTTGATTGAAATTGAAATATCCTAATAAGACTTCAATTTCACTTATATTTGAATTTCTACTATAATGTATTTTATATTACCAAATTTTTTAGACTAAAAGATGCTTGAAAATAAGACCCATAACTCCCTTGTCTTTTGGTCTGAATGTGGGGAAAAAGTTCAACCATAGCACAATGCTTTGCTGTCTAAACCTGACATCATGAGCACATGGACATGCATAACCAATAAAATGTCTTACCACACTGATACGCCAATCATTAAAGTTACAGTATTATTAAGACATACAACTTATTTATCTCAAGAGATAATTAGCTTTTTGTTGACATTTCTCATGAAAGCATCTTTTAGTCCAAAAAACATAGTATGTATCTGTAAGAATAAGCCATTATTAGTCAGTTGAATTATATTTTCTAAAATAACATTATGGTGAAACACTTTTAAATTTTCTTTTGCCTACAAAAGAATCATCAATTACTTAGGTTGAGATTAGTGAGGAAAAGAATTCCCAAAACCTTACTTAACAGGTTAACCACAAGAAACAGAGCATGCTAGCATACCGCATTTAATTTGCACTGTACCAAATGCAAAACTTACAATCACTATATTTTGTGAGTTTTTCAAGTGAGCTTTCAGGGTATTTTCGGTGACAGTCAAGGCATCCATGGCTTTCCAATTCTTATGTCGCAATTCCTAAACCAAGAGAGAATCCGTAAAATGCATAAAACATCTAATGATTTATATGTAAACATATCTTTAATAGGAATGTTACTAATTCCCAAAAATACCAAAACCAAGGCACTTTGAAATACTTTGCACACTAATGAAAATTTTGATAGATCTAGAATTAATTGTGATAAGAGCTTTAGCAAGATGTAAAAACCTCTTCTGAATACTAAATCCAGCTCATTGTGTATAAACCTCTTCATATAATACCAGGACTTCTTCAAATCGCCCGTTTCTAAAGTCCACAATAAAAACACAAGTTTTTATGTACACGCCTTTTACTAATTTAACAAAAGACAAATTAATAAAATTCTTTCTTGGAAAATTTTAATCACTTTAAACTGACACACATGCATAAGAAAAATGATATGAAAATAATTTATTTTTATATTTTAATAGCACATTCTATTTGTCGTTGTGGTTCAATTCAACTACTTTAGGGGGCCAACTATAAATGAATACTGCATCAATAATAAGATCTTGTTTTGATTCTTTTTATTAGTTGCAAAGGATTTCATTTCTAACATAGTAAACATGAACAAAAGCCAAATTTTTGGAGCAAAACACCTAAGATCAAGCATGTAATGCTAAAATGAGAAAGGATTAATACAGGAAAATTGGTAAAAGAAAGAAATTTGGTGACACCAATGATTATGAATCATCTATCCATTTCAATTTCACATGCAAATATTATATGCTAATAATAGTTTACATTATTACTTAAATATGAAAATGTTTAAAAAGACAATTTTGGAAATGTCCATATAAAGTTAATCTTAAACTTAATGTAGATAATTTGTTTTTTCGGGCTAACACCAAGCAAAATGATTGTCAAAGTGTATTTTGAACAGATTTTTCCAAATTTCCCCTCATCGCTACTAATGAAATATCATTCTAAATTATCCTATAAACAAAAGGCATGCAAAAATATTAAATTGCTATAAATTACATTAAGCCAGAAATTCTTCTAAGTAGAATAACTTGAATTATCTTCATGCAATGTATGTACTACAGTGAAATTTTGATTAAACATTTTATTGCAATTATCAAGGGAGGAGTTGAAGTTGCCAAATCATACTAAAGAAAGGACCAAAGAGAATGGGAGGGGCAGCAATTGCGCACTATGTGGCAATGTTGCTGTTAAGTGACTGGCTGGAGCCCTCTCTCACTCTAATTTTTTCTTGGTTCTCAGAGCTTAAGTTAAACTGTACTGACTATAAAAACCTGCTATATTTTAATCACTTGAAATACAATCCAATGGTAACAAGGAACTGAAAAGATAAAATCACTTAGGAACAAAGCTCCATGGGGGACCTCCATGAAACAAAACAGGGATCTTCCGATTGCCAATCTGCATGGTGTAGATCAGAAAATTGAAGGTCGATTATCACTATTTCAACATTGCCCGGGAGTTATCAATCTTTTGGCAAACGCTTTATTTGATGACAAGATCATTTATTTAAATTTTTTAATTTGGATAAGCTGCAGATATGAATGTCTTTTGTTTGTAAATTATATTTGAATGCTAACTGCACAAGATATTTTTCCTTCTTGAAAACCAATAGCAGCCAAATTTCACACAATTTCATTTTTAAGAAAAAAAAAGGACTAGATGATTGTCATTGATAATCCGCAAGGAAAATTAGCCGCACACAGATAACTGGGAGTCATCTGTATTAAAACACGATTTGAATATATACATATTCAGTACGTATATAAATTATTTTAAAACTTAAAAATAAATGTCTACTAAATAAATTTAAACACTGAAACAGCTGATTCAGTATGATGAACATCATAGGAAGATTTTTTATAGCTTTAAAGGTCAACTTATATGCCCCGATATTTGCTATATCAGTTGTTGCAAATTAGAGGGGAAAAGATAAAATTATTCTTATAAGAATATTCAAATTTGGGAACAACTTTAAAGCTGTTCTGGACCACATACTCATGCAACTACTTTTGGTTCACTGTCCATTCATCAGGAAAGTTACAGAGATTATTTTGAAGGACTTCGAACAGTCTCATTTAGAACAAAGTCTATTTGTTAAAAATCAGAAATCTCCTACAGGAATCTGTTATTTCATCATTTCCAGGGAAGGATCTTCTTTCCCTGCATTTGCATGCTTTTGTAAAAGATTTTTTGAATGATTTATCTTATGAACCATCATTATCTTTATCACTATTGATTTCATTATGTTACCAGGGATAAAACGTTAACGAAAATCTTATTATATTATAAAAATCCTAAATCTTTATTTATTGTTTCTAATTTATTTAATACCCTTCTGCTTTCTAATGAATGATTTAGAGCTTGAAAAGAGCTGTTGTTAATTTTCACTATTTAACTGAAACAAAGGCAACTCCTAAATGCATTTTTTGTAAAGCAGGTTTCTAAGAATAGCACCTTCTTGGTACAAAATAGGAGTTTTACAAAAGCAAAATAAGAGTATATCTTTCTTTCAATTGACTGTTTTGTTTCTGAAAATAGCAACATCAAAATTCCACTGCAAAATTTAACATACATTATTAAAAATTGACCACATGCATTCTATTCTAATTCACACACTATCCAATATAAAGTATTTGTTTAAATCCATTATGCGATAGAATTTTTCCTTCTTACATAATTAGTATAGAATAATAGATACTAGAGTAGTGCCCACCGCACTGCAATGATTAGTCTTGCAAATGTTATACTAAAATAGTTCTTTATTATTTATTTATTGGAACAGCATGGAAGAACCTTCAAGTAATATAAATAGTAACATCATGGTATAAATCAGGTAGTTTTTCTGTACCCATCACTGCTCCAATAATGCAACTTTTTCAAAACTATGCTGCCAAATAAAAAATACAAGGCATGTCTAAATTAAAATGTTGGGAAAATATATCAATCGTATAGAACCATTAAATGCTACCATTACTCTACATTTTTCTATGTGCTTGCATTGATTTTTATTACAGAATTATTACTACTAACTTGAAATAATTGTGTTTAATAATCTAACTCATAAAAAACTTATTCGATCAGCAAGCCTAAACATGCAGCATAGTGTTGCCACTATGACCATTAATTTGCAATGGTAAAAATATATCTTTATTCTAAACAATTTTCAGGTTTGTTTTAAACTTAGCTTTTAAGCTTAGCATATTGCAACATAATTCTTTTAGTCATAAACTAATGTATTTTTTGGGCTATAAGAAGCAATTTTTTTCCAGAAAAATGGCTCCCAAAATCAGCCTGCATCTTACAGATTCAAGGTAAGATTATTACTGTCTTCAGTATTACAGTCACGAATCCACTGATCTACAAAATGGAATAAATGACCGTCAGTTGAAGAAGAAAAAGTAGTCGAGTGTATGAATCTTTATTAAATATGCATTCCATTTATTCCATTAAATTAAAATCTCATCTTGCACTTAAGTTTAAGTAAGTAATATCGGTAAAGGGTATCATACGTGCGACCTGTGTGGCACACTCCGACAGTATAATTAATAGGACTGCCAAAGTCATGCAGGGAACATTTAGCTATGCGTCTTGAGCACTTATTTATGTTTTAGATCATCCCTATTTACTTTTACAAATTGAGTTTATCTAAAATGTTATATTTAACTGTTATCATGCCATTACATTTTTACTTTCTACAAATACAAAGTATAGAGAAAGTGTTGTTTTCATGAAAAAAATCAAATTCAAGATTTCAGTAGAAATACATGTTTTAAGGTGAACACGTTTTGACTATTTTTTCGACGATGTCTGTGGATGTGTCTGTAACCAAAATTTTGTGGGTGCTCTAACTCAGAAACTATTAATCGGGTCAACGAGAAATTTCATATTTGACATTTTTGTTAAAGGCACCCTACTTCCTATTTAGCTAAGAGGATTTGCTCTTCCTTGCAAGCCTTGTACAACTTGTCTAACAATATTGCTGCGCATTATCTTAAAATGATATATTTTGCCAACATTCACACAATCATAAGCTATGGAATAACTTTCTGGGGAGTGAGCAAAAAAAAAACGGAATATATTTTTAAATTGCAGAAAAGTGCTATTCGGATAATTATTGGCAGCCCATACTTCTGCCAAAGGTCTATTCCAAAAAATGTCCATAATGAATGTGCACTGCTGCTTTATATATCCAAGTAACTTATACACAAGAAACATTCAGTCAGACCTTAAAAAAATTCTGATTTACATCACTAAAACAGGGAATAGCGATGATTTCCATACTGAACGAGTTATGACTTCAAAGCTTCTAACGTGTGCACACCAGACGGAAATTTATTCACAACAAATTGCCTATAGAACTCAAATCTATATTTAATCCAAAAAAGTTCAAACTGGAATTATATAAATATTTCGTAAGAAAGTGTTTTTACTCTCTGGAAGAGTTCATGGAATGTGAAGGCTCAAAATAAGTCCTCATTTTTACATTACTATACTATATATTATTATATTATACTAGTATAAAAGCCCATCAATATGACAGGAAGGAATATATTATTTAACCTAAAATGTTGTAATTATTATTCTTAGAAATAATTTATTCTTATCTTTAAATATATCAAAATTTTATTCAAAATTCTAAGATAATGGATATATAACATACTTTAACGCATTGTCATAGAAAACCGTTGTAAATTATTGAAGACTCTCTGGACAACATGTTAAATGCTCATATTAAGGCACTCAATACGTATATATTACTCATATGTGAATTGAGACAATAATGGGGTCTCGATTTTGGCAATGGCAAAAAGTTGATTTTATCGCCATTTTGTGTGTTTTCCATGGCAACCTGCATTGTTGATTTTCGAATATATCACTCGATTTCAATGTGATTCTAAACAAATCTATGAATAATGCAAAATTTACTTAGGTAATTCATTTGCTTCTCATGTTTTCTGGCCTTTCACATTACAATAGAAGTTCATCTAAGGCTAAAAAATTAGATCCATCAGATGCCAAAAAAGTTTTAATTTTATCACTACTGAAAATGTAACCCTTTAAAAAGAATCAATGTAATTATATAATCGAGGCTTCGATTTTAACATATTATATTTCAGTGCATTGAGTAAATATATAAATGTCTATTTCAAGTGATGTATCACAGTTGAAAGTTACCATTTATGACACGGTTTTATCGATTAAACTTCAGAGTTTTATTTGATGAATGTCTAGTACTACTTGCTCATATAAATATAAAGACATGGATACAAATCCCATAAATAATATATTGCATCATTTCTAATCCTATCCCTAGGTAATGGGATCAAAGAAAGTTAACAACCAAATATGTCAGTTTTGTACTGCTGTTGTAGTTCATTTAAAATCTTCCCGTAGAATTTCAGGAGTCATATCCTCAATTTTTAAATTGAACAAAATGCAATACACCACCTTTTTGATCTTCGCATGCTTGCAGTTTGCGAATTTCAACTTCACGACAAAATGTTTTAGATCATTACTTGTGTTCATGCATATTACTTTCATTTTACATCATGCGTTCACGATGCCAACAAGCGTGAACTCCCTATACTTTTTTGTTTCTAAGTTCATTTTAAACTTTGCACCCTAGAAAAGGACATTATTATACTTATAATGCTCATTAATAGCAGTTTCCAAAGTAAACAAACATGATAACCATCGACTTAATTCTATTGTAGTTTAGTTTAAACCTCACAGCTATTTTCAATAACAGTCGAAGTTGCTGGCATCTAGCAGCCAAATTAGACATTATTGGCTAATGGAAAAGCATCCTGCGCATTTACTTTTTCACAACTTTTATGAATATGACATTGAAAATATTCGTTCTTTGCGTATGATGTCGCTGTTTTTTGACTAAAATATTTAATGCTATCATCTTTGTATTTTGAATATAATTTAAGGAACTGTTATTTTGTTAGATTTTCTCTGTTTATTATGAATTTTTAATGTAAATCTAAGAATTGCTATCATTGTAACGTAAGATTTTCTGCCACGTATTTTGAACGCAATTATTAAAAGAAATGTAATAACTTTCTTATGCTAGGTTTTGATTTTCTGTTACACATTTCTAATGTAATTAATAAAAGATACGGAACCACTTTTTAATGCTAGTGTTTTTTGCAGCTTGGAAATGCTTGTTGCAGAATCCAGGAAAACATTTGTGCATGATGTAATCAACATTCCATTTCAGTAGTTCAATTTAAATTAACCATTTCCTTAAAATGAACTAAAGAAGATCGAAAATCGCATGCAAAATTGTGTTCGAGGTAAACTGTACAAGTGTGGAAAGATGTGTAATCGTTTTGTTATGCTGGATTTTCATTTGCTATTACACGTCTTGAAGGCAATTAAAAGTATTTTTTTACTTTATAATGCTAGGTTTTTCATTAGTGGTTACGTTTTCTTTTATTTTCTGTTGAACTGCATTATTTATGATAAAAAAGTGAATTTTTTAAGTAGGCTGGGAACCAATCTCTCGTAATAACATGGCGTCTTATGGGAAAATAGGACTTGCACTTAGCGAATTTGCATTTCGCGTCAGCTTTCCAATTATTCACAAAGTTTAAAAAGGTGGTGTACTGATATTAGCGGAAAATTTATTTGCAAGTTTAATTAAAAAATGATGGGTGTATAAATTTTTAATTAAAACATTCCTTTAGAAGTTTATTTGCAATTAAAATTTTACCATACATCTTCTCTACGTTTTGGAGAATTTGTTTGTGCAGAATGAAGTTATGTACCATAACTATCTACAGAAACCAAATTTTGTATAATGAAACCTTCTATCTAATATAGATGAATGGAACACTTTTTTACCTAAAATGGTCAATCAGTGCTGCCGATATAAGAGATTAAATTTTTAATGTGTGAACCTGGCTCTCAGCTTCCTTCCAACATATTTCCTGATAATTGCTAAGTATTATATATATAATGAATATCTATGGGAATTTGCTATTTCAAAAGCCTAGATGGGTATATGGAATATAAGGGTATAAGGGATTAAAGTTTTTTAATGCATTAATCTTGATCTCGGATTGTAATCAATGGATTTTCATAAAGTTTGGTAGACATATAGATAAGTAGAAATTGTGTAGAAAACTAGCACTTAAAATGCACGGGTTGATCAATATAGGTCATTTAAATGTTATCACCTAAATTCCATCTCAGCTTATATCAAACAAATTTTCATAACATTGGCCATTAGCATGTTCTGCGATATATTTTAATGATAGAAATGTTTATATTTATGAATTTTGTGTGTGAAAAAACAAGGGCAGTCTTTTAAAGTTGCAGGTGCCGATTTGTCAAATGACTGCTTTGCTTAGAAGGATGAGGGTAAAATTTCTTTGGGCAAAAGATGGGAAGAGAAGAAATATTGTATATCAACAAGCATTACAATAAAAAATAAATTGGTTTCAATATTTCATTTCTTCTCAGATCTTCCTTAAATTATTTTGTCTTGATTTAAAAGCACGAGCAACACCGGGTATATTTGCTAATATAGTTATATTTTAAAACATATGGCTTATGTAAAAATGTTAATAAAATCAAACTTTATAAATAGATGAATCTTTCAGTACCTAGAGACCTGCAAATGATGGACTACAGACACACCTAGAAAAATCACTTTTTCAGATTCAGGGGCACCTAAAATATAGATATTCATCAGAATCCCTATGTGGACTTTTTTCACAATCACAATAATTTCTTCATCAACTTTTAATGAGAAAGAAAAATAATAAAATGTTTGCCATTCCTGCAAAGCCTCTGTGGCATTATTCATCCACTAACCCTTTGTGGTCAGAGACTAAAATTTTCTGCAGCCAGTTTTTTGGCATTCCAAGTAAGAACAACAAATTCTTAATTCTTATTAATAAATGTCAATTATACATTGAAATCCAATCACAAAGGGTTGGTTAAGAGAACTAAGTTGGATAAAATTTCCACTCAAGGATACAAAAAATTATCAATGTCAATCATGTCACTAATTACACTCAAGACAAGAAATTTAAAGAATAATGTAAATTATAACTTACATCATTCTTTTTTCTTTGGGTTTCCAAGGCTTCAGATAACTTGGGAATTTCATTCTTGTAGTATGTCAACTCTTCACTTAACTGCTGAATAAATGACTCCTTTTCTTGCATTCTGCAAAAGTGACAGTGTGCTCACAATTTACAGACAAATAACAAAGTATATCTGATACAAGGTAATATTAGACAAATTTGTTTTGATATTTTAACATATAATTCACTGAAGCTATTTAATGAAATGGTATATTTTTTAAATCACTACATGTTAAGTTTTTTATTATTCAATTTAAGGTAAAAATAACACCAAATTATAATATATCCAGTCTCTTTCCTAGTGTAACACTTCGCCATCATGCCATCACTACAACAGAATAGATGGCAAACTGAACCTCTCAAAGGAAGAGTAAAATCTAATTGTTTATGAAGGTATCTTTTGCAATCATCCCAAACTTTTAGAAACATTTTTAAAAATATTTAATTAATTACAACTCACAATCTTTGGTGCTTGGATTGTAGCTCTGCTTCAGCCTGTCCTCCTGCCATCTTTTCAGCTTGAACCCTTGCTAGGGCCTCTTCTGCATTTCTTGCATTTTCTTCTGCTTCTCTCAATGCTACCTGGACCCTCTTCTTCTCTGCATTTGCTTCCTCCCTTGCATGGCTAAGCTCTGCTTGCAGTTCAGCCTCCCTCATCTTGAGGCTTGAGGTCACTGCCTTCAATTCAGCCACTTGTTGTTCCAATTCATTGTGTGTCTTACGAGCATCCTGTAATTTTAAAATGACAGTTACATTTTACAAAAATTATATTTGCAAAATGAATGAATCATTCAAATTATAATATGAAATTAACCATAAAAATCTTCACTGAATGATGTTATTAATGTTATATTGTGAACTAATTATTACTATTTAAGGCACTGGTGTTGTTTTACGTAATTTATGATTACCTTTTAACAGTTGCTTCACTGAATGACATCTTGCAATGTCTGCAATAATTTTTGCTTTCATATCACAATATCAAGTTTTTAATTATTCTTGACATTATTGCATAAAATAAAATTTTCAAAATATTCATATTGATTTTATTTTCCCATAAATGTCAACTTTTAATTCTGAGAGAGATGCAGAGCTGATTGCTCTGCTTTTGAACGAATGAAGCATCTAGAACAAGTGCTGATATTCTTAAATGTGCAGGTAAGGTTTGCCAGAGTGTTGCGGAAAACTGTGATTTCTCATATGTGCAAAAGTTATTCTTGCTTTTTTGGGAATTGTGGGTTTTATTTACAGCGCTGACATTAGTATGAATATATTCTGAACATCTTTCAACAGTTACTTCACCTGACATCTGAAAAGTTTCATAAGAATAATCTCTTTTTCTTACAGAAACATATTTATAATCCTGAATCATCTTCTATTTACTACATTTAACTTATAAATAATCACAAATAGTACAAAACATACCAAATAAAAATTTATCAAATACTGACGATAAATTTATTTTTTAACAGAATACCCATGGGATGTCAGAAACATCCAGCATGAGTACTGATGTTTGAAAAATTTACCTGAGTACTGCAGGATTAATTAAGTTGCATAAACATTTTTTAAGTAGATCATCAGATGAGAAACTTCTTTCATCATCCACATTAGATTGGTAAACATTAGAAGTGAAAATTTCATGCACACCATGCAATATATGTAAGCCTCGTTTAGCGCATGTTTGTTTAGCTCAATTTCAATATAGTGCAATTGGCATCTCAATTTTTATATTTCAAAAAATTACAAAATGGAGTTCCTAAAAGGCTATGGTCCCAATGTTTTTCTTACTTACCTTCACTTCTCCGTTCCAATGATAGCCAGTTACATTTTACACACTAATTACAGAATTTTTTGTTATTCATACATTTATTCGCTTAATTTCTATTTCGCTTATTCACTTTTACTGTTTTTATGTTAGTTTACCATGATTTTACAGAAATTTTACATTTGTCAAGGTTACTGCTGGAGTGGATAAGGTTAAGTTCACTTTGGGTAGGTTTTTGCTTTGGATTGGGTTAGGTTACATTCATGAATGAATTTTAATTTTCATAATGTATTTGTTTGATATTTTGTTGTTGGTACCTATGTTAATCTTCCTTGCCTGATGCTGTGGTGCCACCGCTGGAATGTAAACACAGACCTGTTCTGTTTTTGTTAGCACTTAAAGATCACTTTTTTTCACTTCATCCATCTGCAAAATTTTGTATTAATGAGAAAAGCTGAGAAGCTAAGATTTTCAGGATAGTTTTGGGTGATGTCAGTGATGAAGCCAATTAATTTTTCAGTCCGTTCATCCGTTCATCTGTCCATTTGCTTTTTAGCAGGATTAAAAAAAACCTTGATGAACTATCTATTTGGCTCCATTACTATGGTCAAGTTTAGTTTTGTTTACGTTGCTACAATAATAAAAGTGAAGCATAAGTACATTCAATTTACTTTCAAAAAGGGATAAAGATCGTATTAAAACTGCGGTGAGGTGTGTTGTAAATAACTTTAGGAATTGATGACCTCCTCGTAGAAATGTTCAAGGGATTAGGAAAGAGGGAAAAGAGTTTTTATAAATTGTGCCACAAGATATGTGACCTTCTGACTTCACAGACAAACTCATTGCTTTCCAGAAGGATGTAATTGCATTGCGATAAATTAGTGATTAACTTCTGAGCCAAATGGATACTATTAATTAGATCAATGCGAAATTTAATATTTGACGTTTTTGTTAAAATAAGAAGAGGTGATCAGTTTTTGGTAAAAATCAGTCAACTGGAAGTGGACGTTTACTATTGTCATTTATCTGTTTTTTTTTATATTTGCTTTAATACTTGATCAATTTAAAACATTACTGGAATATATGTTGTAGGAAATTTAATTTTCTACAACCTTGGTTCAAAACATTTTCCCATTTAAAAAAATATATTTTTTAGCTGTCACCACCGTGCCACCTACTGGCAACTATTGTAAACACTTTACGCTTAGGTATGTCTTAGTAATGATCCTTTTTATTTTCTTAATGGTTGAAGCTTTGTGGCTATATCCAAAACCAGAAGGCTATGGTTTGAGTTTATTTCAGTTCTTTGTTGTCTTTTGGAGAAAGTCATTTGGTGGCACATCAAATTTTTTATTGTTGTCATCTTAAATTCAGTCGTCTTTCTTTCAGGTTAGTATGGTAAAGTAAAAGCCCGTTCTGGCAGCACCTGATCTACTGGCAAACTTGCTCTAACGGCATCTTTGGCGCGGAAACGATCCGCATGTGGCTACTAGGTGTCACCATAGTTGTGATTGTGTGATTGTGATGAGTGTGAGATATTGACAATGAGAAAAAAGATTTGAGCAGATTAGAGGAGTTTGAGATGTGGGTGTGGCATAGACTAGAGAAAATTAGTTGGACAGAGAGAAGACGAATGAGGAAGTTTTGAAGATAGTACGAGAATAAGGTAATCAAGGACAGACAGAAGAAATGGTTGGGACCAAATTTGAAAGGAAACGATTTACTGAAAGAAGTCACAGAAGGGAGAATGTTAGAAAAGAGGCAAACATGGAAGGAAGAAGAAAGGTATATTAGATGAATTAAAAGAAGGGATTGGGTATGGAACTTGAAGAGAAAAGCTTTGAACAGCACAGATTTGGTTGGTATGCCTAAAACCTACCAGTGGATAGAATTACTTGTATGTAACTGTAGAGGGATCGAACCCACTGACACACATGGACCAAAGAAAATGATCAGAAAACGAAGCCACTATGAAAAAAGTCCTAAAATGCATTATATTCACCAAGCACTAAAAACATATAGCTATTACATTGCGAACAAAATGAGATCTTGCCAATCTGAGGAGTAATAACGATTTCTTTAAAAAGTGCACAAACGGATATACTAACAGATTTATGCCAACAAAATATTCATATGTACAGTTGAGAAACACATCTGAAAAACAAACAACACTTCTACCACAGCTTATAGAAAGATGCATGCATATAAAAATCTATTAATGATTTTGAAGAAGGAAAAAAGACCACAAACAGCTAGGATAAAACCCTGAAAATGTACTTACAAAATCATAAAGTATGGTATCAACAAGTAGATTACATATAACTAAGGATATTCATGGAAAGATGGTGAATGATGAGAAAGGTTAAGTTGATGCTGTGATCTAATTATCACGAGCGTACTTTTTTTAAAACTACTTTATATATGCTACATAAAGAAATACAAGGAAAATTCATTAGGAAATCTTAATCAAGCAGTTAAAAAGAAAAGGAAGGTGATAATGATGAATTAAAATGGCTTTAGAAAATAAGCAATCACCTCCTCAATGCGCCTTGCCATCTCCCTTGCTTCATTTACAGCCATCTTGGCAGTTGCTTCTGCATTATTTGCCAACTCTCGCAACCTATTTCGCTCTTCTTCTGATCCTGTGGAAGAGGCTTGCAGTGCTGCTAGCTCCTCTCGTACTTGACCAAGCTCTGTTGTGAGCAGAACACGGGATTCCTCACGTTTTTCAACTTCCTCTTGAAGTCTTGTTAATTCTGCCTTCAAACTTGCTTCTTCCTGAATTTTATCAAGGAGTATTTCATTTCATCTACTGCTCCTAAAGAGTAGTTATCTAAGAAACTGAATCATGAAACATATGTACCAATGAAGAGTTTAACCCTTACAATGTCAAGGTGCTCTACCTATGTGGCTAAAATATATCAAGATTGATGCATCAGAAACAAATTTAAACTCATCTAACTTACAAAAAAAGTCTATTTGACCTCAAAATCCAAATTCTGCGACATGAAATTCAATATGTATTTTGTCTTTCTTGTTTGATAATTTGTAACAGTTTAAGAAATTATTTTTTTATGCAATGATACACGGCCAACTCATTAGAGTTGGATTTATACTCGATAAACTTACAAAGAAAAATACTTTTTATCAAAATTCTTTGAAACAATTTCACTTTAAAGCAATATTGTTGCTAGGGCATTTTGTTTTCTCATTTCCACATCCAGAATGAAAAATTTAAAAAAGTTGAGCAGAACATTACTGGTTTCACACTTTGTTATAAAAATGCTTCATAATGAAAGGTGATACCAATTTATGTCTTTCACATATCAATTTTTGAGCTATCATCCAAGAAAAATGACATGAAAATTGAAATTTTTATTAAAAAGCTGTTTTTCTTGTAGATTTTCCCATATAATACGGGTCTAATTATGAATTGTAACAAACTTCAATATGTTCTCCATATGCATAAATAAAAAAATTAAAGTTTTTGTCATTTTTAGATGTGTCGAAATTACACCAGCTTGATGCTTTTGAGATGTGCTACCAAAACTAGCATAAGGGTTAAAATAAAATGATGTATAGAATGGCAATTTTTGGTAAAACTTAATTTACAATATTTAAATATGAAAATTATATTTTATCTCAAGCAGAATGTTTTTTTCAGCTTCGATTTCTTTACATCAAATCTGAATGTCCATATTGCTAATACAGCAAAACCTCATGCAACTTGCATTCTGGCACCGTGTTTTCAGTGTTGCATGAATTTTATTTGTAAACCAATTTTCTTGTAATGTTACATTTTCAGTCAATGTGAAGGAGCTCAAGAGATAACCCAAAAAGTTTCCAACATTTTAATTTTGCATGCTGCCTCAGGCATCTCCAACATCCACTCACAATCAGCGAAAAAAAGAATAGAACACTAACCACACTTCAAGTCATGTTTCCCTCACGGCCAACTCAAAATACTGGTTAGGGAGCGTAACCGTATTTTACCATAAGTTATTCAATTCGTATAGTGTGTTTTCTACCAACACTGTGGTTTAAAGAACATGGCAACCACGTTGCATGAGAGTCTACTGTACTACCTCAAAACTGAAAAAAGCAATTGGAGAGGAAAACGAAAAGCAAAATTTGAAAAGAAAATGTTCAAGGGCAACAAATAAAATTGAAAACCTTGATGAAATGATCTTACATCTTGACGTTGTTCATTAAGCCTGGCAATGTGGACTTCCATCTGTTGATGCTGGGTGTGTAGCTCTTGTTGTAAAGTTGCAACTGCTGAATTTTCCTGCTCTTGTAACTTACAAATTTGTAACCTTTCCTCAGCAAGTTTGCTTTGCAACTGAATAAAATCAAATAAGATATAAATCCTCAACACAATATTATTAAAAAATTTTTAAAAAATTATAGCAATCTAATATTAATTACAGACATATTTTACATATGACAAAACTAGACCACAATAAATATTCTACAGTTAAATGTTAAAAGAAAATATACGGCTTAAATATTTTATTTTAAATAAAAACAGCTATCAAAATAAACGTTAAGTAGCTTCATAATAATTAGCAATATTTTTGTGATTTTTCTTTTGCAACAGAGTAATATTATTCCAACTTTTGTGAGATTCAATTTTTTGTGAATATATATAAAAAGAATATATTTTACAAAAAGTTGGAATAGTAATGTAATACCTATTCTTATATGCACAGAGAATAAAATATCTTCTAGTAAAAGAGAGCAAGAAAAAATATTGCATGTAGAAAAAATAACCCATTTCTTTGGAAAAACATGCATTACCTCTTGCAGTTGGGTCATTAACACACGCTTTTCTGTTGCATGAGCTTCAGATTCATTTTGTAATTTAGTTGTCAGCGTCTCAACATTGCTTTCCAACTTGCGGACATTAGCACTGAGACGAGTACGCTCTCCATTCAGCTCAGCCCTGAGCTCTCTCACACGAACTTGCCATCCCTGTGATGCTTCTTGTTCTTCAGCAAGAGCCTTCTCCCGCTCTGCCAACTGCTTCTTCAGTTTAACCATTGGATCCTGTCGGCCCTGTAGTCAACAAAAATTTTGATGAAAATTCTTCATACAATTTATAATATAATGTAGTTGGTATTCTTATTTATTCTTAACTGTTATTTTTGCAGTCAACCAGATAAAAATATTTTAATGTTACTATTTAATACAAGGTAAAATTCACAATTTATGTCTAAATTATAAATACAGGCAACTCACGTTCAACGAACGAGCAAGTACGATAAATGTGGCCATGGCAATGGCTTGAAAACAAATCCTCGTGATGTAATGATTAAGTATGAACCGCAAGAAAACAAATGCGACCGAACATAGTCAATCCAAGTCACAGACTGATGTATAGAATGGCTGTGGGAAAGACTGCATAGTGCACTTCCTCCTTAATGGTACACAAGAGGTTCTTCAAGTCTAAGTTGATATTTGTAAATATATTGTGAGCAACAAACAGCATGTTCGGTGATGTCTTATTACGCCTCACAAGAAATGCAGGC
Source organism: Tanypteryx hageni (assembly GCA_028673005.1). Classification (NCBI taxonomy): domain Eukaryota; kingdom Metazoa; phylum Arthropoda; class Insecta; order Odonata; family Petaluridae; genus Tanypteryx; species Tanypteryx hageni. Next base: position 87,128,399 of record CM054114.1, on the reverse strand, counting down.
GATAAGAAAAATGTATGATAAAGTGGGCACAAAGAATCCCTGGGTAAACAAGACGGTCTTTGTGACCCCAAGAGCTTTTGTAAACATCCAAGTTCCTTCGATCTGACTTGGTTATTTGTTATTTAGTTCGTAAAAGTGAACAGAATTTTCGGCGAAAAGTAAAGCTATAAAATTCAATTCACGTTCATTGAACGAGAGTTACCTGTAATGCACTGTGGCAATATCTCTAATAAAAGCAAAGACCTTACAAATAGAAGAGAAGCATTTAAAGGATAATAAATTAATAATCATTAATAAGAAGGCATTGCCTAAATCATGCATCTGAAGCAATGGGGCGAGTATGAAAGAAGAAAGGTAGCACAAATATAGCCATAGAAAACACCCCACTAAAAATGTTAATAATCAATTACCTCTGTCCATTCGGCATTTTCCACAGCGGATTCTTGTTGCTTATTGAGGAGAAGATCAATCAGATTCTGCACTTCAGAGCGAGAAAGTTCAGCTTTGCGAATAAGCGGCTCCAAAAGGCTTACATTAACTCCTCCTGACCCAGCTGCAAATAAATTGCTTATTTTAACATAAGAACACCAACCATTCCATCTTAAAACTGAAGAAATAACAACAAATGTTGTTTTTGATAAGTTTGATTTATAAGATTATTGTTTAAAAACATTTCAGAACAAACTGCTTATTCCAAAAATAATGAAGAAAATTATATTCCTATATTATATTACAATGCAATATTTACAGAAATGACAACAAAATGCAAATGCAAAGTACGACCTATAAAGTAAACGAAACTATAAGGAGTATTCATCTAATAGTTCACTTTTTGAAACCGGAAGCAATATTTTCAAAGAGTGTTATAAGTCTTTTTGATTATAAATACAGGTACCTAAAGCCAATGCACAATGATGCTGGCTGTCATCTAATGATTTATTGATGATTTCACTGCGACTAGTTCCCTTCATTTTCCTATCCGTATATTCTACATGTAGGGCTTATTAGTTTCTCCCTTAACTTCCACTTGGTTAAGAATTATTTAACAATAATATCCTTGCACGAAAGGGATTTTCAGTTAGGGTTATTCTGAGACCAGTTCACCTCTAAAAATTACATAGCCGTAGGTGCAAACGAGTTGGCATGGCAACACTGAAGGTGCAGCTAGTTCAATCGACAAGTTGGCCACTATACCTTAATATGTAAAAAAAATCTCCATGAGAAACAAACGTAAACTCCCTTTACCCTCATTTAATTTTCTGTCTGATGCGCTTTTAGTCGTGTGATTAATGTTTCGGTGGATTTATTTTCTATTTTTTAAACCCTTGTAATATCTCCCTATATAATAAAAGGAATTGTTTTTTGTCAGATGCAACTCTACCATGAAGCTCCTTCCCACTCCTCCTGGGTCCGTAAAATGACTTTGTATGCAAGTGTAATGTTGTGGAAAGAAGGGTGAAACATTGTCTCAAATTGATATTTAGTTAACTGCAACATTCTTCCTTGGTTATAAAAACGCGAGCGAACTGCATTTGGCCCCGAAGCGGCCGACAAAGGTGAGGCACAAAGTGCCTTGCGAGGGCGTAGGCTGGGGGGTTAGTCTGTGAAGTGGGCAGGGTGCATAGCCCCCTAATTTGTAATGAATCAAAAGCGTGAAAATACATGTGCTAAAGAGTTTCTGAAAGAAACAAAGAAAAACTTGTCACTTTTAGTTAAACTTGAAGTAATTTGAGGAATTGAAGGTGGAGAGTGGCAAGTTGATGCTTGAAAAGCCTTGAAATTAGCGGGATTGATGACAAAATAAAATGCAGTATATTTTTATTTGTTCAAAAAACACATTTTTATATATTTTAATTGTTTCCCAGATTTAAGCATGAAAATATAACTGTTTGCAATTCATTATTATTGAGAGTAGGTTGGAAATATGGATTAAATCTAGTTACTTTCTCCATATGTAGTATAGGGGAAAGTACTGCTTTCATGAAAAAAATCTATTTCAAGATTTCAACGGAAATACATGTTTTGAGGTCCCCTGAACATGTTTTGACCATTTTCTCGATGATGCCTGTGTGTGCGAGTATATGTGACAGCTTTTTTGTGTGTGCTCTAACTCAAGAACTATTTCTCAGGTCAATGCAAAATTTTATATTTAACATTTTTATAAAAGTCACAAGAACTGATTAGTTTTTGGTAAAAGTGGTCAACGAGAAGTGGGTGTTTACTCTTGTCACGTACCGGTTATTTTGAAATATTTGCTTTAATATTTGATAAATATAAAAATGTACTAGAATAAAAGTTGTAGGAAATTTCATTTTCTACCATCTTTGTTTGAAACATTTTTCCATATAATGCATTGTTTAAAAGAGATCTTAAAAGCAAATTATTTAGCTGTCACCATCATGCCACCTACCGACGACTATTGTTAACAATTGAAGCTTAGTTACATCTTATTAATGCCCCTTTTTATTTTTTTAATAGAGCTTTGTAGCTATATCCAATATCAGAAGGCTATGGTTTCAGTTTATTTCTGTTCTTTGTAAAGTAAAATTTTCTCTCAGTTCCTTAAAATATTTATTATCATCTAACCAATGTTCCCTCTAATGTGGCTGACTATCTGAGCGGAAATGGAGGAGTCTGCGCGGCCTTTGTAAATTCACAGCATGAACTGAGCGGCCTTTTATGCAAGAACTTTTTACATTTTTATAAGAAAATAAGATAGAAATAAGAAATCTGAGATTTAATTTCATTTATAAAATTTACTATAAGATACTTTTTTTATTTTGAATTTTTCTTGGTTTCTTAAAATATTTTTTATTATGTAACCTATTTGGAATTTTTAGAAATATTACAGGTATGGAGAAAGTCATGGGGTGGCCACATCAGATTTTTACATTAGGTTTTTATGAGAAAACTTCCCTCGCATAATGCGGTTTCAGTTAGTGCCGTTTTTCAGGAACCAATTTAAAGAACTTAGTGAGGGATGCCTGTACTGTAAAAATGGAAAAGAATTCCATTTTTATGCAATAATTGGTACATTTGCATGGAAAAAGGACAGAATAGCATTTTCAACCAGTCTACCAGCCCCTATGGCCAGTGTACCTCTGCTTATAAATAACTGGATGCTCTCCCCCTATGTGCGTCAACCCTGTGCCTTGCTTGCTTGATGTTTGCAAACCTTGAAATTAGCAGAATCGACAACAAAATAAAACGCTGTATATTTTTAAATGTTCATAAAAAGCATGTCTTTATATGTTTTAATTGTTTCTTTGATTTAAGCATGAAAATATACCTTATATTGGGAATTTATTAGCATTAGGTTGGAAGTACGAATTAAATTTATATACATTAGTTTTTATGAGAAAAATTCCCTCGCTTAATGCAATATCAGTTAGTGCTCCATTTTTCAGAAACCAATTAAAAACATTAAGTGGGAGATGCCTGTACATGCAAAATTACCTTCTTCACTCAAATGGATTTGGAGTTTATGTATTCTACAATATCAATCATACTTGTGTGACATTTAATTTATTTACTAAGTTATATTGTTTTATGCAAACTTCTAGGTGTCAATTTTGCATTCTGAGTTGGATTTGCAAGAAATTGCTCTTTTTTAAATCAATCTTCTGATGAAGAACCTTACAATTTTGATGACAGACCTTCAGAAAGCAATCCTCATCAATTGGAGGATAATACCAATATGGAGGAAGAAATCAAAAATGCTTTACCTATGATCTCTTTTCTAAGTATCTGTCAACGCATTCCTCCCTAGTGTGATGCGTAATGTTATATTAATAAAATTTATTATTATTTTTTAGTTTAGAAAATTACATAAGGCGCTTTTTTCACAGATTGCTAACTTTCCAGCAGATTAAAGAATCGCAGATGCAATGTAATGCTGTTTGCCTACATTTGTAGAGCATGTACTTTTGTGATCTTTTCCTATTACTCTCTAGCAGCCGATCCTAGTTCGATCAAATTTATACAATGTCTAACTGCCATATAGGCCAATCTTTCCTAAAAATTTGGGTACTCCAGGTTGAGAGATTCCTGAGATATTGTCCATACAGAAAGATGGAAGACAGAGAAACTGAATACATAAGCGATTTTTTAGAAAAAAAGCGCTAAAACCAGAAATAATTGTTTTTTTTTTAACACTACTCATTTTATAGCAGCTCATGAATGATAAGGTGGAAAGACTCGTGTTCAACGTTAGTTTCTATCATTTTAACTGTGGAGTGTAAAATTCATTCTGTGCGAGAAAACTCGTTGAAAAATCGGGGCGAGCACTGCTGAATTACATTAATAAAAAAATCGATAATAATAGGTCTGTTACTTATTGTTAGATGTCACTTCATAAGTGACCCAAAAGGATTAATCACAGTATTGACGTCTTTGCATAAATAACATCACAAAAGGGAATAATGGAATCTAGCTGAAGATGTTATTCACTTCTTGGACAAAATTTGTTTTGCAATAGCTAACACTTTTGGAAGTTAGTAATAGTGAGATGAGAATGATGAGTTTTTGGTGCAAAAGCAGCCACATTCAAAATGCAAATTTTGCAATGTTCTATTATGTGTAAACGAAAAAGAATAATTTTCATGATTATAATAAAATATAATGTAAATAATATAAAATGTATGAACATAATATGTACACACAGTAAAAATTGTATCCGCTATAAAAATTGTGTATCAGTGCATTGTGATCTGATGGTACTTTAAAGCAGTGTTTCTCCAACTGTGGGCCATGGTCCCCCAGGGGTCTGCAAAATTATTTCAGATGCAAGGTGCAATGTCAAAAAATAAAGTTTTTATGAATAATAAAATTTTATCAAGGAATTTTAGGGAATACGATGTGATAAAAGTTATTAATAGTTACTTAAAATGAATAAATTTGCAATCAAGTTTCTTATTTTTACTATTTACAATTCCAAGGGCCGCATGATATTCAAGGGGGCTGCGACAATTGAAAGTTTGAGAACCACTGCTTTAAAGGACCAGCTAAAATTTTGTGCAATAAAAATGTTATTAAGGACTTTCTCTTAAAATAAACATTCGTTTTATTAAAAAAACAGCTTCCTGAGCATAATAAAAATTTGTGTAAAAATGTAGCTTTTAATATAAAGGGTTAAACAACGTATTATATTTTCTAGTGCAATTGGCCATAAAAATGATGGGTGTGCATGAATTAAGTATCAATTTAAAATAAAATTGAAATAAAAAATTACGGAAACCAACTTTAAATGCAATAAAACTTAACATTCATACCATAAAAATAACTGTTTGCACAAGTGTCCGACCAGCAAAGGTAAATGACAAATTTCTACGGAATGAACAATTCAATTTCGACCAAACTTTCGCTGTTTATTCGGATTGACATGCATTGTTCTAATAGGGTCGTTAATTCCAAGTTGCGTTCCTTGAAATCGCCGCGTCTTGTGAAATCGCGTTATATGAAGCATTAAGTTAATACGAAATAGGGAGTAAGGTTCTTGGATCTCATACATTCAACATTTTTTTAGAATAATTTTTATGTTATTAATATTATTTAAATACGTAAAATAATACCGAATTTACTCGCATAATCCACGCCATCACGTAACCTTATTTTTCGAAGTGGAATTAAGAAAAAATTATAAGTACATATAGTTTCCGCGATCTTGACGTCTAATGCAATGCTCATTAGTACATTAGTAGAGCTTTCTTCCGCTAGATGGCTTTGATGATGTTCAAAAACATTTCACGCTGTTTTGAAGGACGGTAACGAAAATAAACAAATATTTAATTACTATTGATATTCACTTGATGAAGTCAGATGTGGAGATTGAAATTGCTGAATTTTCGAAGGTCTTTGAGGGCATTTTCTGTGAAAGATAAGTTTCTTCCCGTTCTGCTTACTCGAAGAGATGGCGTTTGGAAGGGATAGGGGATACAGATAACTATAAAATTAGGGATCCAATTAGTATGCGATCATGACTAACAATAAGCCTTCATTAGTTCATTTGTTTATAGAGATTCCATTCCCACGCGACCCATCGGCATCTTATCTTACTTCAAAGAAATTTCTTCCGAAAAAACGCGCGACAGGCCAGTTAATTGTCGAATTGTATCAATTTGATACATAAACGAAGTTAAAAGTGACGAAAATGTGCTCAATTCACTAAATTTAAATGAGAAAATGATGATAGATCCCGAATATTTTTAAGACAAATACAGATCTCATTACGAGCTTATTACAAATCATGCCGACCTGAATATGTATCAAAATGGGTAATGCATTTTTCAATATAGGGATATTATTTTAAATTAACCAATATAAAAACGCGGCTATGCAGAATTAAATCTTTGATAAGACTCGTTGAGGATGTATGTCTTTCAGACCAACCACTTTTCATTTTCTTAATTTTATAACCTCGTATTTAACTCTCATACCAAGCATTCTCAGTACCTATCTTCGAGTTCACTATATATTTACTTATAGCTCTGGGGGACTCATTATGTGAGCATTCTTTGTTATTATAGGCAATGTCGTAACTAGGGTATGGCGAAAGTAGCATTTGCCATAGGCGCCAAACGTTCCCACAAAAAGGCCAAAAGTTAATTTTTCCATAAATAAATGTTAATTTAATACTCAAATATTTAAGTTATTGTTAATAAAAACGCTATGTAAATGTAGCAAAAATCATATTCTACGTAAACAAGGCGTTTCCTTACAATTTTGCCATAGGCGCCAGCCATATCTTCCAGTTACGCCTCTGCTTATAAGGGTTTCCCCTACTTCACATCGCTCTCTGACCGCATGATATAAATGACCCAGGGGCGGATCCAGAACCTTTCCAAGGAGGGGGCGATCGCCCCAATTACCCCTCCCTCGTCTTGATTCCTCCTCTGCCGACAACCATACATTTTAAAAATCCCTACCCCCATCAGAATCTTTCTTTCCCTTGTCATACAGACTTAATCTTCGGTGTAGAAACAATGGATGTTGCGCAGAATGAATTTAAAAATGCACCTAGTGGAGAGCAATGGGGTCCTCCAAGGGGAGGGCAATCGCCCCCATCGCTCCTCCCTTGGATCCGCCACTGAAATGACCGAATGCTTTTGTTGACCCTTCGTTTAGACGTCAGCTGTTTTTCCCACTACAAAATTCGTGGATAAGTGTTTACTTGTCTTATCTCACTGAAACTGTAACATTCCACAAAGAAACCGTCGACTGTGTTTTTTGCTTGAATGCGAGTATGCCTGTTTGGTTGAGAAAAGATCTTTGCTGCAACGCTATCCCTTTTAAGTGTGGTCGTTCAATTACGCGATTAACACATTTCTGAGGAAGAACGATGGACAAGCAAGTTATGCTTTTTGTTTCTGAAAAGAAAACGAAGGTCAAAACACGTTGTACATCGTGCTTAAAATACATTTGCAGAGAGCATTCTGTTATTTCATGTGTCGGCTTTTCCGAAATCCAAGATGAGAAAGCAGAAGATGATGAAGACTAACAATTTACGAGATGTTGTTACTTCTGAACGTTCATAATTGATATTCAATTTTCATTTAAAGCTTATTTTCATTTAACATACAACGCAGAATTCTTGTTCTTGTAAAACTTTGCTTCAATTATCCTGCAGATTAATGTAGCCATATTATTTAAAAAATTATAATATAAACGAAAATTGTTTCTTGAAATCTTCCTCCTGAAGTTTCTCCGAGTGTCTCGTGCATTTCTCCCAATCTTCAATCGTTACCCCATCGATGGCTTCGTTCACCAACCTTTGCAAGTCAGCAATTTTAAATGTCTTATTTTTATCAGAAACTTCTCGTTTCACCTGTGCCCAGACCAGCTCTATAGGGTTATACTGGCAATGATATGGTGGGAGCTTTAATACCTCGTGGCCCATTTCAAGCGCAAATACCTCGTGGCCCATTTCAAAGGCAATCATGTCCAATTCATACATTTTATACTTGTCTTTCACTTGCTTCACTCGAGTGAGAAGTTCGGCGACGGTTTCTGAGGGAATGTTCGATTTTTTTTTCCTGCAGCCAGTTAATTATTTCTTGTTTTCTAAAATTATTCCCAGGAAAATTTTCAGCCATTACGGAATGGTACTGTGGCACTGTCCATTATTATCAAGCATCCCTCTTCCAAACTGGACAGCATATTTATGAACCAGTTTTTAAAAAATGCGTAGTTCATTTCAGTGTGGTAATCCACATTTGCAGCCTGTTTTGTGCTTTTAAAAATTAGCTTGCAACCAGGAAGAAATCCCGTTTTTGCCGATCCGGCGTGGCATATTATAAGACGACCACTTCTTCTGTAGCCACTTTTAACCCACCTCTATCAGTCAAGCTTTGCCAAATATAGCTTTTTGTATGGTTCTGATTTACCCACGTTTCATCCAAGTAAATTCTTGGACGTGCATCATTTGATATTCTTATTTCGTACATTTTTCTCAAGAATTTTATTCTTGAAGCCACAATATCCTGTCTCCATCAAAAATTTCCTTCCGTCATTGCACTTTTTATATTTGAATCCAAGCGATTTAAAAATTCTTAGCATCGACCTGGAAGACCCACCAAACTGAACACCTAGGTAGCATAAAGCGAACTGAGTACATTAGCTGAGCGTGAAAATGGGCAATGGAGGGACGGCAACCCTGGAGAGCGAAGGGTCTAGCGGGACGAGGAAATCCTTATGGCCTTGGTACGCCAATTTAGTAATATAATAGTTTTGATGACGAAATTCGGAGAGAAAGATGCGTGAATTATACGAGTAAATACGATATTACTTCCACTGCCATTAAGGAAATTTCGAGTGCCGTGCGATAGATCGAGATAGTCACATGAGTAGGCAAAAGATTGGAATACAAATTCGGCCACAAAGTATCGCTGTTTATTAAAAATGTATTTTTCTGTGGTTGTAGCTGGAGGATAATAAAACGCAGTAATATCCTTCCCTTGCTTATAACGTAAACTATACCGAGGCACATCGAGAACACACCGGTTGCGGAGCTCTGCCGTTTCAGCACTATATGAGAAGCGCACATAAGAAAATTTTTACAAGGTAAAATAATTACATGGATCAATTTACGAGTATTTTTTTCTTTAAAATATTTTAATTTGAAGTTTTTACTATCATTTATATTTTACGAGAAACTTAAAGGTTAACTTTGACTTTGAGTTCTCAAACCGCGTCTTAGCGAGGCGAACCACCGCGTCTTCTGAGGTTTGGTAGGAAAATGCACTTCCAGATGAGCTGGAGATTCGTAATTTTTTCTTAGGTAGGATTTTGTGCAAAACCGACTAGAAAAAACGAATCTTGAAAAAGTGCAACAATGCGGCCGCTAAAAATTCGCAATTGTTTAAACAAATTTTCAAGGTTTATGTATTTCCAAATCTGCTACGGAGCTGAAATTTTTTTTAGAGTTAGGATATGTAAAAAAAAACGGAAAAGGGATTATAGAAATTTTGATATTTTAATTTATGTTGCCGCTAAAAATTCTTCAAGTTTAAACAAATAGATAACTGTTTAGGTACTACGGGATGAGCTAGAAAGCTTAAATTTTCAAGTTATTTACAGATTAGTGCATTTGCACAAATATACATTTGAACCTCTCCATAAATATATTGCGGCGGCCGTTAAAAATGTTTAAAATTTAAACAATTAGATAAATATTATTTCATTTCTAGAAGTACTACAACTATAAAATTTGGCAGAAATGTGAAGCATTAGTACCCCATAATGGAGAAAGTATAAAATTCTTAAAATTGCAAAGTTTGGGGATTGTTTTAATCTATTATTTTTACATAAGGGAAAAACGAAAATCGCTCCGGAGGTAACATCTTAAGATTTAAAAAAATATTTGTAATGATGAAATATCTGTCTGAAAAATGAATGTTTTTTTCAAGGTGAGATGATATGCTTGCAGAATGCAAGCACCTTCTACTAGTATATATATAGAGATACCTATCCATTTGTTGGTAATATGTACATCATAATCAATTTATCCTTATATAATAATCCTCAAGTGTCCGTCTGTCTGTTCCAGTAGTTTTGGGCATTTCGCAATGGAATTAAGAGCTGAAACATTCACAATCGTTAATCCCCCATGAGGTGGTCCCTAGAAAAATCAAACATCCCGGAAAAAGTCCCGGATTCGACTCCGGGAGACGATTATATTTTCTCATAAGTCTACACGGGATTTTCGATTTTCCAAGGTGTAAGGTTTATTTCATTCAGTCATTAAAATATGCAAATATGGACTGAATATCCCCGTTTTTGTTTTATTCGACGGCTAAAACTATAAAATATCTTATTCTTGTGATGTTTAGATGTTACACGGAAGAATTTGTCAGAACACGCATTTATTTTCGAAATTTTATAATTTTTTCGTACTCCTTCCGGGTGTTGTCAAGGCGACCCACATTGTTGCCTCCGATTGAATTAGCTTCTATTAAGCCTTCAAATAGACGAAATGATTGCGTCATTCGCTTTGCGAGTTTTATGAAACATCGAAATTATTGTTCTAGCAACGTCAAACGTAATAGATAGCAACGTAAATAATTTCAGATAACCTATAAAGCTCATTTGTATTGATTTGTATTTAAAGTAGCAGCCTTGAACCCTTTGCCGTCATATTTTTTCATACGATGATTCCCAGCCAGCTCAGGTTTTTTTCATGTTAATTCTTACATTTTAACTTCTCTTATTTTCTTCTTCTAAACTGTTGGAATCCGAGGTGTTTTAAGCTTCACCCATCAGACAGCTATACGTCGCCTTTTCCAGAGTTACACGTTTAGAAGACATCAGAGCGAAGATCTTAGAAAGTTATGGACAAGGAAAGATGAGAGATGGTCGTTTCTACACAAGAAATATTGTTTATAAAGAAATACTACGAGATTTTTTTGGAACATATTATATGTATCTGTAAAATCTTTTTCGAATATTTGTTTTATTTTAATTTTACTAACTACTTCTTACTATCGGAAGTACCCGTTGCATATATCAACAGTAATGTCTGTGTGCGTCTATATGTAAGTTTTTAACACACACTTAAATTTAAATCACACTACAATGTCCCGTTGATTTTCAACGGGTAATTCCTCTAGTTGGAATAAAATTGCCCTAATTATCTTTTAACATTTCGAAAGCATTGCTTTATATGCTTTCGCGACAGCCCTTCAAATCAACCGCGGCACCCCAGTGTGGGAAGCACTGCTCTAAGGAATGTACTAAGAGGAAGCGCAGTAAAGAAGGCAAGTATATCAGAGGCCCATCACATGGTAAGGTGATGGCGGATGTCTGTGGGAGAGCTGGGGAGGAAGGAAATTGTGGAGAGGGTGACGGGGTGAACGGCCGGCGCAAGGCTGGGCGCCGGTGCAGCCATCCACTGCCAAGGACACACACGAGTGTGTGTGTGTGCCGTATACGAAATGGGAGAGTGCCCAAAGGACTCGAATCAAGCTATTCGAGATGGGAAAAGGACTCCTCCGAGTAAGAACAACAGAGGCCTGGGCTAGATTGCGCTAGTGTCCATTTAGGAATAACATGTACCAAGTCGGAAATATCGTAACTGTTACCAATCAAAACGACGAAGAAAATTTGACGTTTTCCAGCCGTTGAAATGTCCTCAGGATGACTCGCAATTAAAACGATGTGGCTCACTCACTCAATCGTCACAGCAGAAACTAAAATGGTGTCAGCGATTGACTAGCCACTGCGCACGGCGGATCATATTCAACAATATTTCAACGAAACCGCTTATTCCAAACGGAGAAAATAATTAACAATTACAGCAAAAAATTTTCAAAGATCACAAATACAGAATAACATCAAATGCACCGTTTCCATTGTTTATTTTGTAGCAAAAATTAATCCTGAATGAAGAAATTGCAAACGGCCTCATATAACACGTTTCCTATGCAATATTGCAAAGTGAATAATCGCAAATAAATTACGAAAGTGGCGTAATAAACTGTCCTTTTTTAGTCGTCTGGCAATGTACCTAACCCATATCTATCGAGGATCGATGACCAACATCCACAAGACTTTTATCTGATTTAACGAAACAAATATCGGAGAAGAGATAAGAAGCTAAACCGTTCCTTAAACATTTATCTTCTAGGAAAGGTCATCGAGAGATATATACATATGTTTTATCACAAATTACTCTGTACCTTCAATGCATTTTGTAAATAGGTCATACACCATTACAAACTTGGGGCTTCAATTCGTAATAATACAGCTTCACTATCGTTCTTTTGCCACCCCCGTTTTGTCTCGAACGGAATGTTATTCGTTGGATTTCTATTTCAAACTAGAGGAACTGCCCGTCAAAATGACGGGTAGGCATGACTAAAGAATTCGATTAAAACTCTTTTCATTTACCGTTTTCTTAGAATACAAGTGCACTGTCCATAATTTCGCTTAAACTCATATGTGAACTGATTGTAACTTCAAACCAAAGCTTCCGTTGCTATGTAAACAAATCGAAAAAGAAACGAAATTACAAATACTTATGATTGAAATTTAAATATATTATTTGTTAAAATGTATTATCGTATATATATTTGAAATGATTTATTTTGAAAAGTCGAAATTTTATTTCAAATGCAAAATAAGGCAGCAAAATTAACGAACACCGTAGCTTCTTTGCGAAAAAGTCCGTCAATATGCAAGGGAAGGCATGCATTAATTCTTACGTATAATACATCTTCGTACATATTATACTTTGACATTAATTATTCGCGTCTTTAAGATATCGTTTGATTTCAAAATGCAAAATAAAGTAACATACTTTGGTAAAATCTTCGCCTTAATTTAGTTTATAGTGGTACGTTTGTTAAGACGTAAAACTGAATGCCCATGCGGATAAAATCGATCAAAATATAATTATCACGATTTGTCTAATTTTCCCTCAAAAATGTATATCTATAGAAAAATTATATGTATTAGATCTTATTAAGCCAATATATCCACGCCTATGCTTATGCGGATCGAGACAACAAGTAGGGATGTGCTTACATGGGTTTCCCGTGGTACAGAAGTACTTTTCGTCAAATTCGCCGTAGTCTAATCGTATACTTTCGTATTTGCTTTAAAATCAAAATTATTTTTCCTTATATTGTGGTAGTCCTGATTTTTCGATCCGTTCTAAATATGTTCATTTCGTTTAACCATTCTATATAAACTCGCCCTATAAACGAAATTTATTTTTGAGCTCGATTCAGCCTATACCTTCGAAATTCATAGTTACAGAAAAATTCTAACCTTGATATTGTGGTAGTCCTGTTTAGTCGACTCGGTTGAAATATGTTATTTTGCGTTCACTTCGTACAAAGAATAAAACGATTATCATTAGCTAAACAATGTCTTCGGTCGCCAGGGAAAAATATGTAATTAAAACGAAAAATATGTAATTAAAACGCAAAATTCGAGCGATTTCGAACTAAAGGCAAAAATCGACGAAAAGAATAAGAATGTTTATTTTTCTTTAAAATGATTCCTGTCCTAAGATCGTACGCCAATTACTTCTAATTTAATTTTGCAAAATAAAATACGCCTGTACGTCGAAAAATCGATCTTGACGATTAGGACAGAAAACAATCGGCTGATTATAATCATCAACACTGTAATTTGCTTGGTTGTCTCTCAGGTGTAATGATCGACTGTGGCGCCACTCTTAAAGAGCCGTCATAAAAGAGCGGAAGAATCGAGAACTATTTATGACTGACTGTAATGCTATTTCCGAGTAGGTAGAAGAGTGAAATTAGTAGGAATTTTTTATTCTTATAGTAAATGGCATTTACGAAAAAAAATCCCCAAAAAGACCCGGGTACAACTCCAGAAGATAATTTTTATTTCCCATAAGATAGCACGTGCAAGCTTTCATTCTTTTGCTCGTAAAAATTAGAAATATTGACCCTCAGGTCTTCAAACTGGGACTGTTTTAAAGGAAAATAAACAAAGTTTCTTATTCTTATCGTCGATTGTCCGCAAACGCTCGAATGTTACATTTAAATGACTTATTTTGGCAAAATTACGCGATTTCGTGAGGATTTGACTTGATAACCATGCCATTGGCGAAATCGTGACCCCTTCATTGCCTCAATTCTCATAAGAGTGACACATACGTGAATATAGTCCTTCCTGTCATATTGACGATATTTTCTACTAGTACGATGATATTGCTTGGGCTTGAGATGCGAGTTAGCTGTCGCAATATCTTAATATCCTAAATCTAAATATCTTGAAGGAAAACTTAATCAGAATTGTTGATTTAACGAATGATATGCCATTCAGTCCTAAATTTCGGAGAATAATAAAACCCAAGCGGAAGCATTAAAATTAACCCTTTAAAGCGGGGATCGTCGAACTGTAGCCCGTGAAGCTACGAACAATAAGTGACATTTAACAGAGGCAACCTGATATTCGTTGACTGAAATTGTGATTCTAAAACCTTGAATGCTAACATTGATTTTCGTTAAATGACACCACCAAATATCTTTCGATGTAAGCTATTATGCGACCCACTGAAGCATTCGCAACTTCTAACGTGGCCCGCCTAGTCGTCCTCAACTTCGAATGCGGCCCGTCATGCAGCAAAGTTTGCCAACTCCCGCTTTAAAGAGTACGCCTGGGGTGTAAATAACAGCTTAAAATTTAAGTTTTTATAACTGAATCTATAATCATAATTATGATAATTTTAACATACAAAATTGCTTATGATAAATATGCCGGCCTCGGCAGGAGTGATTACCAAGTCGGGCTCTCAATAATAGGATCGTGGGTTCGAATCCTGCGGTTATACGAGTGGCTTTGTTATCGTTATTAAGATCATTATAGCAGGCGGTCAAAAGCCGTTGAAAAGCTAGTTAAAATAAGTAAGTATAAATATTCGGAATGTGAAATTAAGAGAAAAAAATTCTGCCATAATCGAAAATCGAACCCGGGTTTATCACTTGCCGGGCGAATACATTGAAGTAACTATCGTAGCCGACTGATTCTCCAGTTTCAGAACGCTGATGTTTTTTTAAAGTTATTCGCCTGCAAATGGAAGACCCAGGTTCCATTCCCGGCCATGGTAAATGTTTTCTCCATATTTCAAATTATTCCCCCAATTCCAGCTTATGCCTGTCGCATAGCGATCTATTCATTCCATCTAATTTTATAAAAAATTATTTCTTCTATTACGCTTTGGAATTGTATTCGAAAATAGGATAATTGGCCAACTTACGTTATTTGGATCCAGATAAGAAGAGCATAATAATCACAAATTCGACAGTTTATACTGTTCAATGATTTTTTCTTCCTTTTTCCCACCACGCGGTATAGAGGAAATAGGATTTAGTCAGTCGGTCGCTCTTCCGTTCCATTTCAAAACTTACAAAAATATACAGCAAAAAATAACGAGGCAAAAAAAACAAACATTTGAGCTAAAAATAATAATAACTACAATTAGTTCTCAAAAGGTGGAAAATTGACCTGTTAGAAGATAAGTAATAGACAGCGACGGCAAACGCACTGACGTATTAGATCAAATATAAAAAAATTCTCGCGAAGGTCATTATTTCCCAAAAGCTTATCGTCCTCCAGTTTTTACTGTCGCCCGATGACGTCACCCTCCTGCACAAGGCATGCAACTCCGCCGCGTGGCGTTTCCGCCACATAAGAGCACGGCCGATAACGCTTCGTAATTAACGCAATCCTTTCCATCGAAAGGGCATTCCCACAGCCCCACCGATGTGCATCAGATAGCTTCACGCTTCTCACGGAGTTATTAAGCGTCGCGACAATTGTGTAATGCCCTACAATGCCCGAGAGAAGAAATAAATATACCTCGCCATTTTTCATACTATATTACCACCACGTCCACCATGGACATCCTATGCGCTCTCCAAAAGGAATGAAAACACGAACACATTGGTAATTTTATTTTTGTTACCGAGTTTTGCGATACATGACTGAGAAAGGGGAGTGGAAAGATAATCTGGTGAATATAGTGACAGTTACCCGGGATAGGAAGCGCGAGGCTATACGAATGAAAAATCTGATGTGGCTACCACACGACTTTCTTCATATGTAGTTGGCGGCGCTGTAATTGCTGTATATATTGAACTGAAATATCTCCTTAACAATTGGCTCTACAAAAAATTATTAGATACAAAATTTGTAGAGAATAAAATTATCTATAACTTAGAATATTTAATACGATTACGCTGATGAAGAATTACAGGAGATATTTGACACAAACGGAAAAATTACAAGAATAAACATGCACTTCCGTTACACCGATTTTAGCGAAAATTTAATCAGTTCTTGATTTTCTAATACAAATGCTATATGTGAAATTTTATGCTGATCGGATTATTAGTTTTTGAGTTAGAGCGACCACAAATTTCTCGTCACAGACGCACACACACATCATCGAGAAAACAGTCAAAGCGTGTTCAGGGGACATTAAAACATGTTTTTCCGTTGAAATCTCGAATTCTATTTTTTTTTCATAAAAACAATACTTTCTCTATACATACCTCGTATATGGAGAAAGTAAAAATGAAACTAGGTGGGAACGTGGTTTATTATTTTCTAAATATCTAAGCGATCGATTGAAATTCCACCTCGGACAGGAATGTTTACCACGTTGGCACGACAATCCTGTTAAAAGCGAGGAGTTACTCATAAATAAAGAAAAATTGATGAGAAAGCAAAATAAGTTATTATAAAGTACAGTTGAGTCTCGATAGTCCAAGGCAGGCGGGACCAGAGCCAACTCGGATTATACGGAATGATTAAATATTAAGTTGTAAAAATAAAAAATACATGTATTTACAAATAATCATAATTAAAAACAATTACAAAACAAAATGTAATCATCGTCCTGGGGAAATAACATATAATAATAAAACATATGCATAGTAAATTAATGATGAAAAAACCATCGCGAGTACTTGGTTTCTTTGCCATACATCTTTTTATCGCTACGATCTGGGATTATCGAGACTATTGTACTTTAAGTGGAGGTTAAGCATGAATGTATGAGTGAAACACATTCGACGGTAGCCACAACGCTTGCAAACAGATGGAGAGAAAACGGTAGAGGGTCAAAAATCCTTAACTAACGGATACAAGCAGGGAAATTCGATCTTTTTGAGAATATCGTCTTCGCAGGCCCACGAATTTTAAGTGTCTCGTTCCGAGTAGCTTCCTCTGGTCAAGTTAATTTCAGAAAGAATGACAAAACTAATGATTCAATTTGTTGGGGAAAAAGATCATTACTTTCCGATGCAAATAATCCGGTGATTATGTACAGCGAAACCGTGACATAGCGAGAAATTATAAAATTTATAAAAATACTCGTTCTAACGAGTACTCGTAATATCCGAAAATTAAATTCCGTATATGTAACGTTAAGAAATTGGCGGCGACGGCGTTTCCGCTAGTTATAATGAAGTTCTCGTTATATGCCGTACAAGTTCTAACGAGATCACACTGTATTTTGGGCATCCTTCGATTTTTGAGATTAGAAAGCCCCAAATAAAATTCCCAAGTCAGTCCTCTGTTGGTATTTTATGTATAAACCCACAGTTAATTCTGAACGGTATTTGTAAGATGTGCACATAAAAAACATTCTATGGAAATCAATGTAAAATGTCGAGGACCAAATTGGAGGGAATCTTTAACGAGGTGGATCGCGATTTTACATACGTCGACTTTTGATCTCTTGAATCCGACGAGACGGAATAAGAAAAACAGAACGCTGGACTTCAAACGAAAATTACACAACGTCACGGGAAGCAGCCGCACGGCAATCGACGGGAAACCGCTGGGTCAAGTACAATGGAGAACTACACAATAATTAATCGGAGCTTTGTATTGGCATCCCCTGCCACTGACCGCCGGATCTCGTGAACTCTTTATTTATAACTAGGGAGATGTCCGTTGAAATTCAACGGGAAACTTTTTTATAAAATTTCGGGAATGGACGCGACGCGAAGCTATTGTCCAAGTCAATATTACGCAATTACACGAAACCGGCAATAATGCAAATCACAAATAATGATTCGAATTCTCGCGTTAAAAATCGATCTGTTGATCGATTCGACGCGTATTCAAAAATCGATGGAGGAAAACAAACTTTCGTTCTTTTAGGCGTTGGTTGTTTCAAGTCTCGAACTCCTACGATTATTCTATAAGTAATTTTAATATGCGAATGATTAATGTTATAAATTCAAATGTATTATTTCTCGTAAATAACGAAAGGAATGTTGTTTACATTCGTTGCTATGAAAATCATTTCCCTCTCCTTCCTACCTCTCTCTCTTGTATTAAAAGCATTCAAAGCATGCTTTCATCCATAAGGATTGAAATAACGATAGGATTTCAAGGTTTAACAATGTAATGAATGGGTTGGCAAAGCAACATCGCATTAAAATGTCAAGATTTCCCCAAAATATGTGAATTAAACGTTTAACATGATAAATTTCGAACTGTACGCGGAAAACGATGAACAGAATAAGAAACTATAATTATTTTCTCCATATGTAGTATAGGGGAAATTGTTTTCATAAAAAAATTGATTTAGATAGTTCAACGGAACTACACGTTTTGAGGCCCCCTAAACACGTTTTGATCATTTTCTCGATTGTGTCTGTGTGTGTGTATTTGATAGCTTTATTGTGGATGCTCTAACTCAAAAACTATTAATCAGTTCTATGCGAAATTTTATATTTAACATTTTTATAAAAGTCACAAGACTGATTAGTTTTTGGTAAAAATCGGTTAACAGGAAGTCGGTGTTTACTCTTGTCCCTTATCCGTTATTTTGAAATATTTTCTTTAATATTTGATAAATGTAAAAGAATAAAAGTTGTAGGAAATTTAATTTTCTACTACCTTTGTTTGAAACATTTTTCCATATAATGCATTGTTTAAAAGAGATCTTAAAAGCTAAATTATTTAGCTGTCACCACCATGCCACCTACCGACGACTATTGTTAACAATTGACGCTTAGTTACATCTTTTTTTTTAATTGTTCGAGCTTTGTAGCTATATCCAATATCAGAAGGCTATGGTTTCAGTTTATTTCTGTTTTTTTGTAAAGTAAAATTTTCTCTCAGTTCCTTAAAATATTTATTATCGTCTAACCAATATTCCCTCTAATTTGGCTGAGTATCTGAGCGGAAATGGTGGAGTCTGCGCGGCCTTTGTAAATTCACAGCAAGAACTTTTTACATTTTTATATGAAAATAAGATAGAAATAAGAAATCTAAGATTTAATTTCAATTATAAAATTTACTATAAGATGATTCTAAGATACTTTTTTACTTTGTATTAGACATTTTATGAAAATTGTAATAAAATAGTGCAAAGGGGTTGTCGCTTTTAGCGGCCTCACTGGTTACCTTGTGTCAACGGAGACTGTATAAGGCAGTCGTGATTAGGAAATATGTATTAAAAATAGAACAAAATAGGAACTTTAATTTCGGGCGCGACCCCTATGTCACTTTTTTTAGTCTGTGGTGGGCGGAGTATAGTAATCTGTGCGCGGGTGTTTAGAAATTTGTGCGCGGACGCGCAGTTTAGAGGGAACATTGCATGTAACCCATTTGGAATTTTTAGAAATAATACAGGTATGGAGAAAGTCACGTGGTGGCCACAACAGATTCTTTTTCTTTAAAATGCACGTCGAAAAGTCGATTTTTACTTGTTATATTATGGGAAATGGAAATGCCTTCCTCGGAGTCGCACCCAGGACATTTTTCGAGATTTTTTCGTCATCACCTTAAAATATGGGAATTTAGTATTCCTGCCAAATTTAAAATATAAATCTTTTATCGAGTTATTCGCATTTTTATAGCGTGGCAGAGGGAACCACGAATGGACAAAGGGCGAGAAGTAGGCTTTTCTAGATTTTAGATTATACAATGTCTGCCCGTCCGTCCCCCAATTTATCTCTTGAACAGTGCCATAGAAAAATGCTGTAAACGTGATTTTCTTTCTGCCAGCTAGGAGACCTCGTGAAAACTATTTTCGTCACGGTAATGTCCCGGATTCGACTCCAGGAGGCAATTATATTTTCCCATTACACAGGAATTTCGATTTTTCAATGTGCAAGATTGTTTTCTTTTATTCATCAAAATACGTAAATATAGACCAATTTTCTCCGTTTTTGTTTATTTTATTGTTTATTCTTGCAATGTTTTGATGTTACACGGAAATATTTGTCAGAAACACGCATTTATTTTCGACATTTTATAGCTTTTTCGTATTCTTTCCGGGTGTTGCCAAGGCGACCCACATTGTTTCTTCCGATTGAATTGTCTACTAAGCCTTCAAATAGAGGGAAAAAATTGCATTATTCGCTTCGCGCTTTTTATGAAGCATCGAAATTGTAGTTGTAGCCACGCCAAACTTAATAGATTGCAACGTTAATCATTGCAATTATTATTATTCAGTAAACTGCGTGTGGACTGTGGGTATTTTTAACGATTGACCAAAATAATCTTTATTTCAATACTGGGATGTTATCTTTTTCGTAAGGGAGAAGCAATTAAAATTGCACATATAAATTATAAAAACAAAACTTGAAATTCAAAATGTCAGTTGTCTAATTTTATAAGGAAAAATGGGCTATTATTACTTTGAAAATGGAGATTCCTGACTTGGCAGAAGTATTTGCGGGTAACACTAGTAACTTATAATTTGCCCAAATATTTCAAGTAAATTTCTGCTGGTTCTTCATACATTATATCTAATTATTTCGATTTTTCCTCTTATTCTCAGCAAATATTTTCATTTTCAAATATTTCATTTTCCTCTCTGATAGGTAATAATTATTCAAACAATATAATTAAAACGAAGATAACTTTCAAAAATACTGATTTGATTGTGCATGAAAGCCAAACCAGATCATAGCAAATTTTACTGATTTTTGATATCGAAATCAAATATATTTGGTATACTTTTATGATGTTTTGTTACAAGAGAGAGATGGAGACAGGAAGAAAGAAAGAGGACGGAAAGAGAGACGGAGATCGAGAGAGTGGGAGTGAAAGACAAAATAAAATGTTCCATGAATTAAAAATGGTTTTGGGCATATAAGAATTGTATTGCGTACCAAAAATTCTAAAATTGCAGGTACATTAATAATCATGCCATATATCGACCAATCATCTAAATAGGGAATAAACTTAATTGAAAATTCATTTTCTAACTCTTTCCCTACACACTTAGCCCATCGTTGTATACTATATGGGGCCATCGTGTGCCCCATGGGCATACGTTTCATAGATTAATACTTGTTATTGGCATTAATCCCGTAAAAAACGGGAAGATACTTCTGTAAGTGGAATCTGAAAAAATCCATGTTTTAAGTCAATTTTTATTAATAAAGCCCCTTGAGGAATGTCCATCACCGGTGACGGGCAGACCCAATGCACGCGGTCGCTTGCCCACAATTATTCCGTATAATGCAAAGTATCGATGTACTATTTCCGTAAGTCCTGTCTTCTCCCTTTTATAAAATGCTAACATAAAATTGTAAACGACAGAAAATATTAAATTGTAACTAGCCGTAATGTGCAAATTACACAGAATACAACATTTTGCCAAGTAAATTGTGAAAAGTAAATTTCAGCAAAGATGCCAAGTTAAACACTTAATTACCATAAAAGATACGGATGTTATTGCGAAGCATGCATGCCAGCCACACAAGCCTAATTGATACATATATGATCGAGAAAAAATATAGAGCTTCAAGTCATTTTTTAAGAGTCTAATTTTCAATGCCCGAATTTTCTAAATGTGTTCATGGGCAAAATAAATTCAACAAAGTAGAAGAGTCAACGTGCCACGTTTGAAATTACGGATCGGGATGGTCGCGCGAGTGAAAGCGGTCTAAGAAAAACAGAGGGATGAAAACAGGAGTGGGAAGGAGGAAGAGGGGAGGGAGAGGGAAGGGAGGGAGAGGGAAGGGAGGGGGAGAGGGAGGGAAGGGAGGGGGAGGGAGAGGGAAGGGAGGGAGGGAGGGAGAGAGGGAGGGAGGGGGAGAGGGAGGGGGAGAGGGAGGGAGAGAGGGAGGGGGAGAGGGAGGGAGGGAGAGAGGGAGGGAGAGAGGGAGGGAGGGGGAGAGGGAGAGAGGGAAGGGAGAGAGGGAAGGGAGAGAGGGAAGGGAGAGAGGGGAGAGAGGGAAGGGAGAGAGGGAAGGGAGAGAGGGAAGGGAGAGAGGGGAGAGAGGGAAGGGAGAGAGGGAAGGGAGAGAGGGAAGGGAGAGAGGGAAGGGAGAGAGGGAAGGGAGAGAGGGAAGGGAGGGAGGGAAGGGAGGGAGAGAAGGGAGGGGAGGGAGGAAAGGAGGGAGATGGAGAGAAGGGAGGGGAGGGAGGAAAGGAGGGAGATGGAGAAAAGGAGGACGGGGAGGGAGGGGAGGAGGGAGGAGAGGAGGGAGGGGAGGAGTATGGATGGGAGGAGGAAGAGGGAGGGAGAAGTAGGGGGGTAGGAGGAGGTGGAGGGAGGGTAGGAGGTGTAGGGGGGTAGGAGGAGGTGGAGGGAGGGTAGGAGGAGGGGGAGGAAGCGAAGGAGGGGGAGGGAGGGAAGGAGGAGGGGAGGAAGGGAAGGAGGAGGGGGAGGAAGGGAAGGAGGAGGGGGTGGAAGGGAAGGAGGGGGAGGGGGGAAGGAGAGGGGAAGGAGGAGGGTGGAAGGAGAGGGGGAAGGAGGAGGGTGGAAGGAGAGGGGGAAGGAGGAGGATGGAAGGAGAGGGGGAAGGAGGAGGGAAGGAAGGGAGGGTATACACATGGAGGAAGAGTAGAAATCTGGTGCGGGTGCCTACGTGTCCGACTTCATGAGCACACTAGTAATCAAGGATTTTTAAACCGGATTTAAATGGATACACCACGGTGGTTTGGATTCTCACCGGCGGAGTTGCAGCAGCATTTCTTGTACGCACACTTACACCAAACCCCCTTCTTATCTATCCCCATGGAATATTCGAATCGTATTACACACCCCCCTCTCTTTTTTCATTACATTCTTTAATCCCTCCGAGTCGCGCTCTGTATAAAATGAAGGCTTGCCACGCGTCCCACTTCACGCGACAAATAACGCCCTCTATTCAAATCGCCTCGTATCCTACGACCGTATACGCTCTAAAGGTTCTTAAGTCCGTTTCAAAACACCTTGACAAAATAGATATTTTCGGAGCGGGTTTGTCACGGTCGAAAATACCTGTTATTAGCGATCCCGTAAGCGGCGTTGATGGCCTGGGTACGACGACGGTCGAGGCGAGTTACGACGTTGACATGATTTTGAAGGAGAGCGATTATTTTATCAAGTTAAAAGATGGCATTGGAAGGTTTTCCAACGTTTTCATATATTTATGTTCCAACAAGCGCAATTGTCTATAAAGGTGTCGAAATCCCAACAAAAGAACGAAAATTAACGGTCTTTCAAACACCGAAAAGTTCACTAAAATTTTGCGCCGCCAGGGTCACGCGTAAAATAAAACAAGTGGGGGAGGAATTGAAGAGCAAATTATATAAGGCGCTTTTTTCTTGTTTTAGGACTATAATGTCATCGTAAGATTACATCGTTGGTTGAAATCGATGGCCTCCTAATATAGTCTATAAATTCCCTTTACCCCTAGATTACTAACCTTTGTTTGACAAACGGCATTAATAACCATTCGTCTAACAGACTACCTCATACTAATATTTTTTAATAAAAGAAAAAAGATACACTCAAATTTTTTAAATACTTAACAAAACTTCAACAATATCTGATACATTTAAACATACAATACTGCATTAAATTTTATCGCAGCATTCCAAACACGTTCCCACAATGTTCTCCACAAATAGCACGTGAACATGGACTTCAGTGAAATATTGTTATTTTCCTCTTCTTAGAAGGCCATAATGCACATATCGAACGTTTACTCAGTTCACCCTTATTCCGGCACTCCTGAGGCACCTCTATTTGCAGAACACTAGCGATCATAGACTTAAGAGTAGGATCACCAAGTAACGTTAAGGTTAACCATTCGTCTGTGAGGCGACCTCAGTTGCGTAGCACGAAATCATAGCCAACAACCCCTTGCGTAAACAGTCACACTAGAAGAACACAAGCTAAAATGAGGCTATAAAAAAGCCAAACCTAGAACTCAAAAATATGGAGTAGGGGGAGTATATTTGTTTTGGTCGTCGTCTGCCAGACGAATGGTTAGTAATCGAGGGTTAAAAAAATATTATATCTATGCCATGTTATAATATGTTTCCCATTTAAATGCAATGGACTCGTTGCCATGGCAGTTGAGATTTCTCACTGTTAAAAACCGGAAAATTTTCCCTCATTTTTATATTAAATATAATAACTGTTTGCTCTCATTCGACACGCATTTGAATTTGTTTTCAAAAAAATATAATCCTCAAGAGTATCAGCTACATAAATGTTCATGTCCCAAGCTCCTATCTTAATTTTAACTAATTTAACAATAAGATAAAATATACTCAATAAATGGAATACGCAGAGATTTCAAAGCCGTTCTTTACGGGATATGCGTATAAAACGGTATTGAAAGATTCGGCGGTTCTTGAATTTTGATCTCCGAAACTATAAGTCGCAATTATGTGATCCGCAGACTTTTTTGTGGTAAATGTTGTCCTCTGGCAAAATAAATTTTTAAATCCATATATGAGCTAGAGAGAGAAAAATATGGCATTTGTTTCTTGACGGAAGCCATTTCACGAGATACGAGCATACGTTTGTTTAATTGGTTATATAAATTAGAAGTTCTAATTGACGGATGCAGTTGAAACTCATAATTGTCGATAAATTTTAATAGGATTCACTTATCTATCTAACAATAATAAAAGGCTACTTATTTCCCTTTGTGGGTCCCTCTGTCACGCTATAAAAATGCGAATAACTCGATAATCGAACGAGATTCATTTTTGATATTTGACAGGAATGATCGACTCACATATTGTAAGATGATGACGAAAAGAAATTTCGAAAAAAGTCCTAGGTTCGACTCTAAGGTATGCAATTCCATTTCCCATATGATAACACAAAAATCGACTTTTTGACTTGCAGGCTTTTATTCTTTTTGAGATGTAAATTAGAAAGAATTCATCTATGATCTTCGGATCTAACCCATTTTAAAGAAAAAATATGAAGTTTCTTATTCCGTTCATCTATTCTCGCCTACAGTTCGAAACTCCTCATGTAAACGTTTAATTCACATATCTTGCCACTTTAACGGGATGTTGTCATGCCAACCCATTACATTGTTCAACCTCGAAATCCTATTGTTATTTCAATCCTTATGGGTGAAAGCGCGTTTTGAATGCTCTTACAATTAGTACGAGAGAGAGGGAAATTCTTTTCATAGTAACCAATGTAAACAATATTTTTTGCGTTATTTAGGAGTATATTTGAATGTACAATATTAATCATTCGCATATTAAAATTGGGTACATAGAATCATTGTAAGAGTTCGAAACTTGAAACAATGAGCGCCTAAAGGAACGAGAGTTTGTTTTCTTACCATCCAAAGAAAGTCAAGGCATTTTTGTTCATTTTTTATTTCACAAAAACGTTTCCCGTTGAATTGCAACGGGCATCTCCCTAGTACTTAATTAAAATCCGCCCTCTTGTTTCGAAGATTGAACATGCGGACGGACGGAGGCGACATGCTCATAAGGCGTTCCGCTACTACCGCTTCGCTGGTAAAGAACGCCTATAGATGCAAATTTATAATGCCCTGCTCCGATTGCATGCTTTTCTAACTAATGCGATAGAAATGAAACTGAGGGGTTGAAAAGAACACCGATTACTACCCAGCAGCTGATCCTAGATCCACGTGTAGTTCTCGCACAGATCAGAGTACTCTGAAAATTTGGCTTCTCCGAGTTGCAGAATTCCAGAGCTATTGCCCAAACAGAAGGACAGACAAACCGAATACCTAAACGTATTTTTTTAAAGCGCTAAAATTCTGTTTTGGTGAGGAAAGCGTGCAAAAAAGAGGGCCTTCAGTAGGCCCTTAATTTACCCTCGATATATAAATCCGCAAATACATAAAGCTGACCATGAAAAGTAACATGCGTTACGCACAAACGTCGAACTTTTAATCCCAATCGCGGTCTCTGGTCACAAATCGCGTACAGCTTCATTTTACACGGTCAACGAATAATAAAAATACCCATCGAATTCTTTGTTTACAAAGTCATCTCTAAGCGCATCGAGCGCTTCCATTTTTCTTCGCCAACACACCAATCTCACGCCCCCTATGTACTAACCTACGAAATTTTCAACTCGCATTCTCCGTCCATCTGTGTTTCAAAATCAATCGCATATCATGGAAAACGTAAATAGACTCCTTCGTCCCAGTTCCACACTTGATCCGTTAACTTCTCGGACGACAGAGATAGACTCCCAAAATCCACGCTACTGCCATCCCATACTGCATTCCTAGTACGCCGCCCACCGTTACACGGTTACGCTAAGTCGGCAGTAGCGGCCAGAAGCATTTTGGAGCCACGGTCAAGGACCCAATCCAGTACACCCTTCAAGGCAAATAATTATCACAAATGCATTATTATTTGTTCACTAGGGAGATGCCCGTTGAAATTCAACGGGAAACGTTTTTGTGAAATAAAAAATGAACAAATATGCCTTGACTTTCTTTGGATGGCAAGAAAACAAACTCTCGTTCCTTTAGGCGCTCATTGTTTCAAGTTTCGAACTCCTATAATGATTCTAAGTACCTAATTTTAATATGCGAATGATTAATATTCTACATTTACATGTACTCCTCGTAAATAACGCAACAAATGTTGTTTATATTGGTTGCTATGAAAAGAATTTCTCCTCTCTCATACTAATTGTAAGTGCATTCAAAGCACGCTTTCACCCATAAGGATTGAAATAACAATAGGATTTCGAGGTTGAACAATGTAATGGGTTGGCATGACAACATCCCGTTAAAGTGGCAAGATATGTGAATTAAACGTTTACATGAGGAGTTTCGAACTGTAGGCGAGAATAGATGAACGGAATAAGAAACTTCATATTTTTTCTTTAAAATGGGTTAGATCCGAAGATCATAGATGAATTCTTTCTAATTTACATCTCAAAAAGAATAAAAGCCTGCAAGTCAAAAAGTCGATTTTTGTGTTATCATATGGGAAATGGAATTGCATACCTTAGAGTCGAACCTAGGACTTTTTTCGAAATTTCTTTTCGTCATCATCTTACAATATGTGAGTCGATCATTCCTGCCAAATATCAAAAATGAATCTCGTTCCATTATCGAGTTAACCGCATTTTTATAGCGTGACAGAGGGAACCACAAAGGGACAGTAGTAGCCTTTTATTATTGTTGGATAGCTTCTTTAAAGAAGTAGAAAAATTGAAGCTATAAAGACTAAAATGTTAAAAGCTATGCCATCGAAATGGCGACGCGTTTAGCGATATCCATCGCTTGTCTACATTTATTTGCTGCCAAATGATAAATAGATGATTATATCGTTTGGGAAGCGCTTCAAATTGACATTGGTGACCAAAATTCTCCGTGCCTTGCTTATCCGTATCCGGGAACTTGACCTGTTCGATAAGGAATTTTTATCCGAGCTCATCATCTTTTAACTTAGGGGGTACAATTCAATTCGACTCCGTTGCGACAGCACATCTACCCAGCGCTATTCGACAAGATTTTATTTGTCCCAACCACAAAAATCCCAGTTATTGCCTGTGACATCCGATTCGAGGGTAACACTCAACTCCCTTATCAAGGAACATCAATAGCCTGCCGCTCTCAAATGGTTTATAAATGGTCTCTCTAAGTTCCCAAGAAGTGTGCTAAATGAATGTCGAATACATCGAGGCTGGCCGATTGCAGGGATTAAACGAAAAAACACCACAAAAATCGAAACCAGACTTATGGCTAAGACAGGACTCTACACCCGCCGTAAAACATATTTCTGCCACAAGAATTAAATGGCGGATTGCATCGCGGACTGCAAATCTTGATGGGCGATCGGGGTTTACGTCATCTATTACCGGAGGCGATTATAATTTCTCAAGTCGCTTTTACAAAATTTCCTTTTAAAATCTACTGAAATGGCGAGAAAAATATGAAAACACGTAATTATACAAGGAAATGGACTCCCACTCTCGATAAGAAAATTTGAGTATGTACTAGTATTTGACTACGTCCTTGCGAACAACCATCCACCAAATTCCCTGGACCTCCATCCACGACATACGCAGGCATACACATTGCAAATACGCGAAATGAGTACGACCGAAAGAACATTTACGATCGCCATACTCGACCAAGGCCACTGCTCCCGATTTTTGGGCGGCAAGCGGCGGAGAACGAGATGAAACATAAGGGAATGAAAAGAAATCGAGTTCGCACGGTGTCGCACGGGCACGTATCCAACGAGTATTGCGTTACTAAGAGAAAAGGGGACGCTCGAGGTGCAGGAAGCGAAGCGTGGAGGGTGCGGAGCCGTAGACAGAGTGTCCGGTGACACGCGGTTTCCCAGTTATCCTTCGTTTCCCTACCGGAACATCTCCTCCTGCTCCCCCCCCCCCCCGCTCATTCCCCTCCATCTCAGTAGCATCCACGCCCTCCGCGCGACACGCGGATCTCGAAAGTGAAAGCGACACCAATGGAAGGGATTCGCCAAGATTCGGGCTTTTCGATTTCTCGAAAATTGACGTGTCGACGAAGATCATCGAGTCGTTGAGCTCACTGAGAAATGTTCGACATTTCGTAGCTGGCAAGCATAATAAATATGATTTTTTGGTATACGTTCGTATTTTTGGCGTCTACAACAAAATTTTATGTAAAATACTACTGGCGCTTGCTTGAAATTTCGCGAGAAATATTTGGGAATATAATTCAGTTCATTTTTACTATGGTGCTCATAAAAACCAGGAGATTTTTATTATTACTATCGAGCAAAGCATTAAATGTTTAACATTTGGATGAATTTCGACAATGTTTAACACCTTGCACAATTTATAAGGATCATTGGGCGCAAATCTAAAACGGACGAGCTCGGAAACTAAATATTGAATTGCACTTATATTGCAATTTCCGAATTTATTGGCAATGCAAAAATATTGCCGACCACTGGTTGTTGGGCGAATGGCAGTCGACTGGAGCATAAAAAGAAAGGTTAAGAGTGAAAGAGATTCCTCATTCACTGCTAGAAAGGTGCATGCGAGAGGGTGAAAGAGTTGGCCTCTACAAACCCTCAAAAGCCAGTGAAAATATGGTTTCGCATTCTTTGTGGTTCTGGTGTTTTGAAGTTGGAAATTTTGCGAGATTTTTTTATTTGTAAAAAGATGAAGTTCATTATGACATTTTCTGTGTTGTTTAGATCACGGTTTCTCAAACCGTGTTCCGCGGAACCCTTGGGTTCCGCGAAAACTTCACGAGGTTCCATGAAATAATAAGAATAAGAGTCCAAAGGGTCCCGTGACTTCAGATAGTTTGGGAAACCCTCGTATAAATGATTTAATAGAGCCAAGGTGCTCAAGACGTCGATTGCGATCGACCAATCGTTCGCTAACTCCTTTTAGGTAGATCTCCGAACCCTTTGCTCTGGCTTACAGCTGCGATTACATGCTGCCGATAACAATATCTGCATATTTCTGATAAATTACGTCCATATACGGAGAAGAGCTGCTTCAGAGGAAAAACAGTGGAAGCACTGCGGGGGCAGGCACGGATTAAGGGGAAGTCTCTCTTACGGTAACATATTTGTAATCAACGTGTTTAGCTGTGGGGTTTAGCGGCTGATACTGCTGAATTTGTTATGGCATTCCAATTTGTTGACAAGTTCTAGTCCCTTTCTGGTTCCTCGACCAGTAATATGATTCTACCCCAAGCCGGCTCAAGGTATTTTGACGACTTAGGAAAAAAGGTCTAAATGGTGTTCTTTGAAAAAGTTTTAAAATTCACAGGAAATGTTGTTTGGGTCCTGATTGCGACAAAAATTAAATTTACATTTTTGCTTATTATCAAGTAATAAAACCAATAAAAAACATGTATTACAATGAAAAAGAGGCGCTCCAAACTATATATAGCGCCCTAGGCAATTGCATAGCTTGCCTATACGGTAGGGCCGGCTCTGATTCTAACTTTGAATCGGTCCAAAGTGATAAACCATAGGTGTCCAGATATGGAAGCTCATGTCTCTTTATAGTGCCCAGAAAAAATCTTGAGTGGCCGCACGGTAAGGGGGGGGAGGGGGGTGGGGTGGCCTGTGGGATTTGTTTGCTAAAACAATTATTAATTTTTGTTATTTTTATATTGCATATTTCTTAAACATTTTTTTCTTTCAAAGTATTTTTATTCATTTAATTCTAATTACAAATTTTTATTTTATTTTTATAATACATATTCATTTAATCAAGTTTAATTTATTAAATTAATTTAATTCAAAAGATCATTAATTTGTAAATCCTCTAATTTTGTGGATGATAATCTGAGCTGATGTGTCAGATTTTCATCGGTCAAATTATACCGCTATCGATCTTTTGTGAATTTCATTTGGGTGAAAAGTTGTTCGCAAAGGTAAGTACTTCCAAAAAGTGAAGTCATTTTAAAGCATGGTCTCTGAGACCTGGATATTTTGTGTAATACAAATATTATGAAAATTTTCTTGTTTTTCTTTAAAGGCACAATGGGCTTAAATATCAGATTACAGTTCAATAAGCGCAGGTTGCAGACGATCTGGTGCAGAATAAATGGGTTTGATAAGATAAGAGATAACGTAGGCTTAGTTTAATCCAAGCATGCCATTATCAAGGGCAGAGGTGGCCAAATCGCGGCGCTTGGACAACTGCGGCTCGCAATCAAATTTATAAATCATGATCAAAAACAGTCTCCGGCTCGAATTGATATAAAGGCAAAGTAATTAGCGGCGGTAAGACGGATATGTTAATAAAATTGGCACGTTAGCACTACGAAATACATATTTAAAGTGTTATCTGTGTCTTATATCTCTTTGACCTATTCTCTGCGGCTCTCAGACGTCTTCTGGCTCTCGAATTTACGAAGAATTTCGTATGCGGTTCCAAGAGTATCAAGTGTGGGCACGCCCGATCAAGGGAAAATATGGAAGTTTACCTTATGTAGGAATCAGTGGGTAAGGAAAAGCAACTAACGGTAGAATAATTTAACACCAAGGCTTTTCCAACCCTGTGACTTAATTGGTTTAAAAAAAATTAATTTCCACGAACAACATATCATAACATCGTAGGGCGACTGAAGCAATCAAACAAATTTTGGAAGAATAAGGAAGATAAAGGGAGGGGAGAAGTAGAGGTAAATAGAAGAGAAGTAGTTGGATGACTGATAAGGCAGGTTACTGTGGAGGCATAGTGAATACAAAAGGAGGAGGGGTAGGAGTGAGTGAAATATGGAATAAAAGGAAGACTAAAATCCCCTTACTAAGTGTTTTGACGTACTATTACCGTTTGCCTCTTGATGCGCTCCGCGACAACCCTCTAAATCCGCGTGAGAAAATTCTCTTTCAGTGAGGTTTAAAGTGCTTCGAGGCAGTATCAAGTAGCGCTAGCAGGACGATAGGTGCATCATCATCCTGGGAACAATAAATAACAAGCAAGGAAAGATCTGCCAAACAAGTCCCGGAAAGGTGTTTTTCCGAAAACACATTCACCCTTACCCAAGGAAATCGAGAATTAATAAATTTTAATTGGCCATATTGCTAAAACAATATATATATATATATTTAAACAACAAATAAAATTACAATTAAAACATTTTGGAGTTTTTTCTCTCGAAAATGGCCGCAAGTACATAAAAAATTCAAATCATTGAGCGGGCCGCACGAAATCGTGCAAGTGGCCGAAGTTTGGACACACAGGTGATAAACAGTAGGCTTTTCTGCTTAATTACAGTAATAAAATTAAACAACTTAAATCATAATGAGGCCTTCATGATTTTAAATAAAAACGTCTATATATACATAATTAATCTTCGATAATTTATTGCTGGTAGATGACGTTAAGAAAAGGAGTAAAAAGTACCCAAGGTCCGAGCAGCCTATTTAATCGAGGTTTCAACATCTGCCACAATTTCTACTAATGGGGGTTTCTGTTAGGGAGGGTGTATTTGGGGCCTTTCCTGCGATGCGCGAGTTCGTCGTCTGTAAAGGTTTTGTTAGATTGGTTGATTACAATGCTATGATTTAGTTTGAAATTATTTGACTTTTTAAAATTGTTACATTTCAGGAGTAAAATTTGAAACGAAATTTGTTTCGTTTAATCATACAAAGAACCAAAATGGTTTTTTAAACCTGATAAATTGTTGAGTTTGAGATCTATGTGCAATTCTAAATCGACCTGTTAACCATATAACTTCTGGATTTCAAGATTGATCCATTTTTGTTCGGAGGAAAGTTGGATGACTGTCCCGATTGTACTGGTTTCTGCAAAGATTTTGTGAAATGTGTTTAGTTACGCTGGCCGGAAAGCCATGACAATAATTAATAACTTATTTTGGAGGCGTGTACATATATATTAATGCCATCCGTGAAATTATTTTATGGATTAGAAGTGTAAGGATACGGGAGCAATGTATGTCACGCCGATTTTTTCAACAATTATGTGACCTAATGCCAAACCGAAAGAAAAATTCGACTAAGTCGTAAGGCTAGCGAAACATCCACAAAGACAGTCGTGCATAAAATTCTCTTAAAGAAGGGCTCATTTTAAAAATATTTATCGACTTTAAAAGATAAATTTCCATTAAGGAAATGATAAAGCCACTAAAAGTCAATCCACTCGGAAAAATTAATTCCATTCTGACATACTGTGTAGCATCGATTTGCCCAATATTATGAAAAGGTTGATTTGCGATACAGCGAATTTAATCTTTTTTAATCTCACCGGGGAATTCTATTCGTCAAACTCGAGATAGCATATAAGCAGCCGTCGTTTAAAATCAGCAGACTTCTGAGAACTAAGAAATGATCGAACAGAAATTACTAACAACCGCAACCGAGGTGATTATAAAGTTGCGAGAATTGAAATTGTATATACAAGCGCATACAAAATCGAACGTCGCGCATATCTTATCAAATGTTTTGAGAAATCTTATAGGATGACGACAGTTATCTATTTAACGCAACATTCCAGTCGTTTATAACTAAACACGTGTAGACCTAAACGAGGAAAACATTCCACGTGACAAATGATTTTTCATTCACCGTGATAATATTCATGTACTTTAAAAGAAATGCATGCTCGATGTTTTAAGTTTTAAAGAAATAAATTATATTTACTTTGAAAACCAAGGGCGACAGCAGATCGATATTTTTCTTGCGGAAATAACTACATAATCTTCATCCACGGAATAAATGATAAAAATTCACTTCAGCTACACATGGCGATAAAATAAGACAGCGACAAAATGCGTGGGAAGCAAAACCGCCTCACAGCTAATCGATTTCTCGCACAATTACATAGGCGTTATTGCACAAGGCAGTAAATTACTTTGGAGATGAAGTTTGGATCGGTCAAATACTTTTCATCAAGAAGGAAAAATGTACGCGTAGTCTAAGACATACAAACAGCACAATCGTCACATGGACGAAAAGAACCGATTGTGAATTCGAATCCTTTTTATTTTCTCCATACGTAGTATAGGGGCAAGTATTGCTTTCATGGAAAAAACCGACTTCGAGATTTTAACGGAAATACACGTTTTGAGGTCCCCTGAACACGTTTTGACCATTTTCTCGATGATGTGTGATAACTTTTTTTGGGGGTGCTCTTACTCAAAAAATATTAATCAGGTCAACGCGAAATTTTATATTTAAAACTTTTATAAAAGTCAGAACTGATTAGTTTTTGGTAAAAATCGGCCAACCGGAACTGGGCGTTTTCTCTTGTCACTTATCGGTTATTTTGAAATATTTGCTTTAATATTTGATAAATGTAAAATTGTATTGGAATAAAAGTTGTAGGAAATTTAATTTTGTACATTTGTTTGAAACATTTTCCCATATAATGCATTGTTTAAGAGATATCTTATATTTTTAGCTGCCACCACCACGCCACCTACCGACGACTATTGTTAACAATTGAGGCTTAGTTACGTCTTAGTAACGCTCCTTTTCTTTTCTTAATTGTTTGAGCTTTGTGGCTATATCCAATATCAGAAGGCTATTGTTTGAGTTTATTTCTGTTCTTTGTAGTCTAAAATTTTTTCGCAGTTTCTTAAAATATTTATTATTATGTAACCTATTTGGAATTTTTAGAAATACAGATATGGAGAAAGTCATGTGGTGGCTATATCAGATTTTTTATTACGCTTTGCAAAGGCGGAGAAGAAAACATTTCCATTGAATCGAATAACTATCGACTTCCTATTCCTCTGAAACCCCTAAATTTTTATTATTTCAAATTTAAATAATACCTCGCGATAATGCTTGTTTATGTCCAATTCCCATAGACAAATGCGTGAAAAGAAAATTATAATTTCGGGACGGAATGAGCATTTACCAGCACAAGGCTATGAGAATTTTAACAGTTCGATTTTTTACTTAACGCCCTATATGATTTACATGGAAAACCTTAGAAAAGACGATTATTAACATAATGACACAAGCTTTTGCTAATTCTTCCAATAGTGCCGCTATCCTTATGGGGGTCTTGCACAAAGCTTAGATAAACACATTTTGATGGTATTTCG
This sequence comes from Tanypteryx hageni, assembly GCA_028673005.1. Classification (NCBI taxonomy): domain Eukaryota; kingdom Metazoa; phylum Arthropoda; class Insecta; order Odonata; family Petaluridae; genus Tanypteryx; species Tanypteryx hageni. The sequence continues at coordinate 87,093,672 of CM054114.1, read as the reverse complement.
GACTGATGTTTCTAAATATAATCTCATGTTAGTAGTAGCACTTTGCACTTAATATCTAGTTTTGCACTCAGGTAGCTACATCACCTTGGTTGAATGGATTTTGAGGACATTTCTAAAGTCGGTTCTTTTGTATTTCCAAGTCTGAAGTGACAAAAAAATGTTAAAAAACTGTTGGTACGGCCTTAACAACGAAGTTTTCTTTAATTTCCACCTTGAATTTACACATAGCTACGGATAATTTGGTGAGTCCTAAATGATACTTTTAAGCCATATCGATAGAAAATATTTTATACCAACAAACAAAAAATAAGACTCCAAAATAAAAGCCAGGTTTGGATGTGATCGTTTAGGAGCAAACCGCTTCTAATGTCGCAATACGCCACGTAATTCGCTTGATTCATGCAACGCGGCCTGCCAGCGCACACAATACAAGGTAACGCATCTACTAGATGCCTGGCGGCAAAGCAAAATCCATTAGCGAGTAAGAAAAAAATGACGAAAACACCGCTCCCAGTTCACCAGTTACTTTCCACATTTTAATCGGGCCTCCGTACACCACTGCCGAATGGACGCCCCCGTATCGCAGATAGGAGAAATTTAGTACCTACTTCCGGCCCACGTCAGGGTGCATGGGATCGGAGACAGTCGAGCAATGCAAGGAAAGTCGCGATGGGCGACTGGATCCATGGTGAGGGAGAAGGGGAAGGGACGGTGTCGCAGGGTGGCGGTGTCGCAGGGTGGCGGTGTCAGAGGGCGAAAGGAGACAAGAGAGGTCGTCTAGCCCCCTTCTCGCGACTCACACGAAAGAAAGTTGAAATCTCCTCCAGAGTCGAAAGGTCAAATGGGGGCGGCCTCCGTCTGTCCCGTCGCACTCTCGCCAACTCTTGCGGCGATCGAATACGACATGGAACCATTATCCACAAATAGATCGAATTAAAACAAAAGAGCGATCAAAACCAGTACCGCGCGGGCTAGAAAGGAACGGTCGCGTGCCATCCACGGCCGATGATGGCTGAGTCTTACAATTAGTAAGGCACGGTAAGCGGCCAGTGGTTAACTATGCGCCCCAAGAGAGCACTTATTTCCAGAAACCGCTTTATAAATTGGGGTGTGCAAAAACAGTAGCAGAAATGCGTCCATACGTAAATGCCGAAGAGTGGAGCAGCATTATAGAAGAATAAATTTCTCTTACTATTAACCCTTTAAAAACTTATTATATTTGGCGACAACTTTTCACACTTGGATAGGATTATAGGATGAGTTCCACGTGGGCACCGGCGCTATGAGTTTTTGACGGCAATGAAAAAAACTCGACTCATTGCGCGGCTAGACTGAATATAACATATTAGTTATCAGGCACTCTTATGCAAAAGAATCATCATGGACGAGTTATATATAATTGCAATTAATTACTATGCTATAATTTATATAACACTTACATAAAAGAAAACTTTTAATCAGCGAATTTTGAGAAAAAAAAGGATTTCAAATTCCAGAATCCAAAGGTCACTATTAGGCATCATGAAAATGATAAGACAATCCAAATGGAGGCCATGGCCTTGAACCAAATCGGCATACAACTTAGTGCAATGTGTCAGCAATTTGGAGGTCAAACTTTTGAGATGGAAAATGAATACTAATCTATGCAAAAAATATAATAATGAGAAAGTAATAATATAGTAGAAACTAATGCTCTTAAACATAGTACAACTTACATTAATCTGCAAGATGAGAAATCAAATGCTTAAAACTAAAGTTATTCAAGTTAAAAAAGTAACTTCCATCTTAAGTGCATGTATATAGATGATGAGTATGAATGACATTTGAGGCAAAAATTATATAGTATTCACTAATAGAGGTCACTACTGAACATTAATCAATTCTACAATACATCTGTTAATTGAAATGAAATTATAGTTTAGTAAGTATACATTACTGTATTACCAATACTGACAATAAATATAAAGATCATAAAACTGGTTTGTAACAAGGAAAGCCAAGAAAAAGTGCTACGATGAAGACAACTCCAAACATGGATCAAATACTTTTCCAATAATTGTTCAAACTGTTTATCCATTTTCACAGTTACACCCATCACTTCCGTCAATGATTATAAGAATCTATGAATGTGTATGATTTCAAAAAATGGTAGTGCCGCACAGAGACCTGAACTACAATGAGGCCTGTCCCATCTAAAAGAATGCGAGAATTTGCCTAAATTAAATTGGAATTACATAAATAAGAAAGAGCAGGGATTAAAACTAAAAAGATGGTTGGAACTGAAACTTAGATCTCCAAAATCCTCATTATATTTTAAAGCAATGACTGTCAAAGTGCACAATTTTGATTTATTCTAACAAATTCTTGTAATTTATAAAACAAAAGTTTATATAAAACTTTTTTGAACACCTTGCGCACCAGATGTAATTCCCCTTACTACGCTTGTTTCCCGGGCATTTCTCGTAACCCCATAAACTTCATGCATGAAATTGGAAAAACAAGCAGAATTTGACTTGCCATTCTTTTATTTTCCAGAATATTGATGTGTAGGATCCTGAATACATTTAGTACTTTTTTATGGTGTGATATTTTTGGAACGGCTGCCTTTATGCAGAGGAGCTCCACAGAATTTTAAAAAAATATCATGGTTTGTTTCTTTTTTGTGAACAGAACATGCACTACAGTTTCTAGTTGGACATACATCTGAGTCACTTGAATTTTCATCTGAACTGGACAAATATCAGTCTACCAATCAGAGAGCAATTTAGCTATACACGCATACAAATACACATATGTGTGCGGTCAAGTTATTATAAAAGCTTATAATAATCACTGAAGTTGAAAAAAGCATACCAACAAGTGTTTAATAAGCACAGCTAGTAGTGTAATCTTATTAAAGTGAGCTGATATTAATTAACATTTATTAACAAATGGAAAAGAAAACCATTAATTTGAGAACTGAATTTCCAATGACAGCACAGCAATCACCCACTTTGAAATTAACTAACTCCTAATTCATTCCAATTATCCATATTTCTAGTATTGGTTATTTTCTCAAAGAAATAACTAGAACAACTGAAATTATGGTGCATAACCAGATGCACAACAGCATATATAGGTGACTTGCGACAGAATAAAACATCCAATAACTTTGCCAACAGAAGAGGTTTAATTGCACTTAATGGCAGCCTCAGGGATGTAACTAGCTTCCTAACTGGAGAGGAGGGGTAGCACAACTGTCTAAATATTTGGAAGGGCAGACAAAATAAATCTGATGTGGCCACCACATGACTTTCTCCATTCCTATAATATTTACAAAATTCCAAATAGATTAAATCATGGGTGGCCAAACTCGATCGCGATCAACCCTGAAGCAATTTTAAGTCAATCTCTTTATAAAGTCATTCGAAAAATATAATAATATTTTTTTTAAGTAATTTATATTTTTTAAATTATTTCATTCAAATTAAATATATGTTTGCTCTATTACTGTGGTGATCTGGTATTACACACAGGCAGCAGGCTGACAACACTGCCTGCCTAGCAATGAGCATCGGGAGGTTAGCAACGCTGTCAGTTGGTTGCCGGCGGTGGGACCGCATGCACTCGTCTCTGATGACAACACCACCACTGCTAAAACTGTCATTACGTGTTAAGCGTTATTTTGTAAAAATTACGGATTGAACTTTGAACCACAAGTGCTACAAAAAAATCAAAAACATATCATTGACTGGGAAGAAGTTTTTCTTTACAATGAATAAGAACAATTGTGTGTGCTTGATATGCAACGTGACAATCTCTCTACCAAAAAGATGCAACCTCAATTTAAATGCTTTTCATGCATATTACGATTGTGACTTTCCTCCAAAATCATTAATAAGGAAAGATCAAGAAAAAAAACTAAAAACGGATTGTTTTTCAAGAAAGTGTGCAATAAGTCCATGTCTGCAACAGTAGTGTCGTTACGAGTGACTCGCATTCTTGCACAACACAAGAAGCCTTTTACAGATGGTGAGATATTCAAACAAGCATTTTTGGAAGCTGCTGATACATTATTTGAAAATGATAAAAACAAACCAGAGATTATTGATGCTATCCAGGGTTTGCAGTTATCAAGAAAGACTGTGACGAGATGAGTTGAAATGATAGCAACTGATGTGCGATCACAACTTAAAGGTGATTTAGAAACATGTCTGGTTTTCACTTCAGTTTGATGAATACACTGACGCTTGTGATATGGCGCAATTAAGTATATTAGTAAATTTAGTCTTCCATGATTCCACTGTAAAGGAAGAACTCAAAAGTTATTCCCTTGAAAGAAAGAGCCAGAGGAGTGGATATCTACAAGATTCATAGAAGCTTCATAACATCAGAAAATTTACCAATTAAAAAACTTTATGGATATCTCAACTTCATAAAAAAGATCTCAAACACTTTTCAAATTTAAAAGATAAGATGAGTTCCAATGAAGAAGCAAATGATTATGAAGAATTTGCAAACCCATTAGAAGAGATAATGGCTCAGTTTCCGAGAAGATTTTTGTGATTTTCACAGGCTTTCTCCAATATCTTGTTTTTTTTTAGGTTCACCGTTTGATGAACACAACATCGACAATGTGGCTGAGAAGATTGGAGAACTATTTGAAATGGATATAAATCACTTAGAAATGCAGATTATAGATTTACAAAGTGACATTGTGTTGAAACCAATGCAAAATTCTGACATGGAGATAATTGTGCCCAGATATGTGTTAGCATTTCAAGGACATTTATCTGTAAATACTGTCATGTTTCAGAAGCACATATTTGTGTGAATCATCATACTCTCACATGAATTTTACTAAATCTAAATAACTGGACATATTTGACTGATAATCATCTTGTTGACTATCTGCATTTAGCTGTTAGTAATTTTGAACCTGATTATTTGAAAATAGCTGGTGATTTACAATGTCAGATTTCCCACTAATGTTAATAAACATCTACTTATATAATTGAAAATTTTTCTTTTTAGGCGTGTTTCGCTTCCAGCATGAGTGCCTATTAGCGTCGGTCTGTCCGTCCATCTCCATGTTTGTTCTCTGCTTCTATCAAACAGATTTTCATGAAATTTGATATTAAGGACTTCCAGTCAAAAACAATAAGAAAATCACATAAGCAAATCAGTGGTACCACTTTACTGGTGACAAAAAATGAACTTTTATATTTCGTAAATTTTTGGTCATATCAAAAAAGTTTTCAAATAAACTTTTAGAACTTGTAATGTAGAGTATTTCTTTTCCTATACATTTTTATCGTAGGAGTAGCCATTATCAAGAAAATCGAACAAAAGAAAGTCATAATTTGCTTTGAACTTAGAAAACTTCATGCATAGTTATCTGATCTGATCTTATTGGTTACTGAAGTAAATAAGATCAACTATAATTACAAAAATACATTTAATTCCTTAAGCATGCATAAAACATTTTCTAACAGGAAGGAAATGGATTATCTACTACGAAGAAAAGAACATAAAATGGAAATATTACAACTACTGATCTACTGATGTTTTAAATAATTGAAATGAAATTGATTAGAAAAGAAACCGTTAAATAAAAATTGAATATTATTTCACTGGCATAATTTCTGATATATTGTTTTGCAGTATTTAGTCATTAAAATTATATAATATGTTTACTAATGCATCAACTCGGGGAGGGGGGAGAAATTTTTAGTATACAAAGATATAATCAAGTCGTGGTGTTTTGCTGTTTTATGGTATGCATTTGTTCAAATTATATCGGTTAGTCCTAAATACTCCAAGAATCACATCCATTTGTGATACACTGTACACTTTCATAATTGTTTTTACTTTTCCCTCATTACTTTGAAAGTATTAAAATATAAATTTTTAAGCAAAAAATCTCATTTTCTTATGGATGGGGTCAACATATTTTGGGAGAGGGGAGGGTCGATCGCTCTGCAAGTTAAAAATAAAATGTAAATCCCAAGCTCATAAAGGTTGGTCACCTTTGGGTTAAATGATAATAAATATTTTAAGGAACTGCAAGAAAAATTCAAGGACCTTACAAAGAACAGAGATAAACTTATATAATAGCCTTTTGATATTGGATATAGCCATGAAGCATCAACAATAAAGAATAAAATGAAGCATTACTAAGACTTAACTAAGCGTAAACAAAAATGTTTACAAAAGCCGTCTCTAAGTAGTGTGGTGATAGCTGAAAAATATGGTTTTCAAAATATCTCTTTAAAAAATGCATTATATGGGAAAATGTTTCGAACTAAAGTTGTAGAATATTAAATTTCCGACAACTTTCATTACAGTAAGTTTTTACATAGATCAAGTATTAACGCATATACCTGAAAGAAATGGATAAGTGACAAGAGTGAACACCCACTTTTGATTGACCGATTTAACCAAAGAGTAATTACCTCTTGTACCTTTAATAATAATGTCAAATATAAAATTTTGTATATGAGAGAAAGGAGACTACAGTGAAAAACTGAAATTTACAGTTCTAGGAATTTTTTTTTAATTTCTTTAACTGTAAATTTTATAAAATTTCGTGTTGAGCTGATAAATAGTTTTATAGTACGAGCACCCACAAATTTCCTGACACAGACATCTTCGAGAAAGTGGTCAAAACGTGTTCAGGGGACCTCAAAACATGTATTTCCGTTGAAATCTTGAAATTGATTTTTTTTATGAAAACAATACTTTCTCCTATATTACGTATGGGGAAAATAATAAAAAAGGCAATAAAAATAATAATATGAAAACAAATGTTTAACTAATGTTTATTGCGCCTGTCACACAAATGAAAGAATTTTTGTAAAGAACAAAAAAATAAAATGCTTTATTAATTTACCTTTTAAATATAGCATTCAGCAGGGAAGGCCAAAGGGAGGAGAGAATGAGAACTTATGAAGGGGGAGGGGCAGCGCTCCTTAGACCCTTTCCTAGTTAAATTCTGGACAGTCTAGATATTGCTATGATTTAATAGTTAATAAAATATGGATAAAGTAAGATTTTCCTCAGGGAGAAAAACATGCACAATGAAGTGTTATTCTTAATTTTAATTAAGAGCACAACAAGTGAAGATGTATATACAAAGAAGAATCAACTGCCTGGGAAAGGAAGTCAAAGGTGTACTTAGGATCATAAAATAAAGAAGTATTCAGAATTGTGTTATCTATGCAAATGAAGGTAGTAAGGTCAAAGGTGTTGATGTATCTAATCACTGACAAAAATACAAGGTTCATCTGCATAGAAAATGATCAACTTAAAAGACACTGGAGATTTGTATGACCTATCTCATAGTGGTTGGCTAAAATGTGCCTCAAGTAACATTCAAGTTTGATCCCAACATTATTCACAGTGCAAAAATCAATTAGACAATTATTGGTCAATATGTCCTAATATCTCTGCCAATGAACACTGAAAGGTTGTTACTTTCATCTAACGAAGTTCATTTGATGAAAGAACTCTACAGAGACGATTGTGATTGCTGATTACTTCTGTGAATGGGTAATGACTTAAAATATCTATCCATCTGATTTTGTTCTTGTAAATGAATACACAAATCAACATTAGAGTTGATACTGTGCACTTGGAAACCATAACTGAATAGATTCTATCCATGTGAAGAGAAATGTACATATATGGTGTAGGTAACAATGCGAGATGAGACTTGTTGGATGCTATTTTTAAGACATTATCAAATCAGAGACATATCATTATGTGCTTTAAACTTTCCTCCAGTCAGAAGAATGATTTACTTCTGATAGAATGTAACCCATTTTGCAGGTCTGTGATTTCCTAAGCTGTTCAGACATCAGTGGACTGGAAGGAAAGTATAATGGTCACCTCAATGGTATACTTTCAGTAGAATACCTTTAAATCTTGACGTACACAACTAGACCAAGAAGCCTCAATAATTTGAGACAAAACATAGGTCAGATATTACTATTTAAGTCTTAAAACTGTGATTTTGGATCACTTTGGGCAAAATATGTACCAAAAATTAAATAATTACAAATGGCACGAGTTAAATTTGATTACAGACCTGCCTAAGGAGAGGATAAAGTAATCTTGATTAAACTACAAAAGGAAAATAATGGCATCGAGTACAATGAACCAAAAGGTAAACTATATTATGGAATCCACGACTGTAGTCTAGCCTTGTCCATTATATTAGCTACCTACCATATGTAGAGAATTGATGCTATTGTGTTAACTTCTATCATTTTCATCTAATTTGAAAATCATAGCAGAAACTCGTATGATGGAGTAATGGGCAAATCAAAGAGCAAGAAGGCTATGAAAAAACAAAGACACACTCACCCATTTGCTGCAATGTGACCAGGTCACTCTTCTTTTTCTTTTTCTTAGTTTCTTGTGGCACTGTGGCAGTAGAAGAAACAGGCTGAGTTGGTTGTGGTGCTTGGTTGTTAGACTCTACTAAAGTCACCTCTGGTGTATGACCCTCCTTTTCCTGCTCCAGAGCAGCTGAAGCTGGTGCCACTGGTGGTGGTGCAGCTTGAGGTGCTGAAGGACGACTAGCGCTACTAGTGACCTTTTCAACATGCTTTGCCTGTTCTTTTTCCACTACCACAGGAACCTTGACTTTTACATCAGAACTGTCTGGCTGAGGTTTCTCAATGACAGGAGCCTTAACCTTTTCTTTTGGTTTTACAGTGGGATTGGTGGCTTCCTCCTTTGATAAAAGGAGATCAACATAAATATAATGCAGAGGAATTTTTTTATCAATGTCAAACTTATACCAATAAATACTCCTTAGAATATAATAATATTCGGAATATTTAATCAACTTTCACAAGTAATATGTCTAGTATAACTTATATACGTAATACCTTTGAAAAGAGGTGAGAACGATGGCTGAATGGAAAGGATATATTGAAAATATAAGTTGAGTCTTATCACAATAGCAAAAAGAGAAATATTTCAAGAGTCAGGTCTGATATAATTCCATGGTAATGTTGGACAGATAGTTTTTTGTAATTTTTAACCCTTTTCCTCATAGTTAAATAACCTTTAGTCCATGCCAACATGTTTAAATGTTGTAATTCCATTAAAATTAATTCTGATATTCCACAATACTCATGTGAACCATTCAAAAAGGATATTAAAACTTTTGATACATTGCGTAAAAACTCCTAATTTCAGATCATAAATGTCCTTATATTCTATCCAAAAGCATGTCTAAAATTACATTTCATGATGCATCAAAGAAATGACTCAGAAATTTTCAAGTATATATCTATTATTAAAGTGAAGTAGTGATGAGGGAAATTATAAATGAAGAGGGGTTGTGACTGACCAACATCTCTATGACGGAGATAAAAAAGACATTGTTAAAGGGAGTGTAAGTGGTTCAGCCCAAAGGGAAATGTGAGAAATTATAAAGAGAGAGCAAAGAGAGTGTCAGTCAATGGGATAGGGTTTAAATGAATGGAAAAGATAAAAGAAACCTCCACAAAAACTGTAAAATTTTATAATGATACCCACACTATGCTTCCTCTTGAGGAATTCATCTTTTGGTTTGCTTTCTTCAAAGTGGTTGGCTGTGCATGGAGTCTCGGGCTCATCTTTCACTGCAGAGACATCAACTGGACTCACTTCATCCCGATTCAAAAGTATTGGTTTCACACCTTTCTCCACTTTCTTTTTCTTCTTGGATTTGTTTTCATCCTACACAATGGAATAATACCATATGCAGCATAAATTAATTTATCTGCTAATTACTACATAAGTAGACACCATAATATGTGTTGTTAATGGATTTCAAACAACAGGATCTAATATGTCTTACAGGTGGCACAAAAATCATAATCTCTAATGGCACTTACCTTTGCGTAAATTAAAAAAATTGACAGCTGAGCTTACACAATACTGATAAGAAAAACCTAATCACAAATCTTAAGCATTAATGCACCACCAAAAATGCAATAAAAAGAAAATATACTGCCAAATTAATGAAAGAAATCATTTACCTTGCATTCAAATTTGGCCACCGTAGATATGTATTGAATGTTTTTAAATAATTAAATAAAAGGTTATGAAAGCCCACATCCCAAGAATACTCAAATTTTCGTTGGCAATAATTATTGATATAATTAGTTAACACCGCTGTCGCTTTTGAATTTAAAAAGAAAACTAATCAACTCAACCTCAAAAAGGGAAAAGTATTTTGCATAAAAGTTTAAATGCAGGAACTACACACACCTGCTGTGCCACCGCCTGCTCACTCAAAACTTCGGCTTCTGGCTTCCCAAATTCAACTGCACGATGTTTCTCAGAGTGAACAGCTGGATTTGAGGATGGCAGGCTTGCCTTACCTAGAGCGGAATTATTAGGAGCCTTATGCACTGTCTCCGCCTTGTTTACGGTATTGATAGGATTCTTCTGATTTCCTTCGGTTTTTGGAGAAGCATTGAGTGTAACTTTTGCTTGATGCTCCACCTTTTCCTTTTCAGCAGGTTTTTCCTTTACCTTCTTTCCAAGTTTTTTCGGTTTCTTATCTTTGTTCTTGTCCTTGCCTCCTCTACCCAATAAAAGATGTTCCAACGGCATTTTCCTTTGCTCAGCTATGGCTTCTTCGTATGTCTTTCCTCTCATGGCAAACCTATACACTTTGTGAACAATCACACTACACACCGCAACGACGGCAATAATAATAATACCTTCGTGAAGTTCCATTTTCCTAGAAATAGATTTAAAATCCACATTACTACACCATGAAATACATCATCCACATTTATCAACTTCATTGCAATATCAAGATAACAATGACCTTTACATTCAAATACGTCATCCGTGGTCAATATTTCAAAGGATTAAAATACCTTATGAAAGAATATGGCTTATTTACAGACAAAAGACTTAATGTTCACTCAATTTTTACTACTGCATATCATAAATATGGATGACAACTTGCCGGCACTGAGATTTATATTTAAGTTAGTAACAACTTACCATTTAATTAAATGACCAAAATCAAAATATAAATTTACTTGGTTGGTATAATTCTGTACACATTTTAAAGGATGCTAATATAATTACCCAAAAAATTGGCAAGTTTAGAATGGAGTAAGAACACAGTACTACCCCGTAATTATAAGAACAATCAGGGAAAACATAAGTAAAACCTAATCAAAACATCAAGTTCTTTAAATGTAAATGAATGGTACCTTGTCTACTTCGTAATTTTCCTAAGATGCTTATTACACGATGTTCCACCGGCAATTGCCTTGTAAGCAACTCCAACACAAACCTCTTCTACGAGGCAGTCGCCAGACCACGCCTATTCGCTATAGTAAAGGTTCTCCGATTGGCTAAGAGCGAAGCGGCTCTTCTTTCTGACCCCCTTATTCCTCCCTTTGCCACGTATGACAGTATACCGTAATACCTTTACCTCATGTAATCATGCTTGTCTGAAAGCAATGCTACGTTATTCGAATTCAGAAATCAGAATGCTTCAAATTACATCAATTTCAATTTTCTATTAGCGCTGGAAAATCAATTAATTCAAACATTTAATCAAATTAAATCGATTTAAGGACATCCTGTATTTAATCGAGGTATTTTATTTCGCAGTTGATTGCCCTTAAACATTTATCTATGGTTGATTATGACTTCTAAAAACACAATATGGAATTGAGTATTTATGATAATTTAATCTGTTAAAGATTTTGCATTTACAATTCCATTGGTGAACTTATTAACATATTCACTTGAAAAAATTTCGTCGGCTTGAAGAATATTATTCAGAATATTTACTGCGATGACATTTGGGCAGTTTCTAAAATTTAAAAATACATGTCACTATCTAAGACAGTGGTGCCTAACCTACGTCCCGCGGGCCGGACGCGGCCCGCGAAGGGTTTTTGTGCGGCCCGCGAAATTATGAAAAAGCAATCCGAAAATTTTAACATACCTACTACAAATTAATACATATTTATGAAGATTTTGATAATGTAACTTTTAATATTGATTTTCACAGTGGTATATGGGACCTCAGAACATATAGGCAACTTCCGATTTAAACTTTTATCCGGCCCGCCGAAGAATTGGCAACTTCCAATGAGGCCCGCCGAAGGATTCGCAATTACCGAAGCGGCCCAGCATGTAAAAAGATTGGGCACCACTGATCTAAGGTAGATAAAATATACTGTCAGTTAAAACTTACTCATTCGATAATAATTATTTTCACATCTTCGTTTACACAAACTAAAACGAAAAAGCAACTTTTTGGATATATAACTACAATAATGATATAGAATAGAACAACAATAACATGATTAAAGTCGTGTTAGGAGGAAAAAGAGATGAAGAAAGGAAAAGGTTTCAGATGATAGACGACTTAAAAGGTAAAAAGAGCTACCTACCAAGAAACTGGATTGCAGAAAGGAGTATGTGGAGAACTGGGTTTAATCAATAATAATCACGGACCTATCTACGGACAGATTATCTATGATGATGATGATGATAATTATAGTAATGAAATAATTATCCTTTAGTTAAAATTTTACGATCTAAGTTGGCAGAATTTCTTCGTGATAAAGCAGCGAGCTCATTCTAGTGATTTTGTTCCATGGAAATAAAGTTCTAATTAAGATCCGCCGATGAATGAAATATTTTGGGAATCGAACATCAAACAAGATTTTTTCGTATTTCCTAATATTTAAGCTTTTAATGCTAATTTAAAATTAACATTAACCAATGGCGGATACAAAGGGAAATGACCAATCTTCATTGAAATATTATCTCAATAAGTTTATTTTATATGATAGGCATTCTAGAAATATTTTGCAAATATCAAAGGAGTGTATAATATACAGTGTATATTTATTATAATGAGACGGCATTATTTTGCATAAATAGGCGTCAGTAAATATATTAAATTCTTTATACGTTCCGAATAAGAGTTTCAAAAAAGCATAGGATGAAAGAATAAGATCTCTCTACATTTAGATTCTACATGAATAACAAGATTGGAAAGGTGTACTCCATGACGGAGTACACAGAGTTTCCCAATGCGTTCTTTGAGATTTCACAATGTTCTGAATATTTTTCGCTCTCATGAGTATTTAACGAGAAGCTAGCCAGGTATGTTGTAAAGCTGTCATTATTATTGTCCGATATTAACCAAAATTGGAATCGGTCGACCAATTTTAGCAAAACTCTTAAATGCCAAATTTCCTCAAAATACGTCTAGCGGTTCCCGAGTTTTAACATGCGGACGGACGGACGGAATCGACCTCCCCTATATGCGTTCACTTCGTGCAAAGAACGCATAATAATTCTAAGGGTCGAGTGCTTGTTTAACACTTCAGCCCTCTTATCCTCCTCACCAGAACAGGCAATCTGCACGTGTTCGTCAGAAACGGCATTCGCTCACAAGGACGCGTTCACTAATATGCATGGATGCGCTGGAGTCGGCGCCTTGGTCATCCCTTACCGCTGAGGAATTGCGTGTCAGGGTTTTGTTGGATAATTCTGGACCTGGAGCAGGAGCGAGCAAACCAGAGCAAACCTTTTAGGTGGCGGGCCACATCGGAAGTTACTTGAAATAATGCGAGGGATCCTCTTATTGAAAATCCATGATAACTAATATGTTATCCCATAACATCACTGAAAAAGGTTTTCCGGCCTTAATTTTAAGCTACAAATATGAAATTATTTGTATTTTATATTACGGTTCGCTTTTATAATGGCATCGCGGGCCATATAAAATGCCTTCGGGGGCCGTAGTTTGCCTAGAGTGGAAATTTTCTTTTTAACTGATGCACGAGAAACTCACATAAACGTGATAGTAACATTATACAACTTTACGACTGCTGATCTGATTACTAGGAACATAGTTAATCTTATTGTTAGATCATCATTATTAGAAAGAACAATGTCTTATGTTTTTATTTATTATTATTGGAATTTTAGTTTTGTGTTTGATTATTAAGACAAAGCTTGCAATGTATTGTCTATAGGGAATAAATAAACAAAAATAAAATTTACAGAGCGAATGTTTCTAGCGCAGGCAACTTTAATGAGAGAATAAAAAACAAACTGGAAACCGATGCGTTGCGTACGGTACCTACAGCTTATGTATTATTTCCGAGTGTGGGTTTGTTTATAAGTTCGGTTCTCTTTTTCGTGAAAACAGAAGACAAAACCCCTTTAAATGTGGTATGATTGAAAAGCACGGACTCCTGTGAGGGTGCAACGAGTGTTCATTTTTTCTCAAGTTCATTGGTTCGATTCCAGGCGCGTTTCATTTTTCCATTTGATTAAAATGTAATCGGCTGGAATCCGATGTGTAGACCTTTATTCTTTAACATTTTTAAATGTCTCAGAATTGAGATATCATCGCAGAATTTGCACTGTTTTACGAAGGAAAGATTATAGATTCTTATCGTCTGTTTGCTTATTTAATTAGGATTTGCAAAAATTTTAAGTTTGTAATAGATTTTTCCCCGATTTTTCACATTTCAAAATTAGGTTATCAAGGTTACTGGCATTTTTGTCCTCGGTGTTTTCAGTGCATTTGCACTTAGCTTACACTAAAAAATACGCATGAAGAACAACAGGATGGAAAGATATACTCCATAAATGGAATAGACACACATAGATTTCAAAGGCGTTCTTTATGGGAAATACGTATAAAACGGTATCGAAAGATTGGGAGATTCTTGAATATTTATCTTCGAAACTATAAGTCGTAAATATGTGGTCTTGCGGACTTTTTTGTGGTAAATGATGTCGTCTATTCGAATAAATTATTTAATCTATACCTCATGGATTATATAAGAGCATTGGAGAGAAAAATATGGGGTTTCAATTGTTGTTTACCAAGAAAACCGTCTTAGCGATCGATGTAAACAAAACATGAGATGTTTTACTTGGGATTTTCTCAAATTTTTATCTTCGAAACTATAACTCGCAATTATGTGCTCTCCCGTTATTTGCGGTACGATTTGTCGGTGCTTGCATACTGCAAGCGTTCAAAAACTCACCATACACCAAGATATAAACTCGTAAATAAGCCAACGCGACAGCATTTGAACTACACAGAGACCATTTAAATAAGATAATAGTTTTCATTTTCTGCGAAATTAAGGCATCTATCCGGGATTTCTAAATTCTCCGGCAATCGGCTTCGCGTCCAAGTTTTCCAATTGCAAGTGTCATGACTCAGATCGCCCATTTTAAGCAATAACTATAATCATCATTAAGACAACAGCCTATATGTTACACTAAAATTTATGTAAAAATTAGATTATTTTGTGTGTTCGGATTATGGTCTCATCATCCGTGCCTTTTAGTACGTATCTGGATAATTTTTTTTTAATTATCACGTCCAATGTTCCCTCTAAGCTGCGCGGCTGCGCACAAATTTCTAAACACCCGAGCACAGTTTACAATACTCCGCGCTCCACAGTCTAAAAACAGTGACATAGGGGTCACGCCCGAAGTTCAAGTTCCTATTTTTTTCTATTTTTAATACCTATTTCCTTATCACGACTGCCTTATACAGTCTCCGTTGACACAAGGTAACCAGTGAGGCCGCTAAAAGCGACAACCTCTTTGCACCATTTTATTACAATTTTCATAAAATGTCTAATACAAAGTAAAAAAGTATCTTAGAATCATCTTATAGTAAATTTTATAATTGAAATTAAATCTTAGATTTCTTATTTCTACCTTATTTTCATATAAAAATGTAAAAAGTTCTTGCATATAAGGCCGCTCAGTTCATGCTGTGAATTTACAAAGGCCGCGCAGACTCCTCCATTTCCGCTCAGATAGTCAGCCACATTAGAGGGAACATTGATCACGTCATCATTTGTATGTATACGTCGTTGGCTGAAATCAAATGGATTATAATGCAGTCTAAGCATTAAATCAATGCTCTTAAAGAATGGAAAAGCAATTCCCATTGAAAGGCATTGGAGTCGTTGTTATGGTAGTTAATATTTTTCATTGTTGAAGACCGAAAAAATTTCATAATTTTATAATTAAAATCAAATTTTTATGCAAATTCAGGATGGATTTGAGTTCTGTCTTCTAGAAAAATAAACTTAATTCTTTTTCCACTGTATGGTGCATGTTCTGACTTTTTATCTTAATTGTAAATAATTTAAAAAAGCAATTTTATATAGCTCTGCACAGTTTTCAATAATTTTCTTATGGGTGTTTAAAATTGGACTTTGTGGTCAAAAACACCCCTTAAATATAACTTTATGTGACTACGCCTCGTTTCGAGTATCAGCTGGTGGTAATTACCTCAAATAACTAACCGACCGGTCCATATGGCCACAATATGTATCTATAAACAAGTTCGCATTCCTTCGAAATAAATCCATCGAAAAAAAAAACCGTGGTTAATGCTAGTGCAAGTGATCATAATGTGCCAATAGCTGCACCCAGTGGTGAGCTGTAGTGGGCTCGCTTGAGCTCGCAAGAGCACATTGTTAAAAATTTTTAAATTTGCAAGCCCATTGTCAAAATTATCGTTTATTAGGCGTTATTTAACAGCAAACCGGTAATAGCGGAACGTCTTACGGGCATGTCTGGTCCGTCCGTAAGTCGTAACTTTCATCTCCTAAACCGCTGGACGGGTTTTAATTAAGTATGAGTGATCGTTATTAAAATTCATCGCCCAATTATTATTTTGAACTGAATTCGTCAATTAGAACTTACACTTTACATAATTACTTTAATAAACTTATACTCGTATCTCGTTCAATGGCATCCGCCAAGCAACAACGAAATACCAAACTTTTCTCTCCCTAGGTTTTATATGATCCGTAAGGTATAGATTAAAAAATGTATTCGGATAGAGAGCGACATTTACTAAAAGAAGGTCCGCGAGACCACATACTTACGAGTCATGGTTTCGGAGATAGAAATTCTAGAAAATCCCGCGCAAAACATCGCATATTTTGTTTACATTTATTAAATTGTGTGGAAGTGTCAAAGTTGTTTCATTACATCTCATAATGAGCAAATTCCACAAGGTTGAGCCTGACTTTATTAATGATATCGCATATTTTGTTTACATCGATCGCGAAGACGGTTCTCTCAGCAAACAACAATTAAAAATCCGTATATTTCTCTCTCTTGTTCTTATATGATGTGAGGTATAGATTTAAAAATTTATTTGGATAGAGAACAACATTTACTACAAGATAGTCCCCGAGACCAGATAGTTACGGCTTATAGTTTCGGGGATAAAAATTCGAGAATCGCCCAATCTTTCGATACCAATTCATACGTAAATCCCATCAAGAACGCCTTTGTAATCTGTGTATCCCATTTATGGAGAATACTTTTCCATCTTGTTAGGCGCGTTTCGCTTTCAGCATAAGCGTCGGTTTATCCGTCCGTCCGCATGTTTTCGGCTTCTACCGAACGGATTTTTATGAAAACTGATATTAAGGACTGACAGTAAAAGACAATAAGAAAATCACAAAATAAATCACGTAAGCCAATCAGGGGTACCACTTTACTGGTGACAAAAAATGAACTTTCCGTTATATCTCGTAAATCTTTGGTCAAATTAAAATAGTTTTTAAATAAACTTGTAGAACTAGTAACGTAGAGTAGGTATTTCATTTCCTCTGCTATTTTAATTTGACCGAAAATTTACGACATATATGGATTTTTAATTGTTGTTTGCTGAGAGAACCATCTTACCGTTCGATGTAAACAAAATATGCAATGTTTTTGCTCGGGATTTTCTCGAATTTTTATTTCCGAAACCATAACTCGTATTTATGTGGCCTCACGGACTTTCTTGTAGTAAATGTTGTTCTCTTTCCGAATATTTTTTTAAATCTATACCTTACAGATCATATAAGACCTAGGGATAGAAAAGTTTGGTATTTCATTGTAGCTTGACAGATGCCATTTAATGAGATACGAGTATAAGTTTATTAAAGTAATTATGTAAAGTGGAAGTTCTAATTGACGGATTGTTCAAAATCACAATTGGGCGATAAAGTTTAATAACGATCACTCATACTTAATTAAATTTAAATTAGACCAGCGTTTTATGAGATGAAAGTTACGACGGACGGACCAGACGTGCACATAAGGTGTTCTGCTATTACCGCTTTGCTGGTAAAGAATGCCTAAAAATATGTACTTTGCTTATTTTTATTCACGTATTGCCTATGGCCTTGTCCTATGGGGCTCTTCTACCCTAGTAAATGTTGTTTTCAAGATCCAGAAAAAGATTGTCAGGTCAATGTGCTATGCACCCTGCAGAGCACATTGCCGACCCCTTTTCGAAAGATAAGGACTTTTGACTTCTTCAATTTATGTTTATAATGCTGTGTTGTATGTGAGGCGAAACATGTCTGATTATGAGAAAAATAGCAATTTCTATTATTAAACAAAAGAAGAATTAATGATCTCCATATTACACAACAAAACTTAAAAATTTGCTCCCAAGGACCAAAAGCAAGATTTATTAAGTTTTATAATGCTCTGCCTGCTACGATCAAAGGAGCAAACACATTTCAATCATTCAAGAAGCATGTTCATGAGTTCCTAGTGACTAAATGTCTTTATAATATTAGTGATTTAATGTCTGTTATTTGAGATACTTTTGTATTCTTCTCTTCTTTTTAAGATCTATGTTTTAACGTGTCTTATGCATTATTTGTAATGTCTTTCTAGATAAATAAACTTATTATTATTGATGCTTCTTCTTTCTCATCTAAATTTCTGAATTAAAAATGTCTTATTCACTTAGGAACCCAAAAATCAGTCATGCCAGAAACCATTATCTTCTATGTATTTACATAACGATGAGAAAGGATAAAGAGACCAGAAATAATCTTTGGCTCATAGTGTGGTTTCGTAAACAACGATTTGTGAGTGGTGGCAGACAGTGGATAACTCAGGAATCTTGTGGCTGGGGGTGCACTAATAACAATAATAAAAATCTGATGTGACCACCACATCACTTTTTTTATAGGTTGTAGAGCTTAGAAGTTTAATTCTTTCCCTAAAAATCGAAGTGGAACCTCTAAAATCTGCACTGGGTGAGAGAAGCAATGGGCACTTGCAACCGCAAATGATGGAGGAAATAATTTCTGAGTTTAAAGAAAGGCAACATAGAGCCTCAAATATCATCGTGTTTAATGTTCCTGAAAGCACAAATGTTGATTCATCTGTGCGCAATGAAGAAAATATCAGCAAGGTTAAGGAGGTATTGAACGTGGTCCAACAGATCTCAATACAGAATATCCGGGTGCACAGATTAGGCAGACCAAGTGATAAACCAAGACCGATGAAAGTGGTTTTAGAAAGCGCAAGTGATGCAAAAGCTATTTTGCACAATCAAAAACTTTTTAGGAGCAGCCAAATTAAGGTGTGCAATGATCAAACGGTGGTGAAAGGAACTATTTCAAATTGTTGCAGACTCAACTAGCTGAAATGAACCAATCTGGTGAAAATGAATGGACGATTAGATATTTTAGTGGCATGCTGAAAATAGTTATAGAACAGTGTGTGACAAAAAACTCAGTTTAGTGACGAGGCTTAGCATTTATTATGAGAACGTGCGTGGCTTAAGAACAAAACTTAATCAGTTAAGATTAGCTATTTCTCATACTTTGGATTTTTATTTTATTACTGAAACTTGGCTGTGTGATGTAATTGACACTAATGAGCTTGGACTAACTCCAAAATATGTCTATAGGACTGACAGATCTATTGCTACTAGTGATAAACAACTGGGTAGAGGGGTATTGATTGTGGTGAATAATAAATCTAATTCCTTTGAAATTGAGGTTGAGTACACCAATATTGAACACATCTTTTTAGCTTTAAAATGCTCTACATTAATTCTAATTTTGGTTTGTGTGTATATTCTCCCAAGGTTTATGAAGGTCATTGTAAAGAACTTGAACGAATCTATTTGTTATATCCTGGTGCTTACTTTATTATTTGTGGTGACTATAATCTATCTTGTCTTTCTTGGTGCAATACTGAGGCAGAGCACGACACATCGAGCATAGTAGACCTTTGGTGAACACTGTCAGTTACCTAAATTTATCACAGATTAACAATGTGTACAACATAAATGGCAAATGCCTGGATATTGTGCTCACCAACATTCAGTTAGAGAGGCCTGTGAGTCTCTCATAGTACCTGATCCTCAGCACCCACCCCTTGACTGATTTTATGATTAAAACTAATCTTGACTTCATCAAATATGACTCAATATCATATGATTTTTCCAAAGGTGATTATAGAGGTATGTCCAACTATTTATCTCTTATTGACTGGAATGTGCTGATTACATTGGATACAAATAGTGCTGTGAATTACTTTTATGATATATTGGGTTGTGCAATTGAAAGATATGTTCCTAAAATTAAATTAAAAAATAAACTTATGTGGGCAACACATGACTTTCTTCATATTTATATGGCAAATTACATGTTGTTAGCTCTTGGATCGTTGTCAATATTTACTTCCGGTTGACAATTAAGAAAATAAAAAGGAGCATTACTAAGACATAACTAAGCGTCAATTGTTAACAATAGTCTTCCGTAGGTGGCATGGTGGTGGCAGCTAAAAATATAAGATATCTCTTAAACAATGCATTATGTGGAAAAATGTATCAAACAAAGGTTGTAGAAAATAAAATTTTCTACAATGTTTATTCAAATACATTTTTACATTTATCAAATATTAAAGCAAATATTTCAAAATAACGAATAAGTGACAATAGTAAACACCCACTTCCGTTTGGCCGATTTTTACCAAAAACTAATCAGATCTTCTAACTTTTTTTAAAATGTTAAATATAAAATTTTGCGTTGACCTGATTAATAGTTTTTGAGTTAGAGCGCCCACAAAAATCTATCACATACAGACAGACAGACATCATCGAGAAAATAATCAAAACGTGTTCAGGGGACCTTAAAACGTGTATTTCCATTGAAATCTCGAATTTGATTTTTTTCATGAAAACAATACTTTCTCTATACTTCGCATTTGGAGAAATTAATAAGCCCTTTCCAAGCTGGTTCAATTCTGAACTGAGGTCATTAATACATAAGAAGAAACAAGCCCATAAGAAGTTTAAATAGACTAGATCTGTTTATGATTATAAGGCTTTTTCCTTGCTACGTGCCAAATGTAAAGATGTCTAAACATTGTTATCAGGACCATATTGATAATATTGAGTTATTATTGCATTCTAACATCAAACTTTTTGGAATCATGTTAATTCTTTGAGGAAAGACAACTTACTTCCTAATCACATGTATTTAGGATCTGAAGTAGCTCAAGATGGACAAGCTATAGCAAATCTTTTTGCCAAATATTTTAGTAGTGTTTACAGCTCAATCTCTGATATGAACAATGATTTGAATTTTCAAGAAGTTAATATTACACATATACGTATGTGCAAGGTGTCCTCTGATGATATTTTGAAAAAGTTAAAATCTTTTGATATTAAAAAAGGTCCAGGTCCTGACAACATTCCTTCACATTTGATTAAAGAATGTTCTAGTTTATTATGTTTTCCACTACTCATACTTTTCAATCTGTCACTTTCTTCTGGTGTAATTCCAAGCTATTGGAAAATAAGTCACGTTGTTCCAATTTATGAAAAAGGCAAAAAATCTGATATTACTAATTATTGACCTGTGTCTATTCAATCATGTCTTTCTAAATTGTTCGAATGCTTAGTTCTTGATATGCTAACTCCACTTTTAAAAAACATTATCATTGATCAACAACATGGGTTTATGGCAAATCGTTCTACTGTTACCAATTTATTAGTTTTTGAGGAAAATGTTTATAGTGCTTTAAATAATAATTTGCAAGTCGATGCTGTTTATATGGATTTTAGTAAGGCTTTTGATATGGTGGACCATGCCTTGTTGATTAATAAATTAGAAACTGTAGGCATCAGTGGTACTATGTTGTCCTGGATACATAATTATTTAGTTCGTAGACATCAATATGTTAAAGTTAAATCCTTTTTTTCATATGCATTTGACATGACATCAGGAGTCCCCCAGGGCTCCCAATTGAGGCCATTATTATTTAATGTCTTTGTTAATGATATAGTTAATTATGTGCAAAACCTAAATACACTTCTCTTTGCAGATGACAACAAAATTTATAAAACGGTACATTCCTCTAGTGATTGCGATATTTTACAATTGGCTGTGAATAACTTATTCAGATGGTGTACTGACAACAAAATGCAATTGAATATCTCTAAATGTAATGTCATCACCTTTCATAAATGCAAATATCCTGTTTTAGAACTATATTTTATAAATGATACAGCACTTAATAGAGTTAACGAAATTAGGGATTTGGGTGTGTGTTTTGATTCTTTATTTGTTTTCTAGCCATATTAATTCTGTTGTAAAGAAGGGATTGCAAATGCTTGGATTTATTTAAAGGAATTTCGAAATGTCACTTCTTTAAAGATACTGTATTGTTCCCTGGTAAGACCCCATTTAGAATATGCTTCACCTGTATGGTCACCATATTACCAAAGCCATTCTCACGCAATTGAGAAAGTTCAGCATAAGTTTTTGAGGCTCGTTAATTTCAAACTCGGGTATTGCACATCTGACATACATTATCAACATCATCTTTCTAGTCTCAACTTAAAAACACTACATTTCCGTCAAAAAATCTCTGATGTTGTAACATTACTAAAAATAGTAAATTCCACTTATCACTGCCCTGATCTATTATTATTAATTCAGTTTCACATACCGTCTTATAATACTAGATCCACTGATATTTTTTTTAACAACGCCTGTACTACAAACTATACATATAACTCACCAATAAACTGCCTTCAACGTTTAGATAATTTTTTTTATCTCATAATTCTTTAGACATTTTTGAAACTACTGTTAAATAAATCAAGGCAATCCCTGAGTCTATGTAGTAATTGTGTGTTCTGGTCAAATTTTATTATGTATTTTATGCAAGTTATGAAGTATATATTGTATGTATTATTTAAATTAGGTGTTTTACTTATGTATGTACTGTGACATTTATGAATCAGGTATGCAAACTTTATGCATTATTACGTATGTATTATACATGTACTGGTGTTCTATCTTATACTGTAATTTGGGTTATTACCCGTACTGATTTATCAAAAATAGTAATTGCTGAATCATGGAGAGCCTTTAGAAATTCTTTGATACAACCACTTGAGGACCGATATAGACAGTAGCATAGATGAGACAATTCACTTTTAAAATTGCTATGCAGCACTCAAAGATCTTTTCAGAATTATTGTTAAAATTTCAACATGATATAGTAAGACCAGATCTGGAGCTACTCCTCCACATTTAAAAATATGAAATAAGTGAAAAGCTGTGGATTCTGAAAGTGACAATTTCATTCACACTGAGCCAATGTTCCATCAGGAGAATAATGTCAGATTTGAGTTCTTGTATTAAAACTTCATGTGCGAATGCCTTATTTTTGACTGACTGGATATTGGAGTACAGAAAGTTCGAGGATGGATCATCATCTAGTCACTTTGCTTTCATACAGCAAAAAATACTGTTGGTATAGGACACATCAGAACAAAAAAACATTAGTTACACATAAAAATAGATGTGGCACGATCTTCATACAAGCAATTGATTTACACGAAAAGATGAAAAAATACCTATGAATTGTATGACAAAAGAGCTATCTATAAATTCATTCCAATGCGCAAATCAATTTTTATAATCCCTTAAGAGTGGAAAAACACTTTATTGAAAATGTGTTTGAATTATCGCCACTAGCAATTTGAAATATACTATATAAATACACTTGCATATGCATATCACCACTTCAATCGGCCATAAGATTTTTTTCGCATATTCTCAATACATTTTACTCAATTTAATAATTCAAAGTATTACATACCCATAAAATTAATTACTGCATTCATTCGTACAAGTCAGGAGTTTAGCTAGATGGGGTTCTGTTAAAGACTGATTACCATTTGCCTTTCATCCTCGGGGTACCATCCCTTGGTTAGGGCTTCAGCATAAAATTCAATCAAGGGGTTCCGTAACATCATAGACCAAAACGTAGTTCGCACAGCTGTTTGTAAAACATTTTCCTGTATTACCAACAACAACGAGTTATTCTTAAGAGATTTAAAATGAAAAAGTTTATTACTTAAGGTTAATCACTCGAAACAATAATTCTTTTTTTTACTTTCAGACATTATGGATATATCATGCTCTTTCTTTTCACAGATACAGAGCCTTACATATAATAAACTTCCTCAAGTTCAGGAATTATTCGCAAAAACATTTAGTCAGCTGCATTTAGATGACCTTTGCTAAATATAATTATATTTTCAAAGCATTTTTACCGCTGGAACGATGGGCAGTTCCTATCGTTATTCATTTTTAAAACTTCTTTTGATCACCTGACCTCACTATCCAATAGATTTAGAGGGTGGGTAACGGTTGAGTTTTGAAAGTTCCGGCGTTGATTGTGTTCGTAAACAGTTTCAATGCTGTAAAAATGCAAAGAAAACCAAAAAGATCGTCTGTAAGTGAAAAAATTGTTGAAATTGAACGCACAGTATATAATGTATATCGGAGTACAAATTGTTTATCTACCTTTTTTAGATACTGAAACTTCCAAAACAAACAGTAAGAGCTCCTCTTCAAGATTTGGATAGTATTCAAGGAGATGAAGAAGATGGAAATACGACTCAACCAAGCAGTCGTAGAGTTAGTTTTTCAAGAACGAGCCAAATCAAGTAAGATGAAATTATAATCGCCTATCTCTACAACTAAGATTAAAATAACAAGGTTATCTTGTGTAATGAAAAGTCTCGGATTATGGTGCAATTGCTGAATCTTCCAATGCACTGTGGCAGCAAACGAATAGTTATACTAAGTGTAGTCTCATACTTTGTTTAATTAGGGTTGCGCAGTATCTATTGAGCGCTTAATTAGCAAAATAAGTACGTTCACAGCCTAAGAATCTTGTGTGGTTCTTCTTATTACATCGGAAGTCCACGTATCACGTTCCTATGTATATTTTTAGGTGAATTCAATTACAGCACGGGACTGAAGATATTGCTCAAGTTAATATGTAGGAGCTTATCAGCAGATTATGAGCATATTATCAGTGTGTAATGGATAACATGATACACCGAGCTTCCTCAAAATAGTTATAAACAAACCCGATGGACGGTGAGCATGTTAATTTATATAATCTGCGCTGCTAGTGTGCGGAGCAGATCGTCCAACTAGCAGGTCGAAGGTGGTATGTGACTGAATAAATATATCATTTTTAGCAGAAGCGAGCGAACTTATCCCAAAAATCTTGTTTAGATTGGCTTTTAAAGTAGTTTGGTTTTTCTCGATGTAACGGAGTTAAAAAGTGCTGAACATTTAATCCGGGAACCTGGGTACTCGGCGAATCGCTAAAATGCAGTTCGATGATCCTACTAAACTAAATAAGAGTCTACTTTTTACATTAGTGACAAATTAACCTATATTCCTTTGGATTTGTTTGATATTTGGTTGTTCTACAATTTTCCACGTTAAATTAAGTGAAATCTCTCAAATCTGGGATGGGCCAACTTTCATTAAATCCCGGTTTTTAGCAACCGCAAACCAAATAGGTTAGGAACCTCTTATCTACAGTGCTAAAATTAAACGTATCACGATATGTACAATAACAAATTAAGAGTAAAGTAATCATTTGCTTTTCATTTTCCAAATTTAAAATCATAGGGCGAAATGATAAAATAACTTTACAGCGGCAGGGATGAGGCTGATTTCTAGAGTTGCAGATTTTAGAAAATATACTATATTTATAAAATGTACATATTTAACATATACAGAACATACGTGTATAAGACAGCCATTTGTTCCCTGAGAAGAATGAGATAATTACAGACACACCATCCTCTCCCTCCCCACTCATTCAGTAACTACATTACCTGGATGCCTAAATATTATCTATTTTGCAAGTAAAATCATATTTAATGTTTATTAGTGCAAATAGGTCTATGCATCAGTTTAAAATTTTATGAAAGGAGAATATGGGTTATTACAGTAAAACCTGCGAGAGGTGGAACCTCAAGAGACGACTATTTTTCTGTCTTTTGCAGGTTTATCTCCTTAGGTTAAAATAATTTACACAACTTTTTCTTTTTGGTGGATTTTAATTTGAAAATGGATGTTTTTGTGAATCTCCATTTATAGAAACAAAAGCTTTAACATCGCAAAAACAATCGATATAGAAAATAAATATGAACAAACTTGAAATGCACAATCTTGAATTTATTATAAATTAATAATCTTCCGGTAAAAATGATACAGACTTTCAGAAGCAGAAAAATTACATGTCATACAGTTGCAAAAAAAACTTCAGATATATATTAAAATATAAAAACAAAATATTAGACAAGCGTAAAATTTTATAAAAGAACTTACTTGAAAAGGCTATCAAATTTTAGTTGTGTTGTTTTTTCTGAGATTTTCTCAAACTATTAAAAGAAAACTAATTCCACAACTTTGTTAAAGAAATCATTTTCACCCTTCATTTTAGCATAGTATTTTACAGCTTTAAGATAATGTAAAACTTCTGATGTTGGCATTTCCATTTCTCCACTGTCTTCATCATCTGAATTGGGAGCAATTTCATCGCTATGTGATTCTACCACAGTTTTCAAGTCAATCTCAGTGAAAACATTTTCATTGAGACGTAATGAAATACTTTGTCACTTCCACATAATTTAAGAAAAACGACCGGTTTCGCTACAATCGTAGCATCATCAGGTTAAAAGGTATATAAAACAGTTCCATAAGAAAGGAGGAGTTACACAGAAAACGAGTGGATGTTAATTAAAAAGACGGTTAGAAAACAGGAAGGGGTTGGAAAAGGAAGGTGGAAGCAAAACAAAGTTAAAGTGTATACAAAACATTTTTTGATAAAAAGAGCCGAAGACAACAAAGTTACAGTGCACAAAATCTTTCGGCAAACTTAACAGAGGAGAATGATTGTGAAAAATGAACTCATTTAAGAGAAACAAATCATTACAATTAATTAAATCTAGCTGTTCTAGAGCATCCAATTTGCTGCCTTTTATTTCTAAGTGGAGGAATTTAGGGTTAAAAGAACTGTGGTGATTAAAGTTTCATAGATGTTTCGCGAATTGAGAATTCAAATTATTTAACCGGAAGTAAACGCTTATGCTCGTGAATCCTCTTGTCAAAACTCCTCCCAGTTTGGCCGGTGCAATCATCACAAGAAAGTTTATAAACACCACTTCTTAAGGACATCTGTATCAGGTCTTTAGCGTTAAGGAATAATTTAGAAAAAATAACTGGGGAGTAGAAAGCAGGTTTAAGTTTAAATTTAGGAAAAAGGTTGGATAATTTATAAGAAAGGTTTGGAGGTGAGATTAGGTGGAAAAGAAACGATTTTTTGGAAGCAATAAATAAATGCTTTTTAGTGATAATTTTATCGATTAAACCAGTGTTGTAGCCATTGTTGATAGTGATCTTTAATGGCATTAAGTTCTATATGGAAATTGGATTTAGAAAGGGGAATACTAAGAAGACAGTGAAGCATAGAATGAAAAGCAGCGTGTTTGTGAGAAAAATGATGGGAAGAGTGAATGGGGATGACCTGTCTGTGTAAATGGGTTTACGAAAAATAGCAAAGATGGGTGTGTTGTTCTGCAGGGACAATGTGAGATTTAAAAAGTTGAGCAAACCATTGGTTTCAGATTCAATCGTGAAATAAATAGAGAGGTGGAGAGAATTTAAAAGGGTTAAAAAGTGAGTTGTTCTGTACCACTCCAAACATAAAATCTCATCCACATACCTATCCCAAAACTCTGAATAAATTAATAAAGGGTGACCAGAATTAAAGAAAATTAACTTCTAAATTATTAAGAAAAATGTCGGCATGGAGAGAGGAAAGAGGGGACCCCATTGCAAAACCTGTTTGTTTGTAAAAATTATTGTCAAATAAAAAATAGTTTGGTTTAGAATAAACTTCAAGTAAATTAGAAAATTCACTTAAAAAAAATTGATTCACACCAGCTTTGGAAAGCATATCTACAACCAATTCTACGGCTTTTTTAACAGGAACTGAAATAAAAAAATTACAAACATCAAAAGAGACAAATTTCGAATTGTTGGGAAAAAATTTTCCTTTTAAGGTGGGGGGTCAAATCTATGGAATTTTTAATACCAAATTTGGGACTAAATTGAGAATAATTACGAAGAAGTGTATTAAGTTTGAAGGCAAGTTTATGGGCAGGCACAGAGATACTGGAGACAATGGGCCAAATTGGGCAGTCCTTTTTGTGAAGTTTAGTTTAGCTATTAAATCTAGGGGGAAGGGGGTTCATCACTAATAAGTTGCGTTTGTCTTTAGGAGTGAAAAGAAGAGAAATGGAAAGAAAGAAGAAAGAGTTTTTTGGATTGCAGATTGATAAATCAAGGTAGGGTCTTTTTTCAGAACAGAAATATTTTTGTTATGGATAAAATCATAACATTTCTCCAAATAAAGGTCTCGGTTCATCACCATCATGCCATTACCTTTATCAGCCTTTTGGATAATCAATTTGTTGTCTGTAATGAACTCTTTAACACAAGGGTGGGCAAACTGTGGCCCGCAAGGGCATTTTATGTGGCCCGCGATGCCATTATGAAAGCGAACCGTAATATAAAATAGAGATAATTTCATATATGTATTTTAAATTAATGCCGGAAAACCTTCTCCAGTGATGTTATGGGGATAACATATTATTTGTTATTGATTTTCACTAACAGGATCCCTCGCATTACCTCACATTACTTATGATGTGAACCCTAACGTGGCCCGCCAAAGCATTTTCATCTGTTTATGCGACCCACCTAAGAAGCTGCAACTGTTAATGCGGCCCGCCACGTAAAAAGTTTGCCCACCCCTGCTTTAACACTAGAGATTAAGGCAGAAGAGTGAGAGCAGGATACACCTTTTCACCTGATGATGCTATGATCATAGCGAAACTGGTCATTTTTATTAAATTGTGTGGAAGTGACAAAGTTTTTCATTACATCTCACAATGAGCAAATTCCACAAGGTTAAGCCTGACTTTATTAATGATTAATATTTATGAAATTTTTTGCACATACTTGGTACCCTCAACTCCATGCATCTCATCAATCAAATTTTGTATATCACAAAAATCATTAGCGCTACCTTCTTTGTCACATTCACTAGCATCATTGAAAACAAGGCCAGTTTTTAAAACAATTTTTGATACATGCTTCTTGTACATTAACCCTTTCTGGTCGGAGCGATTTAAATAATGACTGTCAAAAAGTTCCATCAGAATTCTACAGATGGCAGCACCTGCTGGGGACATGCTCAAGATGCCTAGCTAACATGCAGTGATATATAGTCGACTTTTGACCTCGCACAAATGAAAAAAATTGTGTTAATGATAGGTTGACATATGGCCGTAGGACCAAAATAGGAATGTCTATTATATGTTGACATTTGACCGGAAAGGAATGATGAGTGACTGAGAAGTGTAATTGCATCTACAAGATCAATTTTAACTGCCATGTCCGATACTCTCTTACATTTGTTCATATTTGCAATAAGGTGTTGCAACATCAATTTTCTATGATTAATTTTTTCTTTTTCATATATGTAGTATATTGAGAAAGTATTGTTATTGTGAAAAAATTCGACTGAGATTTTGATGGAAATACACGTTTTAGGTGTCGCTGAGTCCAAAAAAGTTGTTTTCACCATGCCGTCTATTTGACAGTCTGTTCACCAATCTAGGGCCCAAACGCGTTCATAAAATCAAATGATATCTTGTAATTGTGCAATATATCATCTTTTGCAGACCCTTTTTTCATAAAAATGATATTGCACAAAAATAAAGGGTAGTTTATTCTTGGTGATTTTTGAAAAATTTTATTTACTCATAAATGGCTTCAGAGAATTTGATTAAAATCATACCAATTGTAGAGCCTGATGTCACAAATAATACTACATAAGCCATATATCTCTTGAACACGGAATGCCGTCCAGTGATATTACATTGTACACTAAGCTACCTTATGACGTCACGCCTCCACCGTGATCCATTCAAACTCTTACTACAGCCTTGCGGTTAAACTAAATCAAATTATATCTCATATTTATGGACTATATCATTCATAAAAGACATTCTGATGAGATAAATGATATTGCGCAACAATTAAGGGTACTTTATCCTTGGATATTTTGAAACAAAATTCGATTTACTCAAAAATGGCTCTAAGGATTTCGATTAAAATCCATCCAAACATACAGCCTGATGTCAAAAATAATACTAAGTCATATGTCCCAAAAAGGCACTATATATCATCCAGTGGCAGGGGAGAGTTAATTTTGGGGCAAAAGGTGTAGTGAGATCAAACGTATATACATATATGAGAAAGTTTGTGCAATGTATATTGCGCCGTTTATTACAATTTGTATTATACTGTTATCTAATGGTTATAGTACTGATGTTGTGCAAGGTGGCAAAAACACTAATTGAACATTTTAGAATTGAATTCTTGGATGGCAGTTTGCATTATCCAGGAAAAGTAGAATTTTTCTTTTTTCATTTTTTATTTAAATTGTCCAAAAATTCTTAAAATATTGCACTTGTCATCCATGCTTTCTTATTTGCCTTTCATTCCATGGGGAGTTGATTCTTCAACTTTTTAAAACATCATGGATTTTCACACTTGCATATCACTAATGGTTTGTCTAGTTTTTAGTCAGCAAATTTGACCAAAAGTAAAGTTAAATGTTCCTTTGAATAACGACCTCCAGAGCACCTCCTTTTATTTGCAAGGTTTTATTAGGGAGAGTTCTAAAAAATGAGCAGTTTCGTCAGGATTTGCAATGTCTTTAGGGTTGTACTTATGGATTTTTTTTATTCTATGGAACTAACTTTCAACAATATTTCTATCAACATCATTTGCTTCCCCGCAAGAAACATTAAAGATATTATAGTGTCTTTTCCTAAAGCTTTGTAACCATTTGTTTGACACAGGGAAACCATCGAGTTTTAATATGGCTACATTAAAGATATTGTAGTGTCTTTTCCTAAAGCTTTGTAACCATCTGTTTGACACAGGGAAACCATCGAGTTTTAATATGGCTGCATTTTATTTTGCTTTTTGTTGCAGAATTAGACCAGAAATGGGAAAATTTTAGACTCGGGCTGTCAAAAATGATTCAAATACAACATTGTTCAGCTCGTTGTATTTTCAATCTTATTTCTTCGTGATCAAGTCATTTTCATTTCTTGATAAATATTTTTTAACAATTTTATCCTTACCCGAAATAGAAAAGAATGTTGTATATTTCCACTTGACAAATTTATTGCAACCGGTTTTGCCTGTTACAGCATTATCAGGTATACCTGATGATGCTGTAACAGGCAAAACCAGTCACAATAAATTTGTATAATGGAAACATACAATATTCTTTTTTATTTACAAAGAGATGACATGCATGTCCACACTGACTGACTCGAAGAGAGAAGAAAAAGTTTGGATCTTTATTTCATATTTGAGAGTGGTAAAACGTATACACTTAATAGATCACAATGAAGCAGAATCTTTTTAGAAGACAACAGTGTTCTTTGTTACTTAGAAAACCATATGGGAGTGCCGAAAGAAATTATTTGTCGAAGGAGTGTGTTGAAACCAAAATGTGGCAAGAACCGTGAATAGAATATACCTCATGGGTAACCACATTGTGACTACGTCTCCAACCCAACCCTTGTATGGTCAGTTTCATGGCGTTAAAAAAGCAACGACAAAGGGAGAGTTGTCTGAGTTCTGAGATGCCAGCACATAAAGAAATGAGATGATCCAGATGGGTGGTCAATTGTCTCTTCACTTCCCCCTGCTGAAACCCATTATCCAAACTTCCCAGATGGGACCAAGGACCTTTTAAAACAAAAGAGGCATGACAACCCATGTGGTATGCAGCATGACAAATAAACTGAAATATATAAGGCCCTAAAAACATACTTTAAAGGGAATGATTTTTTATTTCTGTCTTTCACGGGTTCAAAATATGCTTATTAAGACCCATGCTGCAAGAAAAAATCCTTTCCATCTGCATCTCGCAGTTTCCGCCTTACAGAGAGACATTCATGTGAAAAATAGTGTCACTGGTACAATTTTATTTTTGGTTTCCGCCAAATACAGGCTCCGGCTTTCACAGGTTTTACTTAATAAATGAAAAGTAACACATTGTGAAGTACATGCAATAAAATTTGTTGGTAATAATTCATGAGTAAAAAATGAAATGGTTGAACTAATTTTATGTGATAAAACTGCATATATTTCAATAAAAGGGAACAATTTTAAAGCATAAAACTTAGAAAATAATTGATGTGTATCATTTTCCTCTCTAAGTTGACTTTTAAAAATTCAATTTTTTGTGGGCAACATTAGTAACTTTAAATTGTTCAAAATGGAACTCCCAAAGCAACAGTGAATGTTATGATATGCTTGTTATAATGAAGTAGCCGCAGAAACAGTCCTCGTTTCATGTATCATTTTTCCGTATTTGTAACATTAATTTATTTAATTAATTAATTTTTTTATTTATTTAATTAAAAAAGGTCCATAAACAGCCAAATTTTGGCCTTTTACAACGGATCCGTAATATAACAACATAAAATAACAAATAAAATAAATTAAATTAACAATCATGGAACAGATATTAAATTGTTCCAAACAGGAAAATGCAAAAACAGAAACATATTCAAAAGCGTTTAGACAATAAGAATTATGGGGGTGACCGGGCAACTAGTGCAGAGAAGGATGAGATGGGGGAAAACATATCAATAACAGGGAACAAACGAACCAGGGAATTAAATGTTTGGGGCAATCGATAGAAGAGAGATCTTTTGGTGATGGAGAGTCGGCATTTGGGTAAGTGTAAGGGGTTGGGATTGCGGGTGGGACGAGGGGGGACGTGAAGAGAGAAGTAGGTAAGAAGTTCATTTGGTTGGTATTTACCATTCATTATTCCATGGAGAAATTTTAGGTCTGATGTTTTCCGACGCAATTGCAGGGAGGAAATACCCATCACTGAAAGCAATTCCTCGCGAGACAAGTTACGGTAAGTGGGGACTCGATGGCGCACGATTGCTAGGAAGAAATTTAGAGGGCGATTTAGGAGTTTAAGGTTGGTGGGAGATGCCGTGGACCATATAGGAGAGCAATATTCAAGTAGTGGTAGGACACAACCGGAAAAAACTGATTTTAATGCCTGAAGGTTGTTGATTTCTGTGAATCTGTACAACAGGCCAACAAGGGACATGGCTTTGGATGAAATTTTTCTTATATGTGAGGTGAAGGTGAGCTTGGAATTGAAGAGCACTCCAAGGTCACTGTGTGAGGAAACTTCGGGTATGGGTTGGGCGGAGTATAAATAAACTGAAGGGATGGGTTTGGTTCGAAGGGTGAACTGTATAAATTTAGATTTGGTGGGATTAACTTTAAGTTTCCATGCAGAGCTCCAATTAGAGATTGAATGGAGGGCAAGCTGAAGCAAGTCACTGTCATTGGAGTTGTCTATTTGCTTAAATATCTTGCAATCGTCGGCGTATAACAGTATGTTGCAGGAATGGGGAAGAACGGAATCAACAATATCATCAATATATAAAGAGAAAAGAAGGGGACCAAGAACACTTCCTTGTGGAATACCGGAAGGAACTGGAAGGGAAGGGGAAGTAACGCCGTCGATTGTAACACGTTGAAATCTGTTGGATAGAAAACTGGTGAGAAGACTAAGAAGGGGTCCATGGATATTGTAACGATTGGTAAGTTTGTGAATTAATAGGATGTGATCCACGGTGTCAAAAGCTTTGGAAAAATCGACGTAACAAACGTCGAGTTGGGAAGATTGTTCGAAAGCATTGGTAATATGATAGTGAATGACGGAAAGGTTGGTGAGGCATGAGCTCCCAGGAAGGAAACCATGTTGATAGGGGGAAATGTAAGGGAGGATAAACGACAGGAGGCGGCTGTGAATAATGCGTTCAAAGAGGATGGAAAGAACAGGAAGAATAGATATGGGACGGTAATTATCAATGCAATTTTTAGAACTGGACTTTAGAATAGGGGTGACATTTGCTGTTTTCCACTCCGTCGGGTAAGATCCATCGGAGAAGCATCTGTTAAATATTTTCGTGATAGGGAGATGAAGAGTGTTGGCCGTGCGTTTGAGGAATAGGGAACCGATGGCGTCCGATCCTGTGGCCTTATTTGAAGGTAAGGAGGAAAGAAGGCTTAGGACCTCACTGCGGGTGGTGGAAATAGGGTTGAGAGGGAGTGAGTGCAAATGGACTCAACGGGTGGTAAGGGGGATGAGAGAGAGGGTGTGGAAAAGTTCGAAGTGAACTGGTCGTTGAAAGCGGTGGGCCTTTCATGGTTCGTGAATGACTTGGAATCGGAGCTCACAGTAAGGGGGATACGAGAACACTTTCTTCTGCCATTTAAGAGAGTCCAAAATCTCTTGGAATTGTCTTGAGATCTTCGGTGATTGTTTTCACATATTTGGCATAGTCACGTCTGAGGAGCGTTCTCGAGCGGCTGCGAATTTTTGCAAACTCCGAGCGTGTGCGGGGGTTTGGGTGGGTCTTACTTAGTTTCCAAGCGGCTTCTTTGCTACGGAGGGTTGCAGCGGTCGCCTCGGACATCCATAGGGGTCGTCTCTTGGAAATCTTGCGGGAGGGAACGAGGTCACCAATGGCACCGTGGAGAATGTCGTAGAAAAGGGAGATGATTAGTCGCGTGGGGTCAATATGACCCCAAAATGATCTGTAAATTTTAGAAAGAAATATTGCTTTATTTTCATCATACTGGAATTAAAATCCCTATAATCCAATTATTTATTAATAATTCTTCACAAAATACTGATTAAAATAACATTTATAACAAGAAAAATAAATTCTTTTTAATTTTTTAATCACTTCCCCAGTATCCACAATCAGAATTTTATTAGCATATGCTCTTGGCAAATAAAAGCCCCCCAATTGGCACACCTAAATCACACTTTGTCAAAATTTTTATCCTTCTTAGGAAGATCCTGCTACAAAAGATGGGCCTTCTTCTGCAAATCCCCCCGGTTGTGTGTGGATGTACTTTCAGAGATTTCTTGGCATAAGCTGACTCTGGCATCTCAAACTCTGTTGCTTTTTTACAGTAGATAGTAATTTTAAGAAATTCCACCTCATTTCATTTTGTTTATACAGGATGTCAGCATTGATGGCGGCTACATCTGTCTGTTTGTGACATCTTTTATTGTGGATAGGGAATGCTTAGGGTATATGACCATTTTGTCTGCAGTTGCTACCAAAAAGTGGGAAAATGCTCTATGGAAGGAGCCTAGGATTGGTTTATGGTAAGGAGGAGAAGGGAGTGGGATCAACTACAGGGAAAGTTCATGGAGCATTAGTTTTATCATGAGAAAGCTAGCATGAAAGAAATGGATTATAGCTTTTTAGAGTTGTTTTATGGATGTCAGTAATGATGGCAGTGTTCAATTTTACCGTCCAGTACTAAATAATTTGAGAAAAAATACCTTACAAAAATGATAAGCAACAGTTTGGACTGTAGTAGAAAAGAAAAATAATAACAAAAATCGGAGATACATAAATCACAAAAATGTTCTGCTATACCTAGTTTTATTGTGTTATGGAATATCAAAAAATATACTCAAAAGCTCACCAAACATTTTTTACTCAATTGTAATAATAAATTTTAATTTTAGATATAGTAAACAAATACCCCATGAAGTAAGCATAATGGCATGAAGTATTCTTCTTCAAGTACATACATGAAAAAATCTGATGTGGCCACCACTTTCTCCATATCTGTAATATTTCTAAAAATTCCAAATAGGTTAGATAATAATAAATATTTTAAGGAACTGCGAGAAAGTTTTAGACTTTACAAAGAACAGAAATAAACTCGAACCATAACCTTCTAATATTGGATATAGCCAAAAAGCTCCAACAATTAAGAAAAGAAACAGGAGCGTTACTAAGATGTAACTAAGCATCAATTGTTAATAATAGTTGTGGGTAGGTGGCGTGGTGGTGGCAGCTAAAAATATAAGATATCTCTTAAACAATGCATTATATGGAAAATGTTTCAAACAAAGGTAGTAGAAAATTAAATTTCCTACAACTTTTATTCTAGTACATTTTTACATTTATCAAATATTAAAGCAAATATTTCAAAATAATGGATGTGACAAGAGTAAACATCCACTTCCGGTTGACCGATTTTTACCAAAAACTAATCAGTTCTTGTGACTATCATAAAAATGTTAAATATAAAATTTTGCATTGACCTGATTAATAGTTTTTGAGTTACAGCACCCACAAAAAGCTATCACATACACTAACACACACATCGTCGATAAAATGGTCAAAACGTGTTCAGGGGATCTCAAAACATCTATTTCTGTTGAAATCTCGAAGTCGATTTTTTTCATGAATACAATACTTTCCCCTATACTACGTATATGGAGAAAGTAAAAACCACAACAGTTTAGAACTTTCAGGATTGTGAAATCTCAAAGAACGCATTTGGAAACTGTGTACTCGGATATGGAGTACACTTTTTCATTCTTGCTATACATAAAGCAATGGTTACACACTCTTTTAATCCTCTACTCCCGGGGTTCCCAAACTATGTTCCGCTGAACCTGAATAGGTGTTCCGCGACAATTTGGAAAGGTTTTATACACTGCAATATATTTAAATATCTTCTACTACTATCTACTTCAAGTAATAAATGAAAAGTAATTTTAAATTTCCTGCCTTTATGTATGTGTGCGCGTGTGTGGGTGTTTTAAGCGAAAGTGGTGCTGTGTAAATAATGCCCCGTTCCCACTACCAATGTACGGACCTTCGTACCAACCACTCGCGCGTTTCCACGAGTTATAAGTTACCATCGTAACTCAGTGCTGTTCTCCCTAGGCTGCCGATTGAACTACTAACAAACACACATCTAATCTTGGACATTTTAGTAGAAATGAAGAGCACTTTCCATCTTTGTATATTTGGAAATGTCTTAAAAATGAAATCACAGCTCTCCTCCACTCTTCATCAAAAGACAGTCTTTGGCATCAGTGTATAAATTCGGGAGGGAAAGGTCTGCGGGAAATTTCATAAGTAAGTCCGTGTTGTTTTTTAACCTTAAAATTTGATCAACTTTGAACAGAAATTTTTTGTTGATAAATTTGTCCTTATTACAGTATTTAAATATTATTCAAAAACTACCCATGGATTTTTGGTTAAAAACTGGAACTTCGACAAAAGGAAGGCCAAGAACTTCTACTGATACATCCAATACGTCTATCATTGAAGAAGAAAATGATCGAAAACCCGTGGTTTCTTCAAAATCTAATATTAAAGAACAAGTGTCATCTATGAACAGACCAAAACGGAAGTACGATGAAAGTTATTTAAACTTGGGATTTATGTGTATTGGCAATTCGGATGCTCCTGATGCAATGTGTGTTTTATGTCATAAAATACTCGCAAACAGTTCTTTGGCTCCAGCAAAACTCTGCAGGCACTTCGGAACAATACACAGTGATTATAAAGGAAAAGACATGGAATTTTTTAAGAGACGACGTGACTCACTAGAAAAGTCCAAACTTCAAATGATTACAATGGCTAAAACTGAAAATGAAAATGCAACAGAGGCATCTTATCGCATGAGCTATCGCATTGCACTTAATGGTGAAGCTCATACGATTGGAGAGACACTCATTAAGCCATGTGCGAAAGACATGGTGTCACTTGTTCTTAACGAACAGGCTGCTGAAAAAATAGATGCAATACAAATATCAAATAATACTGTTTCACGACGGATTAAAGATCTTTCTACTAGCATAGAGAAAGAGTTAATTCGTCGTCTTGGACTTTGCAGTGAATATGCATTGCAAATGGATGAATCTACAGATGTCGCAGGACTAGCTGTACTACTAGTATTTGTTCGTTACCCATATGATAAAAGTTTTGAAGAAGATTTACTCATGTGTGGATATTTACATGGACAAATTACAGGAGAAGATATATTTAACCGTAATATTGATTACATTACAAATCAAGAGATAGGTTGGGAGAAGTGTATTGATATTTGTACAGATGGTGCTCGAGCAATGGTAGGAAAGATGAAAGGTGTTGTATCACGCATCCAGAAAGTAGCTACAAGAGCCACCAGCAGTCATTGTATTTTGCATAGGCAAGCACTGGTGACTAAAAAAATTTCCACAAATTTAAAAAATGTTATGGATGAAGCTGTGCAAGTGATTAACTATGTAAAATCAAGACCACTTCAATCCAGATTATTTAAAATTTTGTGCGATGAAATGGGTAGTGGACACAAAGCACTTTTATTACATACTGAAGTGAGATGGCTATCCAGAGGGAAGGCACTATTAAGACTTTATGAACTTCGAAGTGAGGTATTGGTCTTCTTGAAGGCACAAAATAATTCAGTACAAGTACAAAATTTTGTTGAAGTTTTAACAAATCCTTCATGGTTGATAAAACTTGCATATCTGGCAGATATTTTTACCAAGTGTAATGAAGTTAACTTATCATTACAAGGAAAAAGTATTACAGTTTTTAATACAAGAGATAAAATTGCATCTTTTGATAAAAAAATACAATTTTGGATTTCATTGGTTGAATCTAATAATTTTGATTGTTTTCCTGCCTTACATGAATGTTTGAATGAATTAAATTTTAAAGTAGATTACAAAGTTTCCAAGGCATTTTTAGAGCACCTAAATAACTTGAAATCAACTCTTTTGCAATATTTTCCGAAAACTACTAAGGACGATTCCTGGGTTCGGAATCCATTTTCCGTGACAGCTAAACCAGTAGGCTTAAACGCAAGTGACTATGAAAATCTAATTGATTTAATTAGTGACTCTGATTTGAAACAAAAATACAAAGATCAGCCTTTGAATGATTTCTGGGCGAGTTTATCAGAAGAGTACCCCAATTTATCAAAACAAGCTATTATTGTTTTACTTCCATTTTCTACAACCTATTCATGCGAAGCGGGATTTTCTTATTATGCTGTAACAAAGTCAAAGTGCAGGAACAGGCTCGACGCCACACCAGATATTAGAATACAACTTACCAATATTGTGCCTGATATCAAGAAGATATGCAATTCAAGAATTCAAAATCATAAAAGTCATTAAATGCTTTATTTATTCATATTTTTATGTTTATATTATATTATTATAGTTTTATATTTAAAAATAATTACTAAATAAATAATTTGTTTTAATAAAATGTTTTTTTAAATTTTTACAAGTAGAATTACCCAACCTAAAAAATAAGCTAAGTGTTCCGTTAAACTTCCCAGGTTTGCGAAGTGTTCCATTGCAGAAAAAGTTCGGGAAACCCTGCTCTACTCAATCCCGTGTGAAAAAACATTACAAGACTGCCTAGATTCAGGGGGAGGAGCTGTGTGGTAGCCTAGCATAAAATTCATTATCATAATGCCACTGCACTAGATAGTTATTTTTTTTAAATATATGATTTATATTGTATTGTTAGTGATATCAAGCTGCATATATATATATATATATATATATATATATATATATATATATATATATATATATATATTAATATATGTATAGATAGATTTGAATTGAAATCGCTTAAGCTGTTTTTGAGAAAGATCTACTTTTTGTGAAAATCGACAAGAATAAACTACCCTTAATTTTTGCTATATCTTCATACCAACATTATATACCATATAAGATGCACCGGGGTATAAGACGCATCCTGGTTTTTTCAGGAAAAATGTATCTTGGTTTGCTAAGGCATTTAGGAAAGGACACATCATGTATCATTTCCAGCAGTGATTGGGTGTACGCTCAACTAGTCCTTTTTCTTCTGCAACTCTTTGTCTCGTACACAACGATACAGCATTACCAAACTTCCTCTGTTCTACTATCCTTCACTTCCTCCTTTAGTTGTTGCCATTTAAGACCAACCTTACAAAGACTCTCTTATCCCATCAGCTTCAATTTTTCCTTGTTTTCTCCACAGATTGTTTTTTTCTGTGGGAGGTGGACCGAAATAACATGCTACTGCTTGGTTTCTGTGTGTTTTTGCATATTGAATTGCCTGAAGCTTATAGCTAATAGCATAGCCATTGCGATCTCAATGCATGTAACGTTATTAATCCTAGATATGTATAAAATATTTATGGCATCTACACGAATTCTACTGTTCTTTGGCATTATCATGCTATTCAGCAGGCTCATTAGGAACTAAAACATTCAAAATGTGCGAAAATTGTAATCAATGTGTGCAGACATGTATTAAAGCCTAATAATGAAAATGTGTCCTCAGAATTCACGTTGCATGAGGTATTACTGTCTATATTAACAAATTTTTCACTATTAATTCTTAATAATGTATATTTTATTGTTTTTGCAATGAATGACTGCCAATTATTCCATTTTGGGGAAGAGTGTGCTTGTTAGTGTCAATATTGAGAACAGTAATAATGTTACCTTCGGTGTATAAGACACAGGTGTAATTTTTCTGGGAAAAAGTGCTGCTTATATGCTGAGAAATATGGTATATCTCAGATGATATTATACATAAATACGAGATTTCATTATATTGTGTACAACCGTTCATGCCCCAGTGCAGGAAAATTACGATGGACAGATGAATTTGCAAATACAACTTTTTCGGACTCGGGAACCTAAAAAGTGGATTACCATCGAAATCGCAAATTAAAAGTTATTTTATTGTCTCAGTATTTATTGTATGTATATTGCGCATGACACATTAAAAATACCACAATCAACATCCCAAAATAACAAAAATGCTAAAACACCATGAAGAAGGTTAATGGCGATAATATTGCAAGTTTGGTTTAGATAGGAAGTAAATTTCTTTAGATACTGATGAAAACAATGCTTGGGGTCATATTGGCCTCACATGACTAACTAAGGGTTAAGAAAATTACGGTGATGTTTTTGCTCACTATAATGAAGTTCTTGTTATAGGCCATTCTCATTCTATTGAGGTTGGTTGGACACTTGGACCTCCACCAAAAAATGTACACAACGAGACAGTACTAAATCGTTTGGCAAAATAATGAAGTCTCTACCTGCTTTTGTTTAGGAGTAGTAGTCATGACAGATGGACAAACCGATTGCATAAGCAAAATATTTTTAAAAACTGCTAAAAAATGGAAATTCATAGCATGGGGGTATACAAGTTAAGGCTATGCATACATAAAAGCATGAATTTTATTTTTTATCCATTCAAGGAGGCAAATAAATATGCAGTGGCATACAGTAAAAAACATTAATACAGCGGTTCCCAAACTTGGTGCATCCATGATCCACACTTACGGCAGCCAATCTTATTGCAAACCCCTGTTATGGCAGCTGACATTATCATGACTACCTTAACTCCATCAATCTAATAAATGTAAAAGGTATATTCAGAGAAAATCGGGTTGTTTGTTAATGATAACATCAAAGTAAAATCATCCAACTACATCCAATAAAAAAGAAATATTGAAACCATTACATGAACTCTGTTGTCTTCATGACCCCATTGGAAACATTTCACAACTTTGGGAACCACTGCATTAATATGAAGGTAACAGAAAAGGTTTGAGACAGTTAAATTAAAAATGATATCTTTATTTCAACTATTACATTTTTTCGAAGTATCCACCCTCACATTTTTTTAAACAACTCTGTCTTGAAAGGCCTGTCTAAGGCATTCAGGAGACTGGTTCACATTTAAGCCACTTTAAAAATTGTATGCAGTACAGTGTGACTGGTTTAAACTTACACTCCCTACAGCTCTGCTCGCAAAACTTTTATAGTTACCTATATATTCTAATAATGTACCAAATTAAGATTTTAATGTGTTAAATAATGTATAATATGAGACATTAAAGTTGATTTATTTTTACAGGGAATTTGATCCAACGATTGGGTATATGACACAGTGGAATCAAAGCTACGAGGAAAGCATTAACATTGTAGAAAATGATGAAAATCATCCTAAAAGGTATTAAATTTACCAAAAATTGAAAAATTTAGTTAATGATATTTATTTTAATAGAAATTTCTTCTGACTTTTCAGTTCCAACACTTTAGATGAGATTACAAAACTACATGTATCAAAACTGAATAATAGGAGAAGAAGATCCTCAAAGTTCCGGTTATCCCTCAATTCTGCCGGTATTGAAGCTGTTGGGAATGTTTGTTTGGCTTCAGAGCAGTCCACAGCTCATAGCATTAATGAAAAAATATTGAAACAGTCTAGAGCTATCAATCATGTTAAAGCAGATGATGCTGCTAAGAGTGATATGTCAATGTTTTGTGAAGATCTTGATGTTTCAATATCAAGAGGAGGTAATTATGATTGCTCCAGTAGGACTACAGATTTTTTTGATTCTACAATAGCAGATAGAATATCTGAGGACTCGGATGAGGCTCATAATTTGAATTGGAAAAGGGATATGCTGGCTTCAGAACCTATGCTTATGAGTTCATCAGATGTTAAAAGAAAAACCAGTTCATACTTGGTTGAATCTAATAATAAAAAAGAAAGTTATTTATGTGTTGATAATACTACCAGAAACCTGCAGTCTTGCTTGTCCATCCAAAACCAAACGGTACTTAACATGTTGGATATGGATATGACCCTAGGGGTGGATGGTATTCAAGACATTGAGAAATATCGTGCTGAAAGTCTGAAAATACCCAATTTAAACACCAGTATGGACATGACCGTTCCTATGGGTAAGATAGAATTTCATGAATCTCATAAAGAGCAGAGCAAATCCTTAAATCAAGAGAAAGTAGTCAATGAATGTGACATAGTTGGGAAAGACCAGATTCATGAACAACAAAAAATCAAGGTTCCTGAAAAAAAAATAGGAAACCCAGTCCATGGTACATCTTTATTTCTTCATAGGACCATAGATAATGACGTTGACATGGATATTACGATAGCAGGAGGGACAATTCAAATTGAGGGTGTTTCTGAAGCAATTGATGCTTGTCAGGTAGATCATTTAAAAGAGTTAGCATCTGAAAGCTTAGAATTTACAATTCCATTTGGAAATCTGAAATTAGAGGATGCTGAAAGTTCAGATGCAAAGAGTGACATTCAAAAAAATTTGAATAATTTAGATACCAGGAATACTTCTGTAAATATTAAGTCGA
Organism: Tanypteryx hageni; assembly: GCA_028673005.1. NCBI lineage: Eukaryota > Metazoa > Arthropoda > Insecta > Odonata > Petaluridae > Tanypteryx > Tanypteryx hageni. Next base: position 87,050,346 of record CM054114.1, on the reverse strand, counting down.
ATAAAGAGAAAAATGCTGCATTATTAATTGCAAAAACTGATCAACATGGTACTTCGCAAACCTCGGGTTCTCTTTCTGAAAGGAATGCAACCAAACATAAATCATTCTACGATGACAGAGGAGATAAAACCTTTCTGAATGCAGAGGGAATGGAATTAACAGTACCTATGGGAATATTAAATGTCCCTGTCATGGATAAATCTTGTCAGGATATCATGCCTTCTGAATCCTTGGGCAGAGTTGCAAGGCAGCAAGATATTATTTTTACCACAGATACTGATTCAAAGAAAAATGTTGCCCATAAATTGATTACTAATGAACAACTATTGAAGGGGAAGGGAACTAAAAGACACGCTGATTCTGAAGTGGAATATATTGCTGTCAACAGTGCTGTAAACTGCAGCATTTATGGAAAAAATGGATGTAACAGTGACAATGTCTCTGAAGAAGATGATATAACCCCTGACATGGAATTTACAGTTCCACTTGGGAAATTAAAAATGGCCAAGTTAGAAGATCCTCTTCAAACAATTGTTCCTGGATCTTTTGATATAATGAGGCAAAAAGGCACTGCATTTACCACAGGAATTAATTCGATGGCAAATCTCCCTCCTGAGTTGGAATGTGGTAAACAGCATTCAATGAGCAAAAAAAATGATACACTTGAAAATTCTGACATGAAATACACTGTTGTTGGTGGAGCAATCCAAGTTGCCAACAGCTATTATGATAATGGTGATGGTATTGGTTTAACCAGTCAGATTCTCAATCAAGAAGATGAAACAGTCCCAGCTATCGTAGGTATGGAATTTACTGTTCCAGTTGGAAAATTATGTCATCAAAATTTGCAAAATTCTATTGAAAAGGGAGCTTCTGTAAACTTGGACAAAAGTTGGCAAGATTCTTCTGTTACCTTGAAAGCTGATCTAAAGGAAAATGTAGTCGTTTCTACATCAAACAGTGATGAACAACATTTAATGAGCAAAGATAATATAACTAGTGTCAATTCCAATATAGAATACATTGTTGGAAGTAGGGCTGTGCTAGACAATCACAGTTGTCATGCCAGTGAAGATGTTGATCAGGCCAATCAAATTGCAGAGGAGGAAGAGGAAATTTTTTCTGGATCTGAGGGGATGGAGTTTACTGTTCCACTTGGAAAACTTATTCATCCACAATTAGAAAAAAATGTTAAGGAAGTAATTGATGAATCCATGAATAGCAAGATAGCAAATCAAAAGGACATTGCTTTTATCAAAGGGATTGATTCAAAGGGAAATATTCCTCCTGTGATGGAAGACAATGAAAAGCATTTCATTTCTAATCATAATAAAAGTCTCGATTCTGTCTCTGATTCAAAATTTCAATCTCTAACTGATCCAGTTTTGCCAGATGGGTTGAAGTCTGAAAATTTGAATAATAGTTTACAAAAAATAACTTCTGAATCCTCAAACAAAACATCAATCCAGCAAAATGTTTCTATTAGCCTACCTACTGATTTGGAGAAAAGTGTTCCTATTTCAACATTGGTTCCTAATGAAAACCATTCATTAAACAATGATCCATGCACAGAACATGTAGATACTGGTGAATCTACTCAAGTTAATCACAGCCAGTGTGATGTTAGTGAAAGTGTTTGTCAATCCAGCCGCATTTTTCAACAAGACGAAGAAACCCTTCCAAATGCTGGTGGCATGGAATTAACAGTTCCTCTTGGAAAATTAATTTACCAAAAGTTGGAAAATCCTGTTCATAAAGCAATAACTGAAATCTCAGACTCAGTTTCAACTAAAAAAGATGGAACATTTATTATAGTTGCTGATTCGGCTAGAAAATCTTTTACAGAACATGTAGATGCTAGTGAGTCTACTCAAGTTAATCACAGTCAGTGTGATGTTACTGAAAGTGTTTGTCAATCCAGCCACATTTTTCAACAAGAAGAAGAAACGCTTCCAAATTCTGGTGGCATGGAACTAACAGTTCCTCTTGGAAAATTAATTTATCAAAAGTTGGAAAATCCTGTTCATAAAGCAATAACTGAAATCTCAGACTCAGTTTCAACTAAAAAAGATGGAACATTTATTATAGTTGCTGATTCAGCTAGAAAATCTTTTTCAACATCTATTCATAATGAACAGCATTTGATGAGAAAAGATAATGAAACACTTTTGGATGAGATGGAATACACTGTTGCTGTTGGTACAGTCCAGGTCAATTGTATTAATTATGATAATAATGAAAATAGTGGTGGACATAACTTTGAACATTATAAAACCATCCCTGATGCTGAAGGCATGGAATTCACAGTACCACATGGAAAATTGGAGATACAGGAATTAGATGACTCTCATCGAAATATACCCCTTGAATTATTGCATGCAAATAAAAAGGATATTACTGTTACCAGAGGAGATGATTCGGTTGAGCATGCTCCTGCATTTCATCAAAACAATCACCATTTAATAATCAATAAAAATATTGCTGAACCTGATACTGAATGCGCTGTTGTTTGTGGAGCTATTCAAGTTAATCACAGTAATTGTGAAGGTGTTGAAGATGCTAAACAAGCCAGTCAATATGAGCAGCAAGAAGATGAAGTATTACAAGATAATAAAGGCATGGAATTTGCATATCCACCTGAGAAATTAATGCAACAGGAATTAAAAAGCTCTGTTCATAAATTACTTCCTGGATCCTTGAATAGTAAGGTAGGGAGGAAAATAGGCATTACATTTGACCCAGAAGCTAACTCAAAGGAAGATATTCCTATGCTGGTGATACATAATAATGAATCTTTTGGTAATCCAGAATTAGGAACCACTGTTGAAGGTGGTGCAGCTCAGGTCAATCATAGGTCTGATGTTGTAAATAACAAAAGAAAATGTCCAGAAGGTGATGAAACTGTTCCAGATAATGTTGCGATGGAATTTACAGTGGCACTTGGACTTTTAAAGCTTCAAAATTTACCAGGTCCTCAGGAAGAAATTTCTGAATCCTCTGGCATGGTAGTTAGTATGCCAAGAGAAAATGCTTTTACTGGAGAGACTGATTTGGCAGAAAAAGTTCATTCTACTTTGGAACAGCATTTAATGAACGAAGGTAATGAAAAACTTAACAATCACGAAAAAAATTGCAATGTCCCTGTTGAGGAAGTGATATTTAATCAAAGTTTGAGAGATGTGGAATTTGAGGAACAAAAGTTAGATGATCCTCTTTTGAAAGAAATTCCCAAGTCCTTTGAAATGTTGGAAGGTCACTTAGCAAATGACAAAGAGGATTTGATGCGAAATATTCCTTATATTGAATTGAATCATAATGAACAGCTTTGTATATCCAAAGATAGAGGAATTCCTATTCACCCTGATATAGATTGTGACCTCCATCTCCAAGATAAACCTCTCTCTAATGATAATAATGAAAGCCTCAACCAAGTTAAGACTGGTTCCCAAAAAGAAAATGAAACGTTTCGAGTTGCTGAAGTTATCGAGAGTTCAAAATTTCATACCTCAAATGAACCAGTTTTGCTAAATAGATCAAAGTCAGAAAAATTGGAAAACTCTGTTCAGGAAGTACCTCCAGAAGGTTTAAATAAAGCATTGAGCCATAAGGATGGTTTTATTACAAAAAATGTCGACTTCCAAGAAAACAATCCTGTTCCTAATTCCCACGTCATAATACCCAATGGAGAAGAATTGTTGGATGAAGATAAAAAACTTGTGGAACCAGATACAATGGATGTGAAACTAATTGAAATTAACCACAATTATTGCAATGCCAATAAAAGTATCATTCAAGCCAATAAGGATTTCCAGCATAAAGATGAAGTTTGTCTAGTAACTGAAGGCAGTGTATCTACAGTCATGAAAGATTCATCAATTAAGGATTTTTTGGTGGATACAACAGTTAGATCAGAAAATAAATACATCTTCAAGGAGGATCAAAATTCCAGTACTTTGAGTATTGCTATCAATAAAATGAATAAAAATAAGAGAGAGAATCCATATGATTGTACTATGCCTAACTGTAAAAGAGCTGCAAGTGAGGAACAACTGGCAGCTGCTGCAGATCATAGAAATGAGGATGAGAATACACCAAACCTTGCTATCCATTCCAGTGGAGTTGGGATGCATGAAAATGGTAAGTTTAAAAGCTTTTACCCTTAAAAGTCCAATTGTTTGCATCTTTTAATTTTAAGCTTGAAAGTTAGGGTCTTAAATTTAAGAATTTATTTATCTTTTTACAGTCAATGAGAACTCTGTTTTAGAACTCATAAAGCTGTGAGCCATATGTATATTTCAAGTCTTCCTTGATAAGCATTTCCTAGCTTTGATTTATAATTAGGGTACTTGATGTAACATTTGGGGTTCTTCAAGCTGCCATGCACATATTGATGGATAGGTTTTCCATTAGATTTGAGCAATAGGCTTTCAAGCAGATTAACATGGGAAAAACGGACAGCTTGTGATTTGTCAGTATTCAAATTGAAAGTTATTGTTACATCAGTTACATAATAGATCAATTACTAGATTTCTGTTGTAGATTAAATCCTGCTGAGATGCCGATGATAAAAGGATATTGGTGTCATCAGCGCACAATACTGTTTTCACCCCTGATATTTTGTTAAGGATACTAGGCAAGTCATTGGTAGACAAATGAGGAAAGAATTACTTTGCATGATACAGATGGCCACTTTTTTAATTTTAATTTGTTATATTAATTATACTGCCTCAGGCAAATTATCATCAATGGGAATCTCTCTCTTCTCAGGCCTGTACTATTTCTATTGTATATGTACTGTACTGATGTAACAATAACTTTCAATTTGAATACTGACAAATCACAAGCTGTCCGTTTTTCCCATGTTAATCTGCTTGAAAGCCTATTGCTCAAATCTAATGGAAAACCTATCCATTATGTAGACTACTTAATTTCTAGGCTTGCACCTAGATTCCCATATGACTTGGGACATGCATGTAAATAAATTTGCAAATAAACTTAGCTCAACGTGTTTCCTATTGAGGATACTGAGACACACTTTTAGTAGGGATGTCTTAATAGATCTTTATTATGGTGAATTTTATTTCCATATTCTATTTAGTATTATTTTCTGGGGCTTGTCTTCAAAGTCTCTGAGAATTTTCAGGATCCAAAAGAAGGCTGTGTGCATCATTGCATTCAAACTAATCAGATCTCCATCTCTCCCAATATTTAAAAACTTGCATATTCTACCTTTACCTTGTATATATATCTTATCTTTAGAACTGCACATTAAAGCCCACATTGAAGAATACCAAATAAATGCTTTTTTTACAGCCACAACACACGTCAAGTCAATGACCTCCACTTAAGCTACACAAGGACCAGCTAGTTTAGAACCTAAAGTAATGGACCTTCACCTATACAATAAACTTTCAAAGCATTGCAAAGATATAAACAAACTCTTGCAGTTCAAAGTCAAAGAGTTTCTACATAAAAATTACTATTACTCCATAGAAGATTATTTAAATGATAAGTCAAAAATAAATTAAAGAAATTCAAAACTTTGAATACATCAAACTTGAAACATACTTCTAGACTGCCCATAAAATTGTTTTATATTAACTATCACTTTCATTTATAATTTTTTATTCTTTTGTACATTTATATTTTGTATAATGTATACATTATTTATAATATTTTTATTGTTTTGTATAATTGTCTTTTCCTTTGTATTATTTGAATATTGTGCTTGTGTTATCTGTAATTTGTATTATTTGGTGGATCACTTAATTAGATTTGTGCCATTAACTTCTCTTTCTTTTGTAATGTGACTTGTCCTATACAGCTGTAGTGTTGTCATTGGACGAAAATAAATTATTTGATGAATGCCTTCTTTTTTGGGTCAATAATCCTCACCAAAACATGACTGTATGGAACTCTTGGATCGAGTGTCACAACTTGAAAATAAGGTTTCTGTTTTGTTAAGTTGACAGATATCTTTAGAATGAGGGGCTTTCACTGATATTAGATTTCTTCAAACTATGATCTCTTTTCTGGGTATTGTGCCTTGGATCATTTACTTCATTTCAAGCATTTGCGGCAATAGCAAATAAAATTATATTTGACTGTTTGTGTTTAGTAAAATGTAGATATTGAACAAATTTGTTTATAGATTGGTTGAGATGGTGATTATGACAGCATTCTTTCCATATTCATGTAATTTTTCAGTATTTACTGAGTGATTATTTATTTCAACTTTCTCCCTTATAGAAAAGGAACATGACATGGATGATTTGGAAGACAGTGAAACAAGATGTGATACTTCAAATGGCATTCAAATGGATGCTGCAGTGTCATACCGTATACTTGAAAGATGTAGTTCAAGTTTTAATGAAGAAGATTCTGTTGCAAGCAATAGCAAGTCTTTGTCAGAAAAAAGTTCAAGTTCCTTTTCACCAGGAGATGCAGTTAACCCTTTCATTGCTGAGGATTGGATCAATGAGGAAGCATGCAAGTAAGTTTCTTACATGAATTAAATGATATAAAAAGTTGCATTGATATTACCTTCCTGAATATCACTTTCCTGAATGATCATTTTTCCGAATATCATTTTCCAAAATATCACTTTCCCGAATACCCTTTTCCAGATTATCATTTTCCCAACAATAAAAAAATGTTTTTCCCCTCACCATGAATATCCCAGCAAGGTTAATTGCCGTAGCCTCCCCACCATGCAGAGTTGCTGAGGAATGCAGTACAGAGCCTATGGAAACCTCATCATTCATGAGATTTCCTCTTTCACTTTAATGATTCAGTATTTAGTTTTGTGACCAATCCTCATGTTTTGCACTATGGTAGTACCTTTGCAATCGTTAGCCTTGAAAAAACAGGTGCTGTGGCATAGGAAAGTTTGGATGCAATTTTAAGGAGTGTGATGAGGTCAGAGAGTCAAAAGAAATGTATTGTAGGATTTTGTAGGAACTAATTAACAAATCAGAAGATGATGGCGTTGTGCTTAGGGTTGGATACATTATCCCAAACCTTGAAATGGCGGCAATTGCTGTGTTATATGGTGAAGATGAAGAGATTTATCTGCTCATGAGAAAGATTGGGGCCCTAGCTTTTCTGCCATCAGAGAAAATTAAACCTGCATATGAAGAAATGGTTGTGTAGAAAGACTGCTAATAAGAAAGTTATGCAAGTGTGGGAATGGTTTGGGGAGTACTACGTTAAGGTAGGCTTCGACAAAAAATACTGAGGGAAGGGGCATTTATTCCGATTCCATGTACAAACTGCCCCTTTGGTCAGTTTATAAAAATGTGGAAAATGCATTACCCCGAACACACAGTATACTGTATAATAGTCGACATACTTATGTTTACACAGTAAGTCCATTTCCTCAATTTGTGCCACTAGCTGTGTTGCCTTGGTTTTCATATAAAAAGGAAATTTAATGTTATTATTGTTTGTGCATTCAATTGTGTTGCAATATTTAATATACGAGTTGACACCAAGCGCTTAAAAAAATCACCATACCCCAAGATCTAAACTCCCAAATAAACCAATGCGATCTCCAGGGCAACAGCACTTCAGCCACGTGAATCCCATATATATTAGATAATAAATTCCATGAGTTCTTGCAGAATATTTATAATTTTCCATGAAATTAAGGCAACTATCCGTAATTTCCAAATTCTCTGGCAATCGGCTCGTGTCCAAGTTTTCGTATTTCAAGTTTCGTGACTCAGATTGCCCTGCATGAGCAATAAGAATAATCACCATTAAGACAATACCCTATACACTAAAATTATGGAAAAATTAGGATATTTTGTGTTAAGATTATGGCATCATCATCTCTGCCTTTAGCATGTATTTTGATAAAAAATCGTGAAATAGGTATGATGCCATTATATGTAACAATTAAAAAGAGTTAAAATTTCTTGAAAAATTATGAAACAACAAAAAATACTTTGCACGTTTTACTAAATTTTGTGTCTTAGTTTAATGACTTCATCATAAGTTTAAATCATAGTTTAAAATCAATGGCATAATAATATAGTCCTAGAAATAAATGGAATATTTTGTGTGTTAGGATTAAGACGTCACCATATGTTTATCTCGTTGGTTGACATTAACGATATTATGTAATTTAGCCCATTAATTCCCATTAAAAGCATTAAATCAATGCTCTTGAAATATGGATAATCAATTCCCATTGAAAGGCATTGAAGTTGTTGTATGGTAGCTAATATTTTTCATTGTTGAAAACAAAAACTTTTCATAATTTTATGATTAAAATAAAATTTTTATGCATATTCAGCATGGATTTGAATTTAAATTTTTTCCAGAGGTTGTACCTATCTTCATGCCAAATTTCAGCTTTGTAGCACTTCTAGAAGTACCTTAGGTTTTACATGATACCGTATCTGCCTGAATATAAGCCAATGTTTTTTTGTCAAAATCTATCATGAAAAAATCACCCCTCGGCTTAAATGTGAGTTCAAGAAAAAATTTGGGGTTAGGGTTAGGTCTCGTAGTCACTCATAAATGGCAGCACGTCTCTCATTGCCAAAGACTTGTACCCCTCATTGCTGTCACGTTCAAATGATAGTACTATATTTTTCATAAAGTAAATATTTGACCTATGATAAATACTAAAGAATTAATAATAAAGCTAGAATATTGAATTTAGCAGTACCCATGTTTTGTTACCGTTGAGAAAACAAATTTAGAGAGCATTATCAGGTTTAAATACTAAAAGCAATGTCAACATCTCTTTCTGACATTATTTTGCATTTATTTTTTAAATAAAAGAATTTAATAAAAGTTACTGTTTAAACACTAATATGTATGGATCAACTGTCCATTGCTGAAGGGTAGTCAAGTGGAAAAGAAAATAACCCATTTGTTCACTCGTCTCTGCTCAAGCTGAGTCTGGTAATAAATGTCTCCATGGCAACAATCTAATAAAATGCAATTTAAAATGCAAAAACGCTATGTTTTAGTAGAAATTAAAGAAAATACGATCAATTATCAAAATTCTGTGAGCAAATATTTTCTGTATGTCTCTCTTTACTATAATGTTTTTAAAATTCCTCTATCATTTTCCCCCACTGACGAGTTTCTTTTTAAATTTGTAACCCAATTAAAACCATAATAATTAACAAGGAGCTTAGAATTATATCTTATTTCATCACAGTTTTAAATTTCAAAAGATTTTGTTCAGTAGTTATTTGTTTATGAATTATTATATATGACTACTTTTGCAAAAGTTAGCTGCGTAGCTGGTTTTTATGGGCAGTTTTTGTGTTTAACTCCCCGTAAAATTTTAAATTTTCTATCTAAAAATATTAAAAAATCAAAACTTATTAAGCATAAAATAAGCTTTCCTATGGTATTTTTGTATATTCTTTCCAATAAACATAGCACAAATGATCGCGCATCCAAGTTGAGATGCATGTCTTTTTGACGTGGACAGTAGTGATCTTGACAGCTTGGGTAAATGTTTTCCTAATGTAATAGGTCTTGAAAGCAACTATTATACCTTAATCCATTGGTTGTAAGGAGGAAAACAATTTTGAACAAAAAATTAAGGAATTGTAAAATTAGATGCTGTACAGGATGCCATGTCATCATATAGGCTTTGAGGAGTTAAAACACTCATTAAATCCAATTTAAAGACATTTCTAAGTAGAACACATCTGCTCAGAAATGTAAACAGTGCCTATTACATTATCTTCAATGGGAAAAATATTTTTGTTGCTCATTTTTGCTTTTCGCCATGATTTCCAGGGACACAACTCTCATGTAAACCAGGGGATAACTGTTTTGGAAAAAGACATACAGGAAAACCTCATTGATTCGATATCGGATAATTCGACATATTTGATAATCTGAAGTCTTTACTATTCCCCTTACTATACACCTGCATTCAAAAATGGGAAAATTAATCTGCTACGATAGTTCAGTGATAGAATATCTGCCCGGCAAGTGGAGAACCCAGGTTCAATTACCAGTCATAGCAGAATTTTTTTTATTTCAAAATTATTTCCAAATTCCCCTGCTGACAGAATAGGGTATTGTGAGGTTTTTAGTATGTTTGTTTCAAAATGCGGTTAATTTTAAATTTTAATACAACACTCAACCACATGGAGTGCTTAACCTAAGCTTATTTCAAAACAAAGTTCAAAAGTGATATGTCTTGTACTATTATAGTAAAATCTCATTAGTTATCAATAACTCTGTGAATAATATGCAATTTTTCCTCAAAAAATTGGCCAAAATACTGCATATGTAAATAAGTTTATTGATGCACCAACTTATGATAGGGAAGAAATTTCAGTAGACAGAGACATAATCATGTCATGTTTTGCTGTTTTATGGTGTAGTTCGTTCAAGGTATATCCTGTAGCTTCAAATATTCGATCACAAGAAATGTGGCTATTTGTGATACACTGGACACTTTCCTAACTTGTTAAACTTATGCAAGTATTTATATAACTAACTACCTGGTATCATTACTGTCACAAATTTGATTGTTACTTGGCCTTTTGGCAAAGACAAACAAACTTCTTCACTTCTGTGATTATCATGTCCGAGTTCAGACGTGAAATGCTTGGAACATTTGAGCATGTGAGCAATTTTTTTGCATCCTAGCTGACCTAAGAGTCACGTTGCAACAGAACAGCTAAATAAACTTCAATAAAATCCATCACTTTGCATTAAACTGAGTGAACACTGTGATTTGTGGTCGCTTGTTGAACGCTAACTTATAGTCCGGCTTGGTGTGACTCTGTGGTTAACTCAAATGCGAAACAATCGCACTGAAAACAAAGCAATGCCCATGCCGAGGAGAATTGCATTGTACAGCTACTCAGCTACATCCGAAACTTGGATTAAAAATGCAGCAGTATTTTGATCTACTCTGGATGACCCAGAGATGCAGCACTTGTTTACTTGGACGAAAAATGTGTGCGGTCATCTAGCACTGTTTACATGAGATCCATTGCTTGTGTTTTTTCCATCTGAACTCTAATGTTAAAATGAACTCATGTGGTCATAGCCTAAGGGTTGTGGTAGCAACCACCAAATTGCATTAAATCAAGATAGATTTTTAATGAAATGGTCATTAATTTATTACACTAAATCTGGGAATCGAGGAACATTAATTCCAAAAAAATAATACATTGCTTAAATGGGATGTTTGATGGGACTGCAAAAAATAAACACTAAATGCTGGTAAACATTAAATGTGGGACTCATAAATCTGGGTTTCACTGTATCTCCAGTAGCCATAACAAGGTTATGAGACATTCTTTACAAAAAGTAAACAAAGAATGCTTTATCAGGTCGTGTCTCTCCGTCTGTTTGTCCGTATGCATGTTTCATGGAAAACTAATGAGCGAATGTTCATGAAATTTGGTATTTAGGACATAAGGGCAAAGAAAATAAGAAAATTACGTAAATGGTTTATGTAGCCTAATCGAGAGTTCCACTGTACTGGTGCAAAAATGAAATTTTCTTTATATCTCGTAAAATATTACTTATAACTAAAAAGTTATCAAACAAATTTGTAGAACTAGTAAAATGGCATATATTTTGTTCTGTACATTTTTATCAAAGGAGTAGCCAGTTTAAAGAAAATCAAACGAGAAAATCGTAATTCATTTTGAACTTAGAAAATTTTCTCGTGTTTTATAATTGTTGTCAACGAAAATAACCTTTGTTGCAAACGAAGTAAACAATATCTGCTGTAAATAACTAATTAATTTAATTTTCTTTTGTGCACAAGCAACATTTGGTAATTTAAGTGAAGTGGATTATCTACAACAAAGAAATGAATGTAAATACATCTGTTTTCTTTATGTATACACAGCGTTTGTAAGTGAAAAGAAATGGGTAATTTATGACGAAGGAATGAAGATTAAGTTTATATTACTACTATTCGAGTAAGGTATGTTTTAAATAATTGTTGATTGTTGTATTAATTACAACCAATTATGAACTAAATCGGTAAATCAAAAATTTGTTATTTCCTTGGCATCACTCCTTATACCATTTTTCAGTTCTTAGACATTATACTAAGCCATTAATATTTTTTTGAATAATTGCATAAATCGTAAAGAATAGCAGGGTTTACACGGAGACGATCTTGCAAGGGCTCGTTCCAGTTGCGAGCAATGGAGTGTGCGTGTATTTGCAAAGGAAAGGACGAGACAGAAGATTTTGAAAGTGTTGATAAGAATGCAGATGATTTATGAGAAGACAATCGTACATGATAGAATGCAAGTGTAAATGGAACTTTTTCGTTTCATTTGTCTTCTATAAACAAGAGTGTGACTCATTCCTTCCAACACTGTTTACATGCACAGTTTTAGTCAGATGATGGAACGATATGGTCTTTTGCAAGTTCCGACCAAGAAGATAAGTTCAGGGCAGTCCCTAAGCGGCAAGCAGGTACCGTCTTGGGGCGGCAAATGACTTGGTCTCATAGGCTGATTTAACATAAGGCGTTTTATATGCTCAAATTGCATTTGTCCTATAAATCATTGTCGATGAAAGCAGACAATATATTCATATCTATCAGATACGGGAAAATGTGGAGAGTTAAGTTTAGATGTGAATGTAAAAACCAGTATAAGCACAAACCTCTAGTTTCAACTTCCCCAGCAACCGATGATAAAAGGTGGAACTAGGGTTTTTTTAATCCCACCGTGCTAAGATTTGGCTTCGACACACCTTCCAGGAGCTCTTTTCCTGAATCACAATTGGGTGATAAATTTTAACAAGGATCACACATACTTAATCTAATTAACCTACTAATTCCCAGTGGCAACATTAGTTGCCAAGCACTTGAGAAATTTTTGTTCACTTTCCACTGGTTTACCCATGTACTTATGTACTTTTTGTGCCTGGCCTTGTACTTATAAATGTGAAATATGCTCCGGCATATGCCAATAATGGCTTGTTTCTTTTTAACTTATGTTTATCTTCAAAATAACCAACTATTAAACTGCTCCAAGCAACACAAATAATTAAAGAAGTGCAGCTAAAACCGATCAGTCCTCGGTCAAATTGCAGGGGAAACCTTACAAAATTTGAAAATGACAAAAGCTCACTCCATCATCTGTGAAATCATGCAGTTTTCCTGTTTACACAGACAGTTTTTTCATCTACATTTGGATAGTGCATTCCATCACTCGTGATGGAGTGAGTCAGTTTTGTAAAATACAATGCACACTCCATCATTTTCCGCTCCATGATGCATGACTGTCACTTGCTGTCATTTGCTAATTTTTTGATGACACTGGAGTGTCCCACTCCATCGTTTGCTAAATCATGCACGATGGGATGCGTGTTCCAAAACTCGGTCAAATTGTCTCTGTGTAAACCCTGCTAATGCCTCTGCCTTGCATGTATTTATGCATGATGTGTGCATCTTTCCTTTCTTGTATGTTGTGGGTATTGTAGATACCTGAGAAAAGTACTGTCTTTCAATTTTTGATACATGTTTATTCTGGAATTTATTTTCAGCTATAAGATGAGCTCGATAATCCTTGGTGATATAATATAGTGACAAAAGATTTTTTTTCATAGGAAAAGCTGTCCATGGCTAATCCATAAGTTGACTGATAAAGAATGGTCTTTTTTACTGTTTTACCAATCAATAAAACTGACTCTTGTTCTTGAACCTTTGGAGGAAAACCCAATGCAAAAAAATAACAGAGTTGTTGAAAATGTGCAGTTGACATCTGGCTTAGTTGGTGAGTCTTTGAGTGAATATAAGTTAGCAATATACTTAAAAGTATTGTTCTCTGATTCCATATTATAAGATGCTATTGATAAATTCAATGTAGATATTGATAATCTTTTATCATAGAAATTATTTTTTTTGCATTTTAAAAAGTTTAATTGACCTCTGATAGGCTTGTGGCCTATTTTATCAACTCAGCCATTTTTGATGTAATTTTTGTAAGTTATGACTCATTCTTTTGCTTTTTGCGTAAATTTTCAGAAAGAAATATTCTGATTTGCAAGGAAGTGGTTTAAATAACCTCAAAAATTGAATTTCATTTATCAAGCACAAACATTACTGCCAGGTGTGAAATCAGTGATCCCTATGAATCTTTGTTAGATAACACACTTCTACCTTCTCATGAAATGTTATCCAAATAATGGCCTCACCTTAACTGCTTCCCTGATTATCCTGAGTATACTCGAATGCATGAATGGAGAAAATCCTGATTATCCCGAGTATACTCGGGCTAGACCATTTTTTTGATTCCATAAGGGTACTAGCTCAGTTTTCTCGATTTGGTTTAAGGTTTGACCGCTAGATGTTAGGAACAGACTCAGATTCAACACTTCTTCGCAGGGAATTCTAAAACTCGGCGTAATACATCTTTGAAGCGTGAATAGTTGATGTATTTTTTACAACTTTGCAGCTTTGCTTTCCCCCAATTTATTTTATTGCTCCATTATACTTTCTCATTCAAACCTTCACACTACCTTCACACTCAAATCCTGCCTAGAGGCAGAGGTGGCCCGAGGAATTTTGGTGCCCTGGGCAAGATAGCACTCCAGTGCCCCCCCCCCCTTCGTTAATGTTTGATTGAGATATTTACAAAGTATGTGTTAATTTATTCATTGCTCAGTAAAAATTATTGATAGTGAAAAGGTTAAAGGAATGCCATCAAGATTCTAGTCTGTTCATCGATATAAATTGGTATCCAGTATTTATTCACTTGCAAGTAATACATAAATAAATGATTGGGATAGCACCCCCCTATACTTTGGCATCCTGGGGAGCCTCCTGATTCGCCTGTAATTCAGACTGGCCCTGTCTAGAGGTTTTCATTCTAGTGCCTGGAATATTTTTCCAGGTGCTCAGCGTGGCTCCTGAGTAATGGTACATGACCAGATGTCGTGTGAACTGTTTCCTCACCAGATGTGGCAGAACCCTTGCCCCATTAGGGACCATAGAGATTTTTGCCTCAGTTATTTGTTGAATTCTAGAGCGAATACAACACCTACTACTGCATTAGTGCTTCATTACAGTTTTCTTTTGTTTGTTTTTATTGAAATTTTTGGTTATTTTGAAGTTAACCTGTTCTACTTATAATTTTGGCATTTGTTTATAAGTTTAGAAATTGATTATTTTTCTGGACAATTTGACTAACGTTTTGAAATAAAATTCGAATTTTCAAAACTATAATTTTTCTTTATTTTTTGTCACCATCCTATAAAAATCTAAAAATCATTCAAAAATAAATTTATATTTTGAGAAATTTTGTCTTCGTAATCAGTCGAGTGCAAGACACGTGAAGAAAAAATTAATGAATTAAAAATTTCCTGTCTCTTTTGAGAAGCACTGAAAAACTAGCGGTCTCTCAGATCTCATGTCACTGGTAGTGTTACAAAAATTCCACATCACTGGTTAAGGGTTAAGAATAAGAGTGATGCTTGTACTAGATACATTCAAAGAACACTCCTAAAGTTAACGATTCAGTTAATGCAATGAATACTGATCTTGTAATAATATCTAGAGGAATGACATCATAACTTTAAGTTCTCAATATTTCTGTCAACAAGCTTTTTAAAAATATTAAAGGGTTTATATACAGAGTGACAAAGAAAGCTAAATAAACCTACTGTTGCAATGCTCGGCGAGTGGAACAAGGCAACAGAGCAACATAAATCCAGAAGTAAAAGTGCCATGGATGGAAGTAAAGATGATATTTTGTGGGTGTCTATGGACAAAGTTTGGAGTGATAGAAATAGGGAGAGTGAGGACAGTGGTAAAGAGAGTATAGAGAGTGATGAAGACTAATATAATACCAAGTATGATATTCAAGAAAATTATGGAACCCAATAAAAATTTCTGCTAGTTTTGTTGAATTTGTAGTTTTTGCAGGAATGATATGTAATTAGGTCATAAAATCTTTTTTCTGTTTTGACAGTCTACTAAAAGGGGGTTTGTCTTAGGTTCAGGGTTTTCTTGGATCAAGGTAAATATGGTATATGTGCAATATTTCAGTTTTTATAAAATATATGTACATCAGTGCATTTTGTTCTATAGAAATGTTTGCAATGTGGTATTTTTCAAAACTCTCCCAGATGGCTTTTTTGTGCATGTATTGCAGAAATAAACTTTCTTTTATACCTCCCTTTATCTTTCTTTCTGAACAAACGACAAAATTTTTGAAATTACTATTCTTATTTGCATAAATAAAATGTGGATGTCTGTTAAGCCATTCTTCAATTTCTGCACCTGTTGGTTGACCGTGTTTTTGGGTGACATTTCTCACATCTGGAATTGGTTGTTTTAATAAGTTTAAAAAAAATATTTGTGGCTGTCTTTCTGTTGATGAGCTGTATGTTCATTGAAAAGTATATAACTGTTAACCTCGAGACATCCAAAAGCCAGTATTGGAGGCATTCAACTACATTCTGCATTTTTTAATTTCTTGCATGGACTAGTATATTCTCATTTTGCTAATATTTTTAAAAGTAAAGCAACGTTTCTTTTTCAATGAGCACAAATTAAAAATGTGAAACAAAATGCTCTGAATGAAAAATCAGATAGTATTTGTGTTCCAAGAATTTTTACTGAACACATCAGGAATTTCCTGTTCCCCTAAGTGCACTAAACTTAAGTAAATATCATTTCTGTTGCGATGTATAAATGACCGAAACCTCCTCTCGGTATGAATGCCTCACTGGTAGGGTAACATGAAGAGTTTGGATAGCATCAACTTTCGAGTTGAAAGAATCTTGGCTTATCATTGGTCAGAAAAGTCTCATTTTTTCCCCTCCCACTTGTGCTCATGAAAAACGCAGAGCCTGCTCCTACCTCCGCCTTCCACTGCTTTGCAGGGATTTTCCAGGTATCTCGGTGAGCCAACACCTCATCTACATAACGTTTTTTCTCTAGTGGGGCTGGTCGATGATTAACTGGTAACATTTTACCAGCCAGTCCTGTATGATATACGTGTTTTGACTTGAAATATTTAATTTTGCCTTATCCTCTTGTTTTCTGTACCCCCACGGAATGAACAATGGGTCGCATAATAATCTTTTTCACTATTTTTTGCTAATTGGGTGTTCTCAGATTAATTTTACACTAACAACATTCATGTTCTGTCAGCGAGAATACTAATGAAATCAGCGATTGTTTAAAGCTAAACAATAACTGTATTCCCGAGAATGCTATATGCACTATAAATTTTGGTCTATATTTTGCGAGAAACTAATATGTATGATACATTTTATAGTGAATTAATAATGTGAGATATTTTATGTGATCTCATTCACAAATATTTTGCCCCGATATCAGACAGTGCATAATTGAATCGAATGCATATTAAAATAAAAATCATTATCTCATCTCACTTTTATTAGTAGCGAGACATTAATATTGACTATTATTGTTTTAATAGAATGCACTATTATGATAATGAACATATTAATCTTTATGTATTGTTACGTGTATATTCAATGGTTTGGCAGTGCCTTGCTTGATCAGATGAGCCCCATGATTAAACCCCCAGCGCCGATTTGTGCATGGTACGGAACTCAGTTTCTTATCGTATCACCGGCTTCTGTGCATGGTACGGACTCATGCCGTGCTGCTTTTAATTTGCTATACACCACCTTTTTGAACTTCGCAAATAATTGGTTCCGGAAAACTGATTCAAAATGTAAATTCGTGAAATGCAAGTCCTATTTTCTCATAAGACGTCATGTTATTACGAGAGAGTGGTTCCCAGCCAACCTAAAAAAATCACTTTTTTATCATAAATAATGCATTTTAACAGAAAATAAAAGAAAACAACCACAAATGAAAACTTGGCATTATAAAGTGAAAAAATAGTTCTAATTACCTTCAAAACGCGTCATAGCAAATGAAAACCCAGCATAACAAAGCGATTATACTTCTTTCCACACTTTTACAGTTTACATCCACAACACAATTTCACATGCAATTTTTGATCTTCTTTTGTTCATTCTAAGGAAGTTGCTTTAATTTAAATTTAACTATTGAAATAGAATGTTGAGTACATAATGCACGAATGTTTTCCTGGATTCTGCAACAAACATTTCCAAGCCACAAAAAACACCAGCATTAAAAAGTGGTTACATTTCTTTTACTAACTACGTTAGAAATGCATAACAGAAAATCAAAACCTAGCATAAGAAAGTTATTACATTTCTTTTAATAATCACATTCAAAATACGCAGCAGAAAATCTTACATTACAAGATGTTAGCAATTCTTAGATTTACATTAAAAAATCTTACTAAACAATCAAAACCTAACAAAACAACAGTTCCTTAAATTTTCAAAATATAAAGATAATAACATTAAAGCATTAAATATTTCAGTCAAAAACCAGCAACCTCATAGGTGAAGAATGAATATTTTCAATATCATACTCATATAAGTTGTGAAGAACTAAATGCGCAGGATGCTTTTCCATTAGCCAATAATTTCTAATTTGGCCGCTAGATGCCAGAAACTTCGACTGTTATTGAAAATAGTGCTGTTGTCAGTGAAGTTTAAACTGATTTTGAGTTACAAAAGAATTAAGTCGATGGTTATCACGTTTGTTTACTTTGAAAATGAGCATTATAATTATGAAATAATAATAATGTCCTTTTCTAGGGTGCTAAAGTTTAAAATGAATTTAGAAACAAAAAAGTAGAGGGAGGTCACTCTTGTTGGCATCATAAATGTATGACGTGAAATACAATAATGGTCATAAAAAAATTTTATCACGAAGTCCAAATTCACAAGCTGCAAGCACGGGTAATTCAAAAAGGTGGTGTATAGAGATGTTTTTAATATGGATCGAGGATAACATTTGCCACAAAATAATCCACGAGACAACAACAACAATTACAACTTTAATTTCGGCTATAAAAATTCATGAATCTTTTGATGCCATTTTGTATGAATTTCCTATAAAGAATGCCTTTAAAATATCTGTGTATTCCATTTATGGAGTCTACATTTCTATCTTGTTTCCCATAGTTTTAATATCTCCTCCAATGTGGATTCTGTAACACGCTGGCCTTCTAAAACATAACCCCTGTGTTAGGGGAAGTTTGACCATGTACATTTATCTTCGTATTATGTATTGTTTTGTTACAGAAGGAAACAGAGACAGTGATTATGTGGTCCATCGCGTACTTTTGGAAAGGTGTCCATCAAGCACATTGACACAGATATGTCGATCTACTGCACAAATACCAGAATTGTTTCAATTCTTGAACTCTGAGGTAGAAATTATAAACATACTCCTGGCACAAGCAACTAAACTTGACAGTGATTATCCTGTGGCTTTCAAAGATAATGGGTAAGTATGTGGGTCTAAAATGTCTGCAATTAGATCTTAGATATTAACTTTTATAATAACCATTTTTATACAGGTATACCCTGATTTATGCAGATTCGAAGTTACATCATTAGAGGTCTGAGGTTCTTTAAAATTTTTGTTGCTACCTTTCTGAAACTATTATCTGATTAAATACTAAATAAAAATCATATTCTGCAATCTAAATATCTACTCTATAATAAAACATCTTAATAAAGCATGGTCTTAATTAAATATGCTGAATCTGATTATGCATATTATAATTTTCTAAAACTTAGGGATAATTATTCAATATTAGAGAAACTAAAAATATCAGCATGGTAATGATATTAATAATTCTAATTCACTTTATTAATTCTGTCTATATTCTTAAACACTATATCCTAAAGAATGGGTACTTTTTCAACTTCACTGATTAATAATTCTTGGCAAATAAGCCATACGTTTGTTGATAATAGAATGTCTGCGTGATGAGAATCGCCTCATGCGACAAGGTAACTTTGTCCAAAATTTGGATTAGAAATGCAGCAGTGTTGCAGTCCTATTGCAGATGACCCTGAGATACAGTACTACTGTTTACTCGAATGGGGAATTCACATTCCTGTGGCCACCTGATACTGTTTCCATTGGATCTATTACCTGCATTTTTTCCGTCCAAGCTCAGACTCAGTTTGTTGACTATCTAGTGCCAACATTGAGGGGTTGCTGCAATTGGTTGTGCCAAACTGACTTAAACTCTGCATTCATCCCCTCTCATACTATTGATTCTTATGGGAAAAACTGCTTCAATTTATGTCACACTTTTCAGGAATACATCTTCGACATAAATCCGGATATTCCTGTACATGTTTATATATAAATAATTCATGTTAAAATTTTTACATAAATTAATTTTATTTCTAGGTTTGTCTTTACTGTAACTAGCATGAAGTTGCTTAAAGTATTCCATGTGAAGGTTAATTTAATGAATTGGCAGGATGGATGCATCAATCCAGAAGATGTGAAAGTAATTAATTACATAGGAAAAACAAGGTAATATAGCTCCTGATAAATATGAAGCATACATAAGTGTTATTAATTTTTTTTTTTAATAATGACAAACCTTTGCAGGGACTCGGATATTCAAGCTGTTGTTGGTTTGATAAAAAAGGACAAAAATTTCCTTCCCAGTTTGTATGATGCAATACTTGATTTTATGGAGGAAATGGAGAAATTGGAAGATTAAAAGTATTTTTATGGATATATATGATAAAAGATTCAAGACAACTTGATCTTGCCTTTTTGATAATCTTCTTGAAATAAGTATCATGTTTGCCTCAATTTTCCTGATTTTTTTCTTCTCCTGTTTCACATTTTCAATTCAGATAATGAGTCGCATGGAAATTTTTGTGTGCTAGATTTATTTTTGAACAAATTGTTGTTATTTTGTAATATACTTTATAAAGTAGAATTTTACATTTTAAACTGTCGTAATCCAACCTATCAAAAGTAAAATATTTTCTTTCCACATTGATTCTTCTATGTTACTATTGCTACAATTCTTTATGCACCTTTGTTTTATGTACAAAAAATTGTGAAAAAGTATTTTATCAAATTCATGTAGGCTGTATTTATTTTTTGTAATAAAAATGTTTAGATTCACAGATTACCTATTTCGGTCATACTCGATGTGTACAAATCCAACAAATCATGATTTAAATTTCAGAAAGATTTCAAGACAAGCTCTGAATCATTTTTTAAGGTATCAAGTCATTATAAATTGAATTATAATGGGAAAATAAGCTAACAAGAAATGTTAGAGAACTTGCCATAACAATCAGCCGTTTCTTCTAAGCAAATCATTAAGGAAAATTGTCTTTTTAATAAAAATATTAAATAATTTATTTAAAAATGATGATGTAAAAATAGCTATTGCTTTGTGTATATTCACTTTGGAAATGGAGATCATATGAAAAATTTTCAGACAATTGCAAAGCTATAAGAAAATACCATATTTACTTGTGCAATTGCCTCCATCATGTAAATCAGCAACTTTTTGCCATGAATGTAGTGTTTGAATATGTAGATAGGACATTAGATCATCAGGAGAGCTAATGAGAATTTACAACAAACTCCTAAACCGTATGAATCTCAAAAAAAGTTTTTAGAGGAAACAATTAAAATATATCAAGTTTACGGAAAACTTTTTTCACGCCAAGGACTTGATATCTCAATCACATCTGTGGTTTATGCCAGTGATTCCCTACTGGGTGCCTGAGGCACCCCAGGGTGACCAATGTCACTTATTAGGGTGACCTGAAAATATGGTGTGACCAGAAAGGGTGACCAAAAAAATGTGATATGACCAATATCAATTGTGTCCATATATATGTAAAGGTAGATGCGTTCAGCTGAGAAAGTGATCAAAACCTGAAAGAGCATAGACTGGGGAATTGCGACTTCTAAAAATTTCTGTACCATATAGATATGAGCCCTTTTTCAGTTCAAAGACCCGAGATGTTTATTTGTCCATGAATGGCTCTCTCTCCAGACGAAATGCATTTTTCAATTGCCCAACACTTATTGGGGAGAGAGAAAGAACCTTAGGCACTCCGGGCTGTTTTCTTTTTCATTGCCAGTCATTCAGATCAACATGGTGAGAAAAAGAAAATGGCCATTTTCTGCACGTATCCGAGTGCCTTCAAAGATATTTATGATGCGAACTGAAAAGAATGCGTTCGGATTGCATGGGAAATATGCATGGATCCAGAGATCTTAGTCTGAAGGATACCTTTACCCAGTGCGGAGGCAACTTAGATCACTTTGAGGATCATCAAAAAAGCAGAATTATAACGGTAAGGCCATTATTTTTTTGTCTTATTCTACACCAGGGGTTCCCAACCCTATGCCCGCAGGCGCCATGGTGTTTGCTCAGGTATCCTCCCTAAAAAATTTAGCTCTTTTGATGTATAATGATGAGCGTCCACAGAATCTAGAAAGTACTAATCTAAAAAGACTTCATGACTTAGGGGCGTAGGGATTATCAGGTGTAGTCGAAATTAAAGACAGAGTCCAATAAGCCGTGTCAGCTCAGTATAGATCCTTAAGACGTAAGGGATCTTAGAAAGGGTTTGGAATGCCGAATGAGGTGTGGATGTTTGGTATGAAAAATGTCGATTTTCTCTTTTGTTTTGGGCGTTTGGCGTTAAAATATATCAAATTTAAGTGTGACAAAGCAAATTTAATAATCCTGATAATTTCATAGAAAATTTAGTAGTGAAAAATCTACGACAATTCATTTTCGTCGATTTTGAAATTTTTACAAATTCAATTTTTATCTACATTTATCGATTTAAATGGAATCCTACCAAACCTAATTGTAAATAAACATAGCTACGAGCTGAGCTGTAAGTGTTGAGCGGGGGGAGGTAAAATATTGGAGGCACCCGCCACTTTCGTCGAAGGCGCCCTTGCCAACATAAAGGTTGGGAACCCCTGTTCTACACCTACTGTGTGATTCTAGCATCTTTGCATGCCCTTTTAGTCATTATTAGAAGTAATTTTTTGAACAACTTACAAGGAAGTTAAATAAATACAATATATATTATATATGTAAATACAAGAAAAACAGTAAAGTGAAGCATTCCATATACTTGTAATAATGAGGCACATAGTGTACCCAACCACTATGAGTTCCGAATTGATGTGCGTAGGCATTAATTTATCAAATAGGGCAAATCTGCAATGCCTTAGTTGAGATATTTGAATATGATCAGATTGACAATTCAGCAAAACATGAGGCTTATATTTTGTGTTCCGAAATTGAAGGTTTTCAGTTTTTGCATTCGTTGGTGCTTTGACAAGACCAAGGCCAGATTAAGGAGCTCGGGGGCCCTGGCGCATAATGTTTTGCAGGTCCCTCCTTCCACCCCACACAGTGTCTGGGACCTCTGTGGGGTGCCTTTTATCATGGGGCCCTGGTGTAACTGTGCCCCGGTTACTCTGTCATTGGGAAAGATCTTTTAAATCGAGTTAACAGCTTCGAGCTTCAAGGTAAAAATGAAAATATCAGATCCTCTTCACAAGCTATTGATAATTTATTGTTATTTATTATAGAATATCGCACAGATCAGAGCTTTGAAGAATTGCTAACAGCTTCTAAAGAATTAGTAAATATACTAGAATTTAAAATACACTTGAAATACGCCCTGCAAAGGAAACTAGGCTATTTGATTATGTACACAAAAATGAATTGCACAGAATCCAATTTAGATTAATTCTTTAAAATAGCATTTTGTACATGGTTGTTAATTCTTTGAAAAAAGAATGATTAGAACAACTAAATAACCACGATAATTATTTTGAATGTCTTTATAATCTTGACAAATTAAATTATATAAAAAATGAAGACCTTATAAAAGATTACAAGAATAGACATCAATTCTCTTGAATGCTAATATTAATGAAAGACGCTTTGCATTGGGGCACCTATAGTGGTAGCGCCGGTCCTGACTTTATCATTTATTTAGTTTAATGTATGTTATTCAGACGTGCTTTACAGCACATCCTCAAGAGCAAATAGGAGTAAACAGATTCATGAAACTGTGGTTGGCAAAGTAGAGCCATATGGAGATATTTGTGGGTGGGTGGCAAAAAAATACAAAATACACATGCTAGCCATCAGGGGCATGTTCCAGTCCTGTTGAATAAGGTGACAAATATTTGCTAGGATATATCTGATGTATTTCTACTCGAGTACTATTGCATGTGTTAATATGTAGGCACCACGTAATCGAGTTCATGTTTATTTTTTATTATTTAGATGAAATGGATAATTCAGACTTGGAAAAAGTCAGAATTAAAACTCCACCCCCAAAAAAATGAAAATATTAGTTAAGTTCAATGCTGAATAGGAAAAAGGTATGATTGGTTGCAAGAGAGTCGTTCCAGATAAGCTGATGTAGCTATTTGCACTATCTGCAAAAACAGTAATTTTCTATTGGACATGGTGGCAAAAATGACATGAAACGACATATGAAATCATCGACATCCATAGAAATAACTTTTTTCTTAACAAAAAAATAACAAAAACCTAATTCTTGCAGCAGAAACAGTGTTTAATTATACAACAATGCTCTAGCTACTTATTAATCAAATATGTAGGATCATTATTCTGTAGTTTTTTCCAGATTCAGTTGCTAAAAATTCAGTTGTAGAATAAAAGCTACAAAAATAGTTTCAAAAGTACTTGGTCCTGAGTCAACAAACATTTCTATAAGTATGGATGCTAGCAACAAAGAAAATATCTAGGGGTTTCCTTTATTATTACAATATTTTACTGAAGAAAAGGAATAAACTAAATCGTAATATTTTTATTCCCTTGAAACTGCACTGCACAGATCTCTAAAAAAATTTTTAATGAAGATAGGATTCTAATTCTAAATGCACATTTCAAGAGCAAAGCTCTCATCATCAGTAGATGATAGTGAATGAAGGTGGCAGAACATCGTGTGGTGTATTTAACGGTGTGAAAATGGGGGAGGTAGGTCGACAGACTAGAGGGAGGAAGGGGGCCTCAGTTGTTATTCATAACAGTCTGTTGGTGTTTGTGTATGTACAATGATTCATATCTAATTTGTAAACATTATTTACTTTTTTAACAGGGTAAAGTTGTTGATAGTGATGGAGTGACTGGTTTCTAGTTTGTGTGGGGCTATCCTTGAGTTATTAAATTTATTGTTTAAAATGTGCAAGGTGTCCTTTGAAGCATTTCTCTAATTTGCGTTTAGTTTGTCCAATGTATACTTTATCACAGTTACTGCAAGGTATTTAGTACAGTTACATGTACATTTTCTAGACGCCAGAGGTACTACCATCCTACTTTGCATCCTACCATAGCCCAGTGTTGCTAATCTAGTGAATATGTAGCTAGATCTAGCGACTTTACATCCACGCTAGCTTCTAAAAAAAGGCTCGAGTGAATTCTTACAATGCTGGTGAATCAATAAAAGAATCTAGCTATTTCTAGTGACTACCCAAAATAATCTTGGTTAAGTTGGAGATATGTAATCCCAGATAAATTTTTTTGTTAGATTTAACAGTCAAAGTGCTCTTTGTCCGCATCTAATCCTTTGCACCGTTATAGACAGCCCTAGGAAAGTATCCCTTTATAATATTATGGACACAATTAACTTGGAAGATGCATTGTTAAGTTTGTTACACTTAATGGAGGAAATTTATTATTTTGTCATTACTCTTATTGTATCCTTAAAATGTTCATACTTTTTAAGAGAGATTGTACGTAAATAGAATTTACTAATTAAAGCTGTTATTTTATTAAAAACTGGGAAGTCTTCCTGAAATAAAGGTATTACTTTCATTTTTGCCAAGTTGGTAATTTGAAAATGTTGGTTAAAAATATAATAAACTAATGAATAATATAATTTTCATTTGTTATCCATTTAAAGTATTTTAATCCAGGGGTTTGATTTTTCACATAGAAATCTGGTTACTTTTACTATGCATAAATATAAAGTAAATATATATTAGATAATTATGTACATTTCATTGCCAATGAAATTATCAGACATTTTATCATATAATGATTTAGAAACTACAATAGGAAATCTACATTTTGCTCTTACCCATTATATGCAATGTAGCGTATAGATTAAAAGATTTATTCGGACAGAGGAGATCACCAAAAAAATCTGCAATAGCAGATAATGACCACATTGTTTTATGAGTTAAAAATTAGAGTATGCCCAGATAGATATTTCCCATGCAATTCTTATAGGGGATAAACTAAGTAATGCTGGGAAAAAGACTTGAAGAAATACTTTTTAATTATCAATAGAAATTGGTTCAGACAAAGGTTCCACCTTCTTGTTGGTGTATTAAAGACAATGATAACTTAAAAAATAGTGTAGTTATATGATGTGCACACAAAAACAATATTCTTATTATATAGACACTTTTTGGTTAGTTTCCTTATGCAGCCATGAATATCATTGGTAATATATATTCTAACTACCAAGAAGATGAAATGTAACTAAAGTGGCAACACTGCCAGAGCCTTCTGAATGTTCCAATTATTGTTGCCAACTTCTAGATCTTCATGAACTGGAGATTGTGTTGAGGGTTTCCTACTTTAAAACAATTGCGAACCGGGGGTTGTGTTGTGGGTTGCCTACGTTAAGATCTTCATGAACCTGAGAAGAAACCCAAGGAGATAAAATCAAATGGTAAATACTCGTATATTTAATACTCTTCATGAAACCTCTGATTTTAGGATATATGATTTAAAATCATCATGCATTTATTTTTTAAATTCTTAAAATAAAATTAAGATTTTTTCTTAAATTCATATTTTTTCTCACTCAAGGCTGCTTTTAGAACATTATTGTTCGTTTTTCAATATATATCCTGAAAAGCTTAAGCAAGACATGTCAAAATTAAGTTGAACCATTAATTCAGCTTTTACGAGGTCAATACTCATTTTATTTCTCTCATCACTCCACATATTGTTCATTATAGAACAATCTTTCTACCTATGCATTACTAATGGAAATTGATAAAACAAATGATATTAATTTTGGCAATTCAGTCATCTCAGTCTTTTTAAAAATAAGCACCCACTTTCTGTCAACTGGAATTTGTAGATCTTTTATAGAAGAAAGGATTAGATTAACATGAAAAATCTCATCATACAGCAAATCATTATTTAATGTCATAGTTGGAGCTTTGACAACTTTAACATACTCAAGTACATAATATTTTAGGTTCAGTGCAGAGAAATACTTCATGGGTGAATTTTGAAAATCATACTATTTTTTCAAATCTACTGCTCTGGTATAGGCAATCTTCAGTGAACTTATTTCTCTCACTTGGATTTAATTTAAGCAAACTTTCATTTACTTTTGATGAAAAAACTTATCACTCTTTCTACATTCTAGTTTGTGTAAAAGTTCTACCATTACATTATGTACTAGTTATATCATTTTTTCAAGTACGAGGACAAATTGTGTTAATAAATATATAAATTAGGGAACAAAATTGACATTCACTTAATGTAAGATGTGGATTTATTTCATCTGCTTGATCACAAATAAAATTCCAAATACTCCTACAGCAATCTTCTTCACCAAGATTTAAAAAGTACTATAGCCTAACAGCAAGCCAGCACATAGTAATTCTATCTAATGCAGGATATAATGTGAGCCACCTGGTTATAATAAAATATAATAATTATATAATAAAAAATAAGCAAATGCTTAAGGTTTCTATCATTTTTTAAACAAATGCTTGACTTGGGGTGAATAAAAAATAGCATTCGCTTTTGCTAGAAAAAATAAGCATTTGCTTATTTTTAGGATTTTTCTAAAACATTTGCTTAAATGTTCATACGTATTTGGAATGGACGTGTAGACGGATGGGTCCCAATAGTAAAGCTAACAGCCAAAAGACGAAATGCTAACTAGTTTTTAATTATTTGCTGAAATATACAGCTCGTTTATTATAGTTAAAAGCTAAATAATCCTTAATTCTATTTAAATCTAAGTCTAATGCTGATATCAAATATCCACATCCGAAAATAGTAAAATTGAAGCCGGTAAAAATTAAGTACACCATTCCATAATTCCTCTAGTGATTTTCACATATTTTGCAGTGCCTCACCGTCGTAGTTGTGCTACGTTGCCTATCCAGACATAAAGCAGTTTGTAGTATGGACGAGCAACAAATACTCAAGAAATTCAAGTGTTTGGCAGAAAGTAAATATAGATACAACCAAGTTATGAAAATATCGGTAGAAGACGAGAACTTAATTGTGTTGCGGGAAAACCACTAGAGCAGGTTGAGCAATGTAAATATATATATAGATATAAAAATTTCCTTTGAATTACAACAAATTATTCGTTAAATTCTTTGTTTGGAATAAACCAGACTAAACAAATAAAGGAGATATTGTTAAAATAATTGACAATCTTAGTATAAAGGTATAAACAAAGTACGCACGTCTACGCGAGAATGGCGGCAGATATACAGGAGCTTCGTCCCTTGTTCTGTGAATTAGATGTTTTATCTCGTCCTGATGGATCTGCAATGCTGGCAAATGGTATAATGTGCCAGATTGGGTGGTATGTCATTTTTATTATAGTGTTAACGTAAGTATTGTTTTTTAAAGGAGAAACTGCAATTACCGCTGCCGTGTATGGACCGATTGAAGTAAAACCTAATAAGTTAATAATTGATAGAGCAAGCGTTGAAGCAGTTTATCGACCAAAACTTGGCCAACCACGTATGTTGATGCTGACAATTTTTTAAAATGTGTATTGGCTTATTTACAGAGTAATTTCATATATTGATATTTCAGGTGTTGCTGACAAAACTAGAGAAAATTTGATAGGAAATACATGTTCAACTGCAATTTTAGCAACATTGTATCCACGAACAGCAGTGTCAATAATTCTGCAGGAGATGCAAAATTCTGGTGGTGTAAGTTTTTCTATTCTGCAATTCATTGCGATGATATGATAAGTGAATTTTTTTATTTGTTGCCAAAAGTTCAATTTCTCACTTTAAATTTTATTCGTCGGTTAAGATTTTCGTATAATGTATATATTTTAAAGTTGTTTAATTCAGATCTTAAAGAAATAAATTGACGCGTCCTGGAATGAATAATTTCTATCTGAAGTGTACGTGAAATCTTCACCTGGGTATTGAAATTTTCTATTATTTTTTAAAAAGTATAAACGGTCAAATGTTAAGAACGGTATGAAGAAGCGCTATGGGTATCTGCAATCTGTCGTTTAGAGACCTGTAGCTCTCGTTAATCAGAAAATATCGCCAAAAGCCTCGAGAGACTTGTTGGATGAGCTCATTGTCAGCTATGACGTTAACTATAACAGTAAGTACTGCCATAATAGCATTTTCTCTACTATTAAAATATAAGTACCTGATGACTTTCCATATTGACAGTACTTAGATAGTCTTCACTTTGTAAGTACGTATTTTCAAGTTATTTATATTGATGTTAAATAAGGTGGAAATGATAACTTTTGTTTTAAAATATTATAAAGGTTTATTTGAATAAATAATCTGCCCCAGGAAGTTATTTTGTAGTATGTTCTTCAGTACAAATTTTCAGTTCAATTAAATGGTTTGATTTATCGAATGCATCATCATGGATTATGAAATTTTATTGTAAGTCTTGATGGTGCTGTATTTAAAATACTTTCTGAATCTGAAAATAGCATTTTCAAACTACTGATGATGAGAAATCTTTATTACCATGTTAACCTCACACATTATTGTCTCATTTAAGCTGGCATATCCTTTTTCCATTTTAAAAATGGCAGGCGTCAATTTTTAAGATCAAATCCTTATTTTTATCTACTATTAATGGTTAAGATGCTGAAATATTAGTGGCCTCTAATGGCTCAATCAATCAATATATTGAGCTTCTAATTCCCACCTCCATATCTCACTTTAATATGTGGTTTTGTCAATCTTAAAATATTCTTCCTAAAATTCTGCAAACCAAACACTATAAAATCCTTATTCTCTTTGTCACTTTATAAATATCACTCAATATCTAAGCTGTTTCTTCAACCATGTCAACCAAATTTTGTATAGGATCCTCATCTGCAGGACTCATAGGCAAAAAAATCCCCAAAAAATACTTGGGTTGGACTTCTGTGGTTAATTTATGTTTCCCATAAGTTAACACAAAAATCAATTTAGTGACATGCAAACTTTCCTTCTTTTGCTCATGAAAATTAGAAAAATTGACTCCCAATCTTCAAACTGGAATTTTTATAATCTTTAAACACCGGATTTATTTTGGGGTATTTTTTGCATTTTATGGAAAAATCACTTATGGATTGTTGGTACTAAAATGTTCAATCAAAAAGCTTTTATTGTAAAAATAGTGAAGAATTGCATACTTCTGTTTTGTAGGGGGATGAAACATGTCAAAAAAATACGGCTGTGAGCTATTGCATTTTGTGTGCCCATATGGACACATTTGGTGTTTAAAGGAAAATAAACATAGATTCTTAGTCTTATTGCCAATTGTCTCCCTCCATCTCCAAATGCTCAAATTTAATGTTTAAATGACATTTTGGCAAAATGTAGTCATTTCATGATAAAAATTCAAAAAGAAGTAAAGATTACAATTTACGATCAGCCTACTTAGGATGGAATCTTGTATTCTGAAATACGTATATAGGCATTCTTTTTGAAAAAGATGTACAATTCCATTTATTTGCTTGCGTGCATGTAAACAAGCGTCCTTGGTATGGAGTATTTCCCCTAAACCCAGAGTGTATGAGATTGTGTGTGTGTTCAGTCCCTGGTGTGGAGTAATTTCCCCTAAACCATTATGTATTTGTGTACTTTTTTAATTTTTATGGTTATAAGGTTTCTCCTTTGCCATTTTTATTGTAATTAATCGTAGGGCTCCAAAAATATAATTCTTGAAGTGTGTCATTATCAAAATTGTGACTCCATTATTGTCTCAGTGCGAGATTTTAAGTTAAATCATAAATAATATATTCCTTTTAGTCATATTGATGGGCTTCTATACTAATTTTAGTGATTGTTTTACCATTTATTCGTTCAATTTAATTATTATTAAAATGATATATTAATTGGGTAGGTGAAGAACATCAATTAAGGCTAAAATGTAGAAAATATTCAGAAAAATGTTACTCTAGCTCTCTCAAATTTTGTGCTAAAAAGTATGCTACATTTAAAATTGTAAATGTAATTACATTTATTTGATGGTAGTATTTGAAATTTTTGATACACAATTGTTTGTAACACATAGCATTTTTTAAAAATCTATGATATAAAAAGTTATTTTTTACCTTTTACTGAAAAAGGTTTCTATTATATTTTTCCATTTATTAAGTTTTGATGTTGCAAGCTATCTGTTGATGCTTTCTGTTACTTGTAACTAGATGGTACCCATGTGGCAGTGTCACGGAAGTAAATTTAGGAGTTTTGATTATAATGTATATAGTGTTGGCAGTGCATTTACTGTTGGACATAATTTTTATTTTTAAATCGTCAAAGACCCAGACATGGGACAGAGCTGCCCATGCCTGAAAACGGGTTCAGGCAAGTAAAAGCCCAATGTCTCTAACGTTTATCTCTGTAACTTATTAATGATCATCAGAAATGCAAGACATGGGGAATTGTCTACATTGATGTTGAAGGGTTTTGTTGTGTCAGATAGTATGAAGGCAATGCATGGTAATAGAACTTTTTCCAGCAGCTTCTCTGGCAATGACCTGTAAATCCAAATAGCTCTCAAATGTTGAATATCCTACACCAGGATCAAACTCGAAGAGATGTTCAGGTAACATTAAAGTGATGAGTGTGATAAAAGGGCTACATTGCAGTGATGGATGTTATAGAAGTGCTGCAGTTGTTTAATGTGGGCCAGAGCTGGATCGATAGACTTTAGCTAAAAGATTGGACGCCTGTTTTGCAATTAAAAACAATAATTTAGGAAATGTGTTCCATTGTAATTCAGTAACTATGATAAAAATATCATCTTCTTTTCGCTAAAATAAAACATTTATATGAAATCCCGCATGATTCACTTGAGACAAAAATTAGATATCGGGCCGCAGTAAGTCACAGAAAGGGCTGCATGTTTGATATGCCTGTCCTACAACTTTTACCACTCAATACCAATGGAAACATGAATAGTTCATAAGGAATATATTCCAAGGTAGATAGTGTTTCAGCTGAATTTTTAAGATAAATTAGGGATGCTTTAAGTATCTTAACCCTGCAGTACTCGCATTAATTTTTCAGCCGCCACTACTCGCATGGGGTGCTCCTGATACCCCACAGATTTTTTTGTTATAAAAAATACCACTATTATTCAATTAATTCTTTATTTTTTTCTACTTACTATCATTTCGAAGTGAATTTTGAGAGGTTCCAAATGATTTTTTTCATTATTAATGTATTTTGAAAAGAAAAAGTCTTAAGGTACACTTTTATAAATATTTTCGGATGTCAATGTATGAGTCGGTTGACAGTTTTTAGTAATATACTTATAATATCGTCAGTTCAATTAAAGAAATCAGAAATCCCACAATATAACACAAATAATAATTGTTCATGAGAGAAAACCCAGTTTTTTGCATCATGACCTGTATGAAAACTGTATTTGCTTTACCTTTTCAATTTGAATATTCGTGCAGTTCACTATAATATTCATAATAGTTGTCAAATATCAGTCGGAAACAGTCCACTGAGAGTTTCAAAACAAAAACCTGACACTGAAATAATAAAAATCTACAAACCTTGTAGGATTAGAGTCAGTGAAGAAACTGTTGAGATGTGATCTCCAATTACGGGAAATAACACATATGATGACGATCAGTGAAGAAACTATTGAGAGATAATCTCAAATTATGTGAAATAACAAAAATTCTTAGATAGGAACAATAATTTCAGAATAAAATATGAACAATGTCTGCACAAAGATAAAAGCACTGATTTCCATAATGTACAGCACTCTTAGCCATTCCAGCTACTGAAGGATTGGGGTCATAAAAGGCCAAAGGAAAGGAACCCTGTCATAAAACGTATGCTTGGGATGTCCACAGTATCCCACTCGAGTACCACAGGGTTAAATTCTCTCAAGAGGATAATTGATCTGAGTATTTCCTCAACTCACAAACATTAACCCTAGCAGACAAATACAATTTTTTTCGTTGAGTCAGGCTTCATAAATTATGCCTTTTCTCCATTTTCCTATCTGCGTTAGTCTACTCATTAAAAATTTAAATAAACATATATGACTATGGCTACTTTTTTGTTTGGTTTCACAGTCATGTTGTTGCCATTGCTGTGTCACTATCTTTGCTTGGTTTACTGCAAGAAACAGGAAAAATGTATTATGACAATCTTAGTTCAGAAGGTTTTTGCAGTATCAATAAATTTTTAATTTGAAAATGATTGTAACAACCTCTCCTTTCTAATTTACTATCATTTTATGTGATTCATTGTGCCAAAATAATGCTATCATCACTGCTTTTTAAGTCACTGATTATTTTTATGAAGATGAAAGTCATTGTGGTGGTGAATGATTTTTCCCTCAATTTTATCTGTAGTTATATCAAATAGAGTGAATATATACCCTTGAATAATAGCTGAGACAAAAAATATATTGAGATCCCTTGCAGGCATGAAAAAATATAAAAAATTTATTTTTTAATATAAGCCAAATTCAATATATGAACTCCAGCAAGCAATACCAATATTGAGTCATGTGAAATACTAATGCAAAGGGTTGAAATTCTATATGAATTTGTATGAACATATTGTGTATATATGTATAAAGATGTGAGAGAATATTTTCGGAGAATGATAATATTCTCGTGAAAATATTGAGAATTTTACAAAATTTTGCTGAAAAGCAGCAAACATTCCATTAAAATTCCATCTAACATCTGAGAGGTTTTAAATATTTTTAATTGTAGTCATGTAGTACTGTTCCAGAATGTTACAGATTCCTGAAGAATCTTTTAGAAAGTTCCAGAACTTCCTGGAATGTTCCAGACCATCAACTTATAGTATATAAATCAGCAGGCACAAATCAGCTCACTAGTTATAGCTCATGCTTTGTGCTGTGAATGTGTAACTGAAATTAGTGCAGTCTGCAGACAGGATGAAGAGAAGCTAAGTCCAAGAGTGTTCTGTGGAACTATTTTAACGTGAAAAAGATTAAAGATAAAATAATATACGAGTGTAAATATTGCAAGACTGAATATACCAAAAGTGCCACTAAAATAATTACTAAATACTAGTTCATGGAAAATCAAGATGACGTTGACTAAGTTGACTTGTTACAAATTTGTGGATACATAAGAAAAATCAATAACAAAATAAGCAATAAATAAGTAAAGATGGAGACTATGGTGAATTTGATGTTAAATAGAATTAACTCCTTAACCGTAAAATTAAAAATTAGAGAGAGACAATGAAAAAGGGAAGGAAAAGCAGAAAAAGGCAAAAGACAATAAAAATTATAAACTTACAGGTTTAGGGGTTGTTACTCCACTCCCCTTTCCTTCCCCATTTATTTTCCCCTTTACCTCTTGGTGTGTTTGTGGTTGCTAAGTAGGTCCCTGTCGTGGTCGTACTGACTCTCAAACCTAGCAACGGTGTGATTTTTTGGGTCCCTGGCGCATAGTAATTTCTTGCAAACCCGGTCCCGTTTCCTTTCCACCTTTAGGATTAGTGCTTGTGCGATTGAGTGAGTGACATCAGGTCCCTGGCATGGAATAACAAACCCTAAACCTGTAAGTTTATAACTTTTATTGTCTTTTGCCCTTTCCTGCCTTTCCTCCCCCTTTTTCATTGTCTCTCTAATTTTGAATTTTACGGTTAAGGATTTAATTCCAAAATAAGCAAACAAAAAATCAAAGAAAAATTACGGACTTTTTGAACAAGTAACTGGTTTTAAAATAGTAAATCATATTATTTTTATTTTTACACAAGTTATGATGTAATTACACGTGTAATTTTGTTTTAATTATGAATTCGATTAATGTAACAATTCAAAAAAATACGTTCAATTTGGATTATCCATGTTTTTTATTATCTGGGTCTCGGTTCCCCTAATTACCATGGATAATCAGCACTACTGTATTTTCAAATAGTTATTTTACAGCTTCTCTAATTGTGTCGACAAGAATTTGTTAGGCTGAGTAATTAAGATGGTTGAAAGATCAAACAATAGAAAGGAGACTAAGACGTACTGAGTACTGAGAAGAAGTATCACTTCTTGCTAATCACTATCGCTAGTCATCCTCTGTGAGGGTCATAGCGGCACCATCATTGTAGATACGTCTTTGTTTTGATTTTGAGTGGATTCGTGCCGTGTTTCATGTGCCTTAGCAAGCGAGCAGTGAGTGCTTTGTGGTCAGCAACCACAAATAAGTGTTACCTTCTGTGAACATTGAAAATTGCTACAATAATTTCTGCGCGAATGCGTGAAATCACAATCGTGGAACCCGCAAATATCGAGGGATTACTGTGTGTTATATTTTTGTTTGTTGGGTAGTTTTTTGTTCTAAACTTTCTCCTCACTAAAAGAAAAGCTATATAAAGTGACAGTGCAGTGTGGATTATCAGATGGTGAAGAGATTATTTTTCCGATACCATTCGGGGAACTTCAATTTTGTAGAATTTTTTTATATTTTTGTTTGTTCTAAACTTTCTCCTGGCGAAAAATAACTATATAAAGTGACAGTGCAGTGTTAATTATCAGATTGTAAAGAGATTTGTTTGTAATTTTTAAGCAAAATTTTTATTAGATTTTTTAAAATATGGGTAGGAAATGGAAAAGTGCTTCAGATTGAATATCAGATTACCCAGATTTTAAAGTGTTTAAACCAGAAGGTAATGGTGAAGAAAAAGCCATCGAGTGTAAATATTGTTTAAAATTTCTGTGGATGTTGCTAAAAACCCTATGATAAAATATTATTTCTTTAAATTATACCCGAATTAACCTGAATTTGATAGAAAAAAAATAAAACCTGATAACTACCCCTGAATTGATTATTTTTTCAACCCAAAAAATTCAAATCCTACAAATGTGTCACATAATCTAAAACTCGTGAAGAGAGTGGGCCTTGATAACTCGTCCATCTCCCAAGTAGAAAAGGGGTAGAGGAAAGAAGAAATTGAGAGGATGAAGATGTACTAGAGCAGTGGTTCTCAAACTTGAGTAACATAAGGACCCCT
Source organism: Tanypteryx hageni (assembly GCA_028673005.1). Taxonomy (NCBI): domain Eukaryota; kingdom Metazoa; phylum Arthropoda; class Insecta; order Odonata; family Petaluridae; genus Tanypteryx; species Tanypteryx hageni. The sequence continues at coordinate 87,014,237 of CM054114.1, read as the reverse complement.
TTTGATAGGAAATAATTCTTGCGGACCCCCAAGTTCATTGGATGCCATAGACACAAACTTTTTGTACATGTATAAATTGAGTTTAAAATAATAACAGGTTTATTTAACAGCACTATTTATGGACATTTTTATATAGAATTACTAAATACAAACAAAACTTGGTGGGTATAAACATAAACCCCTCATATAACTACAAACCAAAACAAATTTACAAATTGAATACAAACATTAGAATACAAAATACAAACTATTTATTTTGATAGGGCTGTAAAAAAATAATTGCATAAAATAAATAGTAATAATTGCATGTGCAATAATTATAGACTCCAAATACAATACTAAAAGCAAACAAAATTTAACTTTTAACGAAAAATTACTCCTTGTGCATTCACTGCTAGTAAACTGTTGGAAGTACCAACCTGACAGCAACTAGTGCTACTAAACACCCGAAGGTGATATGCGTATGAGCGTGAGCATGCACAGATGCACCGGCCATCTCACTCATATCATGTTAGAACCTGTCTGCGCAGAAGCACAATAGCAGAGTGAGAGAAACGCTTGCATGTTTCATGGCTTGAAGACACGTAAATGATCGAGACTTGTAAGTCCCATCAGGATACTAGTGCTGGGAAGAAAGTTTTAAGACATTTTATGAATCGGGACTAATGAGTCCCAACAGTAATTAAATGATTTTAAAATTTCATGATTTTTTATAAGTTTATGCATTAACTCGCAGACCCCCTAAAACATATCCGCGGACCCCTGGGGGTCCGTGAACCACAATTTGAAAAACCTTGTACTAGAGCATGAAATATTTGAGTTTGACACAAGTTTCTGACTCGAATTAAGCTTAATTTTGATTTGGACTATAGAAAATATAAGATCAAGATAATAATGACTTTTTAATATTTTTTCTACAAAATAATATGAGTAAAACTTATTGCAATCATATTAGTAATCTAGTATTATTTTAATTACTAAATACCACTTGTATCATCAGTATTTTGTATTTTTTCAGGAATAAAATATTGCAACCTACCTAAATTTCCTGTGCCATTTTATATTCAAACATTTGAAATATATAATGTAAAAGTTACTGTTAGGCTTTTAATGACATTGACCTTTAAACACCAGATTATTTGGGGGTATTTTTGTTCATTTTATGGAAAAATGACCTCCCATGAATTATTTTATTGTAAAAATGATGAATAAGTGAATCCTGTGTTGTAGGAAATATGTTGAAAAAATATTATGAAAAATATACGTGAACTATTGCATTTTGTGTGCCGATGCAGGCACATTTGGCATTTAAAGGTTACTAATTAAAAATTAAATTTGAATATAATATTTGTTGTGTAGGAAGAAAATTCTCTCACAAGAGAATATTCTCGAAAAAATTCTCAAGAATATTCCCCCAAAGATTATTCTCAAGAATTTTACATCTCTATGTATATATAATGCATTAGAAAAAAAATTCTCAAGAATATTCCCCCAAAGATTATTCTCAAGAATTTTACATCTCTATGTATATATAATGCATTAGAACAATCATGAGTAAGATTTGGAGGCAAATTTTTTATTTTAACAATGTGATCATTTAGTATTTGTAGTATTTAGTTATTCATTTGTAATTGTCTTTAGGGATTCTAAATTCATATTTCTTTTTCTCTACTTACATTTGTGATCTTTAATTGATCTTTTTGCCTGATTTTGGCTTGTTGCATATGTACAAATAAATGTTGATATTGTGTCTTAATTTATTCTTATAATTGTAGCTGATTGCTTGTGCTATAAATGCGGCTTGCCTTGCCCTTATGAGGTCTGGAATTGCTATGAAGTTTTTAGTTGCGGCCGTAAGCTGTGGAATTACTAAAGATGGTAGAATTATTTTAGACCCTGACATTAAGAATTTCAAGGTAGGTGTGTATTTCTAAATGTTAGTATTAAAATCAAAACTTATGCAATTTTTTTACTGCAAATTCTGTTGAATCTTGTTCCATTATTATAAAAATTCAATTATTATGATCATTATATAATAACAGGATAAGAATTGTTACTGTAAAAGCTTTGTTTGTTTGTTGAAGTAAAAGTCAGGCAGTAAGATAAATCAAATATAAAACTTTGCTGCATTACCTGTAAATTTGATTCAATAGTTACCATTTTGCCATTTCTTCTAGAAAATTTGTGTTAAAAAACTCAGTGACACTATTCAGATTGTGCGGAAAATATTAGATAATTCTTATTATTTCCTAAGGTTTCTGTGTAGTAAAACTTGGAGAAAATCTGCAATTCTAGAACAAACAGTAGCATTTAATTATCCCAGTCTTCAATATAAGATGCCTAATTTAAAAATCCCATTTTTTCGAAAGAGTCAAACTTGTAATTTTGCATACGCACTAACCTGGTGAACTTGACATCAAATCTAATGTACCTGAGTATCTCTCGTAAATGATTACGTGACATGGCCTTTTTGCCCTTATGTTTCCAACCAGAAAGAGTCAACTTCAAGTCCTTTTGCTCCAGTGACTCCATGCACATACAAAATTGCTAAGATAGCTTCAAGTACTTCTCGTGTCATGGACCCAGCAATAATAAAGGAATTTTTTAGACTTATTGAAATTTTAAAAAAATCTCGCAAGTTGACCTTCTTTCACTTAGTTTTTTTAAAATAATAATTTTTCAGACAAAATCCAGGTCTCATGCAATTAAATCTATGAATAAAACATAAAGCCCCTCTTGCTATGGGTTCCAAATTATATAAACTGCCATTATGCATTAACACTAGAACTGCTGGATCTTGCAAACCCCCTAGAACCACCAATGGGACAAAAATGTCCCATCCTGGAAAATAAGTGAATTGTATCTTGAGATTCATGTTTTGGTGGTGAAGGCTTCTTGATTTCAACATTAGATCATAACTAAATGCTAAGCACATTTATTTTTTATTTAAAAAAGTACAGTTGTGTACAAAAATACTACTAAGTACTAACATTATTCTGTCATGCAATTATCACAAAGGTAGGACTTCTCTTCTCTAGTGCACTTTTTGCAGAGTACTTTTCTGCATGAGGAGCACTTATTTGCCAAGCAGAGCATTTTGATTGGTTGCTGAGAAACAGCAGCCTTGACTTGTGGCAAGGAATTAAACTATATTATAGAGCAGGGGCAGCCTAACTTACTTGCCCTCTGAGCCACATACGATGATTTTCAGAAGTTTGAGAGCTGCATGACATATTCTGCACTCATAAATTTAAGAAAAGTAAAACTTAACCTGTATCCAAAGCAATTCGGATATAATGCATGTCCATTAGGCATCCCAAACACGTCGCGAGTCACGCTATGTCATTGTGTCCTGTGGAAATTTAAAAGAGACGCATACTAGGATAAAAGAGCCATGGTTTGGCCACGTCTGTTATAGAGCCTGACATGCTTCAGTCAGAATTGGCTAGGAAAATCATGGAGCCCAGTTCTAAGTGTGAGCGGGGGGGCTGCAGTCGCCTCAAACATTTTTACTTTCTCCATATGCAGTATAGGAGAAAATATTGTTTTTTCTCCATCCACAGATCATTTTTGTTGTGGGACATGCACCATAATGACTCTGTTGCTCAGTTTCCATGCGTTTTTGCATATTAAATCACCTGAAGATTATAGGTTATTGTGTAGGCATATCTTTTCACTATTATTTCACTATTTCAAGCTCAATACACTTAACGGTATTTATCCTAGATAGTTGTAAAGTTTTTATGACACCATTCAGAATTCTGATGTTCCATGGTATTAGTCACACTATTCTGCAGGCTCATTAGAAATTAAACATTGCAAATGCACCAAAATTATAATTACTCTGAATGGAGAGTAATAAAGCACAATATTGAAAATGCATCATCAGAATTCATTTTGTGTAAGGTTTTACTGTATTTATTAACAATTTTTTACTATTAACTATTAATAATGTATATTGGAATGAATTTGTGACATATGACTGCCAATTATACCATTTTGTAGATAAATGGGTTTGTGTCACTACTAAATACAGTAACAATCTTAGCTTCAGTCTATAAGATGCAAGCTGATTTTGGGAGTCATTTTTCTGCATCTTATAGCCCGAATAATACGGTAATTAGAAATTTTTATGCTTATTCAATTTTTCATGATTATTGTATTATTTGTTAGTAATTTTTTCTGAAACTGTTTATTTATTCTGATTGTCACCTTTTATGGATAACTAGAAATGTTGGAAATATATTTTGAGTGTTCTGTTTGGTCTCAATGTTATTCAAATACAATAGTAATATTTTCTCAGAAAGTGCTTTTCCTAGACAGGTCCAAGATATGGAAAATAAAATTATTCATTACTGTTTTTTTTTAAATGAGTAATCCTATTATTTCTATCTCTTTTCCATGGAACCATACTGGTGTTATTGCTTGTTGAGTACAGAAATTTTTTAAAAATGTATTGAATTTTTTTTTTCCAGGACTGCAAATCTGAGCTCATGTTTGCATTTGATAACATTGAATTTAGGATAGTGACAGTGCATACCAGTGGTCAGTTTTCCGAAGAACATTACAAGCAAGCTCTTCACTTATGTCGTGAAGCTAGCAAGGAGATTTTTAATTTCTACCGAGATATGGTGAAAAAATATGCTGCCTGTATATAATTTTTTTGAAAGTAAACAATTTTTAAGTGGTCCATTGTTTTTCTAATATCCTACTCAAATGAACATCACATATTCACCCTAATCCTTACAACAAGCACTAAAATCACCTACGTGAAAAATATAGTTTTCCTGAATTTATTTATATCCACAACAGATTTTAACACTCTACAGCATCATTAAGATTTGAAAACAAGATATATTTCTGTATATAAATGATCTGATAGTCATTTCTATAGCCTTAGTTCATTGAAAAATGTTTTGCTTGCTCTCATTTCCTTTTTATACCCACATATAATGCTGGAAAAGTATCAATGCTTGAAAAGCTTCGCCTTTATCCTTTCCATATGTTCCTTTCACATCTTTGTTGCTCCTCAAAAATCACCTGCCTTCCTTTTCCTTGAATCATCTTCATCATTAGTAATTTGTTCTCAAGTTAAAGCAGAGTCGTTGCATGGAAACCTGCCATCTGATGCACATAGACAAAATGTCACTTCAGTTCACCACATACAGTAGCAGATCAGTGGTGATACTACTACCTATAATGCTTCCCCTAGAAAAGTGCCATCTGAGGCCCCTTTCTCTCTCTCATCTTTTAAATCATCTCACATGATGGCTCTGCCAAGCAGGCAAAAGAGATTTCAACATTGGAGGAATGTGGAACAGTAAATATGCTGATGGTGAAGTACTTCTTGCAAGAAAGGAAAAGGAAATCCAGAAAATGATAAATAGATTGGTACAGCCGAACCTCCATAATCCTGTGTTTTGTAATTCGGAAACTCTCCTAATCCAGCATAGTCCCCGAGTTCATGATTCCCGTGAACTGCATTTAGATATAACTGTTGATCATTAAGTTCAGTGTATTGTGTTGCAATATATATTAACCATCTCAAGCATGATTCCAGTATGACTTCCTCTGTGATTTTAATCAGGGGTACCCAAACTACAGCCTGCAGGTCACATCCAACCCGCCTTATCAGCAAGAGTAATTATTAGATATCATTTATGATAGCTAAACATTTTTTGAGTGCTTGGGTGAAATCTACTTTTAATATAATTGAATTACATATTACAGAATCGAAAAAATTCTAAAAATTTGCTCTTTGAGAATTTCACACGTCTCGATCAGTCATTTGAAATGCTGTATGGAACCTCTTTAAACTCATTGTCGATTGAAGGGTTAAAAACAAGAAAAATGTTTATAAAAGATTCACAGCAAGAGCAAGTATGATAAATGTGGCCACTGCAATGGCTTGAAAACAAATGTAACGATTATGTATGAATTACGAGAAAACGAATGCGACCGAACGTAGTTAATCCAAGTCACAGACTGAAGCAAAGAATGGCTGTAACTCGGCGTATTGCACTTCTTCCTTATTGGTACACGAGGTCCTTTAAGTCTAAGTGGATATTTGTAAATATATTTTGAGTAACAAACAGCATGTTCAGTGATGCCATAGTAAGCCTCAAGAAATGCAGGCAATAGGAAAAATGCATGGTAAAGTGGACCCCCGAAGAATCCATGAGTTAACAACAGGGTCTTTGTTATCCCAAGAGCTTTCGTAAACATCTGAGTTTCTTTAATCTGAGTTGGATACATGTTATTTAGTTTGTTAAAATGAACAGAATTTTCGGCAAAATGTAAAGTTATAAAATTCAATTCATTCGTTAAAGCGAACATTCGTCGAATGAGAGTCACCTGTATATATTTCATGAATGTCACTGACTAAGATATTCTTGACAGTTAATGAATGTTATGAAATTTTTGTAAACCAACTTAAAACTATGCAAATAGCACTGCAACGAGCAGAGTAGTTTTTAATATACCAGTAACTTTTAATGCATTTTGCACAGCTCTAAATTTATAGTGATTGTCATTATGATCTGTAAAAATGTCAAAACAATAATAAACTAATTAAAATAAACAAAAAGTTAAAATATTGTACAAAAAAATAGATATCTATTTGAAAGTTTAATATATTATTTGTGCAGTATTTATACATTTTTATTTTCTTAGAAATTATTACATTATTTCCTATGAGAAAACCATTTCTGTTGTAAAAAATTGACCTGATTACATAAAAACATCATCAGGAATTCCATCTTTTTACAAATACAACGGAACCTTTCATAAACTATTCAAATTAAAACATCAGAAAAAACATTAATACAATACAATAACTTAATAATAAGGGCTGCTTCTATCTAAAATAGACAAGAAACTTAGCGGTCATTATGCAAAAACAGGAATATCATGATAAAGTAGATAATATGTCAGATGAAGGACCTTATACAAAAACCTCCCATAACCCTTTAAACAAAATGATATCTGACAAAAAATTACCCTAAAAACTTGCACTAAAATAATTTCCAAAGAACACTGGGTTTCTCTCCTCTCCTTGTGAGTGTCTGGTGTGTAAGGGTAAAAACAGTGGAGCCTCGTACCAAGAATCGCACCAAGCATCAACTCAATCAGCACATCGAGCATTGCATCAGTGCTTTCATAGTGGAGGATTGACTCAACTTTCTTCCCAGTCTGATTCTAGAGCTTGATATAGAGGCATATCCTTCTAATTGTTGTAGCTGTAGTAAATTTTAGTGTGTAGTGTTGTTTTTAATACTTTTTTAAATGTATTAATTTACTTCAAAACTTATATTATCTTAATTCAACCATTGAAGGCGTGATGTGGTGGAATAATTCCATATTGATACTAATAAAAATCTTGTAATTTTCCACTATTGTTATATTATCACCTCTCAGATTTGTAATGTCTTCAGACAAAGTGATTTGTCGACAAGTACGGCAGTTAAATGGTGGATGATGAATAACACTAGTAACAGGTGTTATTCACTGAACTATTGCCAGACTAATATTGCCTTTGATGCAATTCTCTGACGATTGCCGAATTAATCACAACTTTTGCCGGATAATTGGTTGCCAAATAATTGATTATCTACTGTATAACAAAAATTTTTTAAATTATAGATAAAAATATATTTACAAATAAACTATATAAAAAAACTTAACCAAACATTAAATAACAATGGAGTGTTCAAATAAAACCTAAACATGCCGTACAATTAACAGTTATATAAGCGGTTGAAACCCCCAATTCTGATCCTGTTAATAAATGATGTGTAACGGAATGGGAGGTTCAATCAGTTAAGGGAAATAGGAAAATATCAGATCAATGATGTATAAATATAAAAAGTTATCCAGAAAAACATTTTCAGTGTATTGTTGACCATTTACTTAACCTTTTGTTCATTTTTATAACAGTGGAACACACAAGACTGTAAAAGTCACTTTCAGTATTTTTGTTTAGTTTTCTGTCAGATTATATATATATAAAGGACATTTCATGCATTTTTCATGGAACACATCAAGTTGCACTCTTATAATAATAACACAAAGGAGAGCTAAATATATTGAATTACTTGATATCAAAGATGGGAGGGCATTGGTCTGCGACAATTTTCAGTCAGGAAAGATGCAACTATCTGAGACAGATAAGAAAGGAGCATAAAAATAAAATAGCATGACATCATTTGTGAACAGTCCAAAATCTCTTCAACCATTCAGTATCAATATTTTAATAATGCCACGTTAATTACAGCCATTTTTCAGTGTAATATGCATTTATTCGCAAAAGTTGATAGGTGGAGTTCCAATAAGACAAATTCTACCTTTCATTTATAAAAAGCTGAGTGCATATTATATTTGGACGCAAATTATATCAGAAAATTAATATATATAGAGTGAAATTATGACCTCTTGCCATTTTCATTTTACTTTTTTAGTCTTGTAAGAAGTTCAGAACTTATTTCTCAAGACTGATTTTCAGTCTCTTGCTGAACAAATGGTTCACTTAAATGATCCTCAGGTTTGCAGCATTCAGTGAAGCAAGCATCACAGTACAGGTCACCATCACAATCAATACATCTTTGGGTGGCATTTTCATTGCATATAACACACCATGGATATTCCTTTTGCTCCTAGAAAATATGAATACTAAGAATTTTGGAAAATAACATGGAAATAAATCAATCTGAAAAATGAAGCAAATGCATATAAGGGAGGGAAGAATTGCAGGGCAAATAACATATGGCACTTTTTTCTTGTATAGGGATTATGACATCATCATAAGATTACACCTTTGGTTGAGATCGACAGCCTCGTAATATAGTCAATAAATTCCCTTTAAAAGCATTATATCATTGCTATGTAATAATATGCTTCTCATCAAAAAGCAGCAGACTCATTGCTATGGCATTTTTATTTCCCATTGTTACAAATCTGAAAATTTCCCCTCTTTTTTGGATTAAAAATAATTGTTGGCTCTCATTCAACAAGGATTTGAATTGTTTTTTAAAAAATATAAACCTCAGCCTTTCAGCTGCAGAACCATTCATGTCCTGAACTTTATCTTAATTTTAAGTAATTTAAAAATGCAAATTTATAATGGCCTGCACTGATATCATGTTTTTATTATGGAAGGTAGAATTGAAACAAAGGGGTTGGAAAAAGACCGATTACTCCTCAGCAGCTCATCCTAGATCCACCAAATTTGTACTATGTGTACTGCTCATGTAGAACACTATATCCTGAAAATTTGGCTTCTCCAAGTTGCCCGATTCCAGAGATATTACACAGACAAACTGAATACATAAACAATTAAAAAAAGCATTAAAAATGAAGGTACTATATTTCTCGGCATATAAGATGCACCCTGGTTTTTTTTAGAAGATTTTTCAGGAAAAGAGTATTTTGGTTAACCAAGGCAGTTAGAAAGCGCCACATCGTGTAGTAATGTTTCCAGCTGTATCTGGCAACATTTACAGATAATATTACGGCGTGATAACAGTTAAATATAATGTTTTAGATAAACTTCATTCATAAAATAAATAGGGATGATTCAAAACATAAATACTTGCCTTGAGACTTGTATAGCTAAATGTGACCTGCATTAACTCGGCAGTCGTATTAATTAAGCTGTTGGAATGTGCTGAACACGTCACACGTATAGATACCCTTTACCAATAGTACCTACTTAAATGTAAGTGCACGATGACATTTTAATATAATGGGATAAATAGAATGCATTTGTGATAACAATATGTACGCTCAACTAATCCTTTTTCTTCTGCAACTCTTTTTGCCTCGTATAAAATGATTTTGAATGATACAGCAGTACCAAACTTCCTCTGTTCTACTAGCCATAACTTCCTCCTCTAGTTGTGGCCATTTAAGACCTACCTTACGAAGACTATGTTTCTCTTATCCCATCAGCTTCAGTTTTTCCTCGTTTTCTCCATTCATGGATCATTTTTTTCTGTGGGAGGTGGATGCAAATGACGTGCTGATGCTCAGTTTCCCTGCGTTTTTGCATATTGAATCACCTGAAGCTTATAGATAATAGTGTATGCATATCTTTTCATTCTTGTAGCCATTGCAATCTCAATATACGTAACATTATTTATCCTAGATATGTATAAAATATTTATGACATCTACACGAATTCTGTTCTGTGGCATTAATTGCGGTATTCAACAGGCTCATTAGGAATTAAAAAATTGCAAACATGCCAAAATTGTAATCACTGTGAGCAGACATGTATTAAAGCGTAATAATTAAAATGCATCCTTGGAAGTCACATTGCATAAGGTTTTACTGTATATATTATCAAATTTTTCACTATTAATTATTTAATAATGTATATTTTGTTTTTACAACGAATGACTGCCAATTATTCCATTTTAGGGATGAGTGTGTTTCTTAGTGTCAGCATTGAAAACAGTAATAATTTTACCTTCATCGTATAAGACGCAGACTGATTTTTGGGATCATTTTTCTGGAAAAAAGTGCATCTTATATGCTAAGAAATACGGCATTTAAAATAACCTGTTGAAAATGGATGTGAAAACTATAGTGTAACATTAATAAAAATAGGCCATTAGCCTGAAAAAACAGTTTCTTGTCAGTTTCCACCCATCAATGCCAGATGCAAATCTTTACATTTTTTCAATAACGTATCTCGTCGGTAATTTTACAATGGCATAGAAAACTTAAAAAAACAACAAAAAAATTCATTATATTCAGGCAAAAATGTTGGCCTCCTTTGTTATTTGAACATTTGGTAGATGTGGACCTGCTTCACGCTATAACGAATCCGCTTAAAACGGTTGTGCAAAGTGAGGTATGACTGTACATACTTGTATTCCATTAATAGGAGGAAAAGACGTAAAACATAGAACTTTTAAGCAAACATACAAATTACTTCACAAAACTAACAACATGCATTTCATTGACAAATTATCGAACATCATGGTAAAGGAATAGGAAGGTCTCTTTGTAACCGACAAGGGGAGGACCAGACATCGATGCCACAAACTGTGACCAACTTTCACTGGTGGATAGAAGCATAAAAATAAGCAGACACGTGTCTCGGCTTTTGACTCCATAGACATGCACACATACTTTTGCGCACTAACTATTTGATGTACATTTTATACAACTTGTATTCTTTCATTTTGAATTGTTAGTCCTCTCTCCATTAGAATAAAATAAATTTTCAAAATAATAAAAGATTTTGCCAGCTATACCTTCCTGCTGTTCAACAATGCTTCTGCTTTGAAATTAATTTATAAGTTTAAATAACTGTTAATGAATATGCATTACGTAAGCAATAGGAACTGTTTTTCCCACGCATATGCTTACCGAGCATAATTTGTTTTTATAAAAATAATAATCCATGGCAATATTTCAAAACAGAATAACACTTAGATCAAATAGTACTTCATTGTAATAGATTAAAAAAACAAAAAACTGCCAGTATTGGGGTTCGAACCACAAAACAAGAAACGTCAGCTTCATTATGAATACCTTATAATGAGCGCAGTAATTTTCTATAAACTTTGACCCCCGATTCCTAGTGAACTAGGGTCTATGGAGTCAAAAGCCGAGACACGTGTCTGCTTCTTTTTATGCTTCTATCCACCAGCGAAAGTTGGTCACAGTTTGTGACATCGATGTCTGGTCCTCCCCTTGTGAGATACATGTAGGAAGTTTTCTTAGGTGATTTTTGCAGTGGCTAAGTAGTTATAAGCTTAACATATAATTTCATGATTAAATGTAAAACAAAAACGTTTTGCCTTGACTGTAAGGCCTACATTGCCTGCCTGGCAATTACCATGCCAGTGATGCAATGTCATATCACCAGATGCCTTGTTGATGGGTATATTGTTGTTGCAATTTGTATTTTGTTGTATGCTTAGAAACTAAACAAGTTCCACAATAAATAAACTTTGTTTATTTATTAATTAATTTTAAAACCTAAGTGTTTTATCAGCCAGAAAATATGATATATTTAACAACTTACCTCTAAATATTTCAATTCCTTATCTTCTAAATTCAATTGCTCCAGTTTAGATTCCAACTTAGCATCAAGAAGAGCCTGCAAGGAGTCACACAAGCAGAGATATTCATTGTTGTAAAGTAAAAAAATCAAAGCTAATGAACAGTTAACACCTCAGTACTGGCCTCTCTGCATGGCACGGACTTAGACTTCTTACCATTTCATTGGCCTCTATGAGTGATATGGACCCATGCCTCTCTGATCTTAGTTTACTATATTGTAAGTAGTTTTTCATTTTTTTTGTCTTTCAAATTATTAAAGAGAAAGGTTTCTATCTTTAAAAAATGTTGAATACGATAATTTTATGAATGTTTTAGTTAGGCAAAACTAAATTATGTCTGCTGTGATGACATCTGCACTGCTGGATGACACGAATAAACATGATTTGCTGTATTTCTTTACCCTCAATCTCTATCAATTCCTAACAATTTATTTGTCTCGAAATCATTTTCAGAAAATAGCCCTTTCTTCATGTGAGATTTTGTGCTATTTCTTCTAAGAAAGTAGATGTTGAATTGGTTTCATAAGAGATTATATACAGAACACAAGGAGAGTGTTCTTAATCAACAGGAATTAGTGGTGGTTGATGTCACTAAGGTATCATAAGAAGAAGGGAAATAGGGACCGGCTAGAGATGATTCACTCTCGCTCTCATACATCATATCCATGGGATGTTATTCGTAAACAGTTCTTCAGTGCCACAACGTCTGTGTTTGGAAGAGGTAAAGAAGGTGGGAAGAGACTCATGAACTGTGAACTAATATCTGTCCCTCAATCACAATGTGTTTACTTTACTGGCTCTAATTCACGGGAAGTTTGGCAACTGCACACACCATAAGCACATTACTGTCTTCTCAGGGTGGACCTGAGTATAGTAGGCTATGGTGAATTACACAGATGAATTGGTCAATGGTGCAGTCAAATAGTTTAAAAAGGCTATAATAACCTAAACAGTATTGGTATAACATTAGTTTAAAAAGGCTATAATAACAAAAACAGTTAATGAATTAATATTTGAGATAATTTTTTCACCTCTTTTTCCTTTCAATTTCCGATTTGAAAGCCACTTAAATTAAGCACCTTGCTTAATAATGTTATTTTAATATTGAATATAAAACTAATTAAACCAAATTAAATACAAATTTAATAGTTAAAATAATGATTTAACATACCTTTTTCACTATAGAATTAGCAGCTAATTCTTCCTCATCAGAATCCTGATTATCTGATACATCAAGGCCCCAAACACCTTGACCATTTCTAAAGAATGAATAGATTATTACTAAAGATGCAGCACAATGCAAACATTTAGTACTACAATTAACACAATTTTTCTTACCTATTAACTGCAACAGGTAATGCATCTTTGTCTATATCTGTGGTTGGTTTAGAGTGATGTACTTTTTTGCCTCTTTTTAAAACCTAAATAAGGAAAAAAGACATCTATGATTTGAAATAAAGAAGTGATACAAAAATCAACAAAAAGGTCTTAAAGATTTGTGAATTTTCTTCTGCTTTCCATCATTATTTGTAGTTTTGATTATTCTCAAGTGGTTTCTGTGTACACCTATCGTGCAATGATTGCCCAGTGATTTTGAAGACAAGCTATATGAGTACCAGCATTATAAGATTAAGAAAATTCCATCACTATAGTGTCTTTGAAATTGTCAATGCTGATCAAACACCTCTCACATATGACATTCCATTCACTCAAACCAGTGGTGTAACATGAATGATCTTACTTGGGTAGACTCAAGGTAGGGACACTTTTTATTACTGAGATGAAGGTCATGCTATGTGTTTAGAGCCAGTGACCTTGAAGCACCTTTTGAAACCCTATACAAGGCCCTTTCACGCCTCTGTGCCACTAGAAAAATATGCCTATCTTTAAGATCATGATCACAACAACTTGACTATGCATTTAATTAATATAATAAAAAATACGATACTGCATAACTTTATTAAAACAAATACAAAGTGTACAATACAGAGTAGACTACAAAATCATTTGTACTTTTTTGTATATTAGTTCAAAGCATCTATTTTTTTATCAGCAAATATGTTTAAAACTTGCTCAAGAAATGAATGATCGCTTGCAAGTTCATCAAGAAGATTTTTTTCAATGGCTAAAGTACATAGGCACGACAGTCTATTGTATTTCTTAAATAGTTCTTGATCCTCTTGAGGGTACTTATGCTTCTTTCGCTGCTTGCTGTGATGATGGGCAATGTCAAAACTAAATGCAGTAACTTATCCACTTCCTCGTAAACTGAGCCTAAATCATTACTAACCAAAAATCTTAGGAAGTTTTGTGGGGAAAGATGTTTCTTATCATCAGCGTAAATATTACACAGTTTATTTTCAAGTTGTTCTTTGTTGAAAAAGGGATACTGTTTTAACAACTGTAACATTTTCGATTTTGGAAATTCTTCTCTGTAGTCCATGAACTTTTTTTCATTCACTAATTCAACAAAATGAATTTGGGAAAAGTCTCCAAATCTATTGAATGACACTTCTTTGTTGTGTTTTATTGCAGTAAGGCACGCAGCTTCGGAAAGGGTGTGCTTAATATGGGTTTTATCAAGTAACTAAAAAGATTCTTTGTTTTTCAAATGTTATTTTGAAACTTGGTGTTTTTGTGCTTTTCGATCAAAGTTTTTTGTGTTTATACCTTCATTGCACCATTCTTTGTCACCACCGAATAAAAGGCACATATAGCAATACATTGTATTGGTCATGGTACTGACAGTCAGCCATTTGTATTTTTTTCATACCAGACAATTTAAAATGTACATTTCTGTTTGTTTTTGTTCAGCACAATGGTTATTTTTGGTGTAGATCTCTTACATTTTAAGTCATGTTTTTTGTAGGGAAGTATAGAAAATGGAGTTATAAGCAAGTACTCTGTTAAGTCACCACTTTCTAACTCGCCCATAATAACCATTTAATCAAAATTAATGCGGCAGTAAAAACACTTATATAATTAATGCACATATGAAACCCATACAGCAACAAAACAGCACCTAATAGCCTTTCCGAGCAGTACACATGTGCTGGCGAGACTAGTCTCTAGCCTGTCCAGTGTGCCTGGGTATTGAGCTAGACATGGGTGGGGGAGGAAGACTGCGCATTACGTTCTGCGCACACACAGATGAGACTGCTTTAGTTCAGTCTCAGGGGGTTTGACTTTTGTTCAGTCATCTCTAGCTGTATAAACAGTGCATGCATTTACTTGCTTTTTTAATCGTCCAATTCACAATTCAATTCAACAACATAATAAATAGATATGCTTCTATGTTCAAAGAAAATTTTATATTAAATAATGTCAACTATACAAAATTATTGGGGAGAATTAGTCTCAAAGTCTCCCCTGACGCTACGCCACTGACTCAAACCATGGGAATAAAAGGAGAGAAATCAATCAATGAAAAGAATCGTTTCATAGTCATGCTTGGTGCATATGGATTAAAGATGACTCCATATATTATATTTAAAAGAGAAACTCTCCCAAAGAATGTGATATGGCCGCAAAATGTGTTCATATGTGCAAATGAAAAAGGCTGGATGGATGAAGAATTTACGAAAGATGGTTTCATAGAGCGTGGTGTAAAGGCCCCATTCTAAAGCGACATATGCTGGTCCTCAACACATTTAGATGTCATCACATGCCATGTGGTAACAATAATATTAAATTACAATCGTGCTGATCTAGTCATCATTCCTGGGGGAATGACAATCCAGTGACAAGTGATGGATGTCAGTTATACATATATATATATATATATATATATATATATATATATATATATAGTGAGTCGAGGGAAGATGAGGAGTCAGATGTGGTTGGGGTGGCTATATATATCATTATATATAGACGTTCCTTACAGAGGAGGAGGAGGATATAACAGATAACATATATATAGGAGGATACTAATGTTTAGGCACTTCCAGATGACCTGGAGATTCGAAATTTTTTTCTTAGGTAGGATTTTGTGCAAAACCGACTAGAAAAAACGAAAATCTTGAAAAAGTGTAACAATGCGGCTGCTAAAATTTCGCAATTGTTTAAACAAATTTTCAAGGTTTATGTATTTTCGAATGTGCCACGGAGTTGAAATTTTTTTTATAAGTAGAATTCTTAAAAAAAAAGAAATAGGAATTATACAAATTTTGATATCTTAATTTGTTTGGCAGTTAAAAATTCTTAAAGTTTAAACAAATAGATAACTGTTTAGGTACTACGGGATGAGCTAGGAAGCTGAAATTTTTAAATTATTTACAGAGTAGTAAATTTGCACAAATAAAAATTTCAATTTTACCATATATTAATTGCGGCGGCCGTTAAAAATTATTTAAATTTAAACAATTAGAAAAATATTATTTTACTTATAGAAGTGCTATAACTTTAAAATTTGCCTAAAATGTGTAGCATTAGTACACTATAATTAATATAGTGTAAAATATTTAAAATTGCAACATTTGGGGATTGTTTAAAACTATTATATTTACATGTGGGAAAAACGGAAATCGCTGCGGAGGTGAAATCTTTAGAATTAAAAGAATCTTTGTAATGATGAAATGTCTGTCTAAAAAATGAATGTTTTTTCAAAGTGAGATGAAATGCTTGCAGTATGCAAGCACCAACTACTTGTATGTATATATATATATATATATATATATATATATATATATATATATATATATATATATATATATATATATATATATTAACTAAAGGAAAAGAAAAGGTAGTGATGAGGGTGGCAACAAGGTGTTGAGGGAAGCCCAGCGGACACTTACCAAGTTGAGGACCAAGCTGGTAGGCTGCTGGGGGCGTCGAAGAGACACGTAAAACACACGAACACAAAAACACACGCAAGCTTATCGGGCCTATGCCCTTCTTCAGCGAAAGAGTAACGTAAAGTGACACACTGGGCGGGGAATGACAGGGTGATGTGGGAAGGTTGATGATTGGAGGAGGTGGGGAGTAGGAGGGGTGGATAGCCAATAAAGAGGAAGTGTGGTAAGGGAAAGTGCGAATAACTACAAAGTAACAAGGAGACATTGTAAGGGGGCTAATAGGGTTAGCGGAGGTTGAGGCCAGGCGGAGAGAAAGAGTCGAGAAGATGGATATGTGCTAGTTCCCAGTGTCGGAGAAGGGGGGCAGGAGTGTCATAGGGTGAAGCGCGAATAATTCTAACATTGTAGCAACTATTGAAGGGGACATTGTGGGTATTAGCATGTAATGCAACTGGGAGGGGGCGTCTGAGAGAAACGCTATTCCGGTGACCGTTCATTCGGATGTTTAACAGATTGCTGGTGAGGCCTACGTAAAACGCGGGACAAAGGGTGCAGGTAAGGAGGTAAATGACGTTACGGGTGGTGCAGTTGCTTCTGGAGGTGATGGGGTAGGTGATGTTGGTGGAGGGACTCGAGAAAGAAGATGATGGTAGGTGGATAGGGCAAGTGAGGCAGCGAGGTTTTCCGCAGGGGTGGGAGCCTATTGCAAGAAGCGTGGTAGAAGTGGGAAGTTCCTTCCTCCACAAGATATTTCCCAAATTTGGGGGCCGGCGGAAGGAGAGGAGCGGAGGATTGGCAAAAAGGTTGATAAAGAGGGACTGATGGGAGGAAGAGGTAAGAATTGGGTGGGCAGCATGAAGGATTGTTTTGAGAGCTTCGTGGATACCAGGAAGGAAAAGTGTCATAAGAGTGAGTGGAGGGGTAGATGCAGGAATAGTGGGTGTGTGAGGATGAGATCCATTGTGGGTAGGCGTCATCGCCCAATGGATCTGTTCGCGGACCAAGACTGGAGGGTAACCACATTTGAGAAGAGCATCCTCGAGGACAGAGTAATACTCTATATATATATATATATATAGCTGCCCCACCCACATCTGACTTCTCATCTTCCCCCGACTCACTTCCACAATCCCTTTCTGCCTTCAAACCCCCTTCCCAATACATCCCCCCCTCTCTTCCTCCCCACCATCCCATCGAGCAATATGCTAACTACATCATTCACGCAGTCGCCCAGCCTAACTTTCCCGACCTCCTTGGCCACCACAACAATTTGACGAAACCAGAAAGACATGCAATTTCTATGTTGAAACGCAACGACAAAATTATTATCCTCCCTGCAGACAAAGGTCCCACCACCGTGGTAATGGACCGCTCGTATTACAACGACGAAGCCCTCCGCCAACTATTTGACCAAACTTCTTACCTTCCTCTCCCATCCAACTCCACTGACCGCCACTCCTCCGAAATTTCTGCATATCTGCGTTCCGTGGGAAAACAAGAAGGCCTCCCTGATTCCACCATTTCCCTGATGATCCCCAACACACCCCGGACCTCAACCTTCTACCTTCTCCCAAAAATCCACAAACCCAACATCCCCGGCAGCCCCATTGTTGCCAGCTTTAATTCTCCCACGGAACGCATCTCTGCCTTTGTTGACTCCCACCTACAACTTCTCGTCAATCAAATCCCATCTTTCATCAAAAAGACAAACCACTTTCTACAATGCCTAAAATCACTCCCTTCCCCTCTCCCACCTAACACAATTATGTCCACCATAGATGTCTGCTCCCTCTACACCAACATCCCTCACATCCAAGGACTGTCCGCCCTGAGAAAACTACTGGACTCCAGACCACCTGACGCAAGACCATCCTCCCATTTCCTAACGAAGCTGGCTGAAATGGTGTTCCAAAAAAACAACTTCTCTTTCGGAGGGCTCCACTACCTACAAATAAAAGGTACCGCGATGGGCACTCGCATGGCGCCCTCCTATGCCAATGTCTTCTTAAGTGAATGGGAGGAACGCTTTCTTGACATTTCCCCCAGACCACTCCTATGGCTGAGGTATATTGACGACATTTTTCTTCTCTGGACGCATGGACCCGACTCCCTACAATCCTTTTTACAACGCTTCTCATCCCATCCCATGCTTTCCTTCACCCACCACTCCTCTGCCTCCAACATCACCTTCCAGGATGTCGATCTCTCCATCCGGGAAAACAAAATCCACACCAACATGCACCTCAAGCCTTCCAACCGCCTTCAATATCTCCAGTTCAACAGCTGCCATCCCCTCCACACCAAAACCTCTATTCCCTACGCCCTAGCCCGACGAGGGCGGAGAATCTGCTAGGATAGAGACTCACTGTCCGAGTACTGCTCCAACCTCGAACATGTCTTCTTACAGCCTGGATACCCGCCGGATCTGATCCCAGACCAAATCCGGCAGGCAGTCGCACCCGCCACCCCTAACTCCCACCCCAATACCCACACCACCACCGATTCCACCCCCAACTCACCCTAACCACCCTTTATTTCCCCGGCATCCACGACATTTTGAAAAATATCCTAAAAGCCGCCTACCTTATTCTCACATCCTCCCCTCATCAGATTCCATTTCCAAGACCACCGATGCTCTCCTTCCGCCGTCCCCCTAATCTGGCAAATATGCTATGGAATAAAGAACCCCCGCCTCTACACCCTGCCGGATCTTACCCCTAACATCTGCATGAATGGCCACCGCAACAGCGTCATTCTCAAATGACCACTGCCGGTGGCCGTTCATGCGAACCAACATAATTTAAAGTTTAACAACTGCGTCACAGTGAGAGTCATTCCCGCTCTCCCTGACAATGCTTCGGCTCCCCAACTCTGTCAGTGGATGCTTTCGCATATCCATCTCCTAAACTCCTTCACTCCCCCTGGCCTCAACCTTCGATAGCTTTTCACTTCCTTTCTGTCTTCTCCCAACCCCCTACCAATCCCCAACCCCCTCCTTATTCTCCAATCCTCGATCTTTCCGCACTATCCTTCCACCCCCATGCCTCCACCCAGTGTCACTGACATCAGTTCTCTCTCGGTAGCTGAAGAAGGAATAACTCTGAAAGCTTCTACGTTTGTGATGTTTCCGTGCTGTTTTAGTGTTCTTTTACGTGTGTCGCTTCGACATCCCCAGGGCCTCACCAACCTGAAGTCATCCGATTGATGAGTGTTCACTGGGCTTCCTCATCCCAACATCTTGTTGCCATCCACACACACACGCGAACGCACGCACACACATATACACACACACACATGTATGTATGTATGTAATCATAGAAGTTAATTTTAAATAAGTTCAATTCGTCTTTTTTGATCACAGAATTTTTTAGTCATTAGCAAACATGGAAGACCCAATCTTTACATGGTATGAATAGCCTTCCGCCTCAAAAGCTGCACACCCTGGTTACATTTCTTGCCACCTTAAGTCTTCCCCTCTTCCTGCCTACCCCACTTCTTCCTTTTCCTCAAGTTAGCAGCGTAAGCTGTAGGAATGACAGCATACCTCCTCTCTTGTTGCCTCCCTATTCTTTCCCTCTTCTTGCACTAATGGTGGTTCAATGTATCCCATTTCCTTCTTTGTTGTGGAGTTCTTGTTCTGTACTTTTCTATATAAATAATGAGCTAAGAAATCCAGTCACACTGTAAGATAGCAGGTCAATTAACTGTGAGAACTACAAAAAGTTTTTACCTCAAAAACATTCCATTCTTTTTCGATCAAAATTTCAGAAATTACATGGCAGCACTACAATTATATATTAAGCTTCTCACCGTTCACATTGAAGTCATGGGTTCGATTAGAGGAGCATTTATTTTCTCCATTTGATTAATACGGGGATGAGTGTAGCACCTTAATCATTTGCATATTAGAATTACTTAAAATCATAATAGGATTTCAAGACTTGAAGCAACGAATGTCTAAGAACAAAATTTTATTTTCTTGCCATCGATTTTTTAATGCATGCCAAATCGGTCAATATATTAGTGAACATGAGATTTATCATTTCTGTCCCCCTACTGTTCTCTCTCTGCCCACTGTGCATCCGTCCATCCACATGTTTAAACTCTGGAACAACTGGACGTACTTCAATGAAATTTGATATTTGGGAGTTTTGCTAAAATTTATCGACCAATTCCAATTTTGGTTAAAATTGGACTATAATAACGACCACTTTACATGAAGACCTATGTGTGCTATACAATGTACTTCACAAACATCTCGTTAAATACTCATCTGAGCAAACAAAAGTTCAATAAAATAATTAAATACATTTTTGTCAAATAATTTTTCCTGTAAAATGTAAGATTTACGGAAAATTTAAAGAAAAGAAAATTAAGGTATTTAGGTAATTATGATTTTTGATGTTTTTTTGTTCATTCAAAAAATATTAATAAAAAATTTCCAACTCGGGAACCACTGGTATTGAGAAGTTTTACTAAAATTTGTCAGCCAACTCCAATTTTGGTTAAAATCGGACCACAATAACGACCACTTTACATGAAGACCTTAATGTAGTTTACAATGTTCTTATTTCAACTCGGGAACCGCAGGACATATTTTTATTAAATTTGGTATTGGGGAATTTTACTAAAATTTGTCGATCTCAAAGAACGCATTTGGAAACTCTGTTTACTCTGACATGGAGTACTTCTTTCCATACTTGTTTCATATACAATTACTTCAACCAATTATTTTATTTTTTCCTTCTGAATTATTACAACAAATTTTTTTTGTGCTTCAAAATGTGTTATTTTTATTTGGTTAAAAATAGCCCATATTCTCCTTATAAAATTAGACAATTGACATTTTGAATGTGAATTGCAATAGTATTCTATGCTGCTGCATCTTATTCTTGAAAGACTTTTTATCAGAATTTAGTTCAGTAAACTGTCAGTTTCAGCAGCCAGGTTTAAACCGAGTTGATAATGTTTACATAACTGTGAAATTTAAAAACACAATAACAGACATAAGTTTACACCTGAAAGAAGAACATGATTGCAATCAAGAGTAATTCAAAATGAAATAGGCAAACAAGAAATGAGCCACACAGAAAGTGTCTGCTTAACTTGAAGAAAGATTTGAATGCAAATTTTTTCAAAAAATTTCATTTTGTCAGAATCATTTTTCGTAATTAATATTCAACATCTTAAAGAAATTCAAGCTTGTTTGTTGTCTTATCAATCTGTGGCATTAGATATTCACTAATAGAACTCAGTCGCAATGAACAGCTGCCATTTTTATGACAATAATGTAATATTTGAAAAGTTATGTTTTCAAATATTCAAGCAATTACAAAGATCTGGCATGTGTGGCTCTTTTGGTATTAACTGTCATTATGACAACGATAATGTGTGAATGAACATTTAGTGCACTTTCTGAAAAGTAAATACTACAACAAATTGAAGGACAAACATCTTGAAGCTGCCCTCCAATTAGCTTTAGAAGACTGGAGTATGGGTTACTTTTTCTACTTAATAAGCATCTATAATCATCAAAGATATGAATATTAACCAGGAATTTCAGATAAATAAATTTCTACTCTTAGATGCTTTTTAAGACACATATACCTACTAATATTGTGGAAAAATTTAAAACCGAGGTCATTGGACAGTTGCTGAAGCCTCATTTGGGACAAGAGCTATTTTTTTCATGAGAACATCTGATACATGACGTCAAATTTTTGCATAAGGAACAAATCTTCCTAAAATATCATTTCACTTGCCTGCTCTGTTGAAGAACTAGGGATATTTGCTGTCCCTTTGTCATGTAGACGAGCAAGTCTTGCCTCCAATTCTAACTCAGGTTTTGGTAAGTCTTGCTCCAATGCTTTTTCTTCCATATATTGCTGCAACAACATGTTAGCTTCTTCAGTCGCAGTACAGCTCTGAGGAGCTTTATACAACTATAGAGAGCAAATAAAGGATACAATAGTGTTAGGAGATGGTAAAGTTTTGAAAAAATCCTAAGACTTCTCAGAAACTACTGTGCTCAACAATTTACAGAAAAAGAATTAATTACTCACATTAACTCATCACAGATGAACAAATTCTTCAATTAATGGTAAGTTTCTTCATTGAAATACACTTCTTGTTCCTTTACTTATTACAATCAACACATGCCAGTACCTCAGACATTTTACTTATGCCTACATTAAAATAATAATCTCAGACTTAAAGTCACCAATGCAGGATTTAAATGAAATAATATGATAATTTGAATGAAATTTTATTTTAGCTAACGCCATCATATTATTTTAACATTTGTTTAGTCATAGGGAGTATCAGCATAGCTTTTGTCAGACCAAAATTTTCTGATGTTATAAGTATAAAAAAATTCAGAAATATCTGAACAAATATTTCTACAAAAACTTATAAATATCTTGTCAGTATCAATTGGTAGTCCTAAAATATTTTATTAAACATATTTCCAGAGCTGATCAAGTATGTGAAATTCTGATTATTATCCACCACAATTCTAGATAAGTAATATAAATAAAATTTCAGTGTACAGTGCAGTGAAACCCCATATTTAAGAGTCCTGCATTTAATTTTTACCAGCATTTAGTGTTTATTTTTTGCAGTTCCATCAAACACCATATTTAAGAAATGCATTCTTTTCTTCAAATTAACATTCCCCATATAATTAATGAGGTCAAGCTCAACTTTGTGGAATTTACTCATAATGAAAAGATGACTTTGTAGTTTCCACAACTTTTAATATAACATGACCGGTTGATGCTACGTTCGTAGTGAAACCGGTCGTGTTATATTAAAAGTTGTGGAAACTACAAAGTTATCTTTTCATTATAACATTCCCCAATTTAGTGTTTTACCCAGACAGTGTAATAAATTTTCAACCACTTCATTAAAAAGCTACCTTGATTTAATGCAACTTGGCACTTACTACCACAATCATTAGGCTACGGCCATTTTTTATGTCCGAGTTCAGACAGGAAAAAACCCAGGCAATGGGTCCAATGTAAACAGTGATAGGTGGCCACACAATTTCCGTCCAAGAGTAAACATGTGCTGTATCTCTGGGACACCCGTGATAGATCATAACACTAATGCGTTTTTAATCTGAATTTTGGATGTAGCTGATTAGCTGTATGAGGCGATTTTCCTCTGCACAGGCAATGTTCTGTTTTCAGTGATTTTTTTGCATCTGAGCTGACTACGGAGTCAAATAATGCCCAAACATAAGTTAACCTTCATCAAGCAACCACTATTCTCAGAGTTCACTCAGTTTATTCCTAAGTGATGGATTTTTTTAAGTTTCTTTAGCTGTTCAGGTGCAGTGTGACTCCGTGGTAGGTATTCCAAGTGTTTCATGTCTGAAGGACGTGAAAATCACAGAAATGAAAACATTTGATTGTCATTGCCATAAACCTAAGTAACAATCAAATTTTTAGTAATAATACCAGGTAGTTATATAAATACTTTCATATGTTTAACAGTTAGGAAAATACAGTGCATCACAAATAGGCGAGTTTCATGTGATGGAATATTTGAAGCTAAAGGATATACAGTGGAACTATCGACTGTAGGAAGGAGCGGATAGGTTTTTCTCTAGGAATATCAGGGATCACAATAGGAGAAGCAACTCTGATAGAAATGACATTAGGGACTGCCTGATGTACTGCCCCCTCAAAATCCTATGGTGTTACTGTCAATATGGGCTGAAATGCTTGCAGAATGCAAGCACCAACTACTTGTATGGTATATATAATGCACAAAATTCTCAATTTCTTCTATTTAATCTTTAAGGAGCATTTTAATTTTCACATTAGAAAATCTTATATGAGGGTTTAAATGATTACAAAATTCAATAAAGGAACTATATACAGGTTTCTCTCTCTTTATGTGGGTTTGTTTTATGCAAATTCGCTATTATGCGCCAAACTTATTGCTACCGGAATTTCTTTTTATGCATCTTTGATTTGCTCTTATGCATTACGCAGCCAGTTCAATACAAATGTAAGAAAGTTCTCCACTACACCACAAGGCAACCATTCAGTCTCGCATTGTCTCTTATGCTGTGTGTATTAGTATTACAGTAAAAGAGATGAGAATGGAGTGGATATTGTAGAGTGGAGATGAGACGGAGATTTCGTGTGATACTGTTTGAGTGCAACTTAGAAGTTTTGTCTCTCTGCCCACGGAACTTGCGTTGGGCCAAGACAACCCTCCAGCACTTTAAACCTCCACTATTATGTAACTCTCAACAGTCACCACTTGTGCTCATCTGCTTCCTTTTATTGAAGAGTATAATTCAGTGTACAATGTTTTAAGTTTGTATTTAACGCATAAGAAGAGCACCTTGGAGGGGAGTTAGCATTGCTTATGGAATGTATCCTTATCTTTTACATGTAAATATGGGTTCTGTTTATGCGAATTTGCTTTATGCGTCACTTTTCTGGAACGCAATCCACACATAAAGAGAGGGAAACCTGTAGTTCAAAATGTAACTGTATTCTGATGTATTATTATAGAACATAATATAACAACTACTTTATGGATTATCATTTATAATCAGATCCTCCAGAAATGAATGAAATAACTCTCATTAATGAAGCTTTAAAAATTCTCAAGCTATTCAGTCATGCTGGCTTCATTTAGTACTTTGAGACACCTATGTGGGGATTAATAACAGGATAAGTAGTACTTAATATTTAAAATTCAATTTTATACCAACTACCTATCAATTATTAGAAACCTGCCATCAATTACTGAGGCGCAACTTCATGAATTATTATTTATAAATAATAAAAAATAAAATGAAAAGTAACAGTATACCTACAACAGTAGATTCTTTGCTGCTGGAAGGTTTATCTTGAATTTTATTCAGCCATTCTGATAATTCCTTTTCAGTTTTTAACTTTGGCAAAGTCTTCTTGTAGTCTGAATCCAGCGCATTAACTCTATCAGCCAATTTTTGTGTTTCATGATCAAAGGCTTCCCTTAAAGTAGGAAATCTATGCTTTGGATCATTGAAATTGTATTTAGCACTGCTATCAGTTTCACACATAGTTTCCATGCATCTACGCAATAAGAAAACAAGACATTATGCTTGAACACTTCCAGATTACAATTAGATCACTGGAAATATTAACAAAAAGAAATATAAAAAATAATTCAAATTACTGCAATCACATGAGGGAGGACAGAATTTATTCATGGAATACTATCAAGCCTCAAAAAGTTAAATTTAATAAATGCTTTTAAATAGTGCAAATTAATTATTCTAAAGTGATATGATCAAGGTTACATAATGAAAATTAATCAACTCCAGTAGCTAATTGTGTAATTTAGTATTTCAATACTAAATTAAAATAAAAGTTAACCATGTGATAAATAAACTGAATTTAACATATCAGTAACTTCCACTTATTAAAAAAAATATTTTAAGGAGAGAAAAAATTATTTCCTGAGAATATGTAAACAACCACTTTACAATTATCATTAAAACAAACCTTAGTAGAATAAAATCAATGTTTATGCTTCTCGGAGACATATTTTGTTATGCAATATAATTTTGAATAAAATAAAATGTGCGTTAATATTAACAATAAGGAAGTAAAACAACTCATTATTTTAAAACCAATAAACAACAGCTATCAGAAATGGTGCAAATTTGGTAATACAGTTTACATCAACGATTGGAATGTATTAGTCGTGCCCAAGCCAATGTCTATACATAGTAAAATTATAGTGTTCCATGTGTCTAACATCCCGAAAAGAAATAAAAATAATTTTTATCTGTCATACTTCCTGAACTTGTCCGCATGTTTATCCATATCATCTGGTATTAATTCCATTTCAGCATGTTTAATATGGCATTTTATGCACACTTTTCTCATAGAGCCTTCTTTTTTCTGATCCTTTGCTTCGTATCGTAAACATTTTTTACAATATGCAAAACCGCAATTCGGACATCCGAGCTGTAAAAATATAAAATAACATTTTCAGAAAATTCTATTCCCCAAATTATAGAACAAGAACTTTTCGAATATTAACTAACTTCTTTTTCAAAAAATCCAAATTTTGTTGCGCAACCGTGGCAGGCCATGTAGCTTAATTGTTAAATTCGGAGTACTTTTCAAAATGATTGAAGACAGTACACGTCACAAATGCTGCATTACCCTTTCACGATTTTCATACTCCAATTTCGAAAGGGATCTTCCTCAGCCGTCGTCTTCTCTTCTCTAACAACAATAATAAACAACAATCGAGAGTTTCTTACGATATACCAAACACGAGATATCGATGGTTGAGGATTTGCTTACTGATGACGTATTTCTCCGGGAAATTATAAACGTTATCGAAAGTTGGCGATATGAAACCAAAATTTAAAAATGGGTAAAAATGATTAGACCATTGGGAGATTATGGTAATTAACAGGATGAAGCCATGTTATTGTTATATATGTTATATCATTAACACATCCAGGTATGTGGCCAGATTTTATAAGTGATTCATCACGAGTTAACGCTTGTAGAAAGTGGACCACCTGCAATCGGCAGTGAACATTACAACTTTCCAAGTGATGCTGACAACCGCAGATTTACCATTAGAAATTTATTTTGAATTAGAAATAATGGTGATAGGGTGAAAAAAACTTGGTTAGTGTATTCAAAAAGCAGAGATTCTGTTTACTTCTCACCTAAGTGACATGAGTTCGACTCCAGAAATTCCGAAAGTTGCGTTTTTTCCCATAAGAAAAGCATTGCGCCATTTTTGTAAATTAATTATGGGCACTTGCCGGTAAGCTAGAAAAATGAAATTTTCAGTGTTGCTAGATGGCCGCAATATCTATTAGGAATTATTGTCACTTTTGCTTACAGTGCCTTGGGTTCGACTCCAGAGACCCCGGAATATCTCCCATAAGTTAGCATGGGAAAACGCAATCCAGTGTGTAGACCAATCTAATAAGTTTAGGAAGCTGACATTTTGCAAGATTATAGAACTTTTCTCATAAACAACCATAAAAATCGAAAATTTTAAAATTGTAAATTTTAGGGGTTGTTTTAACCCCATTTGAACATCAAAGTTTAATAATTTTTTAGGTACTACGAGATGAGCTAGGAAGCTGCAATTTTCAAATTATTTACAGAACAGTGCATTTGCACAAATAAACATTTCAATCTCTCCATATATATATATATATATATATTGCGGCACCCGTTAAAAATGTTTAAATTTTAAACAATTAGAAAAATAAAAAGTGCTACAACTTTAAAATTTGGCTCAAATGTGTAGCATTAGTACCTTATAATGAAAAAAGTGTAAAATTTTTAAAATTGCAACATTTGGGGATTGTTTTAAACTATTATTTTTACATGTGGGAAAAAACGGAAATCGCTGCGGAGAAATGAAAGAATATTTGTAATAATGAAATGCCTGTCTGAAAAATTAATGTTTTTTCAAGGTGATATGAAATGCTTGCAGTATGCAAGCACCAACTACTAGTGTATATATATATATATATATATATATATATATATATATATATATATATATATATATATATATATATATATACACACACACTCTCAGAGTATTGCTCCACCCTTGAACATGCATTTCTTTAGCGGGGGTTACCCGCCAGATCTGATCCTGGACCAAATGCGGCGGGCAGTCACACCCACCACCCCTAACTCCCAAACCAATTCCCATGCAATCACCAATTCTACCCTCTAACTCACCCTAACCACCCTTTTTTACTCTGGCATCCATGATATTCTGAGAAATATCCTAAAAGCCACCCACCCAATCCTCACCCCTAGCACCCACTCCCCTGCACCCTGCTGGATTATACCCCTGCAGTAGACCCCAGTGCCTTACATGCCCAATTAACTCCCCATGCAATTCCTTCTCCAGCCCTACCACTAACATTGCCTACCCCATAATTTCTCCAACCAACTGCACCACCTGGAATGTTACTTACCTCCCGAGATGCACCCAATGTCCCGCTTTTTACATTGGCCTCACCAGCAATCTCCTCAATATCTGCATGAATGGTCACTGCAACAGTGTCATTCTTAAACTACTTTTTCCCATGGCGAAGGAACAAAATTTAAAGTTCAACGATTGCTTCTAGGTGAGAGCTATCTGCACTCTCCCCGCTAATGCTTCCATCAGTGGGAACTCACACACATCCATCTTCTAAACTCATTCTCTCCCTCTGGCTTCAACCTTTGCTATAGTATGTTTCTCGTCTTATGAAGCTTGACCTTTACATAGCAAGTAGCCAATGAGAACCTTTTCCCTCTCTCCTTCTTCCCTTTTCCCTCTCCCTTGTCACCCGTGGCTTTCGAAATGCATGGAAAAACCTAACAGCATTGCCAGATATCCGCTCTTGAAATGATCTGCTTGCGAATGAAAGGCGACGCGTCGCAGAAAAACTTACGGTCATTGTTTATTACTACCGGCCATTTTCCATTGCGTTAAAATGATAACAAGGTGCAAAGTGAAAGTGATAAAGAGATCGCAATGGAAGCGTGAACGCAGTAGAGCTGGCAACATAGTCGACTAAGAGCGATGTGAACAGCACGATGGCGAGAGAGAGAGACTGAGCTTCTCCCCTCTCCGTCGCCCGTTACTCGAGCGTTGATTGGACGCAGAAATAGTCACTCACAGAGGTTTTCAAGGTCAAGCTTCATAAGACGAGAAACATACTATAGTATTTCACTCCTTTTTGGCCATGCCTTCACCCCCTCTGCATCCTCCAATCCCTAACTTCTCCACACTACCCATCTATCCCCATATCTCCACCCAGTGTCACTGCCGTCAGTTATCTCTCTCTTGCACTGATGAAGAGATCACCCCTGAAAGTTCCAATTTGCATGTTTAAAAATGTTTCTCTTAAGCCCCAGAGGATCTCTTTTTAGTAAATGTTCGCTAGGCTTCCTTACCTCAACAAATTGTTGTCATCCATTTACCCTATTTACCTTTCCTCTTCCGTAAGCATTTATACATACATATAAACTCTCTCTCCATCGCTAATGAAGGGCATATGCCCAAAAATCTTTCGTTTTTGTTTGCGTGTTTATTTATGTGTCTTTATGATACCCCCAGCAGCCTGCCAGCTTGGTCTTCAAATTGGTAAGTGGCCACTGGGCTTCCTTCAACACCTTGTTGCCACCCTCATCACTACCTTTCCTTTTACTTAACTTTATATATATATATATATATATATATATATATATATATATATATATATATATATATATATATATATATATATATATATATATATGGATGGCAACAAGATGTTGGGATGAGGAAGCCTCGACTTGGCCTTCTTCCCAGCTGGTAAGTCCAACATCCCCCCTCCCCCACCTCTCCTCGCCCAAAAACTCTCCTAGGCCGACCTTTTGGGAATCCCCAATCCACCCCCCACTACACTCTCTCAGGAGGTCTCCCTTTGTTTCAACCCGCGAGCCAAGGATGCATCCCAATTCTCCGCAGGACCCCACCCCCACGCATACCACAAACCCCCCCAGCCAGATGATGTCCTGAACCTTTCCTCTCATGCTCTTAACCCCACCGAGAATGCCTTCCTTTCCCGCGGCCTCTCCTTCTGCCCCACCATAAAATTTGACAATTGTTGTCACCTTGCCAACATACAAGCCTTCGTACGCTTACTCCGCCTCAAAGGCACCCCACCCACATCTGACTCCTCATCTTCCCCCGACTCACTTCCACAATCCCTTTCTGCCTTAAAACCCCCTTCCCAATACATCCCCCCCTCTCTTCCTCCCCACCATCCCATCGAGCAATATGTTAACTACATCATTCACGCAGTCGCCCAGCCCAACTTTCCCGACCTCCTTGACCACCACAACAATTTGACGAAACCAGAAAGACACACAATTTCTATGCTGAAACGCAACAATAAAATTATTATCCTCCCTGCAGACAAAGGTACCACCACCGTGGTAATGGACCGCCCGCATTACAACGACAAAGCCCTCCGCCAACTATCTGACCAAACTTCTTACCTTCCTCTCCCCTCCAACCCCACTGACTGCCACTCCTCCGAAATTTTTGCATATCTGCGATCCGTGGGAAAACAAGATGGCCTCCCTGATTCCACCATTTCCCTGATGATCCTCAACACACCCCAGACCCCAACCTTCTGCCTTCTCCCAAAAATCCACAAACCCAACATCCCCGGCTGCCCCATTGTTGCCAGCTTTAATTCTCCCACAGACCGCATCTCTGCCTTTGTTGACTCCCACCTACAACCTCTCATCTGTCAAATCCCATCTTTCATCAAAAAGACAAACCACTTTCTACAATGCCTAAAATCACTCCCTTCCCCTCTCCCACCTAACACAATTATGTCCACTATAGACGTCTGCTCCCTCTACACCAACATCCCTCACAAACAAGGACTGTCCGCCCTGAGAAAATTACTGGACTCCAGACCACCTGACACAAGACCATCCTCCCATTTCCTAACAAAGCTGGCTGAAATGGTGCTCCAAAAAAACAAGGTACCATGATGGGCACTCGCATGGCGCCCTCCTATACCAATGTCTTCTTAGGTGAATGGGAGGAACGCTTTCTTGACGTTTCCCCCAGACCACTCCTTTGGCTGAGGTATATTGACGACATTTTTCTTTTCTGGATGCTTGGACCTGACTCCCTACAATCCTTTTTACAACGCCTCTCATCCCACCCCATGCTTTCCTTCACCCACCACTCCTCTGCCTCCAACATCACCTTCCAGGATGTCGATCTCTCCATCCGGGAAAACAAAATCCACACCAGCATGCACCTCAAGCCTTCCAACTGCCGTCAATATCTCCAGTTCGAAAGCTGCCATCCCCTCCGCACCAAAACCTCTATTCCCTACGCCCTAGCCCGACGAGGGCGGAGAATCTGCTAGGATAGAGATTCACTGTCCGAGTACTGCTCCACCCTTGAACATGTCTTCTTACAGCGTGGATACCCGCCGGATCTGATCCCAGACCAAATCCGGCAGGCAGTCGCACCCGCCACCCCTAACTCCCACCCCAATACCCACACCACCACCGATTCCACCCCCAACTCACCCTAACCACCCTTTATTTCCCCGGCATCCACGACATTTTGAAAAATATCCTAAAAGCCGCCCACCTTATCCTCACATCCTTCCCTCATCAGATTCCATTTCCTAGACCACCGATGCTCTCCTTCCACCATCCCCCTAATCTGGCAAATATTCTATGGAATAAAGAACCCCCAGCACGCACACCTCTACACCCTGCCGGATCTTACCCCTGCGGTAGACCCCGATGTCTCACATGCCCAATAAACCCCCCTGCAACTCCTTCTCCAGTCCCACAACCAACATCACCTACCCCATAACTTCTACCACCAACTGCACCACCCAAAATATCATTCACCTCCTGAAATGCACCCAATGTCCCGCCTTTTATGTTGGCCTCACCAGCAATCCCCTCAACATCCGCATGAACGGCCACCGCAACAGTGTCATTCTCAAACGATCGCTGCCAGTGGTCATTCATGCAAACCAACATAATTTAAAGTTTAACAACTGCTTCACAGTGAGAGTCATTCGCGCTCTCCCTGACAATGCTTCGGCTCCCCAACTCCGTCAGTTACTGTTGTTATCTATGAACAGCATTAATGGAGCAGATTAGGAGGGCACCTAGTATGGCATCCTACAGAGCATCGACAGGAAGATTAAAAGACGGAATCCGACCAATTGAATATATTCTGAGATTTTTTATATGAATCTCGGTAAAAGAAAATGTTTTACGATGCCTAAGACAGTGGTCGCAAGTTGGGGAGCCATTGCAATCTCCTTTTTTGTAGTGCAAAAATGTGATGCTGTTTAGGAGCCTACCATCACTATTATTAGTTTGCCTACATTTGTAATTAGTAGCACTGAAAATATGTCCCATAGTGCCTTTTCTTTTACAAAATACCATTCCCTAAAAGTAGTGAAAATATTATAATTTTTCAACATATGCAATACATAAGGAACGATTGAAAGAATTTTGATCTTTTGTAAATATACAATGTGCAAAATTGTTTTCCCATTCGAAAACTCACTAGGTAAGTTTATATTCAGCAATTGATCAAATAATAAAAATGTTTGAAGGGCTAAAGTTGTTTTCTGTCAAAAGATAAGTTATTGTAAATTTCTTTGAATCACCCCCGAATGAAGCTTATCTATATGTTTTGCATAGTGTACTTGTTTTTTTATCAAATAAACTCTCAAAATTGAAAATTGTCAAAATTGCATAATAGAAATAATGAGGTATGTACCACAGATGACAAATATGCTTAAAGTACAAATTGAAAAATGTTGTTCTGCTAAGTGTTCAAAACGTTTATACTGAACACAATATTTGGGGTAGGGGGGAGTGAGAGTAAAGAATCATGAATATGATAAAGCATTCGAATTGTAGCAAAAAACCTTGGCCTATCTAGAAATATGAGCTGAACCCTTGAATAAATTCAAACACATGAAATGGATGCTATTAGAAAGTATACCAGTTTGGAGCGAAGCACAAAATATGAGTAAAACAATTATAAACATGGAATTTGATATAGATGAAGACTTATTGTTAAATCAGTTTTCTTTGCTTAGAAATGTTAAATAGAATTAACTCCTTGACCGTAAAATTCAAAATTAGAGACAAACAATGAAAAAAGGGGGGGTGGAGGAAAGGCAGGAAAAGGCAAAAGACAATAAAAATTATAAACTTACAGGTTTAGGGGTTGTTACCCCATGCCAGGGACCTGATGTCACTCACACATTCACTCACTCAATCGCACAAGCACAAATCCTAAAGGTGGAAACGGGACCGGGTTTGCGAGAAATTACTCTGCGCCAGGGACCCAAAAAATCACACCATTGCTAGAAGGTTTGTGAGTCAGTATGACCATGACAGGGACATACTAAGCAACCACAAACACATGCACACGCCAAGAGGTAAAGGAAAAAAGGGGAAAGGAATGGGGAAATAATACTAGGTTTACAGGAGATTAAACCACGCCAGGGACCTAGTATCACATACAGTGACCTGTAGGTTTATGTGCCTTCCGGCAATGACAGGGACCTAACAGACAAAACAGTCACACACGCAAGCATTCAAATACACGCACACAAATCTCTAAAAATTAGTTAACATACTAAATACGTATTTCGAGAGCAATGCTCTCATCATCAGTAGCTGATGTGTAATGAGGGGTAGGAGTGTTGTAGGCAGTATTTATATGTTTATGTGCTGAAGTGAAAGGGAGGGAAAGAGGTTCAGCCATTACAAGGTACAGAGGTGAGGAGTATCAACCCCTAAACCTGTAAGTTTATAATTTTTATTGTCTTTTGCCTTTTCCTGCCTTTCCTCCTCCCCCCCTTTTTTCAGTGTGTGTCCCTAATTTTGAATTTTACGGTCAAGGAGTTAATTCTATTTAACATCAATTTCGCCGTAGTCTCCATCTTTACTTACTTATTTGCTTAGAAATGTAATGTTGAAAGAATTGAGAATAATTATTGGCTTAATAAGTCTTATTACGATTGTTGGGCATTCTTTTTCTCGATATGTGAATTTCAAGAGCAGAACTCACAGACAAATTGTGTAGTTTATCGTTTGCCATTCCACCATACAATGAAAATATGGAAAGGATATTTTTGAAAATAAATTTTCAGTGGTCTGATTAATGAAACCACCTTGATGTAAAAACAGTCAATGCCATTATTTGTCTATTTAATTTAAATCTTAGTGGTAAAGATTTTTATCATATGATTAAAAATGATCACAATTTGATTAAGGGAGGCAGAAGTAGTCGAAAATATGGTTTTAAAAAAACCTTTGGCTCCTGGTATATTTTAATGTGATGTCATTAAGTGTAAATTTATTTGTTAAAACAATAAACAGAACTATACTTTTCCAAACATTTTTATTTCAGATTTAAGAACATAATTTTAAAAAATAGCCAAAATTTCCATCATCCTGGTTATGCCCTGCCTTGGTGCTCTTCGTAAGGAGTAGGCTAATGCTGGCACTTGGTTTCCTTCCTCCCTTGTGAGTGAGTCTGGTTTATAAGGGATTAGGGCTATATTAATCCAAAAGGTTGATTAGCCAGAAATACACACAAACTGGTTGTCCCATTTTTTCTGATTCTGTCCTGGTTATGTCCCTGATTTTCACCTTCAAAACTTGTTTTGTCTCACTTTTGCTTCATCAGAATTTGCTCACCCTATCCTAACACCATATTTTCCATAAGCCCTGGATTTTACCAACTGCAGCTGTTTCCAGGAAAGGAACCCCTGTGATTTGCAAGGGACTACTGTATTTTTCTTCTCACTCGGCAGGAAATTTCAGGTGGGCACCATTCACCATTTAATTTAGCTGCCTTAGTAAATCTTCCTCAGACTCTAATGAGGATTCCACACAGCAGTCCTGGGTAGGGTGACCAAATTTTGACTTTCTGAAAAGAGGACAAATGGTTCAAAAAATATGAAAAAAGAGGGGATAAGAAATATAACCAACTAATCCAACCCAACCCGGGTGGAGGAAATAAAATGAATCCAACTGCCAAAAACTCAATGCAACCTCCATGTAATTCCATTTCTTGTCACTTATAATGGGAAAAATTTGTGGGTGGATAACAGACCAGTATCACATAAAATATGTATTTAACAAATATTGTCTTTTATGTAAATCTTCAAAACGTTTCATAAAAATCACTATAAAGCAGTGGTGTGGGTCCTCCTAGGGGGCATATGAGGATTCCAGGGGGTGTGGAACATTTTGGACCAAAATCAGTTTTGCCTCAAATTTCTACCTCATATTTTTCTAAAAATGTCCAATTTACTCTCTTCTTTTATGAACTTATCAAAGACCCCTTACTATTCTTAATTAATGAATCTTTAAGATTAGGTATATTCTATCCTCACTGAAATTCTCCATTATCTCTCCCATTTTGAAAAATAAAGGTGATGCTCAGGATATTAACAATTACAGGCCAATATTCAATTCTTCAATTCAATTCTTATTCAATTTGCTAAGTTATTTGAGGGTATATTTTATAACCATCTAAAAACTTATCTTGACTCCAAGCTTTTGATTGCATAAATCACAACTTCCTACTAAGTAAACTACTGTATATACTCGCATATAAGTCGATCTTGTGTATAGGTCAACCCCCGACTTTTTCATGAAATTTTTTGTTTTTTTCGTATATCTCATGTATAAGTTGACTCCAGATTTTCAGGTGTAGTAGAACAAATTTTTTTATATTCAATATGTGTTGATCCATTAAGTTCCATGTTAAGTTCCCTTTAGTCCGATAAAACTACATATTGTCAAAGTAGTAGTGAAGCAGTCTGATGTCTCTCCCAGTGCCACTGCATAACATCAAAAGTTGTTACATTGTATATGCCTTTGTAATACATCGAATGACTCGGGATAGACTTTGTATTTTGTCCCGGCGTTCATTCAGAAGCTATCTTTATAAAGGAGAAAAACTGAAATTGGACCGCAGAGATAGGTGGTGCCGAAATTGACGATAAAGTGGTATAAAGATATATTACATGTTCCTAGGAAATCCGTGTTTTTCACTTTTTTAGATGAGGAACAAAGGAATCTACCTCTTGGAGTGTGCAAATATGAATGTGGAAGGAAAACCAATCCAACCCCTAACCAACCCAACCCGGTGGGGAAGCATAATATTTTGAAAGTTGTAAATTTTCATAATATATAGGTATAAGTTGCACAATATCTCAGTGAGGGCAAATGTAAATGAGGAAGGAAAGGATGCAAAAGGTAAACAAAGCGATGCTAGCATCACTGATGTTACAGTAAAGAATTGTACATGTCGCCCCTTACATTAAAAACCTTGAAATCTTACATTTGTCTTCCGTTTTTCCTCCTGGTAGTTCAATTTCTCATTGCCTTGTTTATCTTCTTCCCAGTTATACGCACAGTACCATAATTTTTATACCATAAATATTTCAGTGATACTCATTTAATCTGTGATGCTTAGAGGTAGGCATTGCCTTTCCGCAAATCACCAATGAGGTGTTTCTTTATTTACATGTTACAGGGTTACCATATTGTGCATCTGTCTTGCTGTCAGTTTTCTGTCTTGCTGCTGTCATGTTACCAAAATTGCTTAATTATTTGCAAAGCATTAGAGATCAACTTAGTATCACCAATTTATATAGTAATTTATTCTTTCTATGCATCGTTATTTAAATATTTGATAGTTATTGATACAGTTAAAGTACAACAAGAGTATAAATTCCATCAAATTTTAATAACCGCAGGGCAAATAAACTCATAGATTTAAACCTATCAAAAATATTTCTCGTGTATAAGTCAAACTCCGAGTTTTTTGCTAAAAATTTGGTCTTAAAACCTCGACCTATACATGATTATATACGGTAAATAGAATTGGAGTGAGAGGTATGCCATTTTATTGGATCCAATCATATCTTATGAATCAGACCCACAAAGTGGTAATTAAAGCTGATAGCATGACTCATTCATCATCCAATAACATAGTAAAACTTGGTATTCCACAGGGGTCCATTCTTGGGCCTGTATTATTTTTAGTGCACATAGATGGTTTACCAGAGTGTCTCAAAACTATTGATGGAACAAAACTTTGTTATATGATATATGATATATATATGATTATTATTTATTGATCCAAAGTCAGCATTACACATTGAGTAGGACAAGTAATTGAAAAAATATTTATAAAAATCACAAATTACAATAAATAAATGGGAAATAAAAAACTATTGCACAATATAAAGTAAATTAAAAATCATTTTGTCAAATAGTCACAGAATAATATAATTTACTTAGAAGTAATTCTTTTAATTTAATTTTAAATGCCAATGTGCTTACTGCCAATTTTAAGGCAACCGGTAATTTGTTGTAAAGATGGACACTTAGCTCTTTAGGCCACAAATGATTTTGATAAAGATGTAAGTCATTTTGACTTCTGGTGGCATAGTTATGAATGTTAGAATTTTTAGGATATGAGTTAATATTTTCCCTGATTAAAATTAGTGTAGACAGAATGTATATAAATGGCAATGGAAGGATTTTGAGGGTCTTGAAAATTGAATGGCAGGGAGAGCGATAGGGTTTCCTGGCTATAATTCTGACAGCTCTTTTCTGTAACTTGAATATCCTCAAATACTGTGAGGAATTGCCCCAGAAAATGATTCCATAGGTAATTTTGGAATAAAATTCATCAAAGTACATGGTGAGAAGTACATTTCTACTTACAGATTGTTTTAAATACCTTAACATGAAACAAAGTGAGCTCAGTTTTCCTGCTAAGACATTGATGTGAGTTTTCCAGCTAAAGTTTTCATCAATATAAAGGCCCGGGAATTTAGTCTGGCTGACCTGTTTAATGGTTTTATTGCTAAATCTACATAGTAGACTTTCACGTTATGAATTAGGTGAAAAGTAGATCATTTGAGATTTGTCTACATTAAGATTAATGCAGTTATTGTCACACCACTTAGTCATCTGCTGTAGAACAAATTCACTACTGGAGATTGGACTGCTTTGAGATGGGAAAGATAGTAAAATGTTTGTAACATCAGCATACAGTATTGTTTTGGATCCATCAACTAAACTGAGATATTCATGCAGGTCATTAATATAAATCAGAAATAAGACAGGCCCAAGAAACACCTAGACTCACTATTTTGCTGGCGGAAGAATGATTTATGCCACCAGTATTGATGACTACTCTATATGTCTTACCATCTAGGTAAGAATGAATCCAGTAATACCACTTATGGTATACCTCTGATAGTTTACCAAGCAGAAGCTTATGATTTACATGATCAAAAGCTTTTGAAATGTCTAAAAATAATCTCCCAGTCTCTTGACAGTGGTCAAGAGATCTATGTAGGTAATCAATTACACTATATATAGCAAATATAGTACATCTATTTTGTTTGAAACCACGTTACAATTGGAGAGCATCATGTTGATTTACAAGTAACTTATTAAAAAGTTTATCAAAACTTTTTGTAAATTGGTTCAGAAGAATAATTGACCAATAGTTATTAATATCATGGATACTTCCTTTATTCTTATAGATGGGTATAACCTTAGAGCAGAGTTTTTCAAAGTATGGGCCATGAAATGTTGAAATTGGGCCACAAGTAGGGCTTGTCATCCCAATATCCCGGGATCCTGGGGGTAAAATGGTTTTCCCGTTTCCCGGGACATCAATTGAATATCCCAGAAATTCCCGGTATATCATAAAGAGAATTTTACTCTCTAGCTTTTATCATCCATGCGGTTCCTAAAGGGACCACTAACAAGACTATCTTTGTTTCTAAGTTGCTTAGTTTCAATTCTAATGCAATAATAAGGAAGAAATTTATATAGAGCACTCGCAAATGCTTGAATTCTCGTGGGAATATATACAGTGAAGCTTCAATTTCACATCCTCCGATTTTACGTTTTCCTTGAATTTACGCTTTTTTCTTTTGGTCTCGGCATTTGGTCCATAATTACAATAATAAATTTTAACAGATTTTACGTTTTCACGATTTTCTGCTTTCCTCAAATTTATGACAGGAATTTGATATCCGGATAATATGTAAATGCCACAGATTTTACGTTTATAGTATTCCCAATTACAATTCAACTGAATCGTTTTCCATATTCTCTAATTAAAAAACTATATTAGTGTATTCCATGTTCAAAAATCATTTCTAAGAAAACAAAAATGGCTGAAGATCACTGTGCTATAGGGTGAGTTAACATTTATACAGATTGTCTCCCAAATTGAGCATATTTTGACAAACTGTTTGGGGTATCAAAGTTCAGGTTTTTCTCACGACTGCAGCTGGTCTTTTCATAACCAAAATATGCACATCACTGTGCAATCGTAGTGTGAACACATTATGTTTTCTTAAAAGTTAATATAAATCAATTACTAATAGGAAATAAGAATTAGAACACTGTTGTTGATATAATTTTGTATTTATATGATAAATGTATGCTAATGTATAGATGTTTCAATTCATATTTTATTTTACATACCGTGTGTATTGGTAACTATATTTTTATGATCAATATAATAAGCGAATTTTAGGTCAATAAATAAATGGTAATTTCAATTATTTTTTATTTTATCCATGTAACCCATATTTGTTAATGATTTTAACACATTTTTTCGAACTTCTCAGAGTTCCAGGATCGATTAAAAACTGGGAAACACAAGCACTAGTATAAACATCAATATGTAAGCTTTTTGTCTGATACGAGGTTCAAATAAATAAAATGGAGTAATTTTCTACTAAAACATTATATAACACAAATGAATTGATAAAAAATCCTAAATCTAGAGTAAAATTACTTAATAAGACTCACCTGTTCATAAAAAAGTTGTAACACTATTTTTATTTTATTCTTCCTTGGCACCGAGATTGCATGGCTAGTCACATATTTTTTGCCTTATGTTTCACATTACCAGTCAGGCTCTGTGTAACAACTTGTGGTAATGAACTAATCACCATATTGCTCCCACACTTGGCTAACAAGGGAAGCCCCCAAGGTGTGACACTCGCATCGGATTGAGACTTTGCAGAATGAAAGTAGGTATATGTAAAATAACGGACTCCTATTTCTACCTATAATAATATATAGTAGTATAATAATAGTAGTTATAATGCATGGAATAAATTTTTTAAAAATGTTGTGCAAGTTTTATCGACGATATGCTGGAAATTGCGAAAAAAACTTTTTAAAAAATCAGAAAATAATTTTGGTCCCTTCGGGAATCGAAACCCGGCAAAAATATTTGTAATCCAACTCGTTTCCACTAGACTAATGCCCCTAGATAATAACGGATGGACTTTTAACGTTCTTATTACATTGACTCTCGGATCGCGATTTTCAAAGGACATTTTCTCGTAAACGACGTCGAGTTGGCACCTAGGTATACTTTCATTCTGCAAAGTCTCAATTCGATGCGAGTGTCACACCTTGGGGGCTTCCCTTGTAGGGTTATTATCCACTGAGACAAGGTTATCATTAGAATCTAGCTCATTTTTTTGGTGATGGGGAAGGAATGTAGCTGGTAATATCACATCATGATTAATTGGACTGGTAACTCTCAGATTTTGATTATTACGGAAAAATTGAAGTCTATCAATCCTAACACTCTTCAAAAGATTGTCATACAATTCAAAATGAGCACTTACTTTAAAAGTGGCACTTTCTTTATATGTGTAAATAAACATCTGATGAAACAAAATATCCACCGGAGACAAGACTTTTACTTAAAAAACTGGCGTCCAGAAGGCCAGAAAAGATAGAAAATGATGCTCCTACAGTGA
Source organism: Tanypteryx hageni (assembly GCA_028673005.1). NCBI lineage: Eukaryota > Metazoa > Arthropoda > Insecta > Odonata > Petaluridae > Tanypteryx > Tanypteryx hageni. Next base: position 86,972,976 of record CM054114.1, on the reverse strand, counting down.
CGAAAACAATGGCTATGGCTCATAATACACTTCCCCGACCAATGCCAGCATATTCACAGGGAGGTTGTGACCAAGCACAGAATCTGATTGATGGTGCAGAAGAAGCTCCAGGTCCACAAGAAACTTCAACTGATGACGATAATTTCACGGTCGTCAAATATAAGAAAAGGCACCATAGAAATAATGCCAAACTTTATGGTACTGGTGTTTCAAGTGATACTTCAAACAACTTTTCTGGTGTTCCATGACTTGCCTGGTGTTGTGTTATCCATGTTCACCCAACATCTACTTGTAACGACATTCTTGATTACCTAAAAGGCAAATTTGGCAATCAGAATTACTAATGTGAAAATATCTTTACAAGTGAATATAGTTCGTCCTTTAAAGTTGGTGCAAACTTCTCATTATTGAAAGAATTGAGACAATCCAGCAACTGGCTAAATGGTGTAAGCATAAAACAAATTGATTTCCTTATTACATTGAAATCAGGCTCTTCCAATATTAATGAACAAGAATGGAAAGACAACAAAACTACCTCAGAAAATTGTGCCTGTGAAGTGTCAGAAAATCATTCAAGCAAAAAAAGGGTAACTCGAGGTCAGTGTGGAATCGCAAAGCCAAAAACTTGATGACTATCAGATTCTTGTAATCATGATGTAACTTCTGATTCCAAATTCCTTCCTGTCCACAGATCTGATAAGCGAGTGCCTGTTCTTAACTTTTTTAATGTAAATATTCAGTCCCTAAAAAATAAGACTTATTTTCTTGAATTACTATTACAAAATCTTGAGGTTGATATTCTATTATTATCTGAGCATTGGCTCATAGAAGATGAGATTTGTCTCCTTAATATCAATGGCTTTACTTTGATTTCCCACTTCTGTTGCAACCAACATAAATATGGAGGTGTTGCAATCTATGAAAGACCAAATGTAAAAATCAAATATCTAAATTTTAAGGGAAGTAATAAGAATGTATGTGAATGCTGTTTCCTTGTTAAGTGTGAATTCTTTATCCCATGGTGTACTCACAATTTATCGCCCTCCAAATAGCAAAATATGTGATTTTCTGCATAGTCTCTGTGATACTCTTCTGTTTATATCCCTTAAAAATGTTGATGGTATTATAATATTCAGTGATCTAAATATTGATATGTTAAAAGACTGCAGAAAAAACAGATCTTGTGAACCTTCTGCTAACTTATGGACTTCATGTTATAAATAATGAACTAACCAGAATAACTTCTCATTCACACTCTCAAATAGACTATGTAATATCTAATATGAATCTCCCTCTTAATTCCTGTAAAACCATTAATACTGGTCTCTCTGACCATCTTGGCCTGTATTTAAATGTTAGTTTTAAAAAAACACCTGGAGGTTCTAATAATTTTTCTTTATATACATCCAAACGATTTTTTAATTCTGAAGCCATTGACAAATTTCTTTTCCTATTGTCACATGAGTTATGATCTTATGTTTTTGATGCTTTTTCTGTTGATGGTACATTCAATGCATTTTGAATAGTTTTTGATGTACTTTAACCATGCTTTTCCTTTAAAAACCATCAAACAGAGAATATTTAATTTTAAAAGTAAATTATATTCTCAGAAACTAAGTACTAAGGCTTACTATGTATGTAAACTTCATTTTAGAAGTAAGTTTATTGACCCTAATCTCCTCCCCCTTTATAAGATAGCTTATAAAGAGTTTAAATCATGTTTACTAAAGGAAAGGTGAGCTATTATAGAGGCATATCTAAACAAATCTGCAAATTTAATGAAATGGGACATCATAAAACAGAACACAACAGCCACCACCTTTAATTTAAGTCCAGTACATATAAATTTTGGTGACAATGACATTTTTGATGCTGAAGAAATAGCCGAGAGTTTTAGCACCCAATTTTGTAGCTTGCCAAACGTTATTCCTAATGCTCCTACCTGTACTTTTAAAACCAACAGCCAGTGTCCCTCTACTCATTCTATCTTTTTATTCCCTACTGATGCTGCTGAAATCATATCCATTATTAAATCATTTGATAACTCCTATTCTTCTGGTCTTGATAATATCCCGATGCCTGTTATCAAAACTTGCTCCACTCTTATTGCACCTTGCTTATCTGACCTAATAAACGTATCTTTCCCTACTGGTCAATTTCCATCTGTTCTTAAATATGCATGAGTGATTCCAGTCCCTAAAAAATCTTGTCTTTCCAATTCTGAAAACTATCAACCTATTTCTATCCTTTCAGCCTTCTCAAAAATAATTGAAAAGATTTTTTATAATCGCCTAACTTACTACATATCTTAAATCCTATAACCTTTTAACCAATAATCAACATGGTTTCAAGCAAGGAATACCAACTTTCACTGCTGCTTTCCAACTCATCAACCATATTCATCTTTCCTTCAACAAGAAACAGCTTGCTACGGGAATATTTTATGACCTTATTTGATAGCATTAACCATGACATGCTTCATCACAAATTAAATAACATTGGTATTACAGGCAATGCACTAAACTGGATTGATTCTTAATTGGCAAATCGACATCAAATTGTAAGTTATTCCCAAAAGACATATGTGGGGTTCCCCAGAGATCAATCCTTGGATCCCTACTATACATTGTTTTTATTAATGATATGTGAAACCCCCTCCCTAAGGACTGCATAACCTTACAGAGGTGGGAGGGTTTGTGTACTCTTACGAACCAAAGAGCTATGCCGGCGGGAGATAATTCTCCTGGTAGGACCATCCAAGCCGGAAAGGTCTGAGGGGAAGAGTCAGACTAAGAAGCAGTCTTGGGGGTTTTACATCCCCCTGTGCAAGGGCAGCAGCTTGCACAGTACCTCTGTAGGTGGTGATCATGTGGATCTGAACAGCTACAGATGGGTAATCACTCTGTGAAACTGCGATGAGGAAAGCAAGGGGAAACTACCTCATTATATTTCCCATGATAGGCTGAAAAGCTGAAATACCTCTATGGATCTTTCTGGGGTAAAATATTCCGGAGGTAAAATAGTCCCCCAATCGGATCTCCGGGTGGGGACTACCCTAGGGGATGCACAGAGGAAATTTAACATTAATAGGAAAGCAAGTGGTGAGAAATTAAGAATAGGCACATGGAATGTTAGGACTATGAATTCAGGGGGTAAACTAGAGAACATAAAAAGGGAAATGAGAAGGAATAATGTAGGTATAGTAGGTCTTAGTGAAGTTCGGTGGGAAGGAGAAGGCGAGATAAATTCAGACGAATTTAAGATTATTTACTCAGGAGGGGAGAAAAAGGAAAGGGGAGTGGGGATTATAATGAGAAAAGAGATAGCTGAAAGAATTAGCAAGGTAGTGACAGTTAATGATAGATTAATAGCCGTAAAACTTCAGATGGAGCCAGTGGAAATGCTTATAATTCAAGTGTATATGCCAATGACTAATGCTGGCGACGACGAAGTAGATGAAATCTATGAACAGATTATGGAGATATTGGAGGAGGAGGGAAAAGGAAGGATCACCACCATAGTAATGGGAGATTGGAACAGTGTAGTCGGAGAGGGACAGGAAGATAACATAGTGGGAAAATATGGACTAGGGAAGAGAAATGAAAGAGGGGATAAACTTGTGGAATTCTGCCATAGAAATAGATTAATTGTAACTAATACATGGTTTAAGCATCACCAGCGGAGACTTTACACATGGAGAAGCCCAGGAGACCAGAGACGATACCAGATAGATTACATACTAGTCAATGAAAGATTTAGAAATAGCATTAAAAATGTGAAAACACTACCAGGGGCAGATATCGATTCTGACCACAACCTTTTGGTGGCAAATATACAATGTAGACTGAAGAGCATTAAGAGAAACATAAGAGTTAACCAGAAATGGAACTTAGAGGAACTCCTTAAAAACAAGGAGGATATCATGACTGAGCTGGAGGAAAGGTTGGGGGAGAGAGATGAAGAAAATAGGAAGAATGTAGATGAGGAGTGGAGATACATCCATAGCAACATTAAAGATGTAATGGAAAAGAAGGTAGGAAAGATAACGGGTGAAAGAAACAAAAAACCCTGGATCACAGCAGCCATGCTGCAAAAAATGGAAGAGCGGAGAAAGTGGAAGAACATAAACACTGAAGAAGGCCAAAGAAAGTACAAGGAGTTAAATAATGCTTTAAGAAGGGAAACAGATAAAGCCAGAGAACAGTGGATAAATGAGAAATGCGAGGAGATTGTCGAATGTGAAAGAATTTGTAGAACAGACCTCATGTATAGCAAAGCAAGGGAACTATTCAAGAAAAAAGCAAGAAAGATAGGACGTAAAGGAATCATGAACAAAAGTGGTAAAATAGTATCGGAGCCAGACAATGTAAAGAATGTCTGGAAAGAATACATTGAGGTTCTGTATGACAAAGAAGGAAAGCCAAGAAATATTGAATTAAATGAAGAGGAGGATGTGGAAGAAGATCAGCTAGGACCAAGTATTCTCGAGTCTGAAGTTAAAAGAGCAATTGATGACATGAAAAGAAGAAAGGCAGTTGGGAGTGATGATATACCAGTGGACGTTCTTAAGGTTTTGGGGTCTAAAGCAGTTAAGCAACTCACAAAATTTTTTAACCAAGTATATGATACTGGCGTATGGCCTGAAGATTTTTTAGATGTTGTGATGGTACCACTGGAGAAAAAGAACAATGCAAAATGTTGTAAGGATTACAGAACTATTAGTTTAATTTCTCATACAGCTAAAGTTCTAACCAGAATAATAACCAAAAGAATTGAATGTAAAATAGAAAAGGAGCTGCAAGATAATCAGTTTGGTTTTAGAAGAGGAAGAGGGACTAGAGATGCTATAGGATGTATGAGGATGATGATAGAAAGAGCGCTAGAAGTCAATAAAGATATGTATTTTTGTTTTGTAGATTGGGAGAAAGCTTTTGACCGAGTGAAATGGGATAAGATGCTGGGTATTTTAAACAAAATAGGAATAGATTGGAAAGATAAAAGACTGCTTAAAAACCTTTACTTTGATCAAAAGATTAGAGTCAGGGTTGAAGGAGAAGAAACAGAAAGTACTTCAATAGGGAGGGGAGTGAGGCAGGGTTGTCCTATTTCACCAGCGATATTTAATATGTATGCAGAAACAATAACAGAAGAAGCGTTGATGGAAGAGAAAGGATTTAAGATAGGAGGTGAAAGTATTACCACCATTAAATACGCAGATGATCAGGGCTTAATAGCAGAAGGAGAGAAAGAGCTTCAGAGGATGACAGACAGACTAGTTGAGGTTGGCCAACAATATGGAATGAAGATCAATACAGAAAAAACGAAAGTCATGGTTGTTTCAAAGGAACATAAAGAATTAAATATAATGGTAAATGGCCAAAAATTGGAACAAGTAAGTAGTTTCAAATATCTCGGCAGTATTTTAGCACAGGATGGAAGTAGTACACAGGACATCAGAAGTAGGATTGCAATGGCAAAAGCAGCATTTAACGAGAAGAAGGAGCTTCTCACAAGCAAGAAAATAAATCTAGAAACAAGGAAGAAATTAGCAAAATGCTACATATGGAGCATAGCTCTTTATGGTGCAGAGACGTGGACGATAAGGAGAAAGGAGGAAAAATATTTAGAAAGTTTTGAGATGTGGGTATGGAGAAGAATGATGAAAGTGAAATGGACAGAGAGGAAGAGAAACGAAGAAGTATTAGAAATGGTGGGAGAAGATAGGATGCTAATAAAAACAATCAGGAAAAGAAAAGCAAATTGGATAGGGCACATATTGAGAAGACAGTGTTTACAAAGGACGATCTTAGAAGGAAAAATTAGTGGAAAAAGAGGAAGAGGGAGAAAAAGAATAGGAATATTAGATAATATAAAGCAGGGATATACTACTTATAGAGGTATAAAAGAGGCTTCTAGGGAGAGAGAGAAATGGAGGCAGCGATTCAGTTAAAACCTGTCTTCGGACAGAAGCATGATGATGATGATGTGAAACCATTTCTCCAGAAGTTTCCTAATTCTATATGCAGATGGCACTTCTTGTTTAGTAACTGTGGACAATCCTACTGAGCTTATTAACTATGCCATAGTATCTATAAAAGAAATCGCTGATTGGTGTGACTCCAATAATCTAAAGATAAACTGTAGTAAAACCTTATATGTATTTACAATTTCATCCAAAGAATTCTTTGCCATCCTGTAGTCCTCGGCTTAAACAGAATAACTCCAGAAAAAGCAGATCTTAGGTTACGAAGTTTCTTGGCCTAAATAACACCGAAAGACTTGAACAGTTGTATAAAACTCCTTAAGCCAAAAAAAATTGTAGGGTAAGCCCTATGCATTTCGCCCACTAAGTGGGCATCTTCAGGGGAGAACCTGCCTTGGCAGTGAACAAGGTTCAACTTTTGGCAGTTGAACCTTGTTCACTGCCAAGGCAGGTTCTCCCCTGAAGATGCCCACTTAGTGGGCGAAATGCATAGGGCTTACCCTACAATTTTTTTTGGCTTAAGGAGTTTTATACAACTGTTCAACTTGGAGCCAAAGTGATTACGAGCTACCATCTACCGAAAGACTTGATTAGTCAAACCACATTAATGCCATAGTAAAGAAAGCTGCAATTGGCATTTTCATGATTAGCATTAGCATTGCATTACTCAAGGATGAAGAGGCTGATGCTAGACTTATTATCATGTTATGTGTGGGAATTGTGATGCCACTAATTTATATAGAAGTAGAAATGAACGGCATGTCATGGATAAAGACTCAAAATTTTGCTAATTGTTCGACCAACTCCAGCACTCTTTGAACAAGTTTTGAGCTATGCAAAAGACAATTTAGCCAATAAATATTGCAACTGACACACAATACATAGTTCATCAGTTGAGAAACTGTTGTACACTTTTGTAAGAAATAACTGATTTTTCAGCAGATAACTATTTATTTCCTCTATTAATTCCAATATAACATAAAGAGATGAACAATGAAATAACTAAATTATAAAACCTTCCATACATAATCACACATCCCATGTCATTTATCATTGCAACTCAGACCATGCACATACCCAGAAATTTACTTCAGGGGGAGGGGTCTGAGGCCAAAAACCAATTTCAAGCAATTGATTAAATAAAAGTTCTATTCAATTATTATAAACTTTTATAACGTTTTTAGTTCTCATAACTCAACACAGCAAGTGACAGCGTAGCAAGAGGCAACATAGCAAGTTTGTAGCGTGGTTATCGCAGATTCTACAAATATCTGTACACCAGGGGGGGGGGGTCGGAACCTCCCGAACCCCCTCCCCGGGTACGTCCTTGACAAGGTAGAATGTATAGGCAGAGTTGCGTTGAAATCTACTCATTTGGTTCGCACTAATTTTTAAATTTATTATATAAAAAATGAAATATTAAGTTATTAATTGGTCAAAAAATATTTGCAAAATAATTAAATGAGGATACACCCACTCCCCGCTTTAACGCTGTCCCGATTAACGCTGTCCCGATTAACGCTGTTCCGCATTAACGCTGAAAATAATTATTACCTTTTTCCAAATTGCGCTCGTGCGTTCCACATTAACGCTCTTCAAAATTTCTGGTGTGAAGTCCACTGTGCAGCGCCTTTGCGCATTTACAACACACAAGACGTCAGTATTTGCAGTTGCTTGATGGTTCTGTGTACACTTGTCAATGTTTTTGTAGGTCAAAATATAGAGTGAACTTTGTTTAAATTATATTTTCCCTTTAAATAAAAAGACAATGAGTGATAACCGGCAGTCAGGAGAATGAGGAAAAACAACTCTCGAGGTTAAATTAAAGGTTTTACGGCGACTAAAAGCTGGAGAGCGTCAAAATTTGTTTGTTTTTGTTTATTGCTCCTTTTCGATTGTTCAGTTTTTAAAAATGTAATACCAAGATATTAGAATTCTTCCTTTATTTGGTCTCATTACGTGTTCCTTTATTTATCAAGCACAAGTGATAATTCTTTTATGAATCGATATTTCTATGTAGTAAGGTTTCGATCGTTTTGATATACGATTTTGTTTTTGTCTTATTGGTTGCCTTCTCTTAATTGAACAGTAACTTCAGTCATGATGCTTATGTTATTATGTTTCAATTTTCTTTGTGTTAATAAAATTGTGGCTGTATAGTGACTATTGCCTCACCTGTATATATAAGTAGACGCAAGCATCTTCTTCTATTCTAATTCCTATTCCTTAATGCTCATACACGATTTATTCAGCGTGAGATCAACATATGTTCCGTAAAATGCATTCGTTTCTTCATTTATATTCAAGTTTTACTGTTCAATATTAAATATAATTGCAATGCAAATGACATATTCTATGCTACGTAATATGGTTAACAAAGAATACTTTGGTGTATTATTTATATAATACTACCTATTTTCGTTTCCATTAATAGAATCTCGGGAACGAAGTAAATCTTATAACGTCATTTCTTATGGAAGTACGTGTTCCGAATAGCGCTGTCTCAGTTAGCGCTCGATTTTCCTGGCACCAATTACGAGCGTTAATCGGGGAGTGGGTGTATTTAGAATTTATCTTCCTGTAATTTACCTTTTGTGATAACTTATTTTAATAACACGCATATCTACTACTAATTGCATGGACAATGGACGGCGGAAAAGCTTAAAAATCTTTCGAGAAGAGAGAATATTTAACTTTTTTTAAACAACAGTTGCTAAGTAATCTTTTATTTATAGTCTAAGCCGCGTAGTTCTAATCAGTTTTAATTTTTGGAGACCATAAACATGAAAATTCTAAGTAAATGTTCCCGTTGAATTTTATATTAAACGTGAGTTATTTATTTTTACGATCTTCTGATAATGTTAATAAATACTGTGAAATGTGATTTGAGAAAAATTATGACACATGAATGTCAAATTAATGAATGATTATCTTTATTCACATTTTGATTAATTGGTTAAATTCCTATAAATAAATTGATTAGAAATTATTTTTAAGAGCACGATATAATTTTTATTCATGTAACTGTTCCAGGCCCCTCATATATCAAAAGGATGAATCAGTTTTTAATGAGTATGTTTTGGCTGCTTGATTTGTAACCTCCCTGCTTGAACAGGAAACAAAAAATATCATCATGCCCGGCACGTCTCTGGTTCCGAAAGATTCGGAAGTGGATGCATTAGAGCAACGGGGTTACTTAATTGGGAAGAAGATAGGCCAAGGTTCGTATGCTACTGTGCACTTGGCAGAATACATGGACGGAGCCAATTCTAAGAAAACAAGGCTTGCATGTAAGATTGTCGACAAAGAAAAAGCTCCACGCGACTTTTTGGAGAAATTCTTCCCTAGAGAACTACAGATAATTACTCGACTTGATAACCCGAATATAATTCAGATACACAGCATTCTTCAGCGTGGGCCTAAAGTTTATATTTTCATGCGTTACGCTGACAACGGAGATCTTTTGGATTTCGTTAAGTGCAACGGACCCGTCCCTGAGGCTCAAGTGCGCATTTGGTTCCGGCAAATAACAGAAGGACTGCAATATTTACACAAGCAGAATATTGCTCACAGAGATCTGAAGTGTGAAAATGTCTTATTATCTCAGAGATACAATGTTAAGTTAGCTGATTTCGGATTTGCTCGTTTCTGCACGGACGAAGACAATCGAAGAGTACTAAGTCGTACATACTGTGGATCAGCAGCGTATGCAGCGCCAGAAGTTGTAAAAGGAACTCCGTACAACCCGAAACTTGCTGATGTATGGTCTTTAGGAATAGTTCTTTACGTCATGTTTAACGCTTCAATGCCATTTGATGACAGCAATTTACGTCGTTTGCTAAAGGATCAGACCACCCGTAACTGGGATTTCCGTGAGAAATTGCGAGGTGTAATCACCATTCTTGGGAAAGCTCTCGTTCGACAGATACTGGAACCTGATCTTACATTACGTCCCTCCCTAGAAATGATACTATCTGATATTTGGCTAAAATATGAGTGTCCTGGAAGCAAAGTGCAATGCAATGGTTCACGTTTGACATCTGCACCTTATCTAATAGAAGATCGCCTAGAAACCAAAGAAAAGAACACCAGTGAAAGAGACGGAGAGAAATTTGATGTCCGTTTCTGATTAATCAAAACATAAAACGAGGTAAAAATTATTCATTTGCTTATTTCCCGATTCTATTAGGAACATTTATTTTGGTAGTTTAATTCCAGTATTCCTAGTCCTGATATGGCTTAGCGTGAATATCACCAGTTTTTTTACTTTTATAAAAACAAATATAAAATTAAATAATTTTATTTTTGTGAACAAAATATCGCCAATTCAAATTATCTGAAAAAGCACGATTTTCATGTCTGTTGAAGATATCTGAAATAATTAGTTTCCACTGAAAATTTCTGAATTATTCTCAACGTGATTTTCCGTTCATTTATAATCATAATGTGTATAATATTTTAAAACGACAAAAATATCGTAATTAATATAGAAATTTTAACTTTAAGCTAAGTATATTAATTTGGAGAATATTGTGTAAAAGATACATGGTTTGAAATAATGTCAATCAAAATAAAGAACTACAGAATGACCATCATATTGCTCTGAGGTTTGCTGTGTTCTTGCCATCTGAATAGAGGTTTCCCTTTAGAGGAATTGTAATATAAATTTATGTTGTACAACTAATAATATCTGCAAGTAGTTATAAGGAACTCAAGGATATAAACAAGACGGAAAAGTATAAACCATAAATGGAATACACAGAGATTTCAAAGGCGTTCTTAATGGGAAATATGTACGTATGAAAGGGTATCGAAAGATTGCGCGATTCTCTAATTTTTATCTCCGGAACTTTAAGTCGTAATTATGTGATCTCGGGGGCTATCTTGTAGTAAATGTTATTTGCTATCCGAATAATTTTTTTAATCTATAACTTACAGATCATATAAGAGCATGGGAGAGAAATATATGGATTTTTAATTGTTTTTTTGTTTCGAGAACCGTCTTAGCGATCGATGTAAAGAAAATATGCGGTGTATTGCTTGGGATTTTCTCAAATTTTTATCTCCGAAACCAATTCGTGATTATGTAGTCTTGCAGACTATCTTGTAGATAATGTTGTTCTCTATCCGAATACATTTTTTAATCTATAACTTACAGATCATATAAGAGCTAGGGAGAGTGGTCGGGGTTTGGATTCGTTCTGTTTCCTCCTCCGGGTAGGGTTGAGAGGTTGGGGGGCTGGATTCTTTCTATTCTCTCCCCAGGGTTGGGTTGAGTAGTTGGGGGTTGAATTTGTTTTGCTTCCTCTCCCCTGGGTTGGGTTGAGTGTTTGAGGGTTGGATTCATTCTATTTCCTCCCTCCCGGGTTGGGTTGGGGGTTAAATTCATTCTATTCCCTGTCCCCGGGTTGGATTGAGTGGTTATGGGTTAGATTCGTTCTATTCCTTCGCCCGATCACTCAACCCAACCCGAGGGAAATGAAACATATAGATTGGGGGACAGATAATGCAAAAGAACCATAAATTTTAATAACTATCACTCATACTTAATTAAATTAAAATCCATCCAGCGACTTAGGTGATGACAGTTACGACCAGACGGACAAGATGTGCCCATAAAGCATTCCACTAATTATGCTTCACTGGTAAAGAACCCCTAAAAAATACTTATCATCATGAATGATATATCATATTTATCCAAATATTAGATGACTCAAATATAAGACCTCCCATATATTGGTAGTTGTAGAAGGAAAAAAGTAGTTACCTAAATATAAGATGATGACCCATTCGCAGAATTTTCATTTACATACAGAAGAACAATTTTTGAGTTATGTTATTTAAGCTATACCATATAACACACATGCTACAAGAATGGACATGAGAAAAATAATCAAAAGGTGTTATCTCAAGAAATCCATCTCATGTCCAGTCAGGTTGGTCCTAATAGAAATAAAACACATTGTAATTTCCACTAAAAAGGTTTTACTCGACCTGTTTCACCTACTACAGCATCATCAAGTCACCTGATGATGCTGCAATAGGTGAACCCAGTCAAATAAATCTTTTTAGTGGAAATTACAATAAGAGTTTTATTTCTATTATTAGTGTAATTGCCCATCAAATATGATGGGTATGTGTCCATTAAGGATTAAATTTAAGGCCCTTTCTCTTCTTCTCCCTTTTCCTCTCTTCCATCCTCCTCCCTCCCTCTTCTTCTCTGGAGAAATAGACTTCCTAATCTTAATCTCACCCTAATAAAGACCATTCTCTATCTATCTCTCCCTCCTTCTCTGTTTTCCTCTCTCTCTCTTTCCCTTTACCTCTCTCTTCTTATCTCTTCCCCTCCCTCCCTCTCCCCCTCTCTGGAAAAATACTTCCTAGTTTCAATCTTGCCCTGATAAGAACATTATCTATCTATCTCACCCTCTCCCCCTCCTCTCTCTCTCTCTCTCTCTCTCCCTCTGTCTCTCATTTCTTTCTTCCTCTCTCTCTATTATTAAATCATTCAAAGCATGCTTTCCTTATGCATACGAGGTGCTACCCAAAAGTTCTGGGAATTTGTGCATAAAAAAATTACTTATGCTAAGTCCTAATTTCCACCGTCCCCTTGGGCTTTTATACAGCGTTCCCAGCATTTTTTCCATGATGCCAAGCATCCTTGAAAGTCCAAAGGTGTGAGCCTGTTAAGCACCTATTGCGATTCGTATAGTATAGTATAGTATAAGGATTGAGACGACAATACAATCTCAAGGTTTAACAATGACAGAGTTGGCAAGGTGACATATTGTTAAAATGCTTAAATTTTTCCAATAAATATGATTAAATCTGTCCGAGTTATTGTTGCAATATAAATAATTTTATGAAGAAAAAGTCTTCAAATCAGCAGGATTGGCAAACATAGTAGAGCAACTCTCCACATCAACTGGTAATTATAAGGAAATTTTAATTGTGTTGGCAAGAATATTAGCTGCCACTCCTCATTCTGCAGAAGTTGAAAGCAGCATTAGCGCTAACAACTTGCGGAAAACATCATTAAGGTCCTCTATGAATTCAAGCACCGAAACTAAATATTTATATGTGCATTTTAATATGCCAAATGTTATGGATTGGGATCCAAAGAAAACTGTTTTATTATGGCTCAATAAGCAAAAATGAAAATGTTTCAAACAGAAAAAGTAAGTGCCAAGAGTACTTCAAAATGATATTTACTGAGTCAGGGACACCAGAAAATGAAGATGATGTCCCACAGAAAAAAATTAAAAAATTTTGATAGACTTTTTACACAAATATTATTAATATAATATTTATCTTGTTTTTTATCACAACTAACCTGTCCTTTAGTGTGATTTATTACATGATGATTTATACTTAAGATAGTTAATTTTGTAATAATATTTGTTTAGTTACTTTTTAAAAAGTTAACAATAGTTTTAAGTTTTTTGTTGGACAGTGATTACTGTGATTTTTATATTATTTTCTTTGAGTTCTGCCTAAAATTATTGAGATTTCTGATGTGGTTTTTCTTATATGTGTCATCTTAACATACCGGCACACCGGGGAACATGCTGCAGGTCCTGCACAAACAAGGGCCCCACACATACACATTTTATATGAAGTTTTACTGTGATGTTTCTAATATTACAGTTTTTCCTAACTTTATTCAAAAATGGACCCCTCCAATAGTCCAATGAGCCCAAAAAATTGATTTGTGCAGCTCTAAATTTCCCTTAAAATAGGTCCTGGTATAACTTGAGCGATTTTGAATCGTAGGTGAAATGTGACGATAAGAATAAGACACATTATTTTTTTTTCTTTAAAACAGTCCCAGTCTGAAGATCGTAGGTCAATTCTTTCTAATTTTAATTTATAAAAGAGTAAATGCCTGTAAGTAAAAAAATCGATTTTTATGTGTTATCTTATAGGGAATAGAAATTATCTACTGGAATCAAACCTTGGTCTTTTTTGGAGATTTTTTTTCGTAAATGGCTTTTACTATAAGAATCAAATATTCCTACCAAATTTAAATCTTCTACCTCCTTGGAAAGTTAGTTAAAAATAGCATTACTGTCAGTTCTAAATATTTCTCGATTCTCTTGCTCTTTTATAACAGCTTTATAAGGGCGACTCCATAGTCGAGCGTGACCGGATTTCTTAGTTCATTCTTTATAGACATGGAATATTTCCATGAAATGGAGCCTTCCCAAGTGGACAGGTTAGACCTCACTATCATCACTGTCACTTTCTACATCACTCTGGTTCCATAGAATGTCATCATACTATTCGAATTGCAACATTTTTGAAACCGTGAACAATAGATTCCGGTGAGATGCTGTCTCACATGGTCTTTATCCATTCTCCAAGCTGGGCTTCAGATGACTCCTTCATGTTGCTGGAAGGAGATAAGGGACAGTTTTCAGAAGAGGATCTGATAATGTATTCCAGACTTCAGTGAGCTACTGCATCATTAATTCAGTGCTTATCCAGCCCTTCTCATTACACTTATGTATTATATCACTAGGGAGTTTCTGCTTGGGCAGATTATTTCTCTTGAGTATCACAAACGATGACAGTTTCCTCCCATCAGCCAATACTGACAGCATTTCTGTGATCCTCAGTTTTTCATTTCCTGTTGTTTTATCAATACTGATTTAGCACCTATGTCATCAACTGCCCAGTTATATGGGAGAAAGGAGACTACGGTGAAAAATTGAGAATTTACAACAAAATCCTAAACTGTAGGAATCTCGAAAAAATGTTTTCAAAGTAAACAATTAAAATATATCAAGTTTATGGAATTTTTTTTCATGCCAGGGACTTGATATCTCAAAAACGTCTGATGGTTTATGTGTCTCACAACAATGACAGGGACAGATTAAATTCAGACACACACACACACTCATACTTAAAGGCAAAATATATCAAGTTTATGGAAAACTTTTGTTTCATACCAAGGACTTGGTATCTCAAACAAATGTCTGATGGTTTATGCATCTCATGAAAATGACAGGGACCAAACAGACTAAATTCAAACACACAATTGCACTCAGACTCAATCACACAGATCTCTAAAAATATTTAAATGAGGAAATTATTTTAATTCTAAATGTACATTTCAAGAGCAAAGCTCTCATCATCAGTAGATGATAGTGAATGAAAGGGGTAGAATCTTGTGTGGTGTATTTAACAGTCTGAAAGTGGGGGAGGTAAGTCGATGGTTAGATTGTAGAGAGGGGAATGGGGAAGGGAACCTCGGTCGTTATTCATAATGGTCTATGTATGCATCTAATTTGTATACATTGTTTACTTGTTTTAACAGTGTTAAGTTGTTGATAGTGATGGAATTACTGGTTTCTAGTATGTGTGGGGCTATGCTTGAGATGTTAAATTTATTATGTTTAAAATGTGCAAGGTGTTCTTTGAAGCGTGTTTCTAATTTGCCCTTAGTTTGTCCAATGCATACTTTTTCACAATTACCGCAAGAAATTTTGTATATACCTGATTTGTGTGAAAATGGAATTGCATCTTTAGGATTGTGGAGAAAATTAGCGAGTTTATTTTGGTTAACATGTACAGCTTTAAGATCATATTTAGAAAAAATATTACTAAGTTTGTTTGTGAGGTGTGGTGAGAAAGGTATTTTAATGTGTTTTGTTTTTGTGGTGGGGATGTTCGTGAGTGTGGTATGATTTTTAATGCTTTAATTGTTTTTATGTTTCCACAGAATGTTTTGGATTATTTGTGGATCATAACCATTAAGAGAAGCTCAGTTTTTAAGGTGTTTAAGTTCTTTATCAAAATCTGGTTTGGAAAGGGGAATATGTAATAGTCTATGTATCATGGAGTGAAACGGAGCTACTAATTTATGTGAGATATGATGGTGGGAATCATTTGGTATGTATTTGTCAGTATGATTGGGTTTTCAGTAGATGTTGAATTTTAGTCTGTTGTGTTGTCTTTTAACTAACAAGTCGAGGAAAGGAAGGGTTTTGTCTTTTTCTAGTTCAAATGTGAATTTAATGGATTCAAATTGTTGGTTAAGATTTTATAAGAAGTCATTTATGTTGCATTTTGATAAATCGAAAATGGTAAAAATGTCATCTACATATCTAATTGCAAGTCATATTGTGGGGAAAGAGGAGCACAGCAGTACAGTATGAACTCATGCATCCATTTGTTATTTCATTAACCCAGTTATGTTCAACTTTTTTCCTTTTCAGCACAGATATTTATTATTACATTAAATATTTAGGTATTCTTTACTGCTTCGCTGGTAAAGAATGCCTAAAAATTATGGGCATGTCACCTCGGTCCATTTGTCTATCCATCTGCATGTTTAATCTCTGAAATTACTGGGTGGATTTTAATTAAATATTAGTATTCCTTATTAAAATTTATTGACAAATTCTGATTCTCAACTGCATCCATCAATTAGAACTTCCAATTTATATAAGTGATTAAATAAACATATACTCGTATCTCGTTAAATGGCTTCCATCAAGCAACTATTAAATGCCATATTTTTCTCTCACTAGCTCTTATATGATCTGTAAGGTATAGATTAAAAAATTTATTCAGATAGATGATAGCATTTATCTCAAAAAAGTCCACTACATCATATAATTACGACGTATAGTTTCAGAGATAAACATGCAAGAACCTCTGAATCTTTCCATATTGTTTTATACTCATTTTCCATAAAGAACACCTTTGAAATCTCTGTATACTCCATTTATGGAGTATACTTTTCCTTCTTGTTTATTTTGATTTCTATGATTGCTATGATAGTTGGTGGACTTGCCTGGATATACAATGAAAATGATAGTTTAAGTAATATAGATTCCAATCTAATTATCGAAAATTTTGCTAAAGATTAATCCAGGAGGAGACATTTATAATTTGTTATTCACTTTCACATAGATATTACACCTACTATATATTGTTTGTGCTTTATTTATTTAGGATTTGGGTAGTTTTTAATTTTTCCAATATTTCAAGAATTGCGGTTTTTATTTTTTCTAAAAATAATAAAAACATGCACTGGAATGTATTTTTCATTTAGTAATTTTTTCATTTTATTTGTTGCCACTTCAAAAATTTTGATGCTTGATATGATATATCAATGGAATTTACTTTATTTTCCGTAAAAACATTTAATGATATTTGTAGTCTGTTGTTTTTGTCAAGATACATACATTGAAACCTCTGTTTCATTCCAAAGAAAAAGGGTTGTTAAGAGGAGTGCTCACATAAGGGGATAATTGTTAGGAGAGGTTTATATATATATTAAGATATCAGAACTTCCTATTGTTTAGTGCAATGGGCCCTGAAGGCTAAAATCTGCCACTGCTTAGTGGACCACAATTACTCCCATAAATTCTGAATGACCTATCATTACTTTAGTAAAGATTGTTGTTTGCTAAACTGTAAACACATTTGAGAAGGCTTGCAACTTGAAATATTTGTTACATACCCAAGCTGCTGATTGTATTATGTCAATCATCAACTCATCCCAAAATATGGCCTATGTCTGAGTTCCTCAATCTTCATTTTAAACAAACCAGAAAGCTATGATGAAAAGGCAATCTGTTAAATGTAACACTGGCAATTTCAAATTTCTTAAATGAATTTATGTTCATGAAACTTAGAATGCAGAGATAGTAAAAATGTTTAGACTTAATTTTCACTTATATGATACACAATGGGATGGGCAAATGAGACAACTGCCCAGGCCCCCACAATTTAAGAGGCCCCAAAACTTTGCAAAAAAAACATCATTATTAATTAGGGTTTAATTAGCTAGGAAGTGGCTCAAATTCCACGTCTTTTTGTAGTAAACAAAAGTAATTCATAGCAGCTTCATGAGTAGGGCAATGCTAAATTTAAATATGAAATGCCCAACTTGATGCAACTACATATCCAAAATTTTGAGAATTGGCTTGTATAAGGAAAAAAATTATGGTGTCCTTGTGTTTGGCAAAAAAAGAAAACAACTCACATGATTAATCAATGCTCAAAGTACATTGTTGGGATCTGCATGGGTACATGCTTTCAAATGTATGATATGAATCTCCATTTCTGAGAACCTTCATGCTTGATCAGGAACATAACTATGAGAGGGGCAGATTCCCCTTTATAATTCCTCAGCCTCCCTGCTGAATACTATATTTATAAAAGCGATAAAAATAAATTAATCAGGCATTTCATGTTTTTGTTCTTGATAAATATTTCATTGGTGTGACAAATGCAGTAAAAATTAGTGAAAACATTTGTTTTCATATTATTATTTTTGTATTTTTTATTTCCATAGGAAGAAAAATAACATTTTTCAGCAAATCAACATCAATGGTCCATGTTCTCCTCTTGGACCATTCCTACCTCATTTACCACCAATCTTCTTTTCCCCTCATTGGTTTTCCCTCTAGTACCTTCAATCATCTTACTAAAAAATTTATTCCCTCCCTATTTTTACTCTCCCTTCCCATGATTTATATTTTAGCCATGTAATATACATATTTGCTACCTGATGACAATTTTAGTGAGTGAAAGCCTCTTCAGTTGTTTCTATTAAAATATTTTTATGCTGGAAATATTACCAATTAGTTATATATGGTCAAGCAAAATTGAATGGAATACATTGCAGGGTCCATATAAGATTTGGATGAATTGGGGAACTAATTATGCGTAGGTTAAAATAACAAAGGCCATTAGATTTTAGCATCCCGTATTTACTCATGTGATACCCGCACGCGTGTAATGCCTGCACCCCCATTTTTAGAGCTAAAAATCTGGAATTCGTGTAATGTCCGCACTTCTGAAATTTTTATTTGATTTTACGGCAACATCGGTTGAATAATGTATTTGAATCCCAGTTTGATGATGCAATTACGTCAACAAGCAAATATTTAAGAAGCGACTTCTAAAAATTATTTTTAATACTTTTTTAAGATACGCAATCATGAAAAAACCACATCCATTGCCATTATATTACACGAAGACAACTCGTAAACCTATTTTGGGGTCTAGCCCCGTAATCTTGCAGAAAGCAAGGTTACTAGAGACTAAAGGTTGGCCCACTAGAGGAAACGCGCTACCATTGGCTGTTGCCCGTGACGTAGCTATAATGGCAAGCGTAGGGAAAAGGATAGAAGAGAAACATCTAACTACGTGACCGGAGAGTTTTTTAAATTTTCATTTATTTATGTAATGTATAAGAAACATAATACAGAAAATATAGAAACAATATACAAAGTTATTCCCAAAAGAAAATTCATAACATAAAACAATTACACAGTAGACTTTGCCCACTTCAATCCTTTCTTTGCAGCTGATCTCTCAGCTTGCCTACGGCATGCAAGTGTGTTTAAAAAGCGAATTCTAATGAATGTTCTTGTCCTCACATAAAACATGACAACATTTTTATTAACAAGTGGAAATTTTTCTTGCAATATCCTAGTAAGTGATTGTATAACTTTGGGGGATTTTGCCAAATGTCCACCATGAAAATTGCCAAAAATTGCTTCGAATAATTGCACCGTATAAAACCACTGATCGGTTGGCTCAGTTAGACCACCTTTTGAAAGGATTTGAATCCAACTCAAGTTGGAAAATGCATCTTCCTTTATTTGAAGATGCTGTTGAGTTGGATGACCTAAGTTGCAGTCGTATTTCTTGCATTTGAATGCAATATAGCCAGCAAGATACCTAAGGCCTTCTAAAGGTAAATCAACTTGGGATGGAATTCTTTCTTTTTCACCTTCAGTCATTTTTGTCAGCTATCCCATCAAAAAGACAATGAGTAAGAAAGTACTCCTCATTATCATCTACTTTCGTTACAGCAGTGGCAGTTGATAATGGAATGTTTTCCACATCTGAACTTAAAAGTAGAAGGCGGATTCTATTTTTCACTTCCACTGGCATGGGATGGTCATAGAAGCGACCAAGTCCATGAATTTGAGAAAAAATTTTTTTCAAGCAATCTTGATTTTTTGTCCATCTCCTTAAAGTGGACAAACCCAGTAAAGGAAAATTTAAGCATTTTCTTAGATAAACATACGCCTTACGTGAAATTGCTCGAAGTGCAATTACCTTACAAATTGTACTTGCATCCCATCTTACCAATTTATTTGATTTAAATGATTTTATTTGTGGAGGTGTTAAGACTTTACTAAGTAGGTCATGCAACTCTTAGGCTAGGCACAGCATCTGGTTGCAGACGTCTTTGTTTTCTTGGTGGAAGTCCTAATAACTCGTGCTCTAAATCACGATAATAATCATCACTCTTAAAATGGATGGAACATATTCTTGCATTAGCTATGTTCACCTTAACTCCGCGCTTACATTTTACCAACCATGCTCTGCGAATCGCCATGTCTTTCGGAAACACATGGTATACTATATCTTTATTGTCTTTGGCTACTCTCCAATAATTCTTGCATGTGGCAACTGCACATTCCATTTTTAGAAAAAACAATAATAACAGCAAAGTAGAAACAAAACAGAGCACAGTAGAAACGCCAAATAACACTGTACTGCGCGCAATGCACTCGCTCTTCAGTATGACTTTCGACTACAAACACACTCCTTTCTGGCACTTCTCGCCTTGCTTGTCATTATAGTTACGTAATGACATCACGTGACCGTCGAGAAGAAAAAAGAGATAGTTCGCGTTGTGAGACCCATGTGCGCAGAAAGGTTCAATTTTGAGCAATTGCACATCATTTAATTTAAAATGGGTAATTTTCACCAATTTTACGAAATAACGCTAACAGCCACTTTTCACCTAGAAAAAGAGCGAATTTTACACAAATAAACATAAACTGTTCACGCTCAAAATAAATCCCCCAGAGATCACACAATACTAAAAATAAACCAGTCACTAGACTCACGTTTCTGTCGATAAAATATATCACTTATGGCTTTCAGGAAGCACAAACGAACAACTCCAACAGCTATTTAGTGACACATTTCCATCGCAAGATTGTGTTATTTGCTTTTATATAGAGTAATAAAAGTATAATCTATTAGGATTGCGTAACGTAAAAATAACCCAAAAAAATGCAGTTACGGTAAAAATGTGATTTGAACATGTCACGAATTACGAGGCAATCTTAACAGAATTCGTTTGTATTTAATGAAAGATATATGAAATTCCGTTGTATATTTCTCTTACATAACCTTTTCTATGAGAATGAACTCTGCCTGACACTCTTCTATTTACAAAGAATACTTACATGATTTAGGCTTACTACTGACAGCTGGCAACGAATTTAAAAAATACCTGATAAATACTGTGCTTATTATATTATTGCACGCATTAAAAAAACCCTTGTTAAAAATCAGGGGGGGAAATGCACGGTATATTGCGCCTACCAAAAAAACACCTACTCTCTATCTCACGCCTGGCGCGTTGAATTGAGTAGGCATTTAGCGGGTAGCTTACCCTCAACTGATGAATGGGCAAATCTCATGTAATGTCCGCACCCCCTTTTTAATGGAAACTTTTGAGGGAAAAAGTGCGGGCATTACATGAGTAAATACGGTATTATGCTAAATATAAAAAAATCATGATATAATTAACCAAAGAAATTGTCACTTCATCAGGGACGGCATGATTATTTATGAGGCCTAGTTCGATAGTAAGCAAGGGCGGGTTAATTTTGTTAATGCGTTCCTGAATCATTATCAAAAATCAATTTCCACGTATAAAGAGGGTAAAAAATTGCGCTATCAATAGATGAGAATTGAGCCTTGTGCAGGGTCCCTAATAAAGTGCGGGGTCCTGTTCCAGGGAACCAACTGAACATACCTCACGTCAGCCCTGTATTTCGTGGAGCATTATACAAATAAAATCACTTTTTTATTTTTCACTTTAAGTGACTGGTTTCACAATATTGACACAGTAGTTAGGTACAGTGAAAGCGGTCGTGCATATAAAGTGGAAATTTATATGGTGTTTTATTTTATTTGTATAAAAATTTCCAAGAACATAAAAATAAGTCTTTCACTATTAGTTGTATGGTGTTGCATATCTGCAACGTCATTCAACAAGTGTAAAAAAACTTTTTTTGAGATTTATACAGACTGAAATTGATGATATAGTTCCTGAAACAAATTTTCTCATCTGCTTAACCAGTAATTCAATATTTAAGAGATATGAAATTTTATTTTCGATTTTCATATAAATAATCTTAAAATAATGAATTGATATGATGACTCTAATGTTAAAAAAATCATGCATATTAGTGTTAATGCCAATAATCTACACCCATATTTTCTTTAAAGAGCTTCCCTGAGATCAGACAGTATCAAATTCTACAAATAATTTACATGTAAAAACATTTTTCAAAAGTTTGGCTAAAAAGTTTGAACAAATAAAAGAAAAAAATATGGTTTAGCCATAAAAACAAAGGCAGCACAATCTTTAGTTGGCTTATATTATCAACATATTAATTACTTATCACGTATAAGGTTGTCATCTCTATATTCTAACTCATTTACATTTGGTCTTTTAAGAAACCTAGTAACCGTTCAAAATTCAAATTTTAGTTTATCATTTAAAAATCGATTTACTTGATAAAAATAATTATGTAGCTTTTTCTTACAACTTGAATGTGAATAGGTGATTATTGCAAATTGGAGAGGTATAATAATTTTGCTTTACATAATAACCACAAAATATACAGATATCAACAATGCGCATTCAAAATTTAAAAATAATAAATACCAAGTATATAAATAAAGAAGAAAATGCCACCAATGATATTTTCTTTTTTGGAGAAGTTCAGAAGATAATGCTTTTCAGAAATGTATGTAAACTTGATATTGACTTTCCATGATAATTACCTATTGAAATATGCATCAATTTATTTATCATTTAACAGATTTTGCCATATTTTTACATTTAAAAAGGAATGATATTAAGGATTCTATAAGAATTGGCTATGATTAAAAAATAACAGTTACTTTAAATTTACAATACTAAAATAAAGATAATTCCTAAGTTTCATGTCTTAAAGTTTTGTTGCATTTGAATATCAATATACCTATTACAGAGCTTTATATATAGGAATGATAATTTATAACACATTTTGAAATAGAAATCTCTTGAGAAATTGCAGTACAGATGTCAGCATATGATATCAACTCCTTAAATTTAAATAAATATGATTAAGGTTAAAGAGTTGTGATTTGAAACTAAGCCTGCAGATAACTCTGATACCAATAGTGAAGAACAAACATCTGTTAACTTAAAATATTGATGAAACATTCCAAGTTCAAAGTATTAACAGAAATTCTAGAAAATAAGCTAACAACTTGCTTTCATACAAAGAGAAACTTTATAATGATTTTAGAGAAAAGCTTGTCACAGTTTTTAAATAATTTATTTCTTATCAAAATTACAAATTCAGTGTTGGAATGTTCAGTCCAACTGAATATTACTTAATCAAGCCAATGCTCTAGTCCCAGGCAATGTAACATTGAATAGTTCTTTGGTTGGAGATCAAAACAATGAAGTTTATTTTTAGCAGCAGATTTATAAAAACTATTTTAATATGAATAGTAATATATATTGTTCATATTTTTTTAAAGCTGTCTCAAATGAGTTACCATAATTATAATCATGAACATGCGATAAAACTGAACTACTCCAAAAAATCTACTTTTAACTATAAGCTATCAATTTTACTTAATATTATATCCGAGTTATGTGAATAAACAATTACACCATTTTTCAACCTTGCTGAGTGCTTATTTATCATATTGTTTTCACTTGGGTAATACAGTCAGACACTAAATCGGTGTCTGATTATTTTTCATTCATAGAAGCTTTAAAATAGATATCAGTATTTTAATTGACCGATATAAGGGTGCAAGATGTTGAATAAATCTCAAACTCCTTTGCACGTGTTAGTTAATGGATTTATACTGTATCTTACATTTGGGAATTGAAGCTGAAAATACAATCAAAAAGTTTGGTAACATTCTCTGTAACCTGTGTATATACATTTATGTACATACACACAATACTCTTTATTTAGGTCATAAATTTGGGGAAGATTTTCCAACAATGCATGTTTCTTACACACTTATGGTGGATGAACTGATAACATTGAACACAATATTACATATTCTTCAATAACAGACACAAGTATAGCTTGTTTACACAGCTGAAACAAAATTCCATTGCTTATAGTAAATCAAGTATTCATGTTAAATTATTGTGCAGTGAAGTTATTATTGAAGAAGAGAGTCTCTAGAAAACATAATCTTTCCTGGACCACTTTAAAAATAATCATACTAAATGCTGTTGACCAGGGGTGGACAACCTTGTCTATATGGCAGGCTGCATCGATGGTTGGGAATACTTCCTTTGGCCGCATTGGAAGTTGCCAATTTTTTTGTCATGTCGTCTAGGTGATTTTTTATTACAAATATAGGACTTGTCATAAAATACCTATTAAAATTAAACAAAAAAATACAACCTATAATATAGTAGCATTCAAATACTAATCAATTTAGTAAAAATAATTTTCAGTACCCTCTTGAACAAAAACAAGGTTTTTCATTTTTAATCCTAAGTGAGAGAGAGGCTTCTTTATAATGCTACCAGAAGGAATGTGCAGATCTTAAAGAATAGTACATGAGGACCCAAGAGGTGCAACGCAAGATGTTACACAACAGATTCATGGAACTTAAGGGGAATATTAGAGTATTTTGCTAAGTTCAACCTCTACTATCCAGTGAAATGACTGATCAGAAATCAGTGGATAATTTAGCTTTCAATGACGAAAACTCATTGGACGTAATGAAAGGTTCCCAGAAAATCAAGAGCTCCTTTTCATTTGATAGAGTGTTTTCTCCCAGTTCCAGGCAAATCGATATATTTAAAGAATTGTCCGAGCTCATACAGTCTGTTATTGATGGGTACAATGTTTGTGTGTTTGCATATCAACAAACTGATTCTGGGAAGACTTAGACAATGGAAGGAGGTTTTGGCGAAGAGGAAAAGTGCATGATACCCCATAGCATTGATCATATTTTCAAAGTTCTGGATAATCTGGTATCAACAGGGTAGTCCTATAAGATTGAGGAATCATTTTTAGAAATTTATAATGAGCAAATAAGAGTTTGCTAGATGTTGGTAAGGCAGAAAAGTGTTGTGAGATAAGACATCCTTTAATCCCTGCTGGAGACATGATAATCACTAATTTGAAGAAGGAAGTTGTTATGTCTGCATTCCAAGTTAATAGTGTGCTAAATATCGCTAAAAAATTGGGCTGTTGCTGCCACCATTCACAATGACCACTCATCTACATCACATTTTGTATTCAAACTTCGTTTACTGGGTAAAAATGCAATAACAGGAAAAATTAGTGATGCTGTCTTGAGTTTGGTTGATCTTACTGGGTCAGAAAGATTGGTTGAAAATCTAAGAATGGCAGGGTGACAGAGACAAAAACTATCAACCGCTCACTGTCTTATCTTGGAAATGTGATCTTGTCATTGTCTTGCAAGAATTCAAAATTAACACATTTGCTTCAAACAAGTACATTTTTAAAAATATGTTGTAAAATAGCAGCCTTTCAATAAAAATAATGTGAAATTATTTAACAATTTAAAACCTACATAAATTGGTCCATCACATTACATTCTTTAAGTACGACCAGCTACATTACAAGCCAATGCTTAAGCGGGCCGGATTACTTACAATCGGAAGTAACCACCTGAATATTCTGAGATATCATCTAAGCGAAAAAATAAGGATTTTTGCGTTAAATTGTAAATTTATTGTAATGATTTTATCAAAAAAATTTGTTACATTTTACGGATCGCTTTTTTACCATAGCGCCTACAGCCCGCAGGTTATCCACCCCTAGTCTAACTCTTGATTATGATTTCATAGTACTAAGAAAAATCTTTTAATTTTTACTAATAATCACTCAAAACACGTGGAGCCAGTGTCAGCAAATATCTTGTTATCATTGCTTTGAGTGAAAACACTAACAAAAAACTGTGAAGAATTTACTTCTTTTCACTAACTTCATTAACACTTCCTTCTATATTTTCTGGACTACTGGAAGTAGCAGACTCATCAAAAGCTTCCATTTCGAGTCCGTTATCGTCATCATCATCGTCATTCATCGATTTGTATAAGGTCGGATATTTGGACATACACTCTTGCATTGTTTGAAAAGTTGAAACACAATCGGAACCTTTAGGATCTGCCGTACTATAGTGAAAACACGAAAATGCCTCACGGAACTCTACACCGCAAGGGCCGGTTGCTATTCCACCGAGGCATGGACAGTTCCAATTTATTTCTCCGTTAGGTAAAATTAATCCTGGAGAATTCTCTGGCTCACCAAGAGTTACAGTACTCGGTTGAGCATGATCTTCAGCTGTAGCGAATATAATTTTGTCCTTTCCTTCGGTACGACAATAAGACATTTCGAAAATTTTATTAATTACTAAATTGTATTTTAAAGAACAGGATTCACAAGCTACGATTTAATCGTTGAAACAGTTGCACATTATCTTCAATCAAATGTTGATGTGGAGTACCTTATGATGACTTCTTCTAAATGAACTCATTTCTTACGATAACCTTTAGGAAGAATGATGAAATTTGAAAATAAAGAAAGCAAAACTTTCATTAGTATTAATTACAAATTTCACACACTTACTTGAATATTCTTGTGTAGATATGTCTAATAGTTTATCTTACTTTTTCCTGGTGAAATTAATGACTTAATAGTTACGCAACGATTAAATAGTATAACATTCGACAAAACCTCTAGATCAGCACCGCTCGTGCATGGTCTGCTAGAAATGTAACTATCGCAACGCGAGTTTCAGTTTTCATTAATGTAACTTACATAGATTGATTTCGTTGACTTATTTCTGTTCAGAAACAAAACGGTCGCTAGATGGTACTAGCATCTTACAGGCTTATGTGTAAAAAAAGCTACAAATATAAATAAACCTCTATATTTTATTTATATAGCTAAAATTTAAACTTTTTCTTATTATTTCGATACATTTAGCTATTTTTGGGAGACGAAAAATTGCTAAATACTTTATTTTATTCATTGTAGTGCTTTGGTGGTGGATCCTGAAAGCATTTTACATTGAATTTTGTTATCATTTCATACTTATTGAAGTCTTAGGGAGCGAAATTTTACCTCGTGCAAGTTCCGAGCAGGGTTTTAACTCGCGATTGGAAGCATAATTTATAAGAAATAAATGTTTGGGTCATACAGCAATGGGGTTAGCGGTAAAAGTGCCGAGAGTCGCCTTCCTGCACCATTTTCACCTATGACAAGTGATTGGAAATTTCCCCCACATCCCGAGTGCAATGATAGTCCTAGAACCTCAGATTCTTCTTTTTTTGGAAGGACCATTAGTTGTAATCTAAGCAATGTGAGTACATTTACCTATGAAATTTTATTAATTCAAATTTAACTTTCTCATATACGTAGTTTGAGGGCCCAAACGCGTACATAAAATCTAATGATATTTCGTCTTTATGCAATATGTCTTTTGCAGACCATGTTTTGATTAAAATGATATTGCACTAAAATAAAGGGTAGTCTATTCTTGGCGATTTTTAGAAAATTTCGATTTACTGAAAAATGGTTTAAGGAATTTGATTAAAATCAATCCAATTGTAGAGCCTGATGTCACAAATGATACTGCGTAAGCCATTTATCTAAAAAGCAATATATGGCGGCCAGTGACATTGCAATGTATGCTAAACTACTTTACCTAAGTCCTATGTCGTCACGCCCCCGTCGCGATTCAACCAAAATCTTACTACAGCCAAGGCTAGTAGTTCTCAAACTTTTTTGAGCCTTGGCAGGCACTTTCAAAGATAAAGAGGGTTTCGCGGCACACCAGTTTTGTGACAAGCTTTATATATTTTAGATACGGATATTACAACCGTTGGACACATCCTGCATAATCAATTTATTAGAAGAAAAATTATTACCCTAATTACCCACAAACACATGCAAATTGTTATTTTATTTACTAAACAAAGTTTTTCGCGGCACCCTAAATATCTACCTTGGCACACAGTTTGGGAATCAGTGGCCTAGACGGTTAAACTAAATCGAATTATATCTCATATGTGGATAATGTAATTCATAATAGACACTGAAGAGATGAACGGTATTGCGCAGCGATTAAGGGTACTTGATTCTTGGATACTTTGAAACAAAATTCGATTTAATCAAAAATGGCTGTAAGGATTTTCATTAAAATACAACCATTCGTACAGCCTGATGTCACAAATAATACTAAGCCATATGCCCCAAAAAATTGCTAGGTATATATCGGCCACTGGCATTAAAATATACACTAAACTACGGCAGTAGGAAACACTTCTAGAAGTGTTTAAGAAAAATCCTGATCAAAAAGTGACGATCATCAAGCCATGGCAGTGAATTGCCAAGCACACAGAGTTAATTTTGGGGCAAAGAGAGTAGTGAGATCAAACGTATATATGTATATGAGAAAGTTTGAGCAATACATATTGCGCCGTTTTTATTTGTCATTAAATAAAGCGTTTGTAATTGTGAGTAGTTTACTATTTTACAAATGACCAGTTAAATTTAAAAATTTTAACCAATTTTATGAAAAACTATTGCTAAGTTTATACGCAATTTTGGTCAGTAAGACATCTTGATAGAAATCTTAATAGCTCTTCAATTAGGACCCATAATGGTTAGTCGATATGTCTTTCTACTAATGTGTGTGTGTATTTTTGGCTAATCAACCTCTTGGGTTATTATAGCCATGGCTCCTTCCACACTGAACATACTTGCAAGGTGGGAGGGAAACCCAGTGCCTGCATTAGCTTATTCATAACAAAGATCTCTTTTCTACTAAATTTCATAAGAAATAAGCTCTAATTAGCACTTCATTTCTCAATAAATGAAACTTTTTATCTGTTTAGTGTGAAGCACGAATGCTCTCTTATTGAGGTCATTAATTTTTGTATGGACATAGTGTAATGATTTCCAGTGCAAACAATCTTTTAATATCTATAATAGTAATGCGGCCCTTGTAAGACTATGGTGACTTTGTAGGTCTTCTGAAGTATTGAGTTGGACATGCTAGTTTTAAATAAGATAAGGTCTAGGATGGGATTATGACAAAAGATGCAGTGAGGATGCTGGGAAACAAGAGTAACTTCTGTGAGGCATTTGGAGGATTGACATTATACTTTTGTTCATAATGTCCTATGAAACCATTTAAATAGGATTTTTGCTACATACACATGTTAGTTACTCAATCTGTATATTTCCACATATCAGTCTTGGTAGAGTGTTGGTTAACATGTCTGCCTCCCAGTACTTGTGCTTTGAGTTGAAATCGGGCTGTAGGTATGATTATATTTGTCTTTGTTGTTTTCAATTTTTTCATTGTAATAGGCTATGAAGTACTATTTTGAGCAAATGAAAATTAAATAAATACAATATTTATATACACACACAAGTCTAGAAGTCAACTCAAAGGTATATATGTGATCATTGTGCTTCTTGATTTTCATCATAGTAAGAGAAGCCCATACTGTTATTATTTAAACAGTAACATAGGCCAGTTTTCAACATGCTATCTCTATCTTATTCTAGTGCTGGTTCTCTCTTCATCCAAATTACAGTTTTCACTAGAATTCTACCTCTGGGTCATTTTCAGTCAGTTTTCCATCTCAATGTTGTGCAATATATGAAGAGTAAATTTCCAGGGATTCGGAGCAGCAAAATTTTTGAACTGCCCCATTCCAGCTCTGTTCTGACCAGTTAGTGGCTGCTCCACACTCCAGCTCAAATTAAATAATTAATTATATAATAATTATTTGAAAGGGATATCACTGATTTGCAAAAAATGAATTATTTTAATTTGAAACTTCATTCTGATTTTTTTCCACCTGCACTAAATCCACCAAATGCTTGAATGCCATGAAGAATGAAAAAGAAAGACTGAAAGTCATTCAGTCAAACTAAAAGCAAACGTAAAATGGTCAAACATAAAGTAATATTTTTTAATAAACTTAAAATTTCAAATTTCTGAAGGATTCCGTTGCATCAGAAAACTTGTAAACTTATATCTTTGAGATAAAATTTACAAAAAGGCTAACAGGTCAAATCCTACAAAATCAGAAAATGGGCAACATTTTTCGATTTTTTTATTGTTTCCAAATTTGCTTCCTCAGTTGAAAAACTTGCAAAGTTGAATTAATGCTCATTCATGATTCATCCTCTGAAAAATAATCGCAGCAACCAAATCATCTTTCATTGCCTGGCAAAAATCACTCAAAATTAGCTCCAGGGCAGAGAACAACCACTCAACACTACCTGAGTTGTAGGCATACTGGAAGCAATTCGGGAGGCAGGCCGAATTCTAGCTGGATATAGTATGTTCGTTTAGTGGTGGCGCTGTGCAGAAGGTACTCATGGAAGGACGAGTCCATCCTTGAGGTGGAACCACCTATAGGGGAGGCCATGTTTAGCCATGGGCAAAAGCTGCACGACCTATTCTATTATATTAGTATATATTAGTCTGATCCCAAAATGTGCTACTGAGCATGGCTATGACGTAGACTTTCCCCTTAAAGGCTCCTTCCCCTCTCATGCGTCGCCAAGTGCCACCACAAAACGAACGTGCAATAGCTGTGAATGGCTTCAAAACGGGTGTCACTTTTAATTTACCAATTGCTTCTATGGCATCACAATCATCTTGAAAATTTCTTTCGAAGACTCCTTCATCACCCATATGAATGGCAGTAACTTCCCACCGTCTTTCCTATTTATCCAATTCTTTTTCAAAGTCGTCGTCTTCTGAGCAACCCGAAGAATTGCTGCTTAAATGGTCTTCTGTCCACCCCAATGAAGATTGAACACCTCTCAGGGAAGGGCGCTGGAAAATATTTGGTCTATTAGTGGAGGCAGAAGTCTCAGAACCACCTGCTCCTTCTGAGGCATGCAAGCTTTTGGAAATTTCAAGCTCAAATGACAACGACAACTTGTCCTTTTCTTTGACATTTTTTTCGCTCCTTTCAGCCGAGTCATACTGCAGCATCAGCTTTTGTTTTCCCAATCTTCAAGCAAAATAGAGCAGCCCTTCCTTTGCCTTCAAAATTTCCTTTGGGGGAAGAAGAATTTGGTGCCACTCATTGTGCAGCAGTATCATCTGTATCAAATTTGATTTTGCCATTTTCTTCATCAGGCAAATTGGCTTTAGGACTTTTGTCATTCGTGCTGGGATGTCGAAACTGCCTCCTTGTCATTGTTGAAAATTTTCATGGCACACATCATATTTGCTGCATTATCAACATAGATGCTCAGCATCTGGGCTTCGCAGATCCCAAATTTTTTTCAGTACAGCTTTCATGATGCTTTTCATGTATGAAGAATTGTGCTGCCCTTCCGTGTCAATTATATCCAAGGTTTTCATGACAGCTTCGTCTTTCTCTTCATCATAGTATTGAACATTGATCGCAAGGAAATTAGTTTCCATGGGTCACTGCATCCATTTTCAGGTAGCATAATTTTTATTTCAAAGTTTTCTTGAGCTCTTGGCGGCCAGACTTGGCAGTGCTGATAACTTAATGGTGGGCTGCATTGTGTCCCATCAAAATACTGATTGTGAATTGCCGGGTCAATTTGCCTGCAATTTTTTGAATCCTCGATCCTTCGGCCTGAAGATGGTGAGAGGCATTGAACTTAAATAAACCATTTCAACCAGTTCTTTGGGGAAAGCATCAGCATCCATGATGTCGTAATCTTTGAGGTCTTGAAATAAGAGTCAAGTTTTTTCTGCACACATTTTGGTTTTTTGGCTGATGAAGCATCACCAGATAGTCCCTCTCCTGAGGTGTTCACAGATCCTGAATGTCATTTAACTGCTTCAGTCTTTTGTTTTGTCTTGCCAGTCTTTTTTTGCCACCAATGCATCGTAGTCTTCGTGATGGTTGAGTTTTATGTGGGGCCAAAGGTTGAAACTTTTTATGGCACTCAACTCGGTTGTCTTAAATTGCACAGGGTTTGAGCTCTGCACTTAGGTACTTCCTTTTTCACTTTGCAAGTGGCTGATTTCTTCTTTATTTTCTGAAGTTCAAAATGATTTTTTTCGTGGTTTCAAACTCATAAGTGAAAAAGTTGTTGATCTTTTTTGGTCAATCAGCTATCAGTCATTGGTGGTGGTTTTGAATCTTTCTTTGTCACCATGGTTCTGGAGTAGTCCTTCTCTGCAAACATGCAAATAATTGAAATAATGAAATTGATGTGTACTTTTTGTTACATTGTTTCTAAAAAAATTTCGATAACGTGGTGAGTCATTGGTTGAATTACAAATTTCTTACCCTTATCTGCATTCGTATGTGCAAGAAGGTTTCAGCGATGAAGATGTCAAAAATTCAGCCAGAAGACCTACGAGTATGACGAAACGAATGTGTGAACACTGAACTCTTCAAATAAAATAACCAATACTAGATAGTATTTTTTATTATAAAACTTTTGCTAATTTCCACAAATATAGAGAGACTTTTTGTTAATGATTTTTCTTCTCTTTCAAAATTATGTACAGACTTGAATTAGTTTTCGTTTAACAATGATTTTTACCAGCAAAGTATGGGCCTAGCAATGGGATCTCTTATTTCTCCTCTCTTAGCATATATTTTTATGGACAGTCTAGAGCAGAGGTCAGCAATGCAGTGATCACAGGTGCCATGGCACCCATGAGACATTTCCCAGTTGCCCGCTGGTGGAAAAGAGAACATTAGTTAAACAGACCAATTGTGACATTCTTGGTTAATCCCTTCAATTTTATGGACAATGATAGATCTGTTATTATTGTAATCTACTTGAACATCATTAACACTGAAGACTTAGAATGGGAAATAATAAATATACAGAATATTATTTTAAAATCTCAGCAGAATGATGAAAACTTTTGGGATTTAGTTGACAAAAATCTCTTATAAAGAAAATGTGCCCTGAAAATATATTATTACTGTGCTTCAACATTCTCTTGCAAATCCTTTTTTCAAGCATGGAATATTTGAAATCCAAGTACCAATCCTCACCGTTTGCAATTTAGACAGCTGTCTAAGAACAGGGAACTCAAGCTACGTGCCAAATTAAAACAAGTTGGCTGAAGATTTTTAGTGCAAAGTTTCACATTGATGTATTTTTCATATTTGATTTATGATAAGAACTTTAAAAAAGTTTTTTCTTATATATACATATATACATATACACACACATTGTCTTAATGAATATTGGTACATATCTACTCTTGATTTATGATAAGTACTTTAACAAAGATTCTTCTTATATATATACATTTATACACACATTGTTTTAATGAATATTGGTACATATCTACTCTTGTTGCTTTATGAATCCTTCACATCCCCTATAAAAATGTAAGTTGCTCCCTCATAGGTGAAAAGTTTGCTGACCACTGATCGAGAGCATAAACTTTTTTAATTGAATTCAACTTTTGTAAATTATGTTTTTCCATTGCTTTATGTAGATGATATTTTTACTTTCTCCATATGCGAAGTATAGAGAAAGTATTGTTTTCATAAAAAAATTGAATTCGAGATTGCAACGGATATATGTTTTAAGGTACCCTGAACATATTTTGACTATTTTCTCGATAATGTCTGTGGGTGTGTCTGTCTTTGACAGGAATTTTGTGGTTGTTCTAACTAAAAAACTAATAAACTGATAAGCATAAAATTTCATATTTAGCAATTGTATTAGAAAGTCAAGAATTGATTATATTTTAGCTAAAATCGGTTAACCAAAAATCGGTGTTTATTCATGTCACATCTGTTTTTACTTTCTCCATATACGTAGTATAGTGGAAATTATTCTATTCATGAAAAAAATCGACTTCGAGATTTCAACGGAAATACATGTTTTGAGGTCCCCTGAACACGTTTTGACTATTTTCTCGATGATGTCTGTGTGTGTATGTGATAGCTTTTTGTGGATGCTCTAACTCAAAAACTATTAATCAGGTCAACGCAAAATTTTATATTTAACATTTTTATAAAAGTTAGAAGAACTGATTAGTTTTTGGTAAAAATCCATCAACTGGAAGTGGGTGTTTACTATAAATGTAAAAATGTATTGGAATAAAAGTTGTAGGCAGTTAAATTTTCTACAACCTTTGTTTGAAATATTTTTCCATATAATGCATTGTTTAAGAGATATCTTATATTTTTAGCTGCCACCACCACGCCACCTACCGACGACTATTGTTAACAATTGAAGCTTAGTTATGTCTTTGTAACATTCCTTTTTCTTTTTTTAATTGTCGGAGCTTTGTGGCTATATCCAATATCAGGAGGCTATGGTTTGAGTATATTTCTGTTCTTTGTAATGTCTAAAATTTTCTTGTAGTTTCTTAAAATATTTTTGATTATGTAACCTATTTGGAATTTTGAGATATATTACAGATATGGAGCAATTCATGTGGTGGCCACATCAGATTTTTTGAAATATTTCAAATCAGAGCTAATGAATACTTGAGGCATTTCAAATCTGGTTCATTCGATTCCCATTTCCTGTAACATTTACTCACCTGCAATCATTCTTCCTCCTTTACTCCCAAAATCTTATATTTAGCAGAAAAAGGTCCCAGATTAAATATCCTTGAGAAAATAAAAATTATACATAACAAAATTAATCCCGAGATACTTTTCGTTAACAATCACCAGTTCCCACTCTTATTCCCCGCTACTCATGACAGTACTTCCTCCCCCACCTAGTATAGTCTTTCCCCGAAACAATGTTCAATCTCCTCTCTCCCTCTATCTTCAGTTCATGACTTCCCCTTCCTTACCTCTTCACACCCACTATTCAATGTTGACTACTATTTTTGCCCCCCCCCCTCACTCTCCTTTAACCAATCTCCTTCTCCCCCCTATTCTCAACTCCCTACCTCTTTCTTGTTACCTTGTTTTGAATACTTGTTACCTGGTGATGGAGATTATTTTCCGAAACCGGTTGTGTTTTGCATTTATTTGTGGAGATTAGCAAAGGCTTTATAATAAAAAATACTATGTATAGTTTCTTTCTCGTCTTATGAAGCTTGACCTTCACATAGCAAGTAGCCTATGAGAACCTTTTCCCTCTCCCCTTCTTCCCTTTTCCCTCTCCCCTTCTTCCCTTTTCCCTCTCCCCCGTCACCTGCAGCTTTGGAAATGAATGGAAGCACCTAACAGCATTGCCAGCTATCTGCTTTTGAAATGATCTGCTTGCGAATGAAAGGCGACGCATCGCAGAAAAACTTACGTTCATTGTTTATTACAACCGGCCATTTTCCATTGCGTTAAAATGATAACAAGGTGCAAAGTGAAAGCAATAAAGAGATCGCAACGGAAGCGTGAGCGCAGTAGAGCTGGCAACATAGTCGACAAAGAGCGATGTGAACAGCACGATGGCGAGAGAGAGACTGAGCTCCTCCCCTCTCCGTCGCCTGTTACTCGAGCGTTGATTGGATGCAGAAATAGTCACTCACAGAGGTTTTCAAGGTCAAGCTTCATAAGACGAGAAACACACTATAGTATTGGTTATTTTATTTGATTATGGAATTCCACGAAGTCTTGGTCTCATCCATTAACTTTACTGAACTCTTTGCCAGTTTTTGTACACAAATTGGGAGCATCCAAAAATTTCAAAATGAATTAATCCTGTACCACAAGAATTGAGCCAAACCAATTTAATTAATCACATAATTTGGATTATGGATTGGAAAAATTTGTAACACGCTAATCAGAGATAGTACATGTCATATACATATGTGCGGTATATAAACAAAAGTGCCACTGTCCACACTTGACAGCTAGATTTTGGTGGACTTTAGAAATTAATTGAATGAATTACAGACATTAATGGGTGCATATGTGAATTTGAGTTGAGATATGAGTTCTCTCGAGGTAAAACAATCCGGAGGTAAAATAGTCCCCCAATCGGATCTCCGGGCGGGGACTGCCTTGAGGAAAACATTTGTCGAAAGTAAATTACGAATAGGGACTTGGAACGTAAGAACTATGAGAAAGGCAGGAAAGCTAGAGAACTTGAAAGAAGAAATGAGAAGAAATAGAGTTGACATTATAGGGCTAAGCGAAACTAGATGGGAGGGAGAAGGACAGTTCGACTCGGAAGAATTCACGGTAGTTTATTCTGGAGGAAATAGTGGGGAAAGGGGAGTAGCTCTGGTACTTAGGAAAGATATTATGAAAAGCGTGACCAAGATAATAGCAACGAACGATAGAGTGATGGCAATAAAGCTAAAAGCAGTCCCAGTGGACATGCTGATAATCCAGGTATATATGCCAACGTCAGCTCATGACGATGAAGAAATAGATGAGATCTATGAGCAAATTAATGAAATTTACGAAGAAGACGGAAGAGGAAAGGTAAACTGCATAATAATGGGAGATTGGAACAGCATAGTCGGAGAAGGACAGGAAGAAAATGTTGTCGGGCAATACGGACTTGGGAAGAGAAATCGAGGAGGGGAGAAACTCGTAGAATTCTGCATCAATAATGACCTTGTAGTGACTAATACATGGTTCAAAAACCATAAACGAAGGTTATACACATGGAAAAGCCCAGGAGATAGAATGAGATGCCAAATAGATTACATCCTTGTAAAACAAAGATTTAGGAACAGCATAAAGAACGCCAAGGCATTGCAAGGAGCAGACATTGATTCAGATCACAGCCTTCTAATACTTGACGTGAGTACAAAGCTCAAACAAATAAGAAAAACGAGAAGAGAAAGACAGACCTGGGACCTAGAAAAACTGAAAGAAAGGCAGGATGTAGTCAGCATGAAGTTGGAAGATAACCTAAGAAAGTTGGAAAACAAACCGAAGACCGTCGATATAGAATGGGATGAAATTAAAACCAGTATCAAGGATACCTTGGATAAAGAGATTGGAAAACAAGAGAAGAAAATCAGAAAACCATGGATCATGAAGGAAATGCTGGAGAAAATGGATGAGAGACGAAAATGGAAAAACGTTAACAGTGAAGAAGGTAGAGCCAACTATAGGCGTATAAACAATGAGTTGAGAAGGGTAACAGATAAAGCTAGAGAAAATTGGCTAAAAGGAAAATGTGATGAAATAGAACAAATGGAGAAGTTAGGACGGTACGATATGATGTACGCTAGGGCACTGGAATTAGAAGATAAGAAGTCTAATGGAATTTGTGGTAAAGGAATTATGAATACGGATGGGAAGATAGTCTCAGAAACAAAGGATGTAGCACAGGTATGGGAAGAATACATTAAGGAATTATACAGCAAACAGACAGGAGCGGCAAAAATAGAACTGGAAAATGAGGAAAACATTGAAGAAGACAACTTAGGACCAAGTATTATGGAGAGCGAAGTAGAAAAAGTGATAGTGGAACTTAAGAAGGGGAAAGCCACGGGCAGCGATGGAATACTGGCTGAGATACTTAAAGTCATAGGATCAGAAGGACTAAAAGCGATCACGAAATTAATTAATAAGATTTACGACACAGGAAAGTGGCCTCAGGATTTCCTAGAAGTAACAATGATCCCTCTAAAGAAGAAGCCAAAGGCAATGCAGTGTAAAGATTACAGAACTATAAGCCTTCTGTCACACACATCGAAGATCATCACGAGGATTCTTAATAAAAGGCTGGAGAAAAAGGCAGAAGAAATAATAGGGGAAGATCAATTCGGTTTCAGAAAAGGACGAGGAATTAGAGATGCTATAGGAGTAGTTAGAATCATATCAGAAAGGGCAATAGAATACAGTCAAGATATCTGCGCATGTTTCGTAGACTGGCAGAAGGCCTTTGATAGAGTAAATTGGGTAAAGTTGATGAAGATATTAAAGGATATAGGTGTAGACTGGAAAGACAGGAGACTGATTAGGAATCTATATGAGAATCAAGTTGTAAAGGTCAGGTTTGAGAATGTG
The DNA here is from genome assembly GCA_028673005.1 of Tanypteryx hageni. Taxonomy (NCBI): domain Eukaryota; kingdom Metazoa; phylum Arthropoda; class Insecta; order Odonata; family Petaluridae; genus Tanypteryx; species Tanypteryx hageni. The sequence goes on along the minus strand of CM054114.1, from coordinate 86,935,009 downwards.
GACACCTGCGGAATAAATATCGGTAGAGGAGTAAGACAAGGCTGCTGCCTATCGCCAACCCTATTCAATATATATGTAGAAAGTCTAATGCAAGAAGCTTTAGAAGGCACAGGGGATTTCAAAATTGGAGGAAGGATTATAAGAACAGTAAAATACGCAGATGATCAAGTACTTCTAGCAAGAAAGGAAGAGGAGCTACAAAAAATGATAAATAGACTAGTGATAACAGGTAGAAAATACGGTATGGAAATAAATACAGAAAAATCCAAGGTCATTCGAATATCGGGTAAAGAAGAGAATCTGGACATAACTATTGGGGGAAAGCCATTAGAACAAGTTTCAGAATATAAATACCTTGGAAGTATCATAACACGAGAGGCAAAATGTACGGATGAGATCAAAACTAGAATAGGAAAAGCAAAAGCGGCTTTCAGGAGAAAGAAACAACTACTTACAGGGAATATAAGGGAAGATATCCGCAAGAAGTTGATAAAATGCTACGTATGGAGTATAGCATTGTATGGGGCAGAAACATGGACGCTAAGGAAAAATGACATAAAATACTTGGAAAGCTTTGAAATGTGGACTTGGAGGAGAATGCTGAAGATAAAATGGACAGATAGGATGAAAAACGATGAAGTGCTACGAAGAATAGGAGAGAAGCGAATGATTATACAGACTATCAGAAAGAGGAAGGCTAACTGGGTTGGACATTACCTGAGGAGAGAGAGTATGATTAAAGACGTGTTAGAAGGAAAACTAGATGGGAAAAGGGAAAGAGGTAGGAAAAGGTTTCAGCTGATAGACGATTTGAAAGGGAAAGAGAGTTATCAAGATATAAAGAGGATAGCGGAAAATAGGAGTATATGGAGAACCAGGTTTAACCATGAATAATCACAGACCTGTCTACGGACAGACTACCTATGATGATGATGATGTGAATTTGAGAATATTTTTGTGAATGTTAAGAATATTTTTTGCGGAGCGTGGAGCAGGCAACATTTTTATTCCTCCAGCTCTGGGCAAAAACCTGCTGCTCCACTGCTCTGTGCTCCAGCTTCGCTCCGTGCTCCAGCTCTGCTCCACGCTCCAAAGCACTGTAAATTTCAAGAACTATATTCAGTGTATTCTATCTTGAGCTCTGAAAACCAAGACAGATTGGAGCAGCAGGGCTCTCAAGAAGGGCTTGCTGCATAGTGTCCCACTACTTTCCCAGATTTTCCATTGGGTCCCTTATTGTTGTAATGTCACCCCTCTCTCCTCAAGTTGAACTTTGTCACTTATGATCACTGTACATTAATTAGAAAATAGTTAACCACTTCTACATTTACAGAAAGGTATTTACACATAATGAAAAGTGCCTTTATTTTCCAATTATTAAAGACAATATAACATTGGACCTGATTTCAGCCCCTTTCTTGTTTAATTTTGATATACAGTAGAACTCCAATTATCCAAACCAATCGGGACCAAGGGTGGTTTAGATAATAAAAAAAAATTGAATAATTGGAAAAAAGAATGGACAACTGTGGGTTAAAAAAATAAATACGATTTTTGTTTTATTGTAGCACAATGCTCAATTGTTTATTTGTAATACGAATAGATGTGGTAATTGTGTGAAAAATTTCCACTGTTGGGATTGATGAAAATCAAGGTAAAAGACTGCTAATGAATGTATAAATCTACCCATACAATGGTTGCAAAGCTGGAGTACCTAGCTTGTAAGAAAAATTACAAACAGGCTCTAATTGAAACAAAACTTAATTATAATGCCTATATTATCAAATCAGCATACAATAAATGTAAAGCAGCTTGGAATCTGATAAAAACTGAGATTAATAGTTCTAATATCAACTCTAATCTTCCATTAACAGCCAATGATTTTGATGATTATTTCAGAAACTATGTAGAGGATGTATATACAAGGGTAAGACAACCTAAGGTAACTTTTAAAGAATTATTGGCTAAAAATTTTGTGCCTAAGACTTTTTAAATGCCGGTATACAAAAAAGGGGAAAGAACATGTCCAAGTAATTACAGGCCAGTCTCTTTAGTACCTATATTTTCAAAAATTTTTGAAACTGTTGTGAAAATACAAATTTATAATTTCATGGAAAAACAATATATGTTTGCATCTTCTCAGTTTGGCTTCAGGATGGGCAAATCCACTGTAGATGCTGTCGGCAGCTTGGTTATGCATATTAATGAAGCATTCGAAAGACAAGGCAGTACCATGGTAACCTTGTGTGATTTAAGTAAAGCCTTTGACTGTGTGTCTCATTCAGTGCTGTTGGAAAAACTGAGACATTACGGAATTGAGAATATGGAGTTAGCCTTGTTCAAATCATATCTTATTAATCATAAACATAGAGTATTTGTTAATGGTGAATCCACTAGGTTATCCTCTGCCTTATATGGCATCCCTCAGGGATCTGTTTTGGGGCCTCTATTATTCGTTTTCATGACAAATGATATAAAAAGTAATATATATATATATATATATATATATATATATATATATATATATATAATGTACTACTCTATGCAGATGATACGACTATATACAATTCAAGTACTGATTACAATGATTTAATGGCACAGTGTACAAGCACTTAGGGAGGCTTCTATATGGTTTGCCAGTAATAATTTTTTTATTAAATGATAGTTAGACACAATCCATCTTGATGAGCCTAAAAGATATTAAAACTGAGATCCAATCAGTGGACCTGCTAGGAATACATATTGATACTATGACCTGGAAGGCCCACATAAATATTCTATCTAACAAGCTTTCCCATGTATTATTTTTGTTAAGATGTTTAAAAACTAAGGTACCTAAACATTATTTATGTTGTGCTTATTTTGCATTTTTTCAGTGTTTTAAAATATGGTCTGATCCTCTGGGGAAATAGTAGTGGCATAAATACTGTGTTGATTCTTCAAAGGAAAGCTATTAGAATTTTAACTGGTGCTAAATATAATGAACACTGTAAACCTTTGTTCATTAGTGAGGGGATAATGACAGTAATCAACTTGTATATATTGGATTTACTTGATGTTACTAAAAAGAATGCTCCAAATTACTGGTGTCGACAAAATGTGCATGACTATCATACTAGATATAGTCATTTGCTTGATGGGCCACAATGCAGGTTGGATAAGACTTTGTGTAGTCACAGTGTACTAGGTATGAGACTGTATAATAAATTACCTAAAAATATGTATGATGTACCGGTAGATAGATTTAAAGATGTTATTAGAGCCCTGCATACCTGCAGTTTACCCGCCCCGCAGGTACCCGCAGCGAAAGTTGCGGGTTGGGTCGGGTATAGATTGCTTCCATGCGGGTACGGGTCGGGTTCGGACACAAAAGGCACCGGTGCGGGTAAAGAACGGGTACGAAAACTAGTTTTAATTCCAATTCAATATGCTTCGCCAATGTAGGCACAGGAACTCTCCACATGCCTTTTACTCCTAGTAAAGCACACCCTCTTGGTCAAAAGTACCGTTATATAAGAAGATAGTACAAATTTGCAATTTATGCAGGTCGGCAGATCGCAGGCTTTGTGCATCATGTGTCAAGGAAAGTATCTAAAAAAAACGATTCCTTTTATTATATAAATAGATACAAAGATGCAATTGACAAACGATTGTCGATTACGTTTAGTAGAAGAGAATCTAAGGAGGGGGTGAGAAAGAGTGAATAGGGGAATTATGTAGTACAATGTAATTATGACGGATTGGTTTGTGTGAGAACTTTCCCTTTTAACCAGCTGGTTTTGCCCATTCATGCAAGTAACATCTATCTTTGTGAATTCACTTTTGAAGAGACGTGGTTACATATAAGAGTGCCTATCAGCATTCTTTATATGTTATTTAACGTTCAAATATATAGTATTTTTTCGTCAAATAATCGCGTGTGAGTAGTATTATTTTATACTTTGTTTGCGAGAGATAGGAACGACAGTTATTTTATAAAATTACAATGGTGAGTTATATGTGATCTCGGCTTTTGTGGCAGAATATCAATCGACCACATCCTTAAAAGGAACCAATACCAGTTGATTGAACGGTAAAATTTTCAGTTATAAGTTAATATATCATTAATTATAAATCAAAATTTAAATCGAAATATTACTTTTATCTGCCCTTCAGATTTGAACAATGAATACTGATCAGATAAGAAGGAAACTTTTGAGTTTAGAGTACACTCTAAGAAGAAAAGAAAATACCAAATCAAAATTTTGGGAAAATTCTGTGAAATTTTAGATGAAAAGGGAGAACTGATTTCGAAGATAATCGCTTAGAGTAGTTATAAAATGTTTATCGTTATGATAGAAGCTGGGAACATCAAGTTTATTGTGACACAAATGTGAAAATAACAACGAAGGTGTGCCTAAAATTACAAATGTTCTTGTGCCGAAAAAATGCGATTTACCAAAATTATCAGCTGAAAAGAAAAAAATGTTTTAGATGGCTGTGTCGAACTTGTAGTTAAAGATTTGAGACCTTTTGAGATAATGTCAGGAGATGGGCTTAAATATTTATAAAATTTCTGTTTTTTTTCACCCCCTTCTAAAAAGTGTGTAAATGTTAAACACTGAAGAATAGTATGAAATCCATGAGAAAGTTAAAGTAAGAATTGATGACATTAAATATAATCCGTGACACCAAACCCGTGTACGCTTGTAGAGCAACCGATAAAAAGGTATAGAATGTTAGACACCTTAGTTCAGATTATGGATACAGACACAGTAAATGATCATATTTATCCAGACGAATTGACTGCATATATTGACTTAAAACTATCTGACGACATTACTAATTATTTTGATTTGATAAAATGGTGGGATAAGCAAAAGAACTGTTGGCCAAATTTAAGTATTTTAGCGAATCGTATTTTTGCAATACCAGCGACGAGTGCTCCATCAGAGAGGTGTTTTTGATTGGCGGGACATGTTGTTAGTGAAAGAAGAAACAGTTTAGGTCCCACAGACGTGGATGATGTCCTATTTTTAAATAGCCATTTTAAATCTCAGGGTAGATACTATTAATTAATGTTTCCATTTTTCAATTAAATTATTTTGTAAAATTTGTAATTTTTGTAAAAATAAATCTTAGATACTTGAAATACATTTTTTCGATCTTAAAAATGAATGTTAATGTACAATTGCATTTCATTTTAATTTATACAAAATAAATGACTGACTCAGAAATATTTTTATTTTTTCACGATTTCTTGCTACGGATTTGTCTCGAGGACCAGAAAGTTAAAAAATATGGGTCGTGTGGGACAAGTAGGCCTTCTGTGTGGGTGCGAGCCTGCGGGTACGGGTCGGGTGCGGGTTAACATTCTGCGGGTACGGGTTGGGTACTGGTGAGTAGTCTGCGGGTACGGGTGGAAAATATCATACCCGTGCAGGGCTCTAGATGTTATGACCTCATGGTTCATTAGAAGACTGTATTACCCTCTAAAGGAATTCTTAGAAGTACCAATCGTGGATTTTAAATCTATTGGGTCCTAATTTAGGTAATCTGAAATTGTGTTTTTTTTTTCTTTCTCTTATAGTGTTTAATTTATGACAAGGTCCCTTGCTATATTATGTAGCCTAATGACGAATAAAGATATTTATTTATAGCAGGGGTGGCTAAACTTTCCCTCAGAGTCGCATCTTTAGTTCAAGAGCTGCATGACACATTCTGTGCCCATAAATTTAAGATCAGTAATGCATAACCCGTATGCGAAACAATTCAGATATAAAGGATGTTCCTTTGACATCCCCAACATGTCTCAAGTCATACTATGTTGTTGTATTCTGTAGAGAAAAAGGTTGACATGTCTCTGAATGGAAATTTTATAAGAGCCACTAACTTAAAAGAGCTGCATGTGGCTTGAGTCGTGGTGTGGCCACCCCTGGTCAATAGGCATAATACCACGTGTTTTTCATCCACCACATTTTTTTAGTCTCAGTATTTTGAAAAAATAGTGGATGAATTATTTGAGCAAATACGGTATTATTATACAAATAATAACTTACCTTATAATATGCCAAAAATACTAGATAACTGTTGAAAAGTTGATTTGCATGAATAGCTGAGGAAGAATGCATATTTGATAACCAAGAAAGATATCCAAAAACTGTCAGAGAAATTTATCTACAATGTCTTTCAGGGCCATAAAAGTTGCCCTATTCTCTCCAAAGGAAAAGAAATACCATAAAATAGCATATACAGTGAAACTTTGATTTTGCGATTTCCGATTTTATGTTTTCCTCAATTTCTTTTGGTCCTGGAGATTGATCCATAAGAATAGTGTTAAATTCTCACAGAGTTTACATTTCCGTGAATTTGCATTTTGTTCAACCTAAGATCCACATTTAAAGTCCAGATAATATATATACGTCCCCGATTTTACATTTGTAGGAATTAAATCACCAACCATCTTCTACTGAATTATCTTCTTCCCTTGCCAATTGGTAATGCTGTACTTGTGTATTCCCTATCCTTCATCCTTAATGATCCTCAGTAAATGCATAATTTAAAAATATTCACTTCTGCTTACTCAAGTCTTATAGAATGTACTAGTTTTATCAGACGTTTAGTTTAAAAGATTTCACGAAACGAATTTGATAGAACTTCTTATATACTTATATATATTTTATTTAATTATGTATTTTATATTAATTTTTGTGCATACGTCATTATTGAATATTAGTCAGCATTTATTACCTACATTACTACCAAGCTATGATTGGCAACATGTGATACTTTTCAAAGGCCTTTTCATTGCCATTCATACTGCCTGCACTCCAAAGATTAGAAATGGCAAGACAGTATTTGTGAAGATTTAATGCTGGTGGCAGCGTATTGGTGATGAGCAATTAAATTGACAGTGAATTTTATAGGTTAGAAGGAACGGAAAAAAAGAAAAGTTAAAAAAGATCTGCAAAAACAGATTCCAAAAGCGATTTTTGTAGAATGTTTAAGTCAATTTTTGGAATCTTCAACCTCCTCTCCTTCTATAGCATAAGATCAATCAAAAGTTATTTAAAACATACCTCACCACAGTTAAGCAGTTGTAAAATTATCTTTATCCCTTTTCATAAGTAAATGGAGTGTATTTATGCTTTGCTTATTTGTTGTAGCAACATAAACAAAATAAAATTTGGCCATAGTAACAGATTCATATAGATAGTTCATAAGGTTTTTTTTTAATCCTGCTAAAAGGCAAACGTACTGACGGGCTAACCTCAAAATCAAAAGGGTTTATATTTGTTACCAGCAAAAACTATAAAACTATCCTGTAAATTATAGATTCCCAGCTGTTCTTGTTGCTTCAAAATTTTGTGCATGGACAGATGGAAAATTTTGCTAGAAATAAGTGCATATGATTTTTAAAGAAATAATAATACAAATATCTAACGATATAAAATGCTTAATATCTTTGTCTGTGACAAAAAACTCCAACTTTCACTAACTTAATACACAGATATAATCTTGAAATTTGGCAGAGATAATCTTCTCAGATGCAAAAATGCTGTGACGAAGGAAAATTTATGAAAAATTTCCAGGGTTCGACTCCAGGGGATGATTTGCATTCCCCATAAGATGGCACAAAAATTGACTTTTTGACCTGCAGGTTTTTCTTCTTTTTGAAATCTTGCCATTTTAACGAGATGTTGCCTTGCCTACCAATTACATTGTAAAACCTTGAAGTCCTATATTGTTATTCCAATCCTTATGGGTTTAAGCATGCTTTGAAGGCTTTTAATATGAGAAAGACGGAAGGAGAAGGAAATGATTTTCATAATTCGTAAGGAATACCTAAAGAGCTGAAATACTATTCAAAAGATTAAAAATCATTATGAGCTAAATCCAATATAATTGAAAGAGAAATGGTATGAAAATCTGAGGAATGTGCTGGACGTTTTAATAAACAAACCGAGCATGTAAAAAAATGTAGAGTGAAGGATTGGACGATAGGTTACAGGAGTAAGGTAAAAGAATGGGGGATTTGAGAACAGTTTGGGAAATAGGAGAGAAAGAGGTTTAAAAGAATCACAAAAATAATAATAAAAGGCTATGCTGTCCGTCCGTTGGTCTGAGTGCCAAGCTATTAAAACACGGATAACTCGGTCAAGGATGTAGATAGAAAATTGAAATTTGGCAGAAATTTATGAGCTAATCAGAATTTGTTTATATAGGGTTGTCATGGTAATTTAAGAAATATATTTCCATTTGTTGTGCTATTTTGAGGAAGAAGGGATATATTGCACTTCCTCCGTATAAAATTTATACATTTCAATTTAATGAAACAAAATGTTGTGGACTGAAAATTTAAAAATATATGTAATTCACATTAGTATGTTCCAAAGAGTTGAAATTATTTTTGCCAGCTAAAGTGGTCTAGCATAATGTTTAACAAATATATATTCTTTTAAAAGTAAGATTTGTATCTACGTTTATCATACAGTGAGAGATAGCTACATTTTTGATGGAGAATGAGAAGGAGAATGTGAGGGTGTAAGGGAGGAGAATGAGGGAAGATGGGAAGAAGTAAGGGTGAAGAATAGGAGGGAGAGATGGATGGAGAATGGGAAGAAGGAATAGAGGAAAAATAGGAGGGAGAATAGGAGGGAGAGATGGAGAATAGAAGGGAGAGAGGGAGAATAGGAGGGAGAGATAGATAGATAGATAGATAATTTATTCGGGCGAAATTTAGACCATAAGGTCCATTCTTACATTTAACCCTTCGTCAATATAATAAATACAAGAAAAAGAATAAAATAAGGTATAACAAAATACATTATATAAACATTATGTACCTAAATCATACAAGGTAAAAAGATAAAATTGAATACAGATTTGTGTTTGTGGGGAAAACCTAGGTAAAAACAGACATGTCCTCCCTAGTAAAACCCACGTAGGAAAACACCCACTAAGAAGGGGGGTGTGAAAAACCTGCGAAAACCCTAGATAGTGTACATATGGTAATACAAAACTACAACATTAAATAGAAAGGAGTATGTACAGTGGGAGAGTTCGTATATACAGCGTAATTATATACCGTCATAAAAAAAGTACACGTAAAGGTAATAACGTAATGTAAGCAAGAAATATACAAGTATGCAGAATGAGATGAAATATACATGAAATATATTGTGTCACTATTTACGCAATGCATTCAGGAGTGTTTGGCGAGTGTTTTAAGGCAAAAAGGAGAACCTGAATGCAGGATTACCAAAAGAAAGTTTTTCCAAGGTTGTGGGTTAAATCCAAATGTTGCAGCATAAGGATTAAGAATTATGCTGCAATTTAAAATTTGGTTATGGTTAGGACAATTGGACTTTTGGATAGTTGGCATTTGGATAATCAGAGTTCTACTTCATTTGGATGATATAATGTGGAATATTTACTACAACTTGGTTGTTACAAATCTGGACAGCATAATGTTCACCCTTAGTTTTTGTCAGTGATTTTACTAAGTATATGTTTTTTATACATATGTCGAGCCAGGCTAAGCAAGAAAGGCACCTGTCTAGGGCACAGCACACTTCGGGGCTCGAAAAATGATAATTTGAACTTGAATGTGTGATGTTTTATATTATAAAATATATTTTATTTAACCTCTACATTGTAAATAAACTACTGTTTTGAGAGGTAAAATTGTGTACTGCACATTTTTGTTAAGATGGGAGCATAATTTTCAAACTTTGCCTAAGGTGCAAAAATGTCTTGCCCCCCCTCTCTCTCTCTTAACGTATTTAATTGTTTCTCATCTCAAATTGTTGCACCCTAGGCCCAGGCCTTGAAGGTATCAGTTAATGCTCCCATGGATGCATGAGTGGCCTAAATGATTGATTCAACTTATAAAGAAAACTTTATTATCCATTCTTGAATTTTTAAATTTTCAATAACTTTATATTTTGTAGGCAAGGAGTGATGGAGGTAGCCCAGGAAACGTGAACAAGAAGGGATGGTCTCCAAGACCATCTAAGGAGAAGTATGCTAGGCAGAGAGGTGGCTTCCATAAGACTTATAATAATATTGGCAAAAAAGGCCCTAGAGGAGGAAATTATTATTGTGACTCATGTGACCGTGGATTTTTATCTCTTGAGGATTTTCAGAATCATTGTAAGAATGATCACATTACTTGTGGGATGGATGGCTGTACCCTATCTGCTCATCCTAAGGTAAAGAATTTCACAATTGAAGAGTTAAATAACAGGTTTTTTCTGTGCTGCTATTTAATGTAGAATTTTTGCTTTAATTTGGCACATTTTTGTGTTTGTTCTTTTCTTGGGTTAATCAGTTTTCATGTAAAAGGTTGTTTTTAAACTTAGTCTTTGTTATTTTGTTTGAAGATAATTTCATAAAACTTAGCATTCAACCAGAATTTTTTCTTGATTCACTTGGGAATTGGGAATAATTTTGAAACGAGAAAAATTTACCATGACCAGAATATTATTATATATTACGATATATACAATTCTTTTAGGTGGTGGAGAAGCACCAAAAAATTCAACATGCCTCCGGACTGTACTTACGACTTATGTCGAATGCATCCCAAAATCCTGAAGATGTAGCTAAATGGATTGCAGAAAGAAAGAAGTAAGTTAACTTTGTAATGGCTCTTTTGAATCTTCTGAACTTGAGGTGTAGTCTTTCATTTAGTAGGTTGGCCAGTGCTGAATCCCTATTGCTAGTATTATTGTTAACACAGTCATGCTGGGGTGACACGCTTTTAAGTAATTGATATGGTAACTCTTTCATTTCACATATGAAGCAGTAGCACTAGAGACACATACAAAGTTACTATACCTTGGTCATACACAGATGAAATAACCTATTGATGACAGAACTACTCTCCTCAGAAAATTCTGTCCCTCTAGTCATAACAAAAATACTATTAGCCCACAATAAGTTGCTCTTTCCTGAAAGAAAATGGACTTGCATCCTACAAGTTGAAGTTATCAATAAACTCCAATCTTAATGTCCATTTTTACCATATTTACCAAAATCTAAGCAATGCTGCCAGTCTGGATTTTTTCCTGCTAGATCTGACAGGTTTTGCATTCGCTTAGCAGGAAAAATTATCATTTAGTGGGTAGCAGGAAATCTGGCATGAAAGATGTAACTTTTATGGTTTTTGCTTAGTATATTAAGTTAATTTTGAATTGTGCACTTTTTAAGTAGGAAAAAACTTGGTTCTGGGAGTGATTGGGTTCTTAACAATAATAACTTTTGTTTTCAATTATTCTTATAAATTCATCGAAATTTCCCTGGCGTCAAATTTGCAGAATTTGGTAAGTCATAATTCAAATTACCATATTTCTCGGCATATAAGATGCACTTTTTTCCAGAAGAATGATCCCAAAAATCAGCCTGTCTTATATGCCGAACGTAAGATTATTGTTAATTAGATTAATACTGACACTAACAAGCACACTCATCCCCAAAATGAAATAATTGGCAGTAATTCATCACAAAAACATTAAAATATACATTATTAATAATTAATAGTGAAAAATTTATTAATATACAACGTGAATTCTGAGGATGCATTTTCATTATTACGCTTTAATACATGCCTGCTCACAATGATTCTAATTTTGGTACGTTTGCGATGTTTTAGTTCCTGATGAGCCCGTTGAATAGCGCGGAAGAGTAGAATTCGTGTAGATGCCATAAATATTTTACACATTTATAGGATAAATAATTTATGTATAAATGTGTATCGAGTTCGCAATGACTACAAAAGGGAAAAGGTATGCCTAAGCTATTAGTTATAAGCTTCAGATGGTTCAGTACACAAAAATGCATGGAAACCTGCAAGCAGCATGTCATTTCGGTCCACCTCCTACAGAAAAAAATGATCCGTGAATGGAAAAAACGAGGAAAAACAAACTTATGGGATAAGAGAAACATAGTCTTTGTAAGGTTGGAAGTGATGGATCATAGAACAGAGAAAGTATGGTATTGCTGTATCGATCAAAATTGTTATGTACGAGGCAAAAAGAGTTGAAGAAGAAAAAGGACTAGTTGAGCATACATGTCGTTATTACATATGCATTCCATTTATTATTTATCCCATTATATTAAAATATCATCTTGAACTTAAATTTAAGTAAGTACACCACCTTTTTAAAGTTTGTGTGCTTGCGGTTCTCGAATTTGGACTTCGTGACAACATTTTTTATGACCATTACTTGTGTTTCGTGCCAATTACCGTATTTCGCGGCATATTTAGAAACATAGCAAACATGCCGAAATTGTAATCACTGTGAGCGGGCATGTATTAAAGCGAAAAAATGAAAATGCGTTCTCAGATTTTATGTTGCATAAGGTATTACTATATATATTAACAAATTTTTCACTATTAATTGTTAATAATGTATACTGTATTGATTTGCGATGAATGACTGCCAATTATTCCATTTTGGGGATGAGTGTGCTTGTTAGTGTCAGCATTGAAAACAGGAATAATCTTACCTTCGGCGTATAAGACGCAGCCTGATTTTAGTGGTAATTTTTCTGGAAAAAGTGCATCTTATATGTCAAGAAATACGGTACTTGCATTTTGCATCATGTGTTTACTATGCCAACAAGTGTGAGTTCCCTCTACTTTTTTATTTCTAAGTTCATCTTAAACTTTAGCACCCTAGAATAAAACATTATAATTATATTATATTTATAATGCTCGTTATTAGCAGTTTTCTAAGCAAACAAACATAATAACCATAAACTTATTTCTTTCTTAGCTCAGTTTAAACTATTTTCCGTAACAGTCAAAGTTGCTGGCATCTAGCGGCCAAATTAGAAATTATTGACTAATGGAAAAGCGTCCTGCGCGTTTAGTTTTTCACAACCAATTATTCACAAAGTTCAAAAAGGTGGTGTATTATCTGTAAAGGGTATCTATATTTGTGATGTATGCGACACACTCCGACAGCTTTAATTAATATGACTGCTGAGTTCACGCAGAGCACATTTAGCTATAGAGTCATTCCATGCCAAATCAACACAGTAAAGCGCAATTTTCAACCTGACCCCTTTTGATTTCCATGAAATTTAGTGAGTCTATAGACACTATAGAAATATGTATTTGTACAAAATTTTAGCTCTCTATGTCTTCTACTTTATGAATTACAGGGAATCAAACTCTTGAAAAAAAGGTTTTTTTCCCAGTAAAACCTTTTCCATTAAATAGTATAACTTTTTTTCTAATTGGCTCACTGACTTGAGAGTGGTATCAATAAAAAGCTAATGAGAGTACCTTTCAAATGACAGGTAACACAACTATGTTTGTAATTATTTAGTATTCAGGGTCACATAATTTGACCTTTGACCTTGAATTACTCAAAACATGTCATCTCAAAAAATTCTGAAAAAAATATATATAATTGATCTAATAGTTCTCTGTTAATCCCCATAATATCAAATTGGGACACAAGAAATGTTATGATATATTGTGAATTGTTTCACATAAACATCTTGATTTTTCATAGAAAGCACATCTTCAGCTGTTTACAATAATGGAATTTATGACACAAATGAAGTACATTACTATTTTACTCTTTTCTGAAGATTATTTAAGGCCACTCTACCAATAGCAGAGGCAAATTTAGATCATAATGTGGTTCACTTTAAAGCCTATTGCAGAAATGTTGTAATTACTGAGTAATCATGTAGACCAACTAACCAATAACATATGTTCTTATTACAACCTATCACAGTAAGCTGTAAATGTCAGCTAGCCAATAACATACATTCTTATTATGACCAATCACAATACAAGTTATGAAGGCCAGTCTAGGAATTCAAGTATTCATCACTCACTACCAGTCAGTGTATAATTAACCACCAGTGAGGTAATACTATTTGTTAACTGTATGTTGCCAAAGCTTGGATCAAGTAATATTAAATATTGTCAGTTTCTGTGATAAATACACATGAGATAATATTTAAATGTGTTAATGAAAAAACAGTTACTCAGAAGATGGATTTTGAGAAAGTGCTTTATTGCTGTAATCCGTTTAAGGAAGATGGACACAAAAGATGTAAGAAAGATCTACAAAAAGTGCAAATGTGGATGGTTCAGAAGATCAGTGGTATAAATAGAGGGCAAAAAATATGTGGTACATCTCATTTAACAGAACACATAGCTAATCTGTTTTATGTAAATGGAATTGATGAAATAAGATACAAAATATGGACATCTACAGATAGAACTACGCTCCAAACAGTTATCACTTCTGTACAAGAATTTTTGGAAATCTTCAAGGAAAAATTACAAAATCTCTTGCTGCATTCTTTTATAGCAGCCCAGCAGTCTTACTTTTTAACAGAATTGAAAGAGAAGCTTTTTGACAATGAATACATTATCATATGTGATTTTGCAGAGAATTATGCATTTGTTCTTCAGGTGCAGGGGTTCCATTGGAACAATGCACAAGCCACAATTCATCCCTTTGTAGCTTATTACAGAAATCCTGAAACCTTTGCAATAGATCACATTTCTTTTGTTATAATATCAGAATGCCTTCAGCATGATACTGTCAGTGTGCATCTTTTCCAACGCCATTTAATAAAGTTTCTGACATCCAATTTCAATAGAACACCTAAGCATATTTATTACTTTTCTGATGGTTCTGCAGCGCAATATAAAAACCGGAAGAATTTTGTTAACCTATGTTACCATCATACAGATTTCAATTTCTCAGCAGAGTGGCATTTCTTCGCCACATCACACGGCAAAGGATCATGTGATGGTATAGCAGGTACTGTCAAGAGACTTCCTGCCCATGCCAGTTTGCAGTGTTCATACAACTTGCAGATCATGACACCAAGACAATTATTTGAATGGTGTTCAAAAAACATTACAGTGTCACTTTCATTATACCACTAATATGGAATATGATGAAGAGGATTCCCTCCTTCAAAAGCGTTTTGAAAACATTCGCACAATTGCAGGTACACAAAGGCTACACTGTGTTATGCCAGCTAGCCATAATACCTTTAAAGTGAAAGTCTTTTCAAATTCTCATGAAGTAAAAGAGGAATCACTGACAACAAAGCAACATAAACCAGAGCTCACTGATATAACAGGGTTTGTTGTCTGCATGTATGATGGTCACTGGTGGCTAGGATGTGTTTTGAATGTGAACGAAGATACAGATGAGGTTAAAATAAGCTTTCTACATCCTTATGGACCTACACGTTCATTTACATATCCTGAAAAACCTGAGGTATTCAATGTGGAAAAGACAGCCATCCTTACAAAAGTTGATATAAGAACACCAACAAGACGAACTTATGTTATGTCACCACAAGAAACACAAAGAGTTGTAACTCTCGCAAGCCAGTAAATTAAGAGCTGTGGCTATCTCTTTATCATTTTTACTTGTTTTAACTTGAAATTGTACCTAGTTTATATGAAATCTGTTTCTGTAAATTGGTAAAATACTGTCTATATTACTATCTGACATGCCTTCCGCTATATAAAATATTATTTCACCGACGTATGTTTGTGTCCCAGCTTGATATTCAGGGTAATAATAAAGTTAGATATGATCAATCATATATATCTTTTTCAGAATGTTTTGAGATGACATGTTTTGAGTAATTCAAGGTCAAATGTCAAATTATGTGACCTTGAATACTAAATAATTACAAACATAGTTGTGTTGTGTGTCATTTGAAAGGTACTTTCATTAGCTTTTGATTGAGACAACTCTCAACTCTGTAAGTTAATTAATGCCTGAGTTAGATCAATAAATAGGAAGCCTTTTGCGCAAAAATTCTTCATATTTTCAATTATTTTATTTCTTGTATTCCTTAAAGTATAACACTTAGGGAACTATAATTTGGTATGAATATTTATTTTTACAAGGTCTACAGATGTGCCAAATTTCATTAAGATCAGAGGATGTAAAGTTGTGGACTGAGTGATTTGGCATGGAATGACTCTATACAAGTCTTGAAGCAATTATATATGTTATAGATCATCCCTATTTATTGTACGAATGAAGTTTATCTAAAACGTTATATTTAACTGTTATCACGCCGTAATATTTTCTGTAAATGTTGCAGGATACGGACTTAATCACGGCTGGAAATGATACACCACGTGGCCCTTTGTAAATGCCTTTGTGATCCAAAATACTTTTTTCTGAAAAATGCTCTAAAAACCAGGGTGCTTCTTATACTCTGGTGCGTCTTATATGCCGATGAATACGGTAATCACTTATTAATGCAGACATTTTTCTCAAGTACTAATTCAATGTGAACATTGTTGTTATTTGTAAATAAGCATACATGATTAGCAAAAGAGCTTGAATTTAAACTAAGGTAGGTTTTAATTTTTAAAATAGCTATATTGCTAGAGTTTGCATATTTTTATGATCGGTGTAGTTCTGTTAAATTATGAATAAACATAACGATTGACTATAATTTAACTTGAGTGCATATGACGACAGCAAGCAAACTATTTACTGAAAATTGCCATCAGGTTTTTACGCTAAAACATATTCTGTGCTGTTGATTTACACATTTTAAATTCCTCTCTCCAAAATGAAAATGGGAGATTAAATTGAATTTTTAAATGTCACAAGTGACTGGGTAGAATGTTATGTACTCCTACTTGTTTCTTCTAAATACCTGTATCACTCCATCACCTTCCTTCTTATTTTAAACTACCTTGTTTACGATTTCATGATTGTGTTAGAATATACTTTAAACTATCTCGTTTATGATGTTATGATTTTTATTTAAGGAAATTAAAATGTAAAAAATAAACCAAAAAATGAGAAGAAGTTTCAAATCAATTAAAAAACGTTAACATTAAAAATAAAATATAAAATAATCTATAAAAATGTTGTAAGAAATTTTTATTAGCATTTTTAATTTTTCCTCTTCTTTGGCATTTTTTTTGCTTTTTTTTTCAAATCAATCTAGCAGGATCTAGCTTTTTTCAAGTTGTTTTAGCAGTTTCTTGAGGCTGGGAGTTGGCAGCACTGAATCTAAGACAAAGCTTTATTCAAATTTCAGCTTGCGAAAATCAAGGGTCATCTTAAATTCGAGTACAAAGTATGGTTATGCATTTAATCGGTTTTTTTAAACAAATGAAAAAAGATAAAATAGAAATAAGAACAATTATTGTAATTGTATTTGTAAGTGGAGTTTGATAAGATAAAATAATTATATCTACTGAAATCTTTCATCGTAAACTTATTATCCGGATTTCAATTAATACAGTATTAATTTAAAAAAATGCATTTAAAAAATTGTTTTTTTCTCAAAAATTTGTGACAAACCTTTTAAATGAATGAACGAGCTGAATATGTACAGGACACTACCCCGACAGACACTACACCGACTTGGCAATATAAGGCCAAGTAATCCTACTTTAGAGGTTTTAGTAATTTAAATGAAGTTTAATTTTTTGTCCGGGCCCCTAATAGTATTACTCCACGTGTAATATGGCAAGTAATATGCCTTTTGTTAACATCCACAGAACGTAATTTCATGGAAATATAATATGAATAAGTGTTTTCATTCTTCTTCAAATTTGCTGCATTTATAAATTTTAGACTAAATTACAAACAAGATTGAAATGAGCAACTTTTGCTGATTAAACTGGACTTTAGATTCAAGTCACCTGACTTATGCACTTGAATATATAATTCTATTGCCTACGATTAGCTGCAAGGAAAACTAATGGTACTTTCATTGCCTATGCCTGCTTTTTTACAGAAAATTAATATTTAAATGTTTTCTGCTCATTCTTATGGATTTGTTAAGGAGAGAATTTCTAGTTAAATCACGTCAAATAAGCATGTTTAAATTAAAAAATCCTTAGGGATTAGGAGTGGGATATATCAAAATTGACCAAAAACAGCATTTTTGTAGAATTTATTCGTGTTATTGGTGCTTAGAAAAAATTTAATCCACTGCTAGCAAGGTCATCACAATAGTAGATTAGCTAATGAAGCAAACTGTTAATTTTATCCAATAATTTGATGTAGTGATCCAATCCAAGGCTTTAATATGCATCAAATTTGAGGATAATTATAGGTTTAATTTGTTTCCGACAAAGAAATGATGGAAAATATCATACAAAAAATTACTGCCAGAATTATATTCAAGGAATATTATATTACAAAAGATAGACATATAAACAGGACAAAAAAATTCCATTTTAAACAATTTAGAAAAAAGACTGGTTGTATTTATATGAACAATAGACTATAAAAAATAATGAATCTTTAAATAAAATAGCTTAAATTCAGCCAGCATTATTCCTTCTTTAAATATTATGGAATCTCAACCAAATTTCATTTCAAAATACATAATTTCCTAGGGTGGATAATCACAAATTATGAGCAATTGCTTTTAAATATACAAGCCTGTCTACGTTTGGGTAATTGGCAACTATAGCCTTCAGGGGGTTATTAGCAAGATGTTTTTTAGAATCGAAAATTTCTCGAGTTATTAAGAACGTTCTTGTGGGTGGCAAAGAACATCCCAGGCTGCCCACTTTACATTTTTGATTGAGAATTACTAAATAAATGTAAAGTAATATTTATCAAGTAGATATTTATTTGACAAAAAAATAACTTAATAGAATTTGCCATGAAAAAAGATAGCAATATTGCTTATATTTTGTTATAATATATTATGCTCCCCCCTTCCTTCCCACCTCTGTCCCCCTCACCATCTTTTTTCCTTTTCTCTCCGCAAATTCTTAATTGTTATAAAAATTCCTAGTTGATGGATAACAATATTGTGCCTATTTTATTATAATGTCTTATATATTTCTTCTTCATTTTATTATTTTATTTAAAATTCTCATTTGATTGTCATTAACAATTGGCATATTACTTGGCATATTACACGTGGAGTAATACTATTAGGGTCCTGGTCAAAAAATTAAACTTCATTGAAATTAATAAAACCTCTAAAGTAGGATTATTTGGCCTTATATTGCCCAGTTGGCATAGTGTCTGTTGGCATAGTGTCCTGTCGACGTAGTGTCTGTCGGCGTGGTGTCTGTCGACATAGAGTTTGACTACCCTGTTGACTGTGGTTTGTCAGGCTCTGTATATTCAACTTTACATAGCTGGTGGCAAAATATTCTCTCAGTAGATTTATGTCCAAACCCTGTCTTTCCCTTTAATGAAGGGGGACGTGTATAAATGGAAAAATATTTTTTGACCAGCCCCTTTGTGAATAAGCCAAACTGAATTTGCAAATTGTTTTATTTGAGATTTTCCCTCTTGAAATTTGGCCCTTGCTTATCTTCCAAGGTCCAATTTGGCCTATTAGCTTGTAAGGGTTAGGATCCCCTTCTTTAGATTGATTACTGGTTATTATGATTTTGTTAATGTTTTTATTCAGGAACTATCCAACAAGGGAGAATATAGAAAGGCGGAAAGAAGAGGAAGAGGAGAGGCTAAAACGAGGGGAGTGTCTGCGAACAGAAAGAGGACGTTTTGGTCATTTTGGACGATCTGGAAGGGGTCGTGAGCGTGGTGGTCGTCGAGTTCATGGTGGTCGCATTCGTGGTGGCCGCGTTCGTGGTGGTTGCATTCGTGGTGGCAGTGCACGTGGGGATCAATTGGACAATCATCAGCCACATCCACCAAGAGATAGAAGAGGTATAAATTGTGTATGACTTAGGAATTGTGTAATATATCAAGTGTTTAATTTAATCTAATGTTTGTGTTCGTGAGTGTGCATGTATGTGTATGCCATCTGTGTGTGTTTTATTATTGTTTCTTTTTTCTTGAGTTGTATTTTTCAAATCTCTTGTGTAGTATTTAGTTCTTAGGTGGAATCTCCAGTTTTGAAATTAATTGTAACCTTAGAAAAAGGTGTTAAATTGGAAAAGAAAATACTGTATTTACCCGAGTCCAAGACTACAACGAATCTAAGACGACACCGAATCTAAGACGACACCGAATCTAAGACGACCCCCGTTTCGCAGACTGTCAAAATAGAAAAAAGATTTTATGACCTAATTTCTCACTAACTGTATTTGTTGTATATTTTGATCACACGAATTCAGTATAGGTATTGAATTGAATTGGTTTCTTACAAATTTTTTCTGAAATAAAAAAAATTTAATGATTTAAAAATTAAGACTTTATTAATTGAATTCTGGATTGTAAGTTTGCAATGAAAAATACAATTATTTTAGCTTGTTTTATTTGTTTAAAAAACATCGATTAACCATGTAACAATACTTTCTACGATTCTATGATAACTCGTCACGGTCATTTCGTCGTGGTTAGTTCATCGAGCCTCAATACATAGCACATCAAACTCATCACATGTCAATTAATCTCTTGACAAATTCGTCATGGTGTCTCACCTTCCAATTTGTCTCGCGACGAATGTCTCACGATGAATGTCTTGCGATGATTGTCTCGCAACGAAAATGTCATGCGACGAATTTGCCTAGCAATGAATTGACGCGTGAGGATTTTGTCGAGCAATGTATTGATGCATGACGAGTTTATCATGTGATGAATTGATGCGCACAAATTAAAGCACGGCAAATTGATGCGCGATCAATTGACTGCGATGTATTGATGCTATATGACTTCGTACTTGAATTTAAGACGACCACTGATTTTCGCAAGCTGTAATTTGGAAAAAAACCTCGTCTTGGATTCCGGTAAATATGGTATATTTTCCCTGTTATACAACCCATAAATATGCATCTTTGTCAGTTATGCTGTTTTTACTTGCATATTAGTTGCCCTTTTTTCTGAATTTTGCATATCCAGAATGAGGATGTGGCTTATATGTACAGTTCCCAGACATCTTCATCCAAAAAGTAGGACATAATACTTGTCTATGAAAAATTCCTATGAATTCATTGAAAAGTTATCACTGAAAGACAAAGAAATATTAGTCTCCTTTGATGTCTCTTCTCTATTTCTAGTGTTCTCCTAAAAGAAATGTTAGAATTCTTAGAAGACAGGCTCTTTAAAAAAGAAATATCCATGAAAACTATCAACGAATAGAAATTCCTCATTAATCTGTGCATGATACAAACATTTCCAAATTAACAATCAAATATACAGACAAATCAATGGCACCGCAATGGGAAACCCATTATCCCCATTTTTAGTAATGCTATTCATGAACTACTTCGAAGAAGAGTGCAAGGAAAAGTTGACATGGATTAGGTATGCTGATGACGTAATCTGCGTTTTCGGCACTTCATCACCCAACTTGGAAGACTTCATCCTTTAAACATTATACTCCACAATCAAATTCACATGAGTAGAAACCAGTAATACTGTATTTACTCACATATAAGCTGTCACTGCATATAAGTCGCACCCTTGTTTTTTGAAACTGAATCTAGAGAAAGATAAAGTTCCCGAAAATAAGCCACGCTTCAAAAATCGCGATCAGGTATGAAACACTCTGGATAAGTACTAATATGTATCATTAACTCTACACAAATATCAGTAAATATTGGTATTGTTTGTAATAGTAAAGTATTTCAGTGAATTATTTTTAACTGATCAGCAATAATTCATTTTGCAGGATGCAAAGTACAATATTACCGAAAATCTTGAAATGTGCATTTTACCCAAACATGCTGCATGTGGAAAGCAACGAAAAATCACAATGAGTTTTGAACTGAAAGAAACGCTACCGAAATGTTTCTTACAATAGTATTATTGGAATATGAGACTAAACTGTGACGATACCTTGATATCCATCAAACTACGGAAATTTTCTCACGGACTCCTGATGCTACCATAGCAATCGCCTATAAAAACTGACATCTGTAACTGTCATCAATAATAATAGCATTACTTTTCCTTTTTGTTTGTTTTGGTGATTGTGTTATGTTATGTTTTTATATGTCACATACTGCACATTGAATCTCCCAGCCATTTAGCAAAGTCATAGTGAATTTCAATGATTATCTCACATATTTGGATTTTCCAATGTTGTTTCCTCACATATAAGCCACATCCTCATTTTGGAGATGCAAGTTTTGGGAAAAAAAGTGCAGCTTATATGCAAGTAAATATGGTACTATACCATTTCTTGACCTATTTGTAACAAAGGAAGGCAATAAAATAGAATTGTACAGAAAATCCACGCATAACAACAGCTACATCCATAATAACCAGGATTAATCTGCCAAAAGAAAACTTGTAAATTATTTTAACATCTACAAGGCGGAAAAGATGGAAAAATAGGCCGATCCCTTGAGGTTCCGCCTGACAGATTTTACTGTATCACAGTTTTTCAGCATAACTACTGTCACAATATCATCGACAAGGTGCGATCTGACCATATCTAAAATGAGAAGACTTTTCCTCGAGCATTCTTCCTGTTCAGGAACTCCAAACTTGCTTGACAAACTCAGTAAAGTTAAACTGAGTGAAATTTATAATGGATTTTCTAGTTTCATTTAGAAGTCTTCAATGTTTGTACAGCTGCCCTAATCTAATGTCTTTTGTTATCTAGAAGTAGAATGTACTCCCTAACATTCACACTACCATAAATCCACCTAAAAACATTCAACACTGCTGCCAACAGAGAAATATGTCTAATGATATTCGTGGACAATATTATGGCATACAAGAGCTTTGAAATATGGTTACCATCATTATAACTCAATGCATGTGTATTTTTTGGTTGAAATGTCAAAATAAATAGTGAATAAATTATTTAATTAGATATAGTCTAATGGTTAATTTTCTTTCATAATATATTTACATTTATGTACTGTTTAAGGTAGGGGTAAAGTTGGTCGTGGAAATGGAATCCATAAGAAGAACTGGCGCAGGAATTCTAACCAGGTGAATGGTGCTCATCTACAAACTGTCGCTTCATGTCAGGAAAAAATGGTTATTGAAGATGAAGAAGCAAAGGATATTGCTATGTTTGCTGGAACAGGCAAGTGTTAAGGCCCATTTACACGAGGCAACCAGTGTAGAACGACAGACGAATCGAAAGCAAAGTGAAAGCACATCTACCGTGTAAACCCCCTTTTGCCTTGGTAGTTGGACGAGCGTTGCGATTCTACAGAAGTAGAGAGCACATATACTTTTTCAGAAGTGATTCTCACGACGATATGCTGAGCATTGCCGACCATGTTTGAACTGGCCCCAAAGATGGCCATGTGTTGGAGCCCATGCATTTTTAATCCTACGGGATACAAATGAAAAATAACAATGATGTTACGTTATGCCTGATAGGTTTATATTCTTGTAATGAATAATTTATTTAATTCATTACTTTATTGAAAATATTGATAGAAGAAAGTGATACACAGTCTTATTACTAACATAACTTATTAATTAATGTAATAATAATATATCACTTACAAAACTAAAATACTCTGATAACATATCATTCGTCACTTCTTGCAAAAGTTTACTCTGTAAATGGAATGCACAAAGATTTTAAAGGCATTCTTTATGGGAAATACGTATGAAACAGTATCGAAAGATTGGGTGATTCTTGAATTTTTATCTCGAAAGCTTTAAGTTGTAAATATATGACCTCGTAGACTTTTTTCTGATAATAATGTCCTATATTTGAATACATGTTTTAATCTATACCTCACAGATCATATAAGAGCATGTAAGAGAAAAATGTGGATTTTTAATTGTTGTTTGCTGTTTTAGCGATTGATGTAAAACAAAATATGCGATATTTTGCATTGCAGCCTTGCTTCAATTCAATTTGAATGACAATTGACGAATGAAAGTAGATGGGCAAGAAGTTTTTACACTTGCCTAATTAAAAAAAACCCATGTTGGTTTAAATATAAATTGATTGAATAATTTCTTTGTAATTATTATTAAGAATTTTATTGCAGGGTCTTGAAGCGAAATGCAATTAACACATTCTATCCCCATTGGCATAATAATGTACGGAAATCCCAACCATCGTTAAATCTCCATTAAGCTGCCTACTAAACAATTTTGCTTTATTCAGAATTTTATATACAAATTGTTTTGTTTGTATAAACAAAAATAGGATTAGTTATATTATTTCATTATTAGGTAAAACTTCTGTCGTCGTGTTGGCATAAGCCTAAAATTCTCTTGCATACACTTGAAGGTACATGTACCCCATGTTGAGAAACTGCCCTATAGCTCGCTCACATCAAGTAACACAGTTGATGCCAGTTTGGTTTAAACTGTCAAATCGACTCTGGTTGAATCGACTAAACAGTTTTTGCTTTGCTCCAAGTCGTACTACCCAGGTTGCCTTGTGTAAACATGGCTTTAGGTTTTTAATACATATTTCTTTGATTTTACAATGACTTGTTCTCCCATTTTATTTTTTCTTAAATAGTGCTTGTATAACAATGAATGGATGTGTTATCTCAGTTGAGTTTGTGTTACAATGAATTATTTGCATATGGTGATGCATCAAGTAATGTTGTTTCATTTAAAGCATCCCAGTAGAACATAACGTATTGCTAAAATATGTGGTTCATATTTTAATGAGGGAAATGGTTCTAAGTGCTTTTGCTTGTTTAAATTTAATGTATCCCTTAGAGCAGTGATCCCTAACCTCTTTGAGTAAGGGGGCCACATTGAATTATCAAATGTGTGGTGAGGGCCGCACATTTGATACGAGAAGAATATTAAAGTGGAACGCATAAATTATAACTTTTCCCTCATTTTGTTATCATGAAACAAGAACGTTGAGGTTTAATATAACAAAATAAAATATTAATAAACTTCAAACTAATGAAAACAAATGAAGCTAATCGACATGAAAAGAAATATGACAATAAATTTAAAGAGTCTTAACCTACAATTTATTAAGAGTATAATAGTTGATGAGTGAATCAAACTTCTACAGAGTTGTTCTAAATTACTTAATTACAATATTTTCATTACAATGATACGTTATATGCACGTTATACATGGGTAACACTTCTGTGCAGTTAAAATAAAAAATTAAAGTGTACCTTGCTCGCACCAGATTCTCGCTTTTTGGGTGAATTGAGGGGAAAACCACACTAATTATTGATAATCCAGCTTTTACATATACAGTAAAATGTCGGTGTAATGAATGCTGGAGTAATGAAATATTCAGTAAAACGAAATTACTTTCTTTCCCTGCAAATTTTCTATGTAACATTATGTAAAAATGTTTCATTTTAACGAATATCATTGTAATGAAAATATCGGTTTAGTGCAATAAAAATTCATCCCGGTATAAAAAAATACGGTCATTATAACAAGGTTTGTAAAAAGAAATTCCTTAAACAATACGATGTACACTTTTTAATCTTTACTGGGTTTGGTTTTTAGCATCTGCCAATGCAGCAATGATTTAAACTTCGTCTCAGTCCAGGCAAATATATTACCTGACTAGGAACCAATAGGAAGGTTCTTCACAGCTCTATCGGACCGATCAGAAAAAAATTATGGACTTTTTTAAGAAGTAAACACTAATTCATGATTTCTTTCTTTATAATTATTTTGTTATATGTAACCAACATTCTGACATTTTGGCTAAATTGCAATATATTACCCTTGACTGGCGCTGCAAATGACTATGGCCAAATATGGAACTATATCCTACAGTAATACCGTATTTGTTCGAATATAGTCCCCCCCTTTTTGGCCAAAATATTAGTAAGAAAAGTTTGCGCCTAAAAAATTAGCAAACTAAAATATCACCACCTGCAATAAGTAAAGGTAACAATTAATGCCCTCACTTGATTTGATTGCTTTACGGAGAATTTCTTGATACATATACCTCAGTAACTCAATTCTTTTTGTTCACTCTTCGGAATCCTTGCCTTAACGTTCGTATTTTCATAATAGCGGGAATAGCAGAAGTTTTCGCTTTGAAAGCATTGATTGGCCAACTTCATCCCTTACCTAAGTCACAGATTTGCAAATATTGTTATGTAGTGGTACCACCTATCATTATTTTAGAGAAAATATCACTACGACGAAAGAAATTACCTGTCAATCTGTAGTGATCCGTGGGGCTCTAGGCAATTCTGTCAGGTGATCCAACTCCAATTTGCAAACGCATTATAAAAGTATTACTTATGTGAATCAAACCGAGGTGTTGAAGGTATTTCAACTATCTACAGAATGTATTCCTTGATGTGATATTCTGAGAAAAATATCAGAAGTAACAAAAATACGGGTAAAATAAATTATGAAAAGAATATGTTAACTGGAAATCTGGTGATAATTACTTTTTATACAGGCATGATTCAAGTAGCCATTGTTAATGGCATCTGAATGATAAGAATGGAATTTAAAAACATTCATGAATCAAAATTTTCGAATTTAGTCCACTAACATTTAAATTATGCCTGCAACTATAACACGCAAAACATGATGTCACCATTTCATCATAAATTGATAGCTATAACTAAATTGCTCGTACATATTAAAACTTGTTCTTTAGAATATTACAAGATGATCCAAACAGAACTTATGATGCCTACTTGCCTTACTTAATCTTTTATTTAATACTTATATTGGTTTTAATAGCTTTAAAGTCATCGCGGATATGTAGCTGTTTGTGTTCCTAAATTTCATAATTTAGCGTTATGAAATACTACAAATACATTCAAACAGAATATTAAATTGATCACGCGTATTTGTGCGGCAAAAATAACGCGTGTACATATTAGAATATACCGAATCTGAGTCCAACAATAGTTGTTGCTATGGCAACACTCGTAATGAGTAATAAAAACTGCAAATTTGCCAGTATTTACGCCAAATTCTAAGGAATACAATCGATAAGCAAAATTCTACAATAAAAATTAGAATCTTCATTCCTTTCCTCAGAGAATAGTGCAAAACTTGCTCCGATATTACAATTCTAAGATATTTTAATGTGCAAGAGAAAATTACCCTGCACGATGGATTTCAGATTTCCCATGTAAATCAAATGGGAAGGATAATTCCTGGAATCGAACCCAGGACTTCAATCTTCGCAACAAAAACTATCCTCGGCCCATGTAGCAAGAGATTTCCACAAAGTTTCATGAAAATCGGTATATTGGTCAAAAGTTAATAGGGGAGATGGACAGACAGACAGATACAACGACAAAACTATAAGCCTATTTCCATTCTGGAAAGTAGGCTAAAAAGTGAGGTCTGTAATGGGGTTCAAACTTTTTTCCAAAACTGAGGCTTCAGAAATAGGGGTTGGACTATATTCAGGGAGGGACTATATTTGGACTAATATGGTATGTTCTCGTATGAATAAACACTGTTTGTACATCGAAAAACTTTTCCTTTTTATTTCAATAAAATCTTCTGTTAAGATGGATTTGGGTTGGCTTGTAGTTGCATCTTCACTTAATATCAATATATTACTCGTACTGTTTCTAAATTTTTAAAAGTTCCTTTTCCTACTATGACTACAGTGATGACTTAAGCACAATGCAGTTCTCAGTTTTTGGCACAATTGCGCTTTCTCTGAATTTTAAAAATTGCATTTCATTGTAATGAGAATAATTTGGTCATCCGTATGTATTCGTTATACTGACATTTCACTGTGTTAATTAAACATATCAAACACTTAATTACTTCCTTACAACTGTATTTCCATCCTCTCCAAATATTCCACATTTCACCAACTACTTAGCTGATTACTGAAATCTCCTGCAAAATTCTCAGGTAGACTTCCTGCAAAACACGAATTGAAAACAAAAAACAAAGTACAGGTATGCCTTTCTTAGCCCAAGGGATGTGATCTGGAAGATCTATGTGCTCACAGAATATGCGGTAAATGAACAGTTTATGACATAGTACTTAACCCAATTAATTTTTACTAGTCAGAAATGTTATCATCCTTATATACCATTGTAAAGCTGTTTTTAAATTAAATAAGCAAAAGATGTTTAAATACACAATATTATTGAAAATAATGTTAGTTTATTAATGTTTACTTATATTTATTATTACAGTAGAAGATCGTTTTCTTGAAGATTCAAATAACGAAAACATTCAAACAGAAAAAATGTGATACGAAGGAAATATTAAATTTTTGATAGTATACCAATTTATTTTATAATCAGTTGTATTTAATCAAACGATATAAAATTATTTAAAATATGTCTCATTCTAAGTAGTTGTAATCTTTGCATTTATGTTTATTCCTTCGTTGTAAATCTTCCATTTCTTTTCACTTACAAAATGCTGTGTGCATGAAAGCTAAATAAACATATTTACGTTTGTTTCTGCATCCTTGATAATCCAGTTTCATCTGTTTACTAAATGCTGCATTCATAGGAAAGGAGATTAAATGTATTTTCATAATTATAACAGTTCTTATTTATTTCAGTTACTACGAAGATTGTTTTCCTTGACAAAAATTAAATAACCATGAAAGAAATTTCCAAAGTTCAAAGTAAATTATGACGTCATTTGATTTTAATGATAAATGGAAAGTTTGTTTGTTTTCTTGTTTATAGTAAAGTGGCACTCCCTGATTGGATTATGTGAACCATTTATCTCTTTTTCCAATTTTCTTTGCCCTGAAGTCCTTAATACTGAATGCCATGAAAATCTGTTAGGTAGAAGCTGAGAACGACCATACGTATGGACTAATACTTGTCATCCCAGGATCCAGCTTTCCTGGGATCCCGTGGTTAAATGGTTTTCCCGTATCCTGGGAAATCCATTGAATATCCTGGGAATTCCCGGTATATCATAAAGAGAATTTTACTCTCTAGCCTTTATCGTCCATGCGGTTCCTAATGGGACCACTAAGAGTCTTTGTTTCTGAGTTGCTTAGTTTCACTTCTAATGCAATAATAAGGAAGAAATTTTTATATACCTTTGATTTTACGTTTTCCTCGAATTTATGCATTTTTCTTTCGGTCCCGGTGTTTGGTCCATAAGAACAATGATAAATTTTAACAGATTTTACGTTTCTGCTTTCCTCAAATTTACGACAGGAATTTCACGTCCGGATAATATGTAAATGCCCCCAATTTTACGTTTATACTATTCCCAATTACAATTCAACTGAATCATTTTCCATGTTCTCTAATTAAAAAACTATATTGGTGTATTCCATATCCAAAAATAATTTAGACGAAAACAAAAACGGCTGAAGACCACTGTGCTATAGGGTGAGTTGACATTTATACAGATTGTCTCCCAAATTGAGCATATTTTGACAAACTGTTTGGGGTATCAAAGTTCAGGTTTTTCTCACAACTGCAGCCGGTCTTTTCATAACCAAAATATGCACATCACTGTGCGATCGTAGTGTGAACACATTGTTTTCTTAAAAGTTAATATAAATCAATTACTAATAGGAAATAAGAATTAGATCACTGTTGTCGATATGATTTTGTATTTATATGATAAATGTATGTTAATGGTATAGATGTTTCAATTCATATTTTATTTTACATACTGTGTGTATTGGTAACTATATTTTTGCAATCATTATGATAAGCAAATTTCAGGTCAATAAATAAATGCTAATTTCAATTATTTTTTATTTTATCCATGTAACCCATATTTGTAAACGATTTTAACAAATTTCTTCGAACTTCTCAGGGTCCCGGTAGCGATTAAAATCCAGAAAACACAAGCACATCAATATGTAAGCATTTTGTGTGTTACGAGGTTCAAATAAATTAAATGGAATAATTTTCTACTAAAAAATTAAATAACCCGAATGAATTGATAAAAAATCCTAAAGCTAGAGTAAAATTACTTAAGGTTCACTTGTTCATAAAAAAAGTTGTAGCAATATTTTTATTTTATTCTTCCTTTTTATAATTTTAAAAAGTTTTATTTCAGCCCTGGTTCATAAACAAGCAATTGGAAACTTTATTTTTATTTTTCTTTTCTTTTTAAATGATTTTAAAAATGTTTATTGGAATCCCAGGAAATTCCCGGGATTTATAATTTTGAATCCCGGAATCGTGAAAGATCTGGGAAATGACAAGCACTAATATGGTCTGATGGAAAGAAGCCGACAGGCACTCATGTTGGAAGCAAAATGTGCCTAAAAATTCACTGCATTTAATTCCTTGATATTATCATTTATTTTTACCATATCTTAGTAAAAATATTTTTTTGTTTGATGTGCTGTTTATGGTTTGAGGCATTCATAATCCGAAATTATTAGCAGTTGTGTGTTAGTTTGCATTTCTTCCCTGCAGTCAAGCGTCACTGGCATAAGATTATTCCTTCACAACAACCTCCTGGTCTCTGATTGGCTTGCAGTTGGCCAATGAAAGCACTTTCAAGCATTACGCACATTGCTGACATTCAGAGAAAGGAATGCAGCTTCTATTGTCTTCAATCATCCCCCATGTTGTCTGTTATGATAGCATAATTGCATTATAGTGAGAACTAAAATAACAAATTTAGAAGTGGTATATATTCTTCATTCGCATTAAATCAAAATCGCATAAATCAAATGCAAGTAAATCAAGAAATGACTACTTAATATGCTTGAAAAAATTGGATTGAGTTATTTTTTCATTTGCACAAGAAGTAATTATTTTTACGTTGAATACTATATTTTTATTATTATAACTATAATTTTAATCTCATGATATGTATCTAGTTCCCAACTTCTCAATAGCAAATTCTGTTCAAAAATTGATGGTAAATGATGTATTTTTCCCTTATCGTCTTATATGCATTCTTTTGCAGCTGCTCTCCTTGGCATGAGACTTGAAAAATCTGAGCCTTCAGATGAAGTACCAGAAGACAGTGGTGCATTCAGTGACTCAGAGTGGATATTAGGTGAGGAGAGAGACTTGGAAAATATAATGAAGAAAGATCAAACAGTTGAGAAGGAAGAATCAACTCTTGCAACATCAGGCACGCTCAACAATGCTTTAGGTGTTCTGATGGGTGCTTATGAGTCTGACTATTCAAACTCAGATGAAGGCAAGTGAATATTTCTAGTTATTTTATGACCTATTAATATTTATTTGTATTGATCCTTAAGTTTTAGTTATTATTAGATTTCTTCGTGTTACCCTGTATGGTTAAGAGCAGTGGTCTTCAACCTGGGGTACACGAGGACTTTCTGAGGGGCAGTGCTAAAAAAATAAAACTAAAACCTACTTGCCACATGAAAAAATCCACTTGCCCATAACTCATTTCGTGGTGAGTTAGGCTAAAAATCTACTCTCCACTATTCTTCATTAACTCGCCTGTGGCGAGTGGGCGAGCGTATTTCTGGAGTGCTGCTGATGGGGGTCCGCGACAACTCGCCTCCGCCGATTCGCCACGAGGACAATTCGCCACCGGATGATTCGCCGCAGGATGATTCGCCGTAGGATGATTCGCAGCTAATCCAAATGAATGTACAGTTATTGTTTAAAATTGTCGAATAAAAACTAAAATTGCAGGTAGCTTGAAAAAATAAAAATATGGTGACTTATGCAGTAAAATAAAAATCAACAAAACTTTTAATATGGATGTATTTATACAGAATATATTTAAAAATACAAACATGTTAAGTACGTCATAGTGAAAGTACGTTGAGCGAGCGTATGGAAGCTCAATCATTGTATAGTTTAGTTGACAAGTTGACTTTAGGGAAAGGCATCATTACTACAATGAATTTAATATAAAATATAGATTTGTTTTCAATAATAGTGATCCTCCTCTACCTTTGTGTGTTATTTGTCACCAGACGTTGCTTAACAATAGCATGTAACCATCTCTATTGTAGCGTCATTTACCTACTAAGCATGCAGGCTTGAAAAATAAAACTATTGATTTTTTTAAGCGTAAGGGTGAGGGTGTCATTAAAAACATAAATATAATTGATATTTTTGTGCAATCCTCAAAGACGGCTTTGGAAACTTCATATGAACTAGCATTGCTGACAGCTAGGGCTTAGAATTCGTACATGACTGTGGAAAAACTTATACAGTAATCCCTCCATATTCACGGGGTTGCGTTCCTGAAAATGCTGCGAATATAGTTACTAAAGGCTTATGGGATAAATGGGGTTAGGGGAACACCTACCCCAGTTAATATAGTAATAACGTTGTTATTGTTTTTTAAACTTATATTTAGTATTAACCTTTAAATGCTGAAAGGCACGCCGGTGTGCCGGAAAATTTCTGGGTAAGCCTGCCGAATGGCACACCCGTGGCCCGCTTAGCTCTGAGGCCGCCCACAAATGTCATTTTGTCATAGAATAAAAATTTTTGGAGGAAAAGAAAGACGAAGCATCCTTTTTTTCTTTTTGCTATCCCAAGGCTTAAGGTCTTGCATATTGGGAGAGGAGAGCTGAGATGAGACCCTCTCTCGCACCCAAACAGATGCTATAAACAGAAGCCCAGGACAAAATAACTCTTACCCCAAAGGTCCCTTTCCTTTGTTATTTTCTTCTACCATTTCCACAGGTGTTTTATTGCATTTACGTTCAGTCATTTGCAGAGCACGAAGTAGAGCGGGTGTAAACTTGTGCGTGCAAAACATGTGTAGCTTTTCGTCTTTATTTTGTAGTTATTCCTTTGTTTTTATGTAATTAGTTTGTAGATTTTTTATTTTTTGCAAATATTTTTTTAAATGGGCCCTAAGCATAAAACTCCTCACGAAGAAATTGAAGAAGTCTTCGTTGACTCCGATTCGGACGCTTACGAAGAGGAAAGTGAGAGTGAATTTTTGGAAGAACAACCCGAGAGAGCTACCTCCTCAAGAAGTGAATTGGAATGGATATCTCCACATCAGGGCCGTAGAATAATTAGAGAGCAACCGTTTACCGGTGGCCCAAGTGGACTGAAGGATGGTGCGGCTCCGAACATCTCGAGCAATTGGACTCCACTCAGCATTTTCCTCCTTTATTTTGCAGAAGTCTTACAACTCCTGGTGGATGAGACAAATAGGTACTATCACCAATACTTTGACAAATTAGACCAAGGACCTTCACCGCAGCCAATATACGAAATGTACTTGCTTTTTTCAATAGCTATACGAATGGGACACGATGTAAGAGATACATTGAGGGACTACTTGTCGACATTGCAACAATTTTATACTTCTTTCTTTAGTGCTATTATGAGACAGGACCGATTTCTTCATATTTTCCACTTTCTTCATTTCACTGATAACACTAACGAACCTGATAAGACTGACGAAAATTATGACATTATGGAAAATTAGAACTCTCTTTGAAATGCTCAATGACAGCTACGCTAAGTATTATAAACCTACTGAGCACTGAGTCATTGTGTTTTTCAAAGTGAGAGTCATTTTCAAACAATACATTCCTAAAAAACACAAATGTTTCGGCATAAAAATCTATAAACTCTGTGACAAGACCGGATATACCTATGACATGAAAGTGTATTTGGTGAAAGACAGACAAAATGCAATGCAAGACATGACAGTGACACATGCGACTGTTAGAGAACTTACTAGGAGAGTGGAAGGGGTTGGGCATAAGTTATATATGGGCAATTTCTTCTCCTCTCCTAATCTCTTCGACAATATTTAAAGAAAATTTATTGTTGCGGAACTGTTAGACAAAACCGGAAAGACATGCCCCAAGACTTTTCCAGTAAAAAACTGAAACTAAGACGGGGAGACATACCCACTTGGACCAGGCATGACTTGACTGCGAATATATGGAAGGACAAAAGAGACGTGTGCATGCTATCAAGCATTTACGATCCACCAGGAGAAGTAAACTTCTGCGATGAAGAGGGAAGAGCTGTGAGGCATGTTATAGTTGAAGATTATAACAGTCACATGAGGTACGTGGACAAAGGAGATAGGTTGGCTTACAGCTACACCATCGGCCGCTACACTTGGAAATAGACAAAGAAATTCTTTTTTCATTTAGTCGACCTAACTATACTAAATTGTTGGATCTTCCTTTCCTCATGTGGCGGCGCATTTTCACATCGGCAATTCTGACTTTCCCTTGTGCGACAACTGGTTGAAGAGGGTGCTAGGGCTTTTCCTTCCCAGAAGCTCTCAAGGGGGTGACCTAGTGCTAGTGGAACACAAGTAAACTGCTTAGAGGTCAAGGACAAAAAGCATTGGCCCATTTCGGGGACCCATATCCGTTGCCGTGTGTGTTCCTCAAAGGGCAAATACTCAAGAACAAAATATAGGTGCAAGGCGTGTGATGTGGGACTGTGTGTTGAGCCCTGCTTTAAGGAATACCACACTAGCCCAACTCTATAGGGAAATGTAAATACTGGGGTTGTGTCAGCTGCGGACTGAGCAGGAACCAGGTTGCCAAAAAGTGAGTAAATGCAGTGTTTTTGCACTTTATTTCGATTTATATTAACAATTAGTTATTTTAGCGGCAAAATTTACTCTATTAGGGTTATTTCATCCTGTTTATTTCTACAGATAGGCAGAAACATGTAATTATTTGATAGTTTGACTACAAAATGCTTTTTATTTGAGCATTTTATCACGGATAGTTCATGAGATATGCATTTTTTTGCAAAAGAGGTACAGGAAAATTTAAATGTCCAAAATTAAATCTGGCAGCTGGACCCCACCAGCGGGTATTTAAATCCAGTGGATAAAGGTTAATAAGCATATCCTGTAGTTCTCGAATTTTTATTTCTCAATGTGGAATTAAGAAAAAATACGCGGTAGTCGTAATAAGGCACCCAAAGTTTTATTCATACTATTTTAAGGAAAAATTGTGAGAATAATTCAGGTAAATATGGTGGGTCATTTACAATTTAATGCATTCATAAAAAACAAATAAATAATGACTCATAGCTTTAATAATGATGTTGATGTAACTTTAATGATAATGATAATTGCGGTGTTGGAAATGTTAGTTGGACAAGGCTACCATTGGCGATCCAGCAGATGAATGAGGTGAATTTCGAGCATTGGCGGTGCTACTTTCGGAGACAGCATTTGAGCTTCTCTTAAAGTAGCTTGTGATATGCACCTCCTTCAACTTTTTTGAAGGTCTTTGTAAACCTCTCTATAGGGATTTAGTAAATCTTCCATACTTCTCTGAAATTTAATGCTTTGTTCCATGACTGGGTAAACATCAAACACACTATCCATAAGTTCAGATGCCTGTTTCATTATCCCTGGCAATATTTTCAAATTCAACTTGGACTTGGTCGTAACATCCTCCTCCACATCATCATTTTCATCATTAAACTGAACAAGTTCATCAAGGTCTTCTTCAGTAAGCTCTCCACTGTGCAAGTCTAAAGTTCTACTATCTCTTCTGGTTGCAAATCTTCAAATCCCTTCTCTCCAATATCATGTGCCTTACTTGCAGTCATCTTCACTTCTACATCAAGTGAAGGAAATCCATCAAAGTTTACCCTCAAGCGCGGAGGACATTTAAATAAAATCCATTCCAGAGGCTATTTAAAGAAATTTGGTGGGTTGTCCCAGCATGAACATCTTAGTGGAGTTATAGTTTTTCAGCTTTTTTTCTTATTTTCTGTGAATTCAAGCCCTACTATATTAAGAGTTGCTATTTGAATTTATGAGGTTCATAGATTTTTCTTTTGATTATTAATAATTGTTTAAATAATATCTTTGTCACAGGAGGAAATTGGTTATTTTATTCTCCATTAATGTATAATGTTCTTCTGTTTTATACAGATAATATTCCAGCAGAAAGCAAGCCACCTATGAAGAAAAGAATATGCAGGATGGACAAAATTGGATCTGTTCCACAAGAGGTTGCAAAGATCATTCCAGCTCCCACCATGAAAGAGTTGGATCCAAAGGGAGTAAATTTAGTATCAGAAGCGGTTAACTCAGGAATATCAAGGAAAGGCGAAGATAGTGATGGCAGTGCCCCAGAGGAAGTATCAATCAGAAAAGAAGCGCAAGGAGGAGAAGAGAGTGTGATGGTAGTAAAGAGAGAGGAAGGAGGGAGAGGATGTGAGGATGGGGAGAAGAGGAGGGGGAGGAGGTGCAGGAAGAGGGGAAGGTGTAAGGAAAACAGGAAAGTGGTGAAAGAACCTTCTGGTGGTTGTCAACCTAAAGAGCGACAAAATATGAAACGAGAGAAGCCTCTGGTTCAGAATCTACGGCCACGCTGCCCAACTTTACTCGAGGAGGTCAGTGCAGCTGCATTACACTGTGATGCAAAGAATCTATGTGGAAAAATTTCCCGTATATTGTCTCTTCAGTTATTTACATTTTGAGACTTCCTACAATCAGGGCCAAAAATCAATATTCAGCAAAACATTTCAGGTTTACAGCCTTAAATTTTTTGATCGGATACTTAATAGCAATGTAGTAACCAGATTTAGTCAAGCTTTTCACAAAATGCTTAAGATCGTTTTGGAATTTTGTTGTTGAATATTCTTAAAAGGCTGGTTTAACTACTGATTGTTGTGAAAATTCATCATATTGTAGCTCTCTTTATCTGGCTTCACATATACTAACTTGGTTAGCAATAATTGGTGCTTCAAATAATCCTTGTGAAACTTCTCTGTGATTAACTAAAGGTCTTGGTGTTTCTCCTTTGGCTGTGATGGACAAAGTAATAGTAAATAATTGTTTGTAAATTGATCTCCCATTCGTATTTCCGTATTTACCCGAATTCAAGATGACCCCGAATATTTTCAAAATCTGCACACATGTAGTACATGGTAAGGACTATTGAGTGTGCAAGCATTCTCAAGAAAATCAACCGACAATATTGGAGCGCTAAACTTATATGGGCGATTCAAGTTTCCATTTCCAAGCCACCACGGTGTAATGGTTAGCGCTCGGGTCTTGTAACAGAGAGTTCGCTGGTTTGAATCTGCCCACCTACATTTTTTTATTTTTTTTTCTCGCATCCTTGATATTGTTTTAACATTAACAATAAATAATGGAAAATGACGTGCATTTATATATTTTTTGTATTTTAAATGCGTTTTTCTAATTTTTCACTTTTATTTGTCTTTTTTGCATTCTCTTATAATTTTTAAATCTTTTAACTTCAACACTTCCTTCTTTATGTACAATGTCGCGTACTTATACTGATAATAATGAATGAATGTAAAGAATACCCATAAGTAAAATATTAACAAATGAATTTGTAAATAAAGTGAACACATTTTATACAAAATGCCCTTTTTCTTTGTCAAAAGAAAGTGTTACGTAATAACTAATTTGTTGCATGAAACATTTGTTGCGCATCAATACATCGCATAACAAAGTCATCGCGCATCAATTCATTGCATAACAAAGTCATCGCGCATCAATTCATCGCATAACAAAGTCATCGCGCATCAATTCATAGCTCCCTGCCCTCCCCTGCCTTACACCAGTCATGGTGCCTCGCCTTCCAATTTTTCTCGTGACGACATTGTTGAGTGGTGTATTGATGTGTGATGAATTTGCTGTGTGATGTATTAATGCATGATGAGTTTGTCATGTGACAAATTGATGCGCGATGAATTGATGCACGATGAATTGATGCGTGATGAATTGACCGCAATGTATTGATGGTATACCACTTTGTACTCGAATTTAAGACGGCCCTTGATTTTTGCAATCTGAAATTTGGAAAAAAACTTGGATTTGGGCAAATATGGTATTATTATTTTCATTGGGATATTTTGAGCATTATATTCACTCCTTCTGTTTTCTCTTTTGACTTTTAGTTCTTTGAAGGAGTCCTAATTTTTTGCATATTTCATTAATTTGTCTTTATTGTCTTTGCAGCTTTTGAAGGATGAAATACGCCATGAACGAAATGTCATCCTTCAGTGTGTTAGGTATGTCATAGGAAAGTATTTCTTTGATGCAAAGGACATAATTTCCTCAAAAGTTGACGAAGAGCAAAATAATTCATTAGCAACTGGTGGGGGTATTGAACAAATTCAACATCATAGTTTTGATGTCAGTAACATACACTTCCAAGACAATGAGGTAGATGTCCAGCCATGTGTGACATTACCTGAAGAAAGTGATGCACAACCTGATTTGTCTTCAAAAAACGAATTCAATAATACTGATAATATGACTGGGAAAGAATGTGACTCACATCCCGATTTGTCATCTAAGAGTGAAATCGATGATGGCATTAAAGTTGAGATCAAGCCATGCATTGGATCTGTAGAAAAAAGTGTTATACAAACTGATTTGTTATCTAAAAAGGAGGTTTATGTTACTGAAATAAGTGTAAATCACTGTGCATTTTCCACTAAAGAAAATGTTAAACATCCCAAGTTATCATCCCCTTCAGTGGAAACTGACACCCATATAAAAGCAGATGTGAACCCAAGCATAGATACCACAAGTGCTGAGTTGTCATCACAAATGGAAATCAACACCTCTCCGAAGGTGGTTACCCAGCCCAGTGCTGCACCAACAAAAGAAAGCAATGGAAATCTTTCTGTCTCTGCTCAAAAGAAAGTTAATGGCAATGTAATAATGAATGATGATTTTTCACACTTGGAGGAAATCGTAAAAGGAAGTTTTGACAGCAAAGTGCAATCAATAGTAGGTGGAAATAACTCATCAGATTTGTGAATGATGTTACTGAACAAACATAAGTTTCAGTGAATCAATTGTTAGCTCTGGATTTTGTTGTTAATTCTATGCTTTAATTTCTATGACTGACCTTTGGAATAAAAAAAAATATTATACTCTTATGATATTTTATTCCTAATTTATTTCTGCTACACATGCTATCTGCATTAGTGTTGTAAGCAGTGGTGATCTGTAGTGGGCTCGCAAGAGCCCATTTTAAAATTTTTTTAAATTTGCAAGCCCATTGTTAAAATTATTGTTTTTTAGGCATTCTTTATGAGAGAACCGGTAATAGCAGAATGCCTTATGGGCACGTCTGGGCCATCCGTGAGTCGTAACTTTCATCTCCTAAACTGCTGTATGGATTTTAATTAAATTAAGTATGAGTAATCGTTATTAAAATTTATCACCCAATTATGATTTTGAACTGAATCTGTCAATTAGAACTTCCACTTTACATAATTACTTTAATAAACTTATACTCGTATCTCGTTAAATGGCATCCATCAAGCAACAATGAAATACCAAAATTTTCTCTCCCTGGGTCTTATATGATCTGTAAGATATAGATTAAAAAATTTATTCGGATAGAGAACAACATTTACTACAAGAAAGTCCACAAGACCACATACGAGTTATAGTTTCGGAGATAGAAATTCTAGAAAATCCTGTGCAAAACATTGCATATTTTATTTACATCTATTAAATTGTGTGGTAGTGTCAAAGTTGTTTCATTACATCTCAAAATGAGGAAATCCACAAGGTTGAGCCTGACTTTATTAATGATATCGCATATTTTGTTTACATTGTTCACAGAGACGTTTCTCTCAGCAAACAATTAATAATCCATATATTTCTCTCCCATGCTCTTATATAATCTGTGAGGTATTGATTTAAAAATTTATTTGGATAGAGAACAACATTTACTACAAGATAGTCCCCGAGACCAGATAGTTATGACTTATAGTTTTGGGGATAAAAATTTGGGAATTGCCCAATCTTTCGATACTTTTTCATACTTATTTCCCATTAAGAACGCCTTTGAAATCTCTGTGTGTTCTATTTATGGAGTATACTTTTCCATCTTGTTGGGCACGTTTCGCTTTCAGCATAAGCGCCTATTAGCATCGGTTTGTCTGTCTGTCCGCATGTTCGTTCTCGGCTTCTACCAAAGGGATTTTTATGAAACTTGATATTAGGGACTGTCAGTCAAAGACAACAAGAAAATCACAAAAATAAATCATGTAAGGCAATCAGGAGTACCACTTTATTGGCAAAATAAAAAACTTACCGTTATATCTCATAAATTTTTGGTCAAATTAAAATAGTTGTTAAATAAACTTGTAGAACTAGTAATGTAGAGTATTTAATTTTCTCTACTATTTCAATTTGATTAAAAATTTACGAGATATAATGGAAAGTTCATTTTTTGTCACCAGTAAAGTGGTATCCCTGATTCGCTTATGTGATTAATTTTTGTGATTTTCATTAATTAACTTTTACCTGTACAAACTGACTTAATCAACATCTTGAAGTTAGATGCACATAACCACAAATGATGGTCTCAAACAAAACACTCCAGTAATTCCAGCCAACTGAGCACGTGCAGCAGAATTCCATGTAAACACAACTGTTATCAGTCTACCGATATACTGCAACCATCTATCAATTTTATAGCAAGTATGTTCGATATGGCGATTAGGCCATGTTAGGTACAATTACCTTAATAGATAAGTTATAATATTATGAAGAATAACATGCAACAAAGGAAGATAGATCTTTATTTATGACAGGCAAATAAAATGGATGTCATCTGCCTAAAGGAGAAAATTATTCAATTAGGCATCTCTTGAGTGTAAGTATAATGCTAAAATGACATTGTTGATTTTATATGCTGGTAAAAGGTTTTTAGTAATAGTTGGTAGAAAATTAACTGACAGCACCATGCAGGACAAGGAATGGAAGATACTTCTATTAGCTTCTTAAGCAGGGAGTGTGTCTATAGACACACTTCGAAAAAGAATAATTTTTTCAGTTGGCAGAGTGTATGTAGATGCAGTTTCTTTGACAGGCTATTTTGTAGGGTTCTGCCATCTATTGAGATTTTTTATGACTCTTGTCTCAGCATGAGATTGCAGAAAAATAAATAATATTTGCAATAGTGTAAGTTTGAGGAGTGAATCCCTCAGTTCTTAAGCTGCATGGCCTCAGTCATGTTTTTTGAGTGCAAATATGAAGCTAGTTTTTTTGTGTAGGAAAAATTCTCATTTGTGGCCTAGATTTTACTTTGAAGGACAAAGTTTGCCACCATTAGATAAGAATATCTTTCTTATTTAAGTGTTTATTTCGTTTTATGTCATAGTAATATTTTTTGTGTGAAAATTTGTAGCTGTGGAAATCTCTTCTGATTGAGAAAACATTTCTGTTTGTGTGGAGGATGGTTTTTCAGCAGAAAGTTTGGTTTAGTTTGCTATACGTTCCCTATGATAGTTTTATTTTTTGTGCACCCGATGTATTATTTTGTGTACATAAACATATTTTTGCAGAAAAACGTTCTATTCAGAATAACGTTTTCATTTTTTATAAAGACTATTTGACCATTTAATTATGGTGAAGAAGCAAATTAAATTTGTCATGATATTTTAAATGTAATGCTCATACTGAAGAGTTTCAGTGAGTGTAGTTCAGAATATGAAGAGGAAAGTGTATCTGAGCAAATGGCATTGCAGTTTGGTCTGCAAGCAGACTGACAGAACTACCAGGTAAAATATCTTTTGAAAGTGAATCTGAATCTGAGAATGAGGACAGCAATGTAGATGATACTTATGAAATTCCAGATACTGAGTGGGTTGAGAGGGGTCAAGTTAGATCTAGATTTTCAGGACAATTTGCAGCAGGGTCTAAGAGAGAACTTGTGAATAGAGACCAATCTGACAAAAGTTTTGAGCATTTTCTCGATGATGACATATGTGAATATATAGCTGCTCAGACATCTGTGCGCCCCAAAAAAAATAAATGAAAATCATTTTCTTAGTAAGATGAAAAGGAGAAGCTGTGATAAAGATTGGAACGACACTAACAAAAAGAAAATAAAATTATTTTTTGGAATGTTGTAACTGTAGGGAATTGTACAGAAAACAAAGATCAATAGCTGTTTCTCTTGCAATAGGTAAGATGACCAGGTTTCAGATCAGCAAAACGGACAAACTCGGTTTGCCCCTGGAGTGCAGGCAATTTACCGCATCTGTTTCCTTCGATTAATTAAGGGGTTGGACACCGTCGTCTTATAAAGTTCTACACAACTTTCTTTCTTCTTTTTCTCAAAGGGTGCAATTTCCTGCTACTACATACGTAAGGGCTTTACTTCTAATCTCTCTCTCCGAAACTTTTTTATGCGGCCACCGACAAAATTTTCAACATGAAATGATTTAATATGCAGATTGAAATGTCACATTTTCTTATACTTTATATTTCACCCAAAAAAAATGAAAATGTAGATGCGATATGAATTACGCCTGCCTTCTATTAGTTCGCCATGGTGTAAGCGACTAGTGGTAGGAAATTTGTTTTCAATTTTCTTTGCTTCCGTCGCCTTGGGCCGATGAAGTATCCAAGATCTCGGAAGTGTAGTTAATTTTCCTTTTAACAAGTTACTATGATTGTAAATGTATTTGATTTTTCACACATTCTTACGTGTATTCTCACTAATTGTGATTTCAACATGTATTTCCCATTATATTTTAAAAGACAATGTAAATTGCTATTATAGAACTACATTAATATTATAGTGTACTAGCCGAGATCCGTCAAGAATGACGGAAGTGTACAGATCAGTGAATAATGAAAAAACATTAATAGAGGCAAAAACTTAATCGAATAGTTTATTGCAAATTATATTTTTAAATTATATATAGGAGGATTATATGTAAAACCATGGTTACAATTCAGTCAAGTCCCTCCCTCTCGCCGCCCCTCTCTCCCTTCCTCTGTTTACATAATTTCACGAAAAATCGTACGATAATTTAAGGCATGTTGACTTAGTTTGCCGAACAACTGCAGACCCACAGCAGCGAGCAATAAATAAGCGTTTGTTGACAATTGAATAGACTGACCTTGAGCTCACGCATGCTCAAATTCTGCCAACATGTTTGGTGATTGTTTCCACTTAACAAATAATGTCCAACACAACAAATTCAGCGAGTTTTCGCAGCCAACATCCAACATGTCCAAAAGAAGTTGAGATTACACCGATTGTTTCCACTTGTATTAAAATTTTGTCAACATCTTGGCCTCTGAAATTTGTATTAATGGAAAC
Organism: Tanypteryx hageni; assembly: GCA_028673005.1. NCBI lineage: Eukaryota > Metazoa > Arthropoda > Insecta > Odonata > Petaluridae > Tanypteryx > Tanypteryx hageni. The sequence continues at coordinate 86,892,238 of CM054114.1, read as the reverse complement.
CAAGCATTACAAGTATCGTATGCGGGTTGAGACAACAAATGATTCTCGAAGTTTAACAATGACGTGGTCGGCAAGGCAACATCCCGTTTTAAAAGCCGATATTTTCCCCAAATATGTGATTAAATGATTAATATGAGAGATTTCGAACGGTAGGCGGAAAAAGATGAATAAGAAACTTCATTAATATTCTTAAAACATAGTTCATATTCGAAGAATGTACGTCAATTCTTTATAATTTTAATTTCCAAAAGAATAAAAACCTGCACTTTAAAAAGTCGCTTTTATCGTTGTCTTACGGCAAATGGAAATCGCACCCCTTGAGTCGAACCCGGGTCTTTTTTCGTATTTTATTTTCGTAATTTAATTTCTATATCTGAATCAAACATTCCGGCGAAATTTCAACCTTCCACCTAATCGGGATATTTGTTTAAAACACGTTAAAAATTGTCATTGATGACGTCAGCGTCAAGTTTACGTACGTACATTTGAAAGGCGCCAAATTATTAATGAAACATATAATTATAACACATGGCATTAAGGATAATCAGCGGTGACGAAGATTATGTTGAATGAAGTTGGCATGTTACCCATCCCGGTTCCTCTTCTTTTTGAAAGCTCTCCTCTTGCGTAACATAAGCAACACCTGAAATTAGCAGAAATGCAGCATTATAAGAGAGATGAACATCAGGATGAAGTACCTTTTTAACTATTTTAAACTATTCATTACTATCAAAATTTTCCAGTTAAAAATGTAATTTTCATACATCAACGAGCAAGACCCATTTTTAATTTTTAAAACGTGTAAATAAAAAACGGATTAAGAATGAAAAAAATACCAAAGTTTCGATTTCCTGTCTCAGACGACAAAAATATTTCACAATTTTGAGTATAAGGCAATTCCCTAAAAGTTGGCGTGTGCATTGCCAAAGTAATTTGAAAAACCTAGTCCATCCTTTTTTTAAGCAGTCGTATGTACATTAATACACTTCTGCTACAAATCACACCGAGAAATTCTGAAAAGTCATGTTTCCGAGGGGGGAAGAAATATTTAACTCGCGACGCCGTATGATGTTGGGCAACCTAAATAGCGACTGTTTCGATCCCCAGTCATTCGGCCAAAAAAGATACCACCTCTTCGCCTTGTTATAATTAAAAAAAGTATCTCATACGACCTGGATAAATCACTTATCCTCTCAACTTGCACTCGTAAAGCCTCATTTGGAATGAAAAAACGTGTCTTTTATAATCGTACGTAGAAAATCGTCACGTTCGCATTTAGTGTAACTCGCGTCCATTCTTGAGAGAGTTGAAATTCTAGTAGTATCCTCCTATATCCTCCTCCTGGAAGTGCCTAAACATTAGTATCCTCCTCCTCTGTAAGAAACGTCGATATATAATGATAGGAGGATACTAATGTTTAGGCACTTCCAGATGAGCTGGAGATTCGAAATTTTTTCTTAGGTAGGATTTTGTGCAAAACCGACTAGAAAAAACGAAAATCTTGAAAAAGTGCAACAATGCGGCCGCTAAAAATTCGCAAATGTTTAAACAAATTTTCAAGATTTATGTATTTCCGAAAGTGCTACGGAGCTGAAATTTTTTTAGAGGTAGGATTTGTAAAAAAACGAAATAGGGATGATAAAAATTTTGATTTTTTAATTTGTTTGGCAGTTTAAAATTCTTAAATTTTAAACAAATAGGTAAATGTTTAAATACTATGGGGCGAGATAGGGAGCTGAAAATTTTAAGATATTTAGAGATTAGTCTATACAAACGAATAAACATTTCATTGTATCGATGAAATTCTTATTGTGGCCGTTAACAATTAATAAATTTTAAACAATTAGATAAATGTTATTTTACTTCTAGATGTGCTACAAATTTAAAATTTGGCGGAAATGTGTGACATTATTAACCCAATGTGCCAAATTTATAATATTTCTATAATTGCAAAAATTAGTGATTGTTTTACTCCATTATTGTTCCATAAGGAAAAAACGAAAATCGGTCCAGAGAAGAAATTTTATGAATTAAAGAAATATTTCCCATGATGAAATATCTCCCTCAAAAATGAATTTTTTTTTCAAGGTGAGATGAAATGCTTGCAGTATGCAAGCACCTTCTACTAGTATTATGTATTATAATTGTATTATACTATATGCAAAATACTTGCGTATCTTATGTATAGGCATCTGTTAATTGTTGTTAAATAGGTAATTTACTCCAAATTATCGTTTTTTTAAAATCCATAACATTTTTAATTTTCCTGATAAATAAATATAAATAAAAATGTGTTTTTTTATTACGCATTGAAATTTTTAGGAAAAGCTCGGGTTGCTCGATTACCCGGGCTTCACCTTAAAAAGAAGCCCGCAAACTCGAGCTCTTGAAAATCGTCGAGTTTCAGCAGCTCTACACCGAGTTATGCAGATCTTCCAAATGTTGACAAATTTCATTAAACAACATCAACACATCACATTCGTTAATATCACCACCAATCTCATAAAAAAAGTCTTTAAGTATTGGGAAGCTGTCAAGTTCACGGTGGCGGATACAAGTCATCCAAAATTCTAATTTTCGCTTAAAAGCTCGAATTTTATCATTGGCAGCAAATACTGATAGTTGTGTTCCTTGGAGTGACAGGCTCAATTCGTTCATTTTTGTGAAAATGTCTGCCAAATATCCAAGTCGGAATAATCATAGTTTGTCTTTCAGTTGTTCTTTCAAGTAAAACCGGTGTGTCATGAAAAAAGCGGCTAGTTCAGGTCGCAGCTCAAACAATCGCACAAGTGCTTTCCCTCGAGACAACCATCGCACTTCGGTGTGCAGCAGTAACGCTTTATGAGTGCTGCCCATTTCGTCACACACAATATTAAAAAGCCGTGTACTCAGGGGTCGAGATTTAATGAAAGAAGATTTTTTTCTTTTGGTCAATCGTTAAAAATGCCCGCAGCCCACACGCAGTTTACTGAATAATAATAATCTTTAATTATTAATGTTGCAATCTATTAAGTTTGACGTTACTACAACTATAATTTCGATGCATCATAAACAGCGCGAATTTGAAGTCTTAATAGACGTTAATTCAGTCGGAGGCAACAATGCGGGTCGCCTTGGCAACTCCCGGAAAGAATACGAAAAAACCATAAGATTTCGAAAAGAAAGGAGTGTTTCTGAGAAATTCTTCCGTGTAACGTCTAAACATCGCAATAATAAGATATTTTATATTTTAGCCGTCGAATAAAGCAAAAACGGAGAAAACTGGTCCATATTTAAGTTTTTCATGAATGAAAGAAAACAATCTTGCACCTTGAAATAACTAAAATCCCGTGTAAACTTATGGGAATATATAATCATCTCCCAGACTCAAATTGGGTTTTTTTAAAAATGTATGTTTGATTAATATAGGACCATCTCATGAGGGTTTAACGATTGTGAAAGTTTCAGCTCTTAATTCCATTGTGAAATGTCGAAAAGTACCGTGACAGACAGATGGACACACAGACAGAGTGACATTTGGGAATTATTATATAAGGATACAAGGATATATTACAAAGCACATTTTAAACGGGCTAATTCATCTAGTAATACTTATAGGGATTGATGCGACAATACGATCTCGAGGTTTAATAACCACACGGTCGGCAAGACAACATATCGTTAAAAAGTTTAAATGTTTTCAATAAATATGATTTAAACGTATAACTTGAGCGATTTCGAATCGTAAGCGAAATCTGACGATAAGAATAAGAAACGCTATTTATTTTTCTTAAAAGCGGTACAGGTCCGAAGATCGTAGGTCAATTATTTCTATTTTTAATTTGCAGAATAGTAAAAGTCTGTAACTCGAAAAATAGATTTTTACGTGTTATCATCCTATGGGAATTAGAAATTATCTATTGGAGTCGAACCCGGATCTTTTTTAGGATTTATTTCGTAAATGGCTTTTACTATAATAATCAAACATTCCTATCAAATTTTAATTTTCTACCTAGACGGAAAGTTTGTTAAAAATAAATTGTTCTCGTATCTTCCGCTTTTTTGTAAAGCCTTTTAAAGAGCGGCGCCACATTCGAGCGTGAGAGACAAACATAGCTTATTATATAAAGAGATATATGCGCCTCTGTTTTGAATTTATTCGTTTGCATAATTAAACAAGAATAAAGTTTTAATTGAAAGTTAGAACTCACTAAACATACGGTACGGTAAGGTTACTTCAAAATTGAGTTTCCGCTACGTAAAAATATGTCACTCATTTTTAGAAATTATTGATTATTTAAAAAAAGGTAATTATTATTTTTTAAATTATTCTCAAAAGAGAAAAATAAATGTTTTATCTTAATTACACCTTAAAAATTATATCGTATAATTATTGCCTTATGTTCTTTCATATTATAACAAAAATGAATTTTTATTATTATAATAAACAAATGACAATCGCTCTGCGTTGAAGCGTTGTGTTTTTCATTCCGTGTTAGGCGCTCCACCAGTTAACATTAGAAATCAGTCACGAGCGAGTGAAGTTCGTAGTGTGTCGACCTCGGCAATTTTAAGGCGAGTGATTGTGTTGCATTCTGGTGGCGGTTGCCTAAAACGTTCTGCATTTCTTATTATATTTTCTAGAATACGTTTTATTTATTCGACGTCTCTTCGAAACGACCGATTACTAGGAACCACGCGCGTTTATTCTCGATTTTTTTAAGTTTTGATTTGTCGCCTAATTTTACTCTAGTATATGCGCCGACGTTATTCCTATCCGTCTTTCCTTTCGGTTTATAAAGTTCGCGTCATGGCCTCTGTGGTATCTTCGCTCGTCAGCCCTAAGATAGAGCGACCTTTCAAGCATGAAATGGTTAAAATATCCGTAATACAGAGAAATATTGCTTTCTTAATTACGGCCCTCCTACGTACGCATTATCTGTGATGCGATGTTAACAGGCTTACTCGATCGTAGTATAGTCGTATTCTCATGTCTTTACATCCCGACAGCAAGTGATTTTTCTATGTTGTGCGATTAATGCCTTCGAAGGAAACGTGCGAAATAATCTCAAAATTGACCCAACGTTACGTTAATTTGTCCGATGAGCCGAAATTAACAGATGCCTATACAGAAGTTACGCAAGTATTTTGCATATAGTATAATACAATTATAATATATAATACTAGTAGAAGGTGCTTGCATACTGCAAGCATTTCATCTCACCTTGAAAAAAAAATTCATTTTTGAGGGAGATATTTCATCATGGGAAATATTTCTTTAATTCATAAAATTTCTTCTCTGGACCGATTTTCGTTTTTTCCTTATGGAACAATAATGGAGTAAAACAATCACTAATTTTTGCAATTATAGAAATATTATAAATTTGGCACATTGGGTTAATAATGCCACACATTTCCGCCAAATTTTAAATTTGTAGCACATCTAGAAGTAAAATAACATTTATCTAATTGTTTAAAATTTATTAATTTTTAACGGCCACAATAAGAATTTCATCGATACAATGAAATGTTTATTCGTTTTTATAGACTAATCTCTAAATATCTTAAAATTTTCAGCTCCCTATCTCGCCCCATAGTATTTAAACATTTACCTATTTGTTTAAAATTTAAGAATTTTAAACTGCCAAACAAATTAAAAAATCAAAATTTTTATCATCCCCATTTCGTTTTCTTACAAATCCTACCTCTAAAAAAATTTCAGCTCCGTAGCACTTTCGGAAATACATAAATCTTGAAAATTTGTTTAAACAATTGCGAATTTTTAGCGGCCGCATTGTTGCACTTTTCAAGATTTTCGTTTTTTCTAGTCGGTTTTGCACAAAATCCTACCTAAGAAAAAATTTCGAATCTCCAGCTCATCTGGAAGTGCCTAAACATTAGTATCCTCCCATCATTATATATCGACGTTTCTTACAGAGGAGGAGGAGGATATAGGAGGATACTAATGTTTAGGCACTTCCAGATGAACTGGAGATTCTAAATTTTTTTCTTAGGTAGCATTTTGTGCGAAACCTATAAAAAAAAACGAAAATCTTGAAAAAGTTCAGCAATGCGGCCGCTAAAAATTCGCAATTGTTTAATCAAATTTTCAAGGTTTATGTATTTCCGAAAATGCTACGGCACTGAAATTTTTTTAGAGATAGGATTTGTAAAAAAACGAAATAGGGATTATACAAATTTTGATATTTTAATTTGTTTGGCAGTTAAAAATCCTAAAAGTTTAAACAAATAGGTAAATGTTTAGATACTGCGGGGCGAGTTAGAAAGCTGAAATTTTAAGTTATTTAGAGTTTAGTCTATTTAAAGGAATAAACATTTCAGTGTATTCATGAAATTCTTATTGCGGCCGTTAAAAATTATTTAAATTTAAACAATTAGTTAAATGTTATTTCACTTCTAAATGTGCTATAAATTTAAAACTTGGCAAAAATGTGTAGCATTATTAACTCAATGTGGAAAAAGTATAATATTCCTAAATTTTTAAAAATTAGCGATTATTTTACTCCATTATTGTTCCATAAGGAAAAAACGAAAATCGGTCCCGGGGAGAAATCCTTTGAATTAAAGAAATATTTGCCATGATGAAATATCTCTCTGAAAAATGAATGTTTTTTCAAGGACAGATGGCAAATGCTTGCAGTATTCAAGCACCTTCTACTAGTATGTTATATCCTCCTCCTCCTCTGTAAGGAACGTCCATATATAGTGATGGTACAACATATAAGCATTTATTAATTAGTCTGTAAAAAATAATTTTTCAAAAAACAAATCGCGTTTATGCTTTGGTCACTAAGAATCTCTCTTTTAATAGTGATTAAATTCCCGGCCAAAGAAAATAAGCTTTCACTTTCTGTTGAAGTAGGCTGGATACTTCTAGGTTTGCTGGAATCATGCCAGTGTTTTCATATATGTTTATCTCTTTTCCTAGTGATCTGTTATTAAAATTTTCATCCACTGGCATTGTTTTTAGAGCTTTTTCTATATTACTCCTCATCAGTTCAGGAAGAGTGTCGCCACCAAAAGACGTTTTATTTTTCAGTGCAGCTGCTTCGTTTTCATCATCCGATAAATTTTCCGTTTCAGACGAAACTGACTGACTTACAAAATTTTTAGCTGCATATATTTTTTGGCAGTTTTTACAATATAATCCTTGGAGGTCATTTTCAAGAAACTGTTTGGCCCTCCTGATGTTTTCAGTGTTTGTGGATTTTGTAAAAACTTAATTAGAGATGCAATATTATTATTTCTTCTTTGATTAATGTGGCCCTTTAACGCGATTGAGATTTATGTTTCGATAGCACTTTCTTGATCAGGTTTCGTTACTTAGGCTCGATCTGTTTTCATAAAAAGCTCGAGCTCGAGCCAGGTGTATATTGGCGAATAAGCTCGAACTGTTCGGTTGTAGCTAGCTCGAGCCAGCAGTTCCAACTCGGTGAAGCAATATTTTCCGAATGACGAAGACATAATTTTACAAAATTATTAATGGTTAAAAGATCCATTTAAAGTGCGGGATAGACCAATCGATTTCAATGTAATGGGGTATGAAAAGTTCATTGATATGGTTTCAGATTCAACATTGCGACAAACCTTTCGGAAACTACCACTTCCGGAGTTTTGGTGCAGTATCAAAGAAGAATGTTCACAATTATCGGGAAAAGATCTTAAAATACTCCTTCCTTTTCCAACTACATATATGTGCGAGGCCGGATTTTATTTATGCGCTTCGACCAAAACAAAATATCGCAACGGATTGGATGCAGAAGCAGACATGCGAATTCAGCTGTCTTCTATTAAACCAGATATTAAACAGATTAGCAAAAATGTAAAACAATGCCACTCATCTCACTAAAAATAACAATGTTTTTGCTTTGAAAAAAATAAAGTAATTTTTCTTAAAAAATATGATATATTTAACAAGTAATGGATTCATTGTTATTATATATTTATCAAGTTATTTATGAATAAAATTAAATGAAATAATAAATATATATTTACAAAATTTCTCAAAGTTTTAAGTTCTAATACTGTAAACATCGATAGGTAGAACCCACATAAACAAAAGCTCTTTGGGGCTCCGCATACATTTTTAGGAGTGTAAAGGGCTCCGGAGACCAAAAAGTTTGAGAACCGCTGCACTAGAAGATGTGGTAAGATAAGGTTACCATACGTCCTCTTTTAGCCGGATTTGTCTTATTTTTTGATCTAAAATTTGCGTCCGGGCGGATTTTTTAAAAATGTGTCAAAATATTCGGGTTTTCAATATGGCAACACTGGCCGACTAGGATGCATAGACGAGCAGCAGCGGCCGTGTTGACAAATTTTCAGGCAGTGGTTCTGGTAGGTACTCTAAAAGCAGTGTTCATTGTAAGTCTACATTACTTATAATTGTTAGTAATGTAAGTTCTATGCCGTTATGCATTTTTTCAAATTATTATGTGAAATAAAAACGCAAGAAAGCAATTCGAGATGAGAGCTCTACGGGAAAAGTGACAAATTGTTTTGTAAAAGTTGTCAGCAAACCAGACTATGACGTTGATGCAATGGAAGTTGTTTTTGCATTTCACACTGTTAAGCATCACAGATGGATTGCACTCCTGTCATGTTGAAGAACATATTCCCTGATTCTGAAGTAGCAAGAAAGTTTTCCTGTGCTAGAACCAAGACAGAAGCCATTGTTAACTCTGCAATTGCAAACCATTCAGTTGAAGCTGCTCTAAAAACATTTAAAGAAAATGATATTGCTAACTGGGGAGTTTCTACTGATGAAAGCAATCACGGTTCGGTAAAAATATTTACAATAATTGTTAATCATTCTGACAGGAAGATCGGTGGTTTGCAGTCAAAATTAATCGAAGTACAGAACACGAAATATCGAAATAGAAACGGTATGAAAATCTAATGACGATGCTGGATGTTTTAATAAACAAACCGAGCATGTAAAAAATTTATAGAGTGAAGGATTGGACAATAGGTTACGGGAATTATGTAGAATAATGGAGGACTTGAGGAGCATTTGTAATTTCGTTTCTTTTTCGATTTGTTTACATAGCAACGGAAGCTTTGGTTTGAAGACACAATCAGTCAACATGAGTTTTAGCGAAAATATGTGCATTGTACTTGATTTCTAAGAAAACGGTGAATAGGAAGAGTTTTAATATAATTCTTGAACCATGCCTACCCGTCATTTTGACGGGCAGTTCCACTAGTAATATTATTATCAGCCTAAGATGGATAAATACATTAATAACCGAGTATATGTGTAATAATTCATTTTTGACAACTGAAGTAGTCAATAATCAAGGAGACTACGAAAAACATTTACCATGCAAATAGGTTTTAATTATAAAATCGATTGAATGAATAATCAAGCAGGTGAGAAGCTATGTTAACCCTAGAATGGTAACGCTATTTTTAGGTACTTATTGGTCAGTTTGACTCACTTAACCCTCAACTACTATGGTGGGGGCAGTTCTGACCCCACCGCCCCCGTTTTTGTCGATACACGCTAGATGGCCTATATTTTGTTTATCTTTTTCCCTGTCAATAAATAATGTATCTGTTTCAAAGAAATGGTTGGTTTGGATCCTTCTGCGTCCCCTTTGGCCAACAAAGTTGAAAATTTCAATCATGAACATTTAACGACAATTTTATCTCTATTTAAAATTTTGGGATCAGCATTGACCCCACGATAGTAGTTCAGGGTTAAACTTGGAATAAGGAAATATCATTAAAACAGTTATATTTCGACTGGACGCAGGCAAAATATTGTCCAGCGAAATGGATCTACACGGCAGCAACCCGGAAACCACCCTTATGTCAAGGATATACTTGATTCATGAAAATGATAAAACTAGACAAAGGAAATAAGTTATTATAAAGATTATCTAATTTAAGAGACCAGTATTAAGTCACATATACTGCTTCTACATATGTTATCTCTATCAATACGGGGGTTGAAGGGTGCGGCAGCCCCCTTTATGAACTGCAACAAAGTCTGAATGAGGGATTTGTAGTGGGCCTGCACCAGATAATTGATTCACTCCATATAAAACACGACGCGAAACAATTCCTCCACGTTCACATTTGCGCTGTCCATCGGGTTGGGTTGTTTTGGGGGTTGGGGCTTGGTTTTCCACCTACGTTCATATTTTCACACTCCATCTTCCATTCTCGTTTATAATTTCTTCTCGAATATGTTTAACCTTCATTCAATTTATGAGTATCGACGTTCTCCACCGGTTTATCTACAGACCAACCAAACCCGATGGACAGTGCAAATGTGAGCGTGGAGGAATTGTTTCGCGTCGTTTTTTATATGGAGTGAATCAGTTAACTGATGCAGGCCCCCTACAACCCACGCATTCAGGTTTTGTTGCAGTCCATAAAGGGGGCCGCAGTCCTTTTCAACCCCCGCATTGATAGAGATAACATAGACCGCAGGCATGACATCGGGGAAGTTCATCATTATCTAGGATGAGTCCCCTTTAGTTTTAGGAACGCTACAGTCGTTTCTTCGGTTCGAATAACATCGTAGAAGTCCTTCGCAAGCATGTCGATCGGAATGGGCACGATCAGTTATATCTAGTTTATTTATTTCTATAAACAGAGTAACAATACAGATTCATGTTTCTATAAACAGCGCAACAATACAGTACACTCCCTTTAAGAGTATGGCATTTCCCGTAGACCGCATACGACATCTTGATTTCGGCTGCAGGCCGCATACGACAAGAATACCCAAAAATGACTATACTTTTTTATATTTGTCGCTCTGTCGCTTGATGCGTTTCAGGAGCCTCTTCTAAGGGTTTGCAAATCATAGCTTTCAGATCATTACTTAAGTTTGTCACACTGGGTCTGCTTTTTTGCCATTGGCACGTCAGCCCCTTGTGCAACTTTTGCATAAATTACATCCGATAACAGTGACCGAAGAAAAATAACGTGTTACTCCATTGATAGCACATAGACAACTAACTAGATGAGGCACTACTAAGAGAGGGGGGATCGCGTTTGAACACGATCAGCGTTACACTCATTTTTCGAAAATGTGAGTCAGAGTGACTCACGTTACTATTCTAGGGTTAAATTATTTAGGAGTAACCATTTGCCATGACCTTTTGTGGGGCATGCATATTCGTCGGGTTATAGGCGTAGCTAACTTGAAATTGGCTTCTATAGGCGGAATAGTACAGATCAAGTACTCGTGGAATACGCCTCAACTATATGGGATCGGTACGATAAGGGCCATGTAATTCAGTTAGAAAGAGTATAACGCAGAGCAGCCAGATTCGTAAAACAAATATATGAAAATACGCAAAGTGCCACACCGTTATTGAGAGATTTGAACTGGGTATCATTGGAGGGTGGCAGACTGAACGCTAGGTTAAGGCTCTTGGAGAAATATAGGTAGGAAGGTCTAGCGGAGAAGGTTTTAGGATTAATTGAGGAACCAACATACATAGGTAGACACGATCGTGACAATAAAATATGTGAGATCGATTTTAGGACAGAGCGCTATCGAGGCTCGTTTTCCTCCGCGGATAATACGAGATAATTACAGGAAAATAAAACCTGTGAAGGAGTATTATTAGTTAGGTCTTGATGCATTGCACCCCCTGCTGTATGATGGATTGCCAATTTATTTGTAATAGTGGGCCGCATTACTAGGTGCGATTACTATGACGGGTCGAAAGAGCAATCTAAATCGGGAGTTACTTAAGATATTTTGTGGTTTCGCCAAGGGGAAAATCAATTTGAAACTAGCATTTTAGCATTAAAACTTCTCAAGGCGAAGATTTTTTTAGGATGCTTGTAATTAAATATTGCAAAATATATAAATATAGTACTTACGGAGATAAGTTCCTAAAATCGTAATTTTTTACCTGTTTTCAAAATATTAGTATAGCGGCTCTTCTCTCCGATACTCTAAAACTGTACTATAAATAATTAATTCGCACAATGTAGCAGATCTGTTACGTTCCAGAAATCCTGCAATATAATAACCGTCGCAGCTTTTTTGTCATTTTATCACACTGTAATATATATATATATATATATACATGAGCTGTATTTTCGTTCTTCAACGTTTTAGCTTTGTCGGATTTCATTTGATGTAAAGAAACGTGTTGGTTAAGCTTTCGTAATCATGAAGACTTTTAGGAACATATCAAGATAATACATTATACTTATTGTTAATTTAACTAGTATATATAGAAATATGATATTTGGTATATCTCATTTATTTTTAATACGTTTTTTCATAGCAAATATTATTAGAAAATTGTGATTTTAGATCGTAAAAAAGTACTTTTTTGAAGCTGTTATACACCAATATGTTCATAATAAATAATTATTTAAAATAATCGTTATATACTTCGTTTTGTTGACTTTAAATTAGAATATATAAATGGTCTATCATTATATAAGTTGCAAGATAAAAATAGTAAAATTTCTGAAAAGTAAAAATCAACTGGGTTAAGTTAACTGTTCGTTTAGCGCATATTCGGATAGCGCATAGATGTCTCGGAACGCCTCTATTGCGCTAAGCGAGGCATGCATGTACGTCTCTAGTGTGTTTATTTACATAAACGTTTTTGAAAAATTAAAGATCGTAAATGCGCTGCTAGGAGGTGCCATGAGAGTCACAACCATGAAATGACAACTGATTTCACCTCCAAATCGAAAATTTCGCCGGAGCACATGCAGAACGATTCTCAACCATCCTCGTTCCGTGAAATTTTTCAATTAATCTGTACTCTTAATAGTTGTGTTGCAGTTAATAATAATTTGATATTAAAAAACTGACATTTAATCTTTTATATTTAGACTAACCCCATTTAAGGTATTACTTGAGTTAAGGTATAAAAAACTTGTCCTTCAGGCAAAGGTTAAATGGGGATTCCAATGGCTAAAAAAACAGTCTATATTAGTTGATTTTTAAAGATACAGCTATATAGCAACAACATTACATTTGAGTCAGATGGTGGCCAGTGTAAATGGTCACATTTGTGGCTCCTGTCTTCATGGCATAAAATTTCCTGATAAATTTGTCTCTTGTGGCATCTGCCACCATCTTTACCATTATAAATGCTCTAATTTGAATTAGCAAAGTTTCTAACTTCTATCCGAGTCAGTAGCCATCTTCTGGAAATACTTGAAATGTTGTTTTGGGAATTGCTGTGACGTGCTCAACATAGCGGCTTTGCTAATTTCTCTACAAGCTGATATCAAAGCACCAGAAAGCAAACCTCTTGTCCTGTATTCTTGTTAACCACTCAAATATTGGAGAGAACACTCCTACATTGACGAAGAAGACAGTAGTTGAAGAAGCTAACCTCCCCACAGCTCACCTAGCTTCCTAAACCTCCATAAATACTATTGCAGGTGAGACAACCAATGTCAATCAAGTTGCTGAGGAATGGGATCACTTAGGCGACAACAAGAGCTTCATCACCATAACTAGGAATAAGCCTGCTGATTTGCAGGCTCCTATCAAATCTCTAATGGGTAGAAGGCAAAATATATAGTCAAGCAAGAATGTCCTACATGGAAGTAATGCTGATACCAATGCTTATAGAAATTTCACTGGTGTTCCACATCATGTGTTTCTTCATCTAGGCTGGGTTAATCCAATGACCACATGCAAAGACATTCTCAGTTTCCTTAATGATAAATTCAAGAGTGAAAGTTTTACTTGTGGTAAGCTTTCCACTTATAGTTACAGTCCCATAACTATAGCCAAACCAATTGTAACCTCACCTCCTGGTGTCAAGATAAATCTTTCCCTAAATACAGATAAATCTCAATTGATCTACTTTTTTCCCAGTTATCATGTCAAAACCCTCCCAATGATGGTAAATCAAAAGTCAGTTGCCCAAGTGAGCATAACAAAATTTTAGGCATCTACCTAAATAAACATCAACCACCTTGCTAGTAAATTGAATTCAATCTGTCATATCTTACAATGAAATTGATGGAATTTAATGATCACGAGGTCTTAAGCAGACAGGCATTAGCTGTAAAGTTGGGAATAATTTTGAAATGAGAAATTCAGAAACAAGAGAATTAAGCTATAATAGTTCAGTGGTAGAATATCTGCCTGGCAAGTGGAGGACCTGGGTTTGATTCCCGGTCACAGCAGAATTTTTTTCTCATTTCAAAATTATTCCCTTATCTTACAATACATGAGCCATACAACCAGCATTCACTGTTGCATATGATGGAATTAAGGCATTGACACAAAATGTGGAATCTTTTAAACATGTGAAAACTGTGCAAGCTGTTGTTGCTTCTTAAAGAGTGACTTTGTTTTCATTGTCAAAGACAGTTCGCAACGTGACCAAGTGACCATTGCTAAATTAACTAATATTTATCATGGTGTGAAGCATTATATTTCTTTCCTGGCTCAAGACTGCAGCATCAAAATCATGAAACAAACAATTCCAGATTCGGAAATTGTAAAGACAATGACAGCTGGGCACACAAAAGCTTCTGCAGTTGTTCAGAATGTATTGTATCCTTTTGCAATAGAGCTTCTTTTAAAAGATTTAAACTATTGCATGCTGTTTTTGGTTGCCACCGATGCATCCAATAAAGGAAATCAAAAATTGTTTCTTGTGGCTGTCCAGTATTTCACTCCTCAAGGACTGTTTCAAAATCTTGGATTTTTGTGAAAATTCATTTAAAGATTCACAGTCTATAAAAGATCAGTTGTGTCATGAGCTGAATGAAAAAGGGCTATCATGCACTTATGTTTCAGCATATGAGGCAATGCTGCAGTGAATTTTGTGTTAACAATTCAGTTTTTCAAAAGTTAGCCGAGCAAGAGAATGCAAAAATTATTGCAGCTCACTGTAATAATCACATTTTGCATATCTGTGCCAAATATGCTTTGAAAGTTCTATCTTTTCATATTGAAAACTTTCTAATAAAAGTGTTTGCATAATTTTTGAACTTTGCTAAAATGCTCGAAGAGTTGAAAGATTTTTTAAATATTGCAAGGTTGAATTGAATGAAGTTTTGAGGCATGTTTCCACTTGATGGCTTAGTTTGTTTAAAGCAGTTGAGCAATTGCTCCTGAATTTGAAACCCTTAAAATCTTATTGGTTAAGATTTCATAATCAAAATTTGTATGAATATGTCAAGGTAATGTAATGTATTGAAATTTTATCTAATATATACTAGAAACATTTTGTGTATTTCACTTTTTATAATGTTTCATAGCAAATATCATTAGAAAATTGATATTCACTTTCCATCATAAATAAATATTTTTTGAATCTGTTCATTATGTTCATAATAAATAATTATTTAAAAATAATCAACATAAACTTTGTTTTCTTAGATTTACAATGGTATATAAAGATGATATTTCTGACTAGTCAATTGGGTTAAGTACTATGTTATAAACCATTAGTGCAAAGATGTTTCCAAATGCATACCTAATGCTAAGCTATGTTAAAAAGTAGCTAACAAAATTAAATAAACAAAATATATATAAAAACACTCACCTGGGATGATTCAGAAGCAGAAATTATGGCATGACACTTCAACCACATACATGCTAATTCAGCAGTGAACAGATATATTCTGTGAGTCCTAAAAATGGATGGCAAAATTAAATGAACCAAAATATAATAAAATGAAATTGCAGAAATGATAATGAACATGAAATTAAAAACAAGATTAAAGAGATATCAAAATATACCAACAATTTACATATTGATATTGAAATTTCTGGAATTGTTCCTTTGACTAAGGTGTTAAATTTTCATTTAACTTCACACCAAAGGGAGTTTGTGTGCTTATGTTTACATCTCCTTTAACTCTTTACGAACAACATATATGTGAAGCAATGCAACTTAAAACAAAACATGCTCCTTAATTCATAGATGATGCATCATTATGATGATATATGCAAAATGAGGTGACATATACTGGGAAATTTCTGCACATAATTTCTTTGCTGACTTGGTGCCATTGCTCTGAGAAAAATGTTTCCAGTGATATCTTTGTTTAGTGCTAATACAAACTTTTTAAGAATGCATGATGGAACAAGTTAACTGTTTTGATATAACAGTTTCCTATTGGAAAATGTTTGCAGTCTGAGTTGGTTAGATTTAAATTGCTTGTCCACAACGTACTAACTAGCTTTTTATATGACCTACCTTTGGTTCTTCTGGGGTCAGGTAGTATGCGAATCACGATAATTGTCACAATGGATTATATGTTTATCTTGTTATTGCTGAAATTTATCATTAAAATTGATTATATATGGGAAGTTATAGCATTAAAAATATTCCTTTTTCATTTTAAGAATTGTAATCTCTTATCAGCATTTCATTGGTTAGTGTACATGAAAATTTAATATAAGTAATGATTTGATTTAGGCAATAACTGTCATGAGTTATGAACATCTGACTTATGGACATCTGTACTTATGAACAAAGCTCTATCAGGTATTAATATTTTAATAATTCAGGCATATGAATGCCAACCTTCATGAACTAACCAGTCATCGCTTTAGGCAACTACTGGTGGAGCATAGTGTCCACCCTTATTGGGGTGTTCTGTGACACAGTGGTCCATTACACTTTTAGTTACTTGTTCATTGCCTTCTAAGCAAGTAATCAGTATGTGTTCGTTCAAATTATGGACCAAAAAACCCTAATCATGGGAACCTACCTACATTGTCTCATTGGGAACTTATGAATAAACTTATTAAACTCAACCTGTTCATAACTTGGGTACCTCCTATATGTAATTAAGCTTACTGCTGCTCTCATGCAGCAGTAATTCCTACACTTATTGTTTGCATAGCATCAAGGCTGTTCTTATTAATCTGCAATTTTTGGCCAACTTGCAGGCGTTCAAAATTACATACAGCCTGGATTCTATCTTAAGTTAAATTAATAGCTGCCATAGCTGAATATGCACACAAGAATGGCTGTTAAAATGGTGTTTATCTATGCTAATTCTTTGGGTCTCACTCAAACAGATTTAATGGAGCAAATGATTTTCATTACCTAAAATTGCATAGTTAGAGCAAATTAAAAGTAACCGTCATTATTAATATGTTTGTGGTTATGATTAAGAAATAATACCATTAAAATTTGCCTATTTTTGTAGTTGTATTGGCTAATGGTCTAATACAGATGAAGTAGGAGGATAATGAATTGATAGAATATTTGCTGGGTATATCTGAATACTAAACCAGTTAGGACTACATTACTGCAAGTCCTTTGATATACCAACGATTGCAATGTTCCAGTATTGTTTAGCACACTGCTGGTAAAAATGGTAGAAAAAGGAACAGACAAAAATTGGTGCATTACACTTGGAAAATCCTTACTTCAATCTTTAGTAGTGTAGAAAGTGTAGTAATAACATTTAACTTTCCAAATTTGTGCCAGATGGTAGATGATAGATTTTTGCTGGTATTGTCTGAAATGCAAGTAGAAAGAAGGTATCATCAAACTTTTATCCATGTAAGTTTTATAATTTTCAAATATCATTTTTGTGTTGTGGACAAGCTTTTAGATTTGGAAAACTGTGCATGAAATTTTGAGTGAATTTGAGAATTTTATTAAATTGAGTATTGTAGCAATAAAAAATATTTGATTTTTACAACTAGTTTTAATGTAAACTCATGCCAAATTAACCCTAACTGTAATTATGGAAATATGATGCATGATAGAGGATTCTTTCTTCATCCAATGTCTTTTGGCTATTAACTTTTTATGGCACATAGTCAAAATTCTCATTGTTTTGACTTTAGCAAAAAAAACTGGAGATTAGAAACCAGCAGCTCAAAAAAGAAACAATTTTTTATTTTGCAGAAACAACAAGGACGTACAATGTCGAATTTCTATACAACAAAGTAAGAGGTTTTGTGTACGTACGCCGGAAAAAATCGCAAGGATCTCGCTTCAGCAACTGTTTTGACTGCCATTTAAAAGAGGGTCAAGGTGTTTGGAATATGTTGAGGATAGACGGAAATTCAAGGAGTGGGCGCTATTGATTGGAGGCCGGTCGTCATAGGAAATAGGTAAAATTTTGATTCTTCCACGGGAAAAAGATCAAGCTGCAGTCACTTGGAAAGCAACCGTTTTTCGTCTGGTATGCGCATTTCAAATTTCAAAGTAAACAAAACACGCCCATTGCTGCTAATGTGTGCACATTTTAATGGCAGTGTTTGGATGAGAGTGGTTGACGAGTGTGATTAACTCTATTTCCGGACACCCTTATTACAGTTATTATTAAGGGACTGCGTATCAGAGAGATATATTATATAGAGAGATAGAGATAGCACAAGAAAGATAAGATGGAGGCGGACAAAACATTGGAACACACACACACACAGCAAGAACGTGAAACTTGTTTGATTTTTGTATTTGGAGCACATTGATAGAGGAGTTTTGTTTTTTTTAACGAGAGTTCCCAACCATTAAACTTTATTCCTTTTAGAAATTTGTGAGAATTGAAAGGAAAAATCACGCAATCTGAATGTCCAAGAAATTTTTCTAGTACTGCTGGTATTTCTCATCCGAGGTTAGATTTCCACGAAAGCAAGCTCACATTACTCATGCTCTTTGCTCGAGGGGATCAAGGTATGTGGTATGATTCAGCATAATTAAGTATTAGATTGGCAGTGCATATGAGTGAGTGATAATTAAAGGTCTGGCTCAATGCGGTTTTCACGTAGGATGCAGATTCACGGGTTGTTGACGTTTGGAATTTGCCAGACGTAAGGATAACACTCTTCTCGGTGTTTTGTGTGAGACAGAAAGCCGAGCACCGTACCCTACAATTGAGAAAAAGGTAAATACAGAACACGGAGAGGTATTTTTGGGGACTTCACAGTACTTTTTGAACCACGAACGGTATCGCACAATTACACTGCTGGTGTTTTTTATATCTTTTAACGTAATTTTTCCACCATATACTGAAATATCTGTTCGCGAAGGGGGTCTCTCATTTTTAAGAGCACATAAGTTTTTCTTCTCACTTTTTAACAGCCGTTATCGAGCGTCAGTATTCTAGTTTTCAAGGCTTACTGCTTCCCCTCTTTTCATAATTTTTATTGCCAGTAGACAACACTCCTTTGAGCCTTTTTTCGCCACCATCTCGAGTGACACCGTAAGACACTTTCGATCCCTGCGGCCTTTTTCTAGTCATCACAAATCACCGCGTTGTCTTCGAAAGGGCAAAACGTTGCCAACGGTCACCAACGCGTCGAATCGGCACTCAAAAATTTGCGGAGGAAGCAGCGAAGAAGCAGGATAACATTACACACTAGAGGCCATCCGAAACGTCTTGGTGGAGACGACCGATGCGTTTACACTTTTATAACGTTCGCCTCCGCGCCGATCCAAGATTTCCTCCGCGGAGCGCACCGATCAGACCTATAGAAGACGGCGTGCCACGGGATATGGGATGGGAAGAGAGATAAAGAGAGTTTGCTCCTTCTATGCCCCTTGCTTCCTTCTCCTAGGCTGCGTCGCCGCCATCATCTTGTGCGCGTCTTTCTTCCTCCATAGAGAGAGAGCGGGAGGCAAAACTCCCTGGCTCGGACGACAGGGCACCAGCCCCTCACCCCCTGCCACTCACACGTACCACTCCTTTATGTCCTTGAGCTCTCTCCGCTTGGCGGGGGCCTTCCCTCCCACCGTCCCCTTGCCGTCCCCGTTCCTCACGTTTCCGTTCATCTGCGCCGGCTGCGTGCCTACGGAGCCGAAGCCTCCGGAAGTGGCGGCGCCGGCTGCGTTAGAGGCGCCGGCCGATGGCGCCGGGAGCAGGGCCGTGCTCACGCCCACGGCCGGCGACCCGCCACCGCCGCCCCCGTAGCCATATCCTTTTCCGTCGTCCACTTTGTAGGATCCGTCCGTGCGGCCTTTGAACTTGAGGATCACCAGAATGATGAGGATGATGGCGATCATAGCGCCCGCTATGATGCCGATGATGAGGGCCGTGTTCTCGGCGGCCTCCGACGAGATGCGGTCCCTCATCTTGTTACGGCCGTTGGCTCCGCCGGCGCTGAGGACTATGGTTCCGGGTCGGGTGGGGCGAGGAAATTCGGGAGGAGCTGGCGGAGGAGGGGGGGGCCTCGGGGGCGGGGGAAGCTCCGTGGTGGATATGGTGATGAGGTGCGAGGAGGGTGGCGGCGTGAGCGGCGAGGAGGGCGAGTAGGGCGAGGAGGAGTTGTCTGCCGAGGCCTCGGTACTGGAGGAAGCGGAGGGCTGGGGCGAGAGGGACGAGGGCGAAGTCGTAGATCCGGCGTCGGGGATGACCTCGTGGCCCTCGGTGGCCGCGCCCCCTATGGTGCTGATCGCATCTTCGGTCTCCGACCCCGAAGTTGGAACTTTCAAGTATAGAATGAAATTAGCCTGAATGTACATAATTGCAATATTAATAATTAATAATATTATTTTAATCTCCCTATAGTCTGAATGTACATAATTGTAACATTAATAATTAATACTATTGTTGTAATATTAGCATGTTCAAAAATATTTTAATGTAAGTTTTAATTAATTTAATTTAATGGAAAGACATTTTACTTGTCGAATGTCTTAACATGAAATGATTTGATCCAAAAAATCATAGGAACCTGATGCTATCTTACCAATAGATTGGCATTAATATATCCTTAAAACTTAAATACCTACAACAATAAATTGATGAAGTTGGGACCCTTGGGCTGGGTCCCCATAGAATACATTCACATCATTGGATGAAATTCTTTCTTATTATCTAAAAATTAATTTCTGCGCTTTAGGATTCGCTAAGCTTATTATTCTTATGCTGCCATTTATTAAATTTATTTCAGCAATATAACTCAAACTAATGAAAATGAAATGAATAAGACTCCCTAAAATATAAACAATCAGTTCCAAATAGGTTTTTCATTGTGAGTAAATCATGGAAAACATCGTTTTCCATAATTTTATCAAATCAGGAAATTGCATGCATAATATAGATTTACAGGTCCCGAGTTTGATTCCAGGTGAGTTCTTTCCTCATTTGATTTACATGGTTAATCTAAAATCCATTGTGCAGAGAGTTTTTCTTTTGGATTATAAAATATTTTAGAATTATGATATTAGAGTTGGATTTCTACTGTTCTAAGGAGGGAAAAGGTGATTATTATTATTATTCTTAACAGACAATTTTGATTTTCGAACATATTTGTTTGAATTTCTCTCAAAAACTTTCATTTTGGCATTTTGAAAGCAATTTTTTTGATCTGTTGCTATAGTGATGATTATTGCTGAACTCAGTTAGAGCATAGCTGAGTGCACATTACAGCTGTTTCAATTTATAGTCATTGAGGTAACAATCAATTCAAACCTACCAGAATCGTGGCAAAAAATATGAATACTAGATAATGTTCAGTAACTGTAAAAGAAACAGCGCTTTCTCTTATGTAATCTTATGTCATCTTTGGTGACAGAATTTTGTTTTTGGTTTTTGTTGGTCTTGAATTGCTTTGTTACCCCTTTGTTTTTCATCAGTTTCCTTCACATATCTATTGGTTGGTTTGTCCTTATTTTTAAAAACCACATTTCTTCTTGTGTAATTCTTATGGCATCTTTGGTAAGATAATTTTGTATTTGATTTTTGTTGGTCTTGAATTGGTTTGTTTTCTTTTGTTTTTCCATCGGTTTCCTTAACGTATCTGTTGGTTGGTACTTCATTTATTGTCAAATCTTCTTCAAATTATTTTGTCTCAATTTAAAAACCCTAGCAACGCCAGGTATATTTGCTAGTTTGGAATATAAATTATGGCCTAGAGGTAGTCTCCAAGAGCATTAGCCTTACACCAAGTTTCATGGAAATCAGTTCATTCATGAAGAAGATGTTAGTTGGGGACACATACACACACATGGACAGTGAGGTGATCTCATAAAACTACTTTCCATTTTTTGGAAAGTAGGCTGAAAAATAGTCATATAATGTACACAATGTAGTTTAACTTTCTGGGATAGACCCACGACAAAACACTGTCAATAATGTTTGTAAATCCTGCATTTTGTAACATGATAATAAGAAAAGATCTTGTTGTAGTAATGTTTAGCACTTATCTTAAAGCATAAAACAGCTGAAAGTAAATAAAGTCATATCTTGGAATTTTAGCATTCCTTAAAATATCTTGTCATATACTTACTCTTTCAAGAGCAGTTGTACACTTGGTGCATTCAAATACATACGTACCTCAAACATATAGTTTTCCAGATCTAAATTTGGACAACTTTACCAACTTAAAAATGGCATTAGATGGACTTAATGCTCTTTCTATACAAATCATAAGATTAAAATAGAACTCTCATAAATATAAAGCAAAAAATACAATCTCTCATGGCCAGGGTCGGATTTAAGTTGTTGGCACCCATAGGCACTGTCTTCCGGTGCGCATTTTTCTCTTTAAAAATATAATAATAATATAAAAATAATGCACGATAATGAAAATAGTTGCAAAAAACTTTTCCATTGTAGTCAAATTCTGCTGTCCCTTCGACATTTTGTGCCTTTTATGATTAAATGCATTTCATAATTTGATATATCTTATAATTTGGTGCTTTCACACTTTTTTGGTGCCATAGGCAGTTGCCTATGTTGCCTATGCATAAATCTGGCACTGCTCATGGCACATTACATTTAAACTGCGTTAGGTAAAATAATGTTCAGCTTAAGTGCCAATATCTAAAATGGTTAGAGGGAAGCTTTGCTTTGCTGCCATGAAATTAATGCTTAAAAAAGTCATTATAATGTAAGAGTCACAGTGGGATGTACAAAATTTGGCAGCGGATTCTTAAAAACTTAATCCAATGATAAATTTTTATGCAGAATTATAATGAGTTTTCACTGAATCTTTATTTCATCATAAGACACATTGTTTATGTTACTTTAATTCCAAATAAGATGATTTATGTAAGGAATGCAATCTCTTAATTTTCTTTGGAAAAGAGCTTTACCTCGACTATCAGGTCCAGCAGTGCCTCCCTCCTCTGTAGTCACTGCCTCTCCTGACCCGGACCCAGGGAAACAGTCTTCATCATCACATGGCTTTGTACCACCTTCTGTTGGCCTGTGATGGCTTTTTGGAGGGGCTGTTGGTGGGGGTCGTGTTGGCGGGACATAGATAGGAGTGATGAGGTCATCTCCTGGGGCAAAGGGAAGAAGCACTGTTAAATGGAATAACACTGTTTTTACCAAAACATTTGAAAGTAATTTCTGACAGCACTGTAGATGGGAAAAATAGAAGAAAATTCATAACATAAAAGTTAGGTGGGGATAATATGATAAAACAAGACTTTTTGAAATTATTAATTTCTGACTTTTTAAATCCTTATAATCAATGTATTTGCCATTATCCATATAGCATTTTCATAAATTCATGATAAATATAAAGTAAGATATTGATTTCTCTGATTGTATTTGTTAATTGGTTTATGAGCATAAGTTTAATGAAAGTAAAGAGCGGAATCAGAATTTTGAAATAATTCCCTTCATATATATGTTGGAGATAAAAAATAGCAGAAGGGTTATTGGTTAGTTAAAATTCACACCTTTTCTGTTCAACTAATGTCAACCTTATAGTCATTATAGGATGGTTGGTTTTAGTTTATGGCAACTGTCATTTTTCCTACTGCTATTATTTGTTTTAAAAAAAATCAAGTCATACTGGAATATTTTTTATCTTACATAATTTCGGGAAAATTTTTGAAACAAGAAAAATAAATTCCGCTATGACTGGGAATTCTCATTTTAAAAATATTCCCAATCTTACAGTTTATGCCTGTCTGCATAGGATCTTAAGATCACATCATTCCATCAATTTCTAGCTTGGCAATCTCACTATTTGAGAGGGAGGGTGTTTCTTCAACGTATCTCTTGGAGGATGTCTGTTGGGGCTGGTTGACTAGCCTGGACCCAACTAAGAAAAACACCACACCATTCAGAAATGAGAGAATTAATCTGCTATAATAATTCAGTGGTAGAATCTTTACCCTTGCAAGTGGAAGACATGTGTTCACTTTCCGATCATATCCTTATAGCAGTCACCCAGTTTACTTGCCAACTGCAGAAATGATATTTATGTATAGGTTGCATGCTCTAAAGTGGCAGCTGGAGATGTGTGAGAGGGGAAGGGAAGGAATGGGAAGGAGAAACTTTAAGGGGGAACCGACATCAGAGCCTATGCACAGTAACACAATTTTGGTTCACACGAATCCAATTTTGCACATATAATGTCCACTCCAAAACAGCACCTCCCTTATAGGTAGTCCCACCTCGAGGATGGCCTCGTTAAACCATAATGTTCCTACTGTGCACTGCCAAGTTAGAGCATTTTAGCTATAAATTCTCAGATTTATTGTTAACATAAGGCAGCCACTGTCTTACTAATTGATATTAATTTACATTCAGTATATTTCATAAGGTTAATTTTAGTAATAACTGATAAACTAACCAGATCCTGTATCAAACACTGGTGTGCATTCATCCTCATCATCTGCATTGCAACCAGATCCAGCTCCTGAGAAGACCAAATCATCCGTAGTTCCTGAATAACCAGAATCAGAGGCCTAAATTCAAGAAAGAATATAATAGGTTTCCATTACTAAATAATGTATCTATTATGTTACATTATTTATGGATATATTTCTCAGCACTTATAACCTAAAAAAAATATTTTCTTCTTATGATACTTAATCAATTAGGGACGGAGCACCGACATATAAGTCCTAGGGTATCATCCTCTCCTGCCCTCTCACATGACAGGATGTTATTTACTTCTTATATCTTTTTTTGCCAGTAGCTTACAGAGAGTTTGAAGTTCTGTTCTGCACAGTTACATGTTTTTTTCATAAGTGGTTTCCGCTTTACATTTTTTTCAACTTTACCCTTTTTATATTTGACAATGGTGACCAAAAGAAAACAGGGTGAGGATCTCAATTAAGATTTATTTCTTCATAAGGGGATTCAAATGGGGGGAGGGGAGAGCAGATGGAACATCAGGATGTTTTTCACTTAGAATTGTATACAGAGAAGGGGACAATTAAAATATGGATTTGGGTGGAAATGTCATGATGTTTCTTGCATAGCTTTTCTTTGATTCAGGCTCTACCATAATTTCCAATAGATTTTTTACATCGCCATATCTATTTACTGAACTCTCCAAGAAAGGTCTGAAAGCCATAGGGACTGCAAACGCTAACCACACAGATTATCCCAAAGAATTGGTAACAAGCACAAAAGGCTGGAAAGAAAAAAAACAAAGGGGACTGCGAGTGGCTCGCCTTCAACCAACAGCGTGGCATGATAAAAACTATTTTCTTTTTGTCAGTGGGCTGTGACTCACTTATATACCCAATGCAGTGTTTAAAAATGATGCAGAAGGATAGGTCAAAGGTGGAAGTGTTTTGTCCCGAGATTTTAAGGGTATACAATGAATTAACAGGAGGATTAGATAGAAATAACCATCTTTGTAGCTACTACAGCTTACATATTTCTTCAAAATAGTGGTGGCATAGACTGATCTTGGACTTACTAACTAGGATGAGAGTAAATTATTATATCTACTACAAAAAAGCTACTAATAAGTCGGTTTTGCCTCTAAAAAATTCTACCTGGATGTAATCAGAGACCTCATTGATGACTACAGTAGCAAAAAAGTGCAAGGACACTGGGAAAATGTTTCTACTATGCATAATTGTAGAGAGTGGCATTATCCTGATCAAGTGGAAAAAATAAGAAAATCATAGTAATGCAAAAGGAATGGGTGGTATGTAGGGGAAAAGGAATAAGGAAGAGGGCAAGTTTTGTGTGTTCCATCTGCAGAAAAAGGTTGTTCATTTACCCTTGCTTCAGAGAATACCTCATGAATCTCTGATAAAAAACAAACTAGAGGCCTAAATAATATTTACTGTGGACCCTTATCATAATGCAGGAAAAATTTAGAGCAGACCAGAGTTAAAATATTTTTTCCAATCGTACTTTTCTCAAAAAGATAAAAATATTGCCATTTTCCATAATTTAATTCCGTCCCCAATCGGTTAATTTGTATCCTTCAGAATAAGCAGTTCAGTATAAAAAACTGAAAAGTTTAGCACTTGCCTTAGGTAACTCCAATAGCCATAACAAGGTTATAAAAAACATTTTTACTCTGGAATTTATTTTCAGCCATAAGATTAGCTTGATAATTCTCTAGTGAGATAATTGCAATATAATAATGTTCATTCTCTGTAAATCTGTTACTCGCTTTTCAACATGTTTCAAAAAACTTTTCAACTAGGTAGAAGATTGATATTTGGTAGGAATGCTTGATTCTGATATTAAAAGGCAATGAAAAAAAAACTGAAATATGACCTGGTTCTGGCTCCAAAAATAATTTCTGTTTCCCATAAGTTAAGATGTAAAAATCAATCAATGAGTGCAGCATTTTAATCATTTGCATTTTAAAATTACTTTAAAGCATGGTACAAGCTCAGGATTTCAACTGTGCTCTGATTGAAAGAACAAAGTTTTTAAAAGAGAGATTTCAAATCCATATTGAATAAGCATAAAATATGTATAGAACAAAAAAATACAATTCTCTCAGGTCATTAACAGTGAGAAATGTTTGCTAGTAAGGCAACTCCCATTTTGTCGAAATGCAGGCCACTTTTGAAGTTAGTTTTTCAATGTTAAGACAAGAAGTTTTGTCTTTTGAAATGTACAGAGAGAGAGAGGGAGAGGGACATATGGAGGAGAATAGGAGGGATAGAGGCAGGGAGAATGGGAGGGAGAGGCAGAGGAAGAAGAATGGGAGGGAGAGAGAGAGAATGAGAGTGAGGAAGAGAGAAAGGGAGGAGGAATATGAAGTGCTTTAATGTTAATACTTTATCAATGTATACATGTCATTTTTGATGGGCAATTATACTAGTTGTCTAAATCATTGGTACCCAACCTACTGCCCACAGGCTGCATCTGGCCTGCAAAGGGTTTTTGTATGGCCTTCGAATCTATGACTAAAAAGCAATCCAAAAAATTTAACAAACAAATTAATACATTTTTACAAAAATTTTGATAAACTTTTAATATTGAAATGTTAACTATAAAAACCTTTTTCAGAATTGATTTTTACTTATATGGCACCTCAGAATATATAGGTGACTTCTGATTTAAACTCGAATCTGGGCTGTCAAAGAATTGGTGAAGGATTCGCAACCACCGATGTGGCCTGCCAGTAGAAAAAGGTTGGGTGCCACTGGTCTAAGTAATGGATTTTCCTAAACATAGCATTTGCATAGTACTTATTGTTTATGTAATTCTGATTTGTACTGGGGAGACTTCATGGGGGTGTGGAACCTTACTTGCTGCATCCTTTGCAGAAGCATCTCTGTGTGACCTAGCCTTCTCCTTGTGTGGGCTTCCGCAGGGTGTCTAGATGGGTGCAGGCGTCTCCTGTGGTGATGCATTGTGCTGCCCCCTGTCATGTGAGAGTGCATATTGCGTGTGTCCACCTTTCTCACATCTCCCCTCAGAGATATGTGTGGATCCAAATCAGCTGCTAATTCTAGGAGGTGCTGCCCGTTCAAAGAAAGTCCAGCCACAACGCCTGTGAAAGGCCTCTCTACTCTTCTCTTTGTTCTGCTCCATCGACCTCCTATTTGTACACTTGCCTGGCCATTGAACACAGTCAGTTGATGCCCTGTTCAGAAAACAGATTATAAGTAACTGCTTCTATCTTTCTGATCATTAAGATAGAATGTTAAGGGATCTATGTTAACTTACTCAAGGAATTTAAAATAAGTATTACTAATATACATGACCACTGAAATGACAATTGCATATTGTTACATTTAAAAATCCATTATCTGTTACAAGTAGGGATGATGAAAAATATAGTCAGGAGAGCAAATCCTCTGCACAATAAAATCGATGGATGAAACCTTAACTTTGTGGAACTCCATAATAAATGAGAAGGAGTGAATCACTTCGTAACAAATCCCACTTTATTCTAGAAAACCAAAAACTCTGGTTTTCTTGAATGAAGTGGGATTTTTTTACAGAGTGATTCTCTCCTCTGTACAATGCTTGTTAAATGGGAAAGAATTTGTCATGATTTAAAACTTAATCATTTTTACAATTTTCATCCGAGTCTGTGGACTTACCATTCGGGTAGTGTGATTGGACTGGAAAGTTATCTAATTGTAATGTTGAGTTGGCCCCAGTTCTAGTGAAGCGAACTACATGATATGCATTGTCATTAACTTTGACTCCAGTCTCTCCAATGGGATGGTCATTTGTACCCATATTGTACACCACAAAAATATTGCCTTCCACCTGAGAAAAGTTTTAGAATCAGACATAAGATTTAAGAGCATGGAAATATAATTTTCTAAATTTTAAGTAGGCAATAATTCTTGTAAAACGTTTGCATATAGAATAGAGATGTTAGCAGATGCTTACTAAATTCATATGATTACCACTGTTATAATTGAATTGAATTAAGTAGAGACTCATCTGGGGAGAAATGATTTTCATACTATTCCGTTACCTATCCAGCCCATGCCCGTGCTTTCATATAATAATCAATATCGTGAAAACTATGAAAGTTATTGGCATGCAATCTTCATCAAAGATAAATTTAAACTATTCTAAACATTTTATTTGTTGCATGTACCCCTCTAAATTAATTAGGGAAAAGTTTCCTGCAGGTCAACTTTTTCATGTCTCTACTGAAAATTTTAGATAAATGTTATGATTGTTATCTTTTTAAAAGGCATCTCATAATTTTTATCCATTATTGAGTTACTTTGTCATAATTTGGAATCATTACAAAAGTCACATAAAAACAATGTTACCTTTTGATTCAATAGAAGCTGAAATATGAGGTTGTATGTATATTCGCAAGGAAGGAATTGCATGGCTACATATAGAAGTATTCACAACATTTCAACTTTTTATAATAAATAAGAAATGCAATAAAAATTGATGAATAAAATATTATTATTATGGACAAAACTTCCTCTTTTGAAATATATCAAGGTTTTCAAGATCAAATAATTTCCAGCATGACAAAAAAAATAAATAAAGCCTTCAATGATGCTCGACACACTAACACATTGGACTGTGGTATGTGAAGTTTTCACTCAATGTAATGAGGGGTTAAGACCTTTTACTGATTACCATAGGATTCCATTATTCTTATTCTGTCTGGATTAGTAATTCCTTTATTTACTGCTTTTGACAGTTGAAATTATTATGAGTTGCATTCTATGATTAATAATATGGTTTGATTTATGCAATTAGGATTGATTATGAAAACATGAATTGTCTAGGTATACTCACAATTTCTAATTCTAGGTAATCATGAGATACGCCACTATCCACTCGAACCAAAACAGAATCTTCTGCTGTTGTAGAAAATCCCACAGCTAATGTGTCTGCTTTAGTTTCTGGCCTATGGTCTTCAGGAAATGTGTATGTTATCAAACCTCCATCACCGTGGCTTCCAAATTCATATGCCACAGATTCTGAAAAAAATATTCTTTGATAAATAATTCTATTGCTGGAAATAGGATACCCTTATTATCAATTATTTTTCATAAATTTGAAAAAATTAGTTTTAATTATGTAATCTTATTGAGTAGATGAGCTTGAAGAAGACAAAATGAAATGATACCTTATTTTCAGATAATATATAGAATAATTACAGCATGTAGATGATACTGCCAATAGTATTTATCATAACAGTTAATTCAAATACAGTAGAACCTCAATTATATATGAGGGGCTCAGCACGAAAGTGGATCGAATCCTTTTTCCTACATTTCTAGAAAAACATGTTTAAAGTTAATGCTTCTAGTTAAAATCCACTGAAACTTTAGGAAATCTATTTTTGTCTTTTAATACAGAGTAATAAAGGACTAAAATAACCAACAATAAATTAAAATATTTACATCCGATGAATAGGATAATTATGATTTAAGAAAATAATTAGAATGAAAGTATACTCCATAAATTGCATGCACAGAGATTTCAAAAGTGTCCTTTATAGGAAATGCATATAAAATGGCATCGAAAGAGTGAGCGGTTTTTGAGTTTTTATCTCCGAAACTATAAGTCCTAATTATACGGTCTCGCAGACTTTCTTGTGGTAAATGTTGTCCTCTTTTTGAATGAATTTTTTAATCTATACCTCACGAATCATATAAGAGCATGGGAGAGAAGAATGTGGTATTTAATTGTTGCTTGATGGATGCCATTTAATGAGGTACAAGCATAAATTTATTCAAGTGCTTATATAAAGTGGAAGTTCTAATAGACAGATTCAATTCAAATAACAATTGGGCGGTAAATTTTAATAAGAGCCATTGTACTTACATTAATTAAATTCCATTCAGCAGATCAAGAGATGAAAGTCATACTTGTTTCACTTTTTCTCTGATTTTTTTAGGCATTCATTACTAGCAAAGTGGTAGTAGTGATATGCTTTATGGGCATGCCTTGTCCATCCGTCTGTCATGACTTTCATCTCCTGAACCGCTGAATGGAATTTAATTCAAGTAAGTACAATGGCTCTTATTAAAATTTATCACCCAATTGTTATTTGAATTGAATCTGTCAATTAGAACTTCCACTTTATATAAGCACTTAAATAAATTTATACTCGTATCTCATTAAATGGCATCCTCGAGTAACAATTAAATACATTCTTATCTCCCATGCTCTTATATGATGCATGAGGTATTGATTAAAAAATTCATCCAAATAGAGGACAAAATTTATCACAAGAAAGTCTGCGAGACCATATAATTAGGACTTATAGTGTCGGATATAAAAACTCAAAAACCGCTCAATCTTTCGATGCCGTTTTATATGCATTTCCTATAAAGAATGATTTTTAAATCTCCATGTATTCGATTTATGGAGTATTGGCATATTATCCTTTTTTTCTTTGGAGGTGTTGCAGTTAAGGTTGAGGGTTCCGGTGTCTCTTCTTCGCTCATTGTGAATATGAAGATCGAAAAATATTGGTTTAATGTGACCAGCCTTTTTTGACAAAGTATCCAAATAAAAAAATAACTTTGACATGTCTCATATCTCACGATGATGCTAGCTATGTGCATGCTCATGCGCTGTTGTGAGAGACGATTTTATCAAGTGAACATCATTCTTCTGCCACACACAGAAACTTCCCAAAGGGAGGGGGGCGATTGCCCCAATGGCCCCTTCTCCCTCATGTTTCCTCCTCTGCCGACCACCATACATTTTGAAAATCCCTATCCCCATCAGAATCTTTCTTTCCCTTGCCTTGGTATAGATACAAGGAATGTTACGTGGAATGAATTTAAGAATGTATCCAGTGGAGGACAATGGGATCGTCCAAGGGGGAGGGCAATCACCCCCATCGCTCCCCCCTTGGATCTGCCCTTGTATGGGAATGATGAGGAAACAATTTCC
This sequence comes from Tanypteryx hageni, assembly GCA_028673005.1. NCBI lineage: Eukaryota > Metazoa > Arthropoda > Insecta > Odonata > Petaluridae > Tanypteryx > Tanypteryx hageni. The sequence continues at coordinate 86,860,789 of CM054114.1, read as the reverse complement.
TCTAAAACTTTTATATGGTTTGACTATCAATAAATCCCAGGGACAGACACTTGATTGTGTTGGAGTTGTCCTAAGGCACAATGTGTTATCACGTGATCAGGTTGCTCTAAGCAAGGTCAGGGGTCACAATAGTGTACATGTTTTAGTACCACAATCACAATATAGGGCAGATAGGAGCTTATTATTATCCAGATTATTTACCATGTTGGGTTACCGACTGTAAAATATAAGGACAATCAATGTGAAGTTAAATACATGAGAAAAAAGGTGCAAGGTTCGTTTTTTCAGTCATAGATGATCTTGCCACTGTGGAAAGAAAAGACAATGTGCAAACTCCCTACTCCAACTGTTGTTGAAGGTACAAAACATGCAGCTGGCTACATGTCTTTAAATGTTGATTTTTCAATGTGTGATATATTTTGAAAATAATAATCTATATCTATAGCTAGTGCTCTGATGATTTTTCTACTGACAGTTTTTTTACAAAACTACAAATCATTCATTTCTTCAAAAATTAATGCATCAACGTGGCTCAAGTTCTGTTGCCCTGGAGATCACGTTGGTTTATTTACGAGTTTATGGTATATGTTGATTTTTTAAGCACTTGCAGTATTCAAGTACCTACAACTCGTATGCAGAGATTAGGAAGTGATTTATATTCTTAGATGGTTTTTTGTGGGAATTTCTTTTTTATGAAATCGTTGTATTGTGTTTGGTCTAATATTAAAACTGTGTTGCCTTTATCAGGCTTTGTGTAGAAGAAATCTTCATTTTTTAGAGTTTTGATTATGATTTGCTGGTTTTATTGTTGTCTGATGTATAGTTTGCTTTTGTTGTTCTTTAATTGCAAGTAAGGAGCATTTCTGAAGAATTTTTTGTGACCATTCTTTGATTCATTGGAATTTTCCATGTCAGTGATAAGATCGTCAACAGGGGGATTCTTGGACGGGTAGCTAAATTTAATTCCTTTATATCCACATCCAACTCAGAGACTGGAAATTCTAAAAAAATTAAATAGTGACAGCTCGAGAACTAATACCGCATATTTCATTGACCATATTCTACAAATTGCGTACCTTCTGAGCAAGTAGGCCCTGTAAATGATGTCATATCACAGTCACATTCAAACGAATTCCACTGCTGTACACATGAACCATGGTTGGCACATGTATTGGCATTGCATTTGGTAGTTGGTCCTGAAATATGAAAGAAATATTATTACTCTGTCATATTTGATATTCATCAGCTACATTTGATCATTCAAACATCATCTGACATCTAATTCCTGTGCGCTAGCGTAATCAAAATGATATTATTAAAATTTGCAACTTCTTAGCAATCTAATCCAGCGTCGTCCAACAGGATTAGCCAATCTTGTGGCGAAGAGATCAGCATATTCACCATATAATACTAAATATATGAAATATTAATGAGAAAAGTTCTTAACCATTAAATAGATTTTAGCTGTATTATTCAGCATTGTTGTTCATATATTTATCCAGAAAAACTGTAAGCAGCAGTATCAATGTACTGAAAAAATAGGTATAATGTAGTAGACCTTATAACAATACAAAGCCCAAAAACGGGCCTAGAGATGTTTTTGGATTTATCCGTTTTTAGACACTCTTTACCAGCAAAGCGGTAGTAGCAGAACGTCTTAGGGACACGGCTTGTTCGTCCGTCTGTTCGCTGTTGTAACTTTCATCTCCTGAACCTCTGGATGGATTTTAATTAAGTAGGAGTGATCCTTATTAAAATACATTGTGATTTTGAGCTACTTCAGTCAATTAGAACTTATACTTTATATAAGAACTTAAATAAATTTATATCGTATCTCGCTAAATGGCAACTGTCAAGCAACAATGAAATACCATATTTTTCTCTCTATAGCTCTTATATGATCTGTGAGGTGTTGATTAAAAAAATATTCGAATAGAAGGCAACATTTGACACAAAAAAGTCCGCAATTCCATATAATTATGACTCATAGTTTCGGAGATAAAAATTAGAGAAAATCCCAAGCATAACATGACTTATTTTGTTTTCATCGGTCGATAGAACAATTCCGTTGGAAAACAAAAATTAAAAATTCATATTTTTCTCTCCCAAGCTCTTATATGATCTGTGAGGTATAGATTAATAAATTTTTCGAATGGAGGACAACATTTACCACAAAAAATTCTGCGGAATCACATAATCACGACTTAAAATTTTGAAGATAAAAATTCAAGAACCGCCCAATCTATCGATAATATTTTATACGTATTTCTCATAATGAACGCCTTTGAAATCTGTGCATTCCATTTATGGAGTATACTTTTCCATCCTGTTTTTATAAGATCCACTACGATTCATAAATTATCCAGCGAGCCTTCCCGCAAGCGTTGGCCATAACAAAAGTAAATTCGGTAGAATTAACCAAACCTATGCGGTCACATCTCGATTTGCCCGGTCAAATTCAGAAAATGTGGATTTTATGAAAATATATCAGGATCTGTCCAAAATGGCATGGCGATTATAGATTTGCTCGGGCAGATACCGTTCTACCCACACTTAGGCTTTGGGCCGTAACATGTATTTACGTATCTACCAAGGGTGATTGGAATGAATTTTCATCACCAGAATCAGACCAGACGGTTGTTTACTGCAAGTTGTAAAATGTCATTATGTGTCTTATGCGCTATCAGCTCAGTAGACATGTGAAATATTCTTGTCAGTTTATATTCAAAGCTCATAGAGTGATGTTTTGCATACCCATCATTGATTTCCGAATAGAACTACGATATGCACTATTGGGATTTTTGCGTTATCGGATCCCTAACCTGGATGCTTCATTTCCCTCCCTCTGGGTTGGGTTGAGTGTTTGGAGGAAAGGAATAGAACGAATCCAACCTTAACCACTCAAGCCAACCCGGGGACAGGGAATAGAACGAATCCAACCCCAACCACTCAACCCAACCCGAGAGGGAGGAAATATAACGAATCCAACCCCCAACGACACAACCCAACCGGGGGAAGGGAATAGAACTAATTCAACCCCTGAACACTCAACCCAACCCGGGAGAGAGAGAGAATAGAACGAATCCAAACCCCAACCACTCAATCCAACCTGAGAGGAGGGAAATGAAACATAGATTGGAGATGGAGTGGTTCATTGTATTGTCTCCGATGATCGTGGCTAGTGAAAGGGGCTAGTGAATCATGAGCGAGAAGCAAAAAGCAAATCAATAGGCATTTTGAATTAACTCTTAAGCTAAAGTCTACCATGAGCTACTTTTATTGCGAACATAATAAAATTTAGGCATTGTCTAGTTTTTTTTTTACAAATGCTTTAGCCGAATAACACAGTGCAAGTTTTGTCCTGCTGAGAGACCCTCGTATGTAAGTGCCTCAAGTCAATGCATATACCCCTACTCTAGCTTTTCCAGAAATATATAACACTAAACTTACACAAAATCTTCCCTGAAAAAGATGACCATAATTTTGCCCCTGAAAAGTACACAACAGCAAATTTCCCATAATTTTATGTTACCTACATAGTTTGATCTAAAACTCATGCCACAAAACCTTCATGAAACCTAATCTTAGCCAGGCAACTTAGGACGGCTCTCCCTAGAACACATACCACCAAACATACAGGCGTTGTCCCCTTAAGTTAGACCACCCACATTGCACATAATTTGCGCCTGGAATGTACAGCACCAAACACCAAAATGTCTTTCGATTTTATGTGAACAAACTTACACTAGTCCCTGAAATGCACGCCACCAAACATACAGGAAAACAAAGCTTATAATACATACCCCTGAAACGTATACTGCCCAATCTACGCCAATTGTCCCCTTATTTTAGACTGTCAAATTACACTTGTTGCCCCTTAAATGTATACAACTAAACACAAATTAAAATAAATTTTCATGCTACTCTACCTACGTTACTTTGCCTCTGAAACGTATTCCACCAAATACCAAACATCAAACCCTCTGAACATATACCACCCAACTTACCCGGCTGCCTCTATAACGAATGCCACCAAACTTATGCGACTTTGCCAGTAAATTTAACCACCATGCACACCGGCTGTTCTTAAAATTCATGATACCAAACCTACTGGTATACCTTTGCAGAACATGCACCTAAATAACATCTGTAAATAAGATTTTTTTGAGAAGTTGTTTTTTTTCTAACTCAACGTATTCTTATTTTTTGGTTTTTCATAATTCGAAAAATAGCGGAGTTAAATGGAAAAATGAGAATTCCGCTTATAACTCAAAAACTTTTCACTATTTTTCGATCAAACTTTTAGAAATTACTTGGCAGTATCAAACTGCCCCAACGGATGTCCTCGAAGAGATACATCGAAGAAAACTCCCTCTCAAATGGTGAGATTGCCAAGCAAGAAATTGATGGAATAAAGTGATCCGAAGTTTTCTTCGATGTATCTCTTCGAGGACATCCGTTGGGGCAGTTTGATACTAGCTTGGCTAGTTCCGTCCCAACCAAGAAAACATCCGCGTTCAGAAACGAGAAAATTGATCTGCTACGATAGCTTAGTGGTGGAATATCCGCCCAGCAAGTGAAAGGCTCGGGTTCGATTCCCGGTCATAGCAGCCTTTTTCTCGTTTCAAAATTATTCCCAACATTACTGCTTAAGCCTGTCTGCATAGGATCATCAGATCGCTTTATTCCATCAATTTCTTGCTTGGCAATCTCAGCATTTGAGAGGGAGGAGTTTTTTTCGGTGTATCTCTTCGAGGACATCCGTTGGGGCAGTTTGATACTAGCTTGGCTAGTTCCGTCCCAACCAAGAAAACATCCGCGTTCAGAAACGAGAAAATTGATCTGCTACGATAGTTCAGGGGTAGAATATACGCCTGGCAAGTGGAAGACTCGGGTTTGATTCTCGGTCAGTAGACTTTTTTCTCGTATCAAAATTATTCCCAACCTTAGTAACTTGTTGAATATTAGAGTAGCTGAAAAATAACGCGCAAGCCTTTTTTCGTTAAAAATTACGTGTAATAATCGTAAAAACTTGGGACCTAAACCAGAGAACGCATAAACGAATAAAAATTTATTCTTTTGCCGTTGAATTGGTCCAAAAATTCGTTTTAAACTTCAAAATCCAGATATTTTGGAGGAAAAATCGTTTACCCTCATGAAATTCCACATTGTTGGATTTCTCACATTACGCAATCCTCATGGGAATGGAATTTAGTATGGATTGTTTTGTTTATCAAAACGACTATGTAGATGTGAAGAAAGAAAGAGGGGAAGTAGATATGGAGGAAAGGGGGGTAGAATTAGAAAGGGGATTGAGGAAAGAATTAAAGGGATTAATTTTTTTCACATATATTTGCCTTATTATAATGTCGTTTTAATTACATATTTAAGTACGCATTTTACTTTACGAAGTCATAATTGTAATTAAATATCTAATAAAAAATTATTTAATTATGAGTTTCTTGTTTTAAGCTTGTTGGAGTCTACCTCCTCTGATACCTCTACACCAGTGGTTCGCTACTTCAGATGCGTCCGCGTCTCATAAATGGTGCATTGCGCTTCACGCAATTTATATAGGCATTTCAGTTTTCCTCAATTAAAATATATTTGGGACTGTAAACGAGGATCATAGCATTTAACTATGGTTTACATCACTATATCGGATTTGCTTGTGTGAAAAAGGAAGGATGTATTATTATCACATATGAGTTTATCGCACACCAAAAGGTAGCGCATCGACACTCAGTCACAATTTATATGGCGCACGATAGATAAATAGAGCACCACTGTTTCATACGATGCGTATTTGAATCTCTCGCACCCCTCTGTTCCGCGCAATCCAAACGCCTGCCATGTAAAGGTAGTCATATAAAATATCATAACTATTTAATATTAAACATATCAGCGTGAAATTTTAAATATATACTGACTAAACATTTTAATACTTCATATTGTTGTGATATTGCAAGAAGCATTTCCCTTTGTGTAGTGGTTCACTGCAGATTGAACACGTACCTTGTCTAATTTCTTATATCATGTGTCGCACACGCTTTACAAGCCAAAGAAAGATCCTTTTACTTCCTCTGTCCTACAATTGACTCGAGACGATGTTTACTCATTTGGCACGCATATTCGACATTTTCACTTGGTCTGCATCACTCTATGATTCATTCAGTCCTTTCATACTCTCAGCCCAATCTTTTGAGAACTCAAGTAGAAATATTTTGAAAGTCATCGTTACTAACGCCATCAAAATGCCGAAAAATAAAGGGAATCGGTCGAGCAAGCGAATAATAGAGCTTAACTCAGGTAGCAACCAACACTGAATGCTCGAGAACTAATACTGTGGGCCACCTGATCCATTTAATCTTTTCCCAAATTTTTAAATTCCCTTTTGATTTCCCAGCAACGATTCTCATCCAAATAAATAAGATTAAAAGATTCGAACATTGCTCATTTGCACAAATACTACCTCAGCATATATGGCGAAATTTAAATAATTTGAGAAGGTTCATCGGAAAAAAATCCAACCCCAAGAACTTCCATTACTTACATACGACCTCTTAAGTTACAACAACGGTTAAACAGTGAGAGATTATGTCAATAAATAAGATGTGGCGAAAGAAAAATTGAGATTCCTGAAAAATGGAAATTTCCGTAAGCGTTACTCTACGAATTGAACGGAAAACATGATATCTCTATGATCTATATCAGGGGAGTCAACTAATTTTTACATAAGATCTACTTTGCCAGGAAAAATCCATCCGCGATCTACTCTTTAAAAAATTGAGGCGTAAGAGAATTTTTCTATAAAAAGATAGTAAGTAAATATAAAAGAATATCGGCACAATATTTAAACTTCCATATTTCACAAGTTTTTATAGATTTCGAAACTTTAATTATTACTTAAATTTAAATACGTTTTGAATTTAAATAAAAAAAAGAAAAAATCATATCATTGTAATATTATTTAATAGCAATAATTAAAAAAACATTCACAAACAACAAAACTACATTTTTTTACAAAAGTAGAACCTTACTACTACTGACAACGTTTGTTAATAAGAAAACTAAAGATACCTACATAGAATTATTTTATTTACATAACTAAAATAACACATAAAAATGCACGTATTTCATTTTGAACTTCCTGATGCTACGGAATTTGTATTACTTATTCTACACTGCAACGTGTCTACAATTTATGTGTAATTTGGGGTGTAACTACTCAGACCATTTCTTAAGCATGATTCAAAATGTTCGTCTGTTAAAGTAGTTCGGTATTTTGATTTTATAATGTTCATTTGCGAAAATGCCGATTCGCACAAATATGTCGAACCAAAACAGGCGTATAAATTTTCAGCACATTTTCTCAAATTATAATACTTATCTCCTGGTAAATATTTCCAAAATTTGTCTTCGGAAGCCCTTGCTTTGATATAAATATCATTATGTAATGTGATGATTTCTGCTTCAAGTGTAAGAATATCCTTATCGAAAATAATTGAAAGGTTTTCTGCAATTATTTCTGCTTTTATCTTGGTATCAAATGGAAAACTCATGAATAAAAATACACTATCAAGTTTTTTAAAATCTTGGAAGCGGTTGTCAAATTCTGCAATGACGTTCCTAATTTCTTCGATATATTTATTTCCGTTGAAATAAGTTGAAGCAGAACTATTTAATTGTGCCATCATGTTTGGAAAATTAGATAAATTTTTATTTTCAAGCTTGGATACAAGCAGATTTAGTTTCTCTTTGAAAACGTTTACAGAACTAATCATATGAAAAATCATTTTATCCGGACCCTGCAGTTCTAAATGTAATTCATTTAGTTTAACTGTTATATCGGATAAAAATGCTAAATCTAATAGCCAAACATCATCTTTCAACTGTTTGTAGTCATCACCCCTTTCGGCAAGAAATTGCTTAATTTCACCAATTAAATCCCTAAATCGCTGGAGAAATTTTCTCCGACTTAACCACCTAACGTCAGTATGTATAAGCAGTTCAGAATGTCCATCATTATCACTTTTTTCCACTTGTAACTTAAAAAGACCCCTTTGGAGACTTTTTGCCCGGATCAAATTAGAAATCTTGAAAGCTATATCCATAATTTATTTCATATTTAAAATTTTAGCACACAACACTTGTTGGTGTATAACACAATGATATTCCAAAAATCAGGAAAATCTTCGTCATTCCTAAATAGTGTGATAAAACCATTGCGATAACCTGTCAAAGCTGGTGCTCCGTCCGTGGTAATTGACAAGCTTATAGAGAGGCAATTGAACGATCTTAATGAAGTTTTTAAAACTGCTAAATATATCTTCACCTCGCGTTTTTCCTTTTAGTGGAATGATCGTAAGTATTTCTACCTTAATCGAAAAGTCTTTAAAAACCATTCTAATAAAAACACTCATTTGAGATATGTCAACTGAAGTGAAAAAGTCTGACAATCCTTAACATCCTGCATTAATTGCTCTTTTAAATCTGAACTTATTTCGTCCACTCGTTTTTCAACTGTTTTGCGTGATAACTGCATTTCGTTGATGGTAGAAACTATTTCTGACTTATTTTTAAAGTCACAAAACAAAGAGTCAGCCGCCTCTATAAAGGCTTTTTTAAAAATTGCATTCTAATAAAAACACTCATTTGAGATATGTCAACTGAAGTGAAAAAGTCTGACAATCCTTAACATCCTGCATTAATTGCTCTTTTAAATCTGAACTTATTTCGTCCACTCGTTTTTCAACTGTTTTGCGTGATAACTGCATTTCGTTGATGGTAGAAACTATTTCTGACTTATTTTTAAAGTCACAAAACAAAGAGTCAGCCGCCTCTATAAAGGCTTTTTTAAAAATTGCTCCATCACTAAAGGGTTTCTTATTTTTAGCAAGAATATGGCATAATCGTAAAGACGCAACTGTAGCCGCCTTTGATTTTGATGTTTGTTTAGTAAAAAATAACTGCTGGGATGATAGACTTGTCTTCAGTTCTTTAACTTTAGCTTTTCGTAAGTCTCTGTCACGTGGATAGTTAATTTCATAATTACTATGCATCGTTTTGAAATGTTCCACGTTTCCTTTCTTTGGTAACGAAACACTATTATCACAAATCAAACAACAACATTTATTTTTGATCATGACAAAGAAATAATCGTGTTCCCATTCTTCATGATAGTGATACGTCTTCATCTTTTTAGTGTTATTCATGGTGTCACAACTTAAAATTATTAAAAAACTGATTAATAAGCGCAAAACTAACGAGCGAGTTTACTGTGCTTATGTCGCAACTGTTTTCAGACAATAATACATAATTGTGGCACTCTTGCACATTGGCGCTGAAGATCAAGCACACACATGCATACCGCATCTCTCGAGACGATCAGAATTCGGTAAACTTCGGCTCCTTGCGGAAACTTTTAGGTCGAAATTACATGCTTATAAAAATGGTTGCACTTGGGTGCGACGTCGCCGCATGTTGGACTTACCTATACATGCGTTTTTGAAAATTGGGAAAATATATGGATATATTTTTGGCGATCGACCAAAAATCATTACGCGATCGACCGGTAGATCGCGATCGACGTTATTGACACCCCTGATCTATATGCAATGTGTTATAATATGGTCCCTATAAGGTCATTTCAATTAGTTAAATTGGAATGTTTGCTAATTGGTTGGGATAAAAGTGGCATTCCAAATTTAGATTTTATAGAAATTCTACCCAATTTTGGGGAATTCTTATTTTCTTCTCCTACTGCGTATGCTGCGTTTCCAGACATAAAAATAATTTTAATAGTTTAAATAAAATTGAACAATAATTCTTAGCAGACAAAATAATTTCTTTTTTTGGTAAAATTATTTTCAAATGTACTTTGAGTTTATTTAAAAAATATTTATTGACCATTCAGCATAGCTTTAAACCGCATTGTTTTCACAAAAGTCGTAGGAATTTTAAGAGGTATCATGTATATGCCATGATAATTATCCGATTTTTTTTCTTTGGTCAATGTATTTTGTTAACAATCCTAAACAGCATCTTTGAAAGGGTCTACCACTTGAGTGTTTTGCGTACAGACTTGATTTGGTTTTAATATTGTTTCAGTAAACTCATACACAATACAATACACCGCTTACACGATAAGATATGATAATCTTAACGTCTCTCAATGAAAAACTCTCATTCCTGCCTGCAAGGGAATGAAAAGCTCTATAGCCCCATTACATTGAAAAATCTTTCGCTGCGGTCCGTTTTGGTAAGTCTGGGAACCGTACCCAATTTTTTCCCATTACCTTATGTATGTACTTGTATTTCATGGTTATTGGTTTTCAGCATTTTTTAGAAAGATAAACGTCGCAAAAGACAAAAACTGTACTGTTTATAGCAAAATGATGCATTCGTTATAAAGAATTTACTTATGATTAACATTGATGAATTGACGGCGCAGATGCGAAAATGTTCCTAAAAGCGACAGTCACTTTGTATGCCGCACTCGTTACGGCAGAATTTCACTGTATTCCGAATAAACTACTCTTTTAGTGTAATAATTGTGGTGATTAGAGCATCGGCATCGTTTGATTGATCTTTCATCTGGTAAAAGAATGACAGAGGCAAAATTAAAAGGGAGTATCTGCAATCAAACAGAGGTATGCCGCAAACAGTCATCATCAGGCTTGCACTATAACGTTGTTGTTAAATTTTGGTTGGTTCAATGAGCCCATCATTAAAACTAGATGTGAAAACAATCTTTTAATGGAAACTTAAATTAATCGTTCTAGGAATGGACAGCTTTCATACAAATATATTTTAATGCAGTACCGTACATCAGGATTTTTTAACCTTTTTGCATACAGGGCCACACACCAGGATTTTATAAACATGGACTAACATTAATCATATTTTTGTTTATTATCCTTCCCAGTTATTAAATATATTGAATTGCTAGTACATCCCCACATTCATAATTTCTAGCTTTTAACTTGACTTTTAATGACTAATACGGACCACAGGCACCAACTTCATGGACTACTAGCTGTTCACGAAGCACAGTTTAAGAACCCTTGCCATAGACAATAGGTTGGGGCTGCAGCCCCCTTTCTTGGATATTTTGAATCATCATCATAAACTCAAGAATAAAGACTTAAAAATTTTATTTAAAAAATGTAAAGTAGGTACTTATCTCAGGTATCTCCAAAAGTCACAACAAGGTTATGGTAAACCAGATGCGCATTTTGGCTACAATACAGCCGTCTTCAGTGGTAAAATAGATTCTAAAAGAACATGTAAGTCGATATTTTTGCTGTTTTTATGTGTGTGCAAATCGGTTTCTTTCAATGTGAATAATAAACTAAATTAATTGTGGTCTAAAAGTGGTTATGATAGTAGATGTTATAGCTGACTTATATTGGCCAATGAAGAGTACTTGTACTTATTGGTGGAATTTTAAAATATTTATCAAAAAAATTCAATAATATTCGTACCATCACAGCCTGGTGATACTTGAGGACTCTTGATTATGGCATCTACAAGAAGGCTGGGAGATTCACCTCCAAGATCCAATGATGCAAGACATCCCTCAAACCCATGCCGAGAAACAATTTGTTTTGGAAGTTTTTCGTACTTATCTCTTGGAACACCACCTATGGAGTGAATTTAAGACAAAAAAATATAAAGATTTTTATATCCGCCAGTCAAATATCGTTCTCCGATCTTTACCAAAATGTTATAATATGTTTTCTTAACAGATTGCAATCTTAACCATTTAAGTGAATTTTTCAACGTTTTAACGCATTTTATATGGTTCATTGAATCGTATGAGTGCCTAAGTGACTTTTAAGCACTTAACAGTTTGACTTAATGTTTCAAACTATGTACTTAAAATCCGTTCAATAACCATTCGCTCCTGGGCGCGGTTAGTTTCGTCACGACACAGAGAAAGCAATAGTGTCACGCTTACCAACATAAAGTACGCCAGCTAGGTCAAGATTTTCCGCCGCTCCAAGACCCGTGCCTGTGACCACAACTGCGAAGTGATCATCCACCATGAGCGTATGTCTTCTTGGCGAAGGTCGGCCGATGGTGACCGCGTGCCATTTGCCATCGTTCAGTGCCATCCTCGCACTGTCCCTCACCCTCACCGGTCCGTCCCCGAGGTTGAAAACGTAGTGTATGTGTCCCCCGATCAACTCCACCGCAAAAAAATCGTCGTCCCTTCCTGCGTTGTACAGGATCAGACCGGAAGGCTCAAGCGTCTTCAGCTGAAAGTAGACGTCGGCGGTTGCATACGCCCGCAGAGTGGGGAGTCCGACGTAAGTGTGCCTGGATCGGAAGGTGACCGGATGGTGCACGATGGGTTCTGCCCTGGATCTGAACGCCGCGCCGGACGAAGGATCGCGTTCTCCCGAAGACCACCAGGGGTCTCTGCGGGCGAACCTTGCGGTCACCTTTACCCTCTGACCCGCTTGACCCGCTTTTGCCATCTCGAAGTACGAACGCCCGTTGATGGAAAGGTGCTGCATGTGGCCCACGAAATTAGGAGCTGGAGGAGAGGGTGAAGGGTCTTCCCCGGACTGCATGAGCCCTCCGATGTGGATTGCATCCATTGCCAGCGTCATCTGCTTACCGTTCATCTCGGCTGTGGGATGTGTTTTAAGAATGTATCGATCAACATGCCAACGAATATTTATGAGGAAATTTTCATCAAAAACCGACAAGATTTAGGGATCGCCACATAATTATGAAGCACTAATTAAGTTTGTAAAAATTGTAAGAAAATTTTAAAGTTATCCAATCGGTCAACGTGATTTTGCTAGCATTGTTTGAGTTGAAGAAAGATTTAGAGAGATTATAAAACTAAGGACAAATCATGATCATGTATCGGGACTCATAAAATATATCAAACCTGTGACTGATGAATCGTCGTCAACTTGCAACTTGAGCATAAACCCTCTCCTGGAGAAGCGCACGGTGTGCCATTGGTTGTCGTTCAAACCGTGACCAGCTTGAATTGTCTGTAATAAAGAGAATGATCAAGTCCCAAGTGCTTACAAAGAAACATAAGATTTTAAGTGTAATAAGTCCTCATTGTTCGTCGTGGATGCATTCCAGAGGGTCAAGACGAGCAACAGAGCCAAATAATATTATACATTCACTTACAATAGAGTTCATGAAAGATCTCTTCCAACGACGAATAAAGAAACGACTATTTGACATAATTTTATTAATAATTTTAATTTAATTTCAGACATTTCAATTATTAGAATTGATTCCAAAACCTTAAATTTCAAGAAGTTCTCTTTAAAAAAAAGAGACAGCAGAAGGACCAGGAGAGGAAAATTAAGCGGAAGTAAAGATAAGTGACATATGTAAAGGAAGAAAGAAAGCACTTGGAACTTACTTTAGACCGGATTTCGTTAAAAGTGAGAGATATGAGGGGGAAATGAAGGAAGGAGATCCTCTGGGCTATAGACCAAAAACAATTTTGAAGAAAGAATTAATCTCGAGATCATAAAATTGACGAAAGAACACTTTTGGTCCTATTGCAATTTTAATAAAAAATACGAACTATGTTCATCTTGAAAGATGATAATTTTATGACTGTTTGATTGCCAACAAATCACTTGTTATTTACGTTATGCTTTTTAACGCATTAGATTTCTCTCTATTTCTATAATATTTTCTAAAGATAGGAAAGGAGAATTTTCACAGGAGCGTATTCTTCATAATTATTCCGAAAAACGAGAACGCAAAAACATTTTTCTGTGATATTTCCAAAACGGCTCCCTCTTAAGTATGCCAACTCACCTTCTCGGCATCCCCCAATCGCGTAGTGAGCCTAATGCGGCCTCCGGCCAGTGCCAGCTCCACCCTGTCTCCGAGAGAGAGGGGGGAGGAGTGCTTGGATTCGGCGGACGTGGAGAGGAGCAGCAATCCGAGAGGACGAGTGGTGCGGAAGCGAAGCGCCATATCTTCGGACTGCGAACGACTCTCTTCTGCCCAAGGCCACACGGTTACGTGCTGTGAACCGTTGAAGCTGAGCACGGTCGCCTCTGAAATAAACCGCGAATGCTTTTTGCGACAGGATTTTCTGGCTGGCATTTCCGTCATTCAGCTAGCTCCCCATTTACCTCGATAGTAGCTGGAGCTAATGCTTCAGCCGACCTGACCGTCATTGTCTAAAGCAGTGTTTCTTAACCTTTTTGATGATACGGCCCATTTAAGCCGCAGGAAATTATCCACGGCCCACCTAAGCTACAAGAAAGTTTCCGCGGCCAACCTATATAACATTAGATGAACATATAGGCAGGAGAAAGCTCTATTCTATATTATTGAATAAAAGTAGCGGGTTATTTTAAAAAGTAAGCAATTTATTAAAAATTTCACTAGTTATTTATTACGTTTATTTTTTTCCAAATATGAAGTTTTCGCTATACTTTTGCGAGAGTTTAAAAATATTTTTAGCCGATTTTACATTTTTTTTTAAATTTCGGCCCACCTCAAGTTTCTTTGCGGCCCACCGGTTGAGAAACACTGGCCTAAAGAACGTGCGAGCCATTCCGCCACGTTAAAGAAATACATATTCCATAACTACAGTCGAAAACGAATAAGTGAATTACTAGAGATACTTTATGTAATTATGATCATTTGCCACACCGTTTGAGGTCCATTTAAAATAAATTTAGATTTTAAGTAGCAGAGAATAAATTCTAGTATGTTGAGAAATAATGCGACGCACATTTACGTTCTTACAAGATAGAACCCAAAACAGCATAAATTGTTGGTTTATTTCAAAATGATATACATGATATAAGTAGAATAATAATAGATTGATTTTCGAAGCATTCGATTTAAGGAAGCTATTCAGCAAATGGTGTAAAAGGAGCGCGCGTTCATTAGTTAAAAATATTCGAAAGATGTCTCACCCTTGGCGCATGTTGGGCCGGAATATGAGGTGGAAGTGCAGTCGCAGAGGAAACGGTTCCATCCTTCAGAGCACTTGGCGCCATGGAGGCAGGGGGACGGGTGGCCACACTGGTGCAACTGGACGCGGCACCACGGCTTCACAGAGGCTGCGGGAAGAAGAATTCAATCTTATATTCATTCGCCCTTAGATCGAAACATTTCCAAATGTATCGGAGAATGCAAAAACGTGATCCAATCAAAACATCAGCTAGGAAGATTTATAAAACATGAAGGTGTGCGGCGACTAAATCTTTGATGGGCGGTAAAAAAGGGCACAAATCAAAAACCCACATATTTAAGGTGAACTTTTACAAGTTTTCAAAAAAATTCAGCAATAAAGAGATACTTAGGGCTTTTGTCCATATTTCAATATCTTAAGAAGCGAATAAGACATACGCTCTTTATACCAGCCGAAAGAGGTGAATTTTCTCAACTAGAGACGACAGAACTCAATATTGAAAAATATGATTTATTCCCTTTTAACCGGCCAACAAAGAAATATCATGGAGGAAGAAAAATAGCTACCGATATTAATGTGATTTGATCTTATCTCTCAGATGGATTGACGAAGACGAAGAATTCGGCTATGAAATATTACTTTCAACAATTTTGCCTTGATCAAAAAGTTCTTGAAGGTAAGATTTAATGACGCTGAATTTAAAAACGACCTTTTGAATCCTTTTGTGTATTCAATAAATACAACATACTTTTTTAGTTGAAATCTTGCGTCTTTCCACTTAAAATGCTTTGTTGGATTTAAACGGATTCTGATATTTATAAATGAATTCGAAAAAGTTTGTAGTCAATTCATGTAAGGATTTTACATAACCAGAGAGATTTTGCCATTTAAACTACTAAGCTATTTCGCGGATTCCAATGAAAGTCATTATTTACAAGAAAAATCCAATTTGACTGAGCAAATAGTGCGTTTAAATTCAGTCGATCAATTAAGGCTGACACAGTTCTGACCCAATATGATAAAAATTTTATTTAAAGTATCTTTTATTTACTATAAAAGTTGATATTTTATATAATAAGTCATTTGAGATAAAAAGGTTATACCATTGTGAATGTGAGAAAATTAAGATTATGTAATTTATCGAAAGTTTTCCGGAAAATGATCGGTCATGTAAGAGACTTTAAAGAAGTCAGCCGAGTGTTTTGACTGTTTAAAAATTTCCATCCACTTTTTCAACTATAGTTTACAGAAATGAATGAGAGGACTTTCAACGTTAATGATTATCTATCTCGTAGATGTCGCCCAAATGAAAGAACTATTTCGTAGGGAAGAGAGCGATGAACAAGAAGCCTTTTTGTTCTTCTCAAACCTCTCCCCCTCTCACTCACCACTGTCCTGCTTTCTCGCGAATCCAGCGATGTCAATCACTCTTCCGTTGATTACGAGGTCTCTGACGCAGCCCACGAATCCTCGACGAAGAGACACGGACCATATGTTCGGAGGGATGGGAGCAGGGAGTCGGGGCCCCACTCCTCCCAACAGAAGAGGGCCGTCCAGGTCCAGCTGCCTCGAATCGCCTGCCGAAGGAAAGGTCTCACCGGTGTCAGATATGGCGCACAAAGCTATGGGACTGAAGTGAATTTAAAAATTCTAAAAGGTTAACTCGAAAATATTTTTCCACATTTTCAGAAATGAATGTAATAAAATTTCTTTGGAGTCGGGAATCTGAGAAAAAATACCGAGGTAACGGGCAAGGAATCTTAAAAGAAAAAACAATATACGAATATGATATTAATTTTTACGGTGTCCTCAAATTTATTTAAAAAGCGGTAAAATTAATCTTAATGTCATTTTACTTTAGCGATGTCCTCACAAAATATTGATTGGTTCATTGTCTGCAATTCTGTGGATCTGGAAGGATATATAGAATGATTTGATAGTTGGTGACAATCTAGACAAACGATAAAAAAGATTACTTTTGTCAAGCTTCCGAAGTTTTTCACCGATACGGCAGGGTGACAACGAAGGATGATAGCTTGCCGAGGTGGGAGAGCGATCACGCGTGAAGAGGACACTACGCCTCCCGTATGGACCAGAAGAGGAAAAGTCTCAAATACGGAATATCTACATCAGACTTGAATGGTTATCATTTCAAAGAAGGGGTGGAACGGAGGTCTTGGAAGTGATGCTGGATCCCACAGGACATATCTTCATCAAAGGACCGTCGAAGTGACATCAGGATTGTTAGATTATATCCTTTATTGAAGAGATTAAGCCCTTTACGCCTGCGTACAACCTAACTTCTTGTGCTGAGTTATGTGCAAATTTAATTACAAAAATTAAAAAACAAATAAAATATAGATACCAAAAAAATCTAATTTAAAGTACGATGAAAATATGATGGGTTTTGAAATAAAACACAGATGACAGGCACAGTACCGATAAAAATAATAATCTACCTATTTTTGAAAGAGATTACTTAATAAATTATCCGCTAAGTGTCAGGTAAAGAGAAATAGATTTTCTGTAAATTGCATTTCGTCAAAGCGTAGACTCCCTCTTCAATCTCGAAAAATGTCTCGAGAATAGAAATCCAAATGAAGAAGGAAGTTTGTTTTTTTTTTAAATTTGGAAATGGCGATATAATCGATGATCTTACACCTGGCAACAGAAACGACTTTGTACAGATCTGGAATCAGAGATTTGGTTGGAAAAGTTTATCACCAGGGCGCGTGATAAGTTGGTTTGTGATGTTAATAAATTAGACGTCGAACGACAGACTGGAGGATGAGGATGATTATATGATTTTTACGAACCGTTTGAAGCGTAGAGTGAACGTGTCGCGTCCAGATGAAGGGAATCCTTCTTGATGGTAAGAGTGCGGAGAAGAGAGGTTTGCTTACCAGGGGTGTTGAAGTGGGCGGGCGCGCCGTCCACGGTCACGCTTCCCTCCGCGCCCTCTCTCCTCAACCACACCTCGTGCCAGACGCCGTCATCCACGCGGATCGGCGCCGCTTTGACCCGCACGCTCCCCGACCCGAGGTCCAAGTGAACGAAGAGGTGGCCGCCGACCATCTCTAGGGAGAAGTACTCGACCTGGGAAAAGGAAGATCCGCTCTGTTGATGATTCAGGAAGCGAAAGAGCGAGTGCATGATGTGGCGGGCGAGTTTTTGGATTAGTAAGAGGCAGAATCGGAGGAAGTGCAACGGAATCCTGACGTTTCAAAAACTTTTCATTGGAATTTAGAATTAAACCCTTTTTTACTTAGTAGTAGACTATCGCTCCCCTGTTTAGTTATGTACTGGGTGATAATGTTTAGAAGGTATTTAATGTACTTTAAAATTGAGTTATAAATTATTTATGCCGATTTGATAAATTAAGGGGAAGCGAACTTTAGAGGCAAAAGTAATACCAATTAGTGTGCTTGATGTGGACAGAATCCAATCGTTGCTCTTCCCTACCAACGAACACTCTACCAATGATTTAGTTGTTTTTCTCTACCACTGTGTCTTTCACTGTGACCTTCTTTAAATGTCTTCATTCTTTTATTCATATTTGAAATTTCCTTATCTACTCTCTGGGTTGCTTATTATTTTAAATGTTTTATCTCTCATCAATTAAAGAAATACAATACTGATATACTTATCTAATTTTCATATTTACCATAACTTCACGCGGTGATGCAGAATTATTAATATTGTAAATTTATTTCAGAAGTTCATTTCGCTCATTTTTAACCATTTAGTTTCAATCTTTTGCATTATTCAAAAATTCTTACAATGTGATTTTTATTTTCATAAAAAGCATATAATTTTATCTTCATAAAAAGAAACTTTTCATCGAACATTTAATCATCTTTTGATTGTATATTTATAAGGTTAAAAAAAGAATTATCGTCCTCATCTCATGGCTGAAATAAAATTGAAAAGCAAGGGCAATAAAAATGTTGGAAAAACCAGATTTGTTTCAACTACAAAGCAGCCGCTATTAGTGACGATTTACAGATAATAGATAGTAAAAGAAAAGTTTTTGTTGTTTTTATACTTGTGTGGCAATGGTGGGGAGAGATTTTGAGGGTGGAGGTCCTCTAAAGGTGCTCGCGGAGGTGCGTTCTAAATTTGAAAAGGGAGTTATTTTATACCATTTGCTGCACTGAGGTCATCCTGGGCTATTCCACAAAGATTTTTTTAGCTAGTCGTGCTGCGTGATGTACTAAAAAATATAGAAGCGAGTGAGAGATTAGGGCGAGATCGCTATTCGTGGACTTATTTTGGTGTTTGTTGGTTTCTTGGCTTTTGAGCAGGGGCGGCTCGTCAGGTGAAGTGAGAGAAGTGGCACTTCATCTAAAATTTATTTTTTTAAATAGAACAAATAATTTATCGTATCATTAAATTGATTTGTTTTCATTAAAACTCCTTATTTTTTAATAATTGGGTAGATGTTCAAGCCAAAAGTGTGAGCACTCTGTTTAAAATAACATTACAAATGTAGGCAAGAACTGATTGTGAAAAATCTCGCGTTACAAGCAAAGTGAGGAGCTGATAGCTCCGACTGAAAGCACTTATTCCCGGAGTGGATGTGCTATGCTAAGGTAGGCGTGGAACGGCGGTTGCTATGGCAAGGGGTGACGTCAACCGCTGCCTCGTGAAGAGGCTTTGGGCCACACTTCACTCTCTCGTCTCCCTCAGTCTTGAGTTCGTCTTTGTTTTTGGTTGTTTGTTGTGTGGTTCGCCGCTGCATTGTTTTTCATAATAACTTTAATGCAACTCACATTCTATTTGACGGGTTACAAAAGAAATTCTTGGATATTAATTACTGTAGGTTGAAAATGGATAGTACCTACAACATAATCAGCAGTAAAAGGAATGAAGAATTTTGTATGGAAATTTTTCATGAGGCAAAAAAGAAAATTCACTTAACAGAAAAAATACAATATGATCCCTTATCCGATGAAAACGTATTTCTGAAATATAAAGTATTACTTTACGAGATCATAGACAATATTTTGATGGAAATCAACACACGATTCCAAGACATCGGCAAACTTTCATTTCTTTGTCTGGCTGAAACATCAAAATTTAACGAATTCGCTAAACATTTTCCATCAAATTCTCTGCTTAGCTTGGTACAGTGTTACCCTTCATTATTCAAGAAGCAGTAGAATTTAAGAAATGAGCTAGATCTTCTGTATCGAGATGAAAACTACCACAGTATTGATTCCCAGAAGATAATTCAGCTTCTACGTGAAAGTAATGTGCATAAGGATGTATTTCAAGCTGTGTATAAATTGTTTTCTTTAGTTCTTACTTTACCGGCAACCAGTGCGTGTCATCAGAAAGAAGTTTCTCTTGTTTGAAAAGAATAAGAAATTACTTAAGGAACACTATTTCGCAACAAAGATTATCGTATTTAGCTAATATCGCAATACAAAGAGAACTTCTATGCGAACTTGTGGATAAACATTCTTTCTTCGATGACATCATCAACCGTTATGCTGTCTAAAAATATATGAGAATTGATCTGATCTACAAGAAGTAGGGTGTTTTTTTGGGATTTTCCTGTTGCAACACTTCACCTACATCTCAGGTCACAAGCCGCCACTGCTTTCGAGTTCATTTAATTTTCGATTTGCGTGCGCTCTCAATTCCATATTGTCCATAGTGGCCCGTTTCTTTGATGTATTTGGGCATGCTAGATTTTTCAGATCTACCGTGTTTGATATGTGCAATGTGTTCTTATAAGCGTGTATTTAGTTTCCTTTTCGTTTTTCCTGTATAGAACCTGCGACATAAGTGTGCAGTTTCTTATATAAATTCTAGACTTCTCCACCTTTTGAATGTTATCTTTCGTCTCTCGAAGATCCATTTAATGTTTTTGTTACCAGTATAAGCGACTGAAAGGTAGGCCTCGCTAAATACTATTTTATAAAGTCATTTGGTGATTGATAGAAAATGTGGTAGTTGAAAATACATTAGGTAACACGAAAAATGGAATTTAATGCTTACAAAAGTAGAGGGTCAAAACGGTCGCTTGAAAGAACGCGGAAACAAAGTATGCATAGGATCTGAGAAATACTAACACACACTTGGTCTGAAGAAGCCAACGGTATCGTTGGCGAAACGTCGGTCGAATTAAGCTTCTTACGCCGCATTTAAACTCGAAAACATGCTCGAACCTGGGATCTCACTGCGAAAGCCTTTACTCTAAACATCGATAGCATACACTATACATAGAGAATTTGCAATTATGTAATAATACTGAATCAATTGTTATAGTTGACGAGCAGTCCGTAATAAATTCTGTAATTCCTATGATAAGTTGTTACGAAAAAGGAGAATCCATTTTATTTTTTATCGGTTAACATTTCTTAATACAAATGTAAGTGCTGATGGAAATCATCCATATGAGAAGGTATTTGGAAGCTAATTTGGAGAATTATTTCCGTCTTTACAATCCCTAAAATACTTCATCGAGGAAGGAAGAAATTATCGATTATTATGGTTAGTGTCAGCGGAAACTTGAACGTATTTCACAATAAAGTGGTATAAATGTGTTTGTTGAACTTTTAAAATTACGGTTTACAGCTATTCGATGTTCACACGACATAGAGACAGCTTGTAGTGTTTCGCGTTTACGCCAGTCATGCTTACGTCTGTTTGTGGCATTCCGACACCAACGGCCGCTACTCCATTATACATTACCAGGCCGTCGGCTTCGCTTGTGCGGATCTTGAGAGATATGGAACCTGAGCGAGGAGAATCCCAAGGAGGCAGAACCTGTAACGAGAGAAATTTGCAGCCGTCATTCGCCTTTACATCGCATTTATTTAATAACCTAAAATTCCTATCCTTTTAAAGATACTTCTCCTGAAATGAAAATATTCCATTTTTGAAATATTTACATCTTATTCTATTCTGAATTCAATTTTATTAAAATCATTTATTAGAGCCGTGTTAGCCGAATAGCATGCAAAAGGAAGCACAGGGCCTGCTATTTCAACCACACAAAAATCATGTAGAAAATAGCATTATAAACTTATTTAGAACGGTAAACATTAACCGAAAAGTAGAAACGTTATTTTACAAATGTTTCTTCTTCATGTAACGAGATCGCTATAGTTTCGCGGTTTGTAGCAATGAGTTTCTTCTGGATTCAACGTTTTCTTGAGATGATGGCCAGAATTTATCAGTACTCAAGGTTCAGTCTCAAAGTATAAATTTTAGAGGAGACAATTAATAGAGACGTTTATTAAGGGGTTTCAATTGCTTCCTATAGCGAGGCAGCCGAATTAGGGCAATGGATAAAAGTTGTTAACTCACCAGATGGGATTCGCTTGTAGTGAAGGTGACGGGATCGGCAGCCTCAACCTCTTGGCACATGAATTCCGGTCTCCCGGCAACGGAGATGAGCTTGCTTCCCGTTCGCGCCAGATCTATCAGGTTCAGTTTGAGCGTATCGGCCGTGAATTCGACCTTTAGTGAGGAAGAGATTAATGACGTTAATGCGACACTGAGTGATATGGATGTTTTGAAAGAAGCGTCCTTTAAAAATCGTCTTAAGAAGCTGAGGTAATCTCGTATTGCACGCATTGCTCAAGATTTGGTGAAATCCTGTCAGGACAGAAAATTAGATTCTGAATCAAAAGAAAACTAAAATTGAACCTGATTGCAATTTTGAATGACTGAAATTAAACATTACGAATCCTCGGAAATAAAATCAGATCTGATTCTTCATTTAAAGTTTACCTCCAAAATTTCAGATCTTTCTAATACTATTATTACAATTATTAACTAAGCTCGGAGTGCGATTGATTACTTATCTACCGGGAATGCTTCATAAAAGTTCAACTGTCTCTTAGAAAGAACGGTTGATATGGTAACATTGGTGGCAGCACCAACCTTTCGAAGGCAACCGACGAAGTTGGAGTGCGCCTTTGATCCGTGTAGTGATCGCGGGTCCTCGCTGCCGCCGACATACACGAGGCTGGAGGAGAGGAAGGAGAAGGTTCCGGCAGTGTGTGAGTGCTCAGAGTAAACGCCGTCCACCACCACCGACACCTGAAGGCAAATGACGTGCCACTTATTTGGAAAACTGAATATAAAACCATATCGTAGAATATACAGGGGAAAGACCTGCAGGGCTAGATTAAGGTTTATGGAGCTCCAGGGTCAAAAAATATTTCCCCCCACACGAAATGCCCATTCACGTTTTGCTAAAAATAGCATAACGGCAACAATTTTATGGAGAAAATTTCTTCAATAATCCCGTTCTTTGGCAAACTCAATCTGAAGCATGCCTTATATGCTACCAATATTTTGTCGTCTTGCACACCAGATTAACATTGCATCTGTATGACAAGAGCAGTTTATATGCTTAGAAATACGAGTAGACGCATGCTTCTAGTCACTAAAGCCATTGTTTGCAAATGTTGAACTCGAATATGACATTACCAGTACCTGGTGATTACTCTTGCCACTCGCGTAAAATTTTGTCATTGCTGAATTGATGCACTCAAACTTGTTCTGTATCATCTTATCGATTTATTTCATATTTATGGTCCACCATATTTTCAATAAATCCCAATTCAAATAACTTCTGAGTGCTTTTTATAACAGATTCTTCTTTGCGTTTTAAGGTAGCGCTTAAGTACACTCGCAAGTCATCATTTTAACAGTCACAAGAAATGATATTGTATTTAAATAATTAAAACAATTATACTAATTATAATAGCGACAAATACTGCCAGTATTTTTAACTGAGCACCACATTACCGGTATTATCTGACAACCTAGAAAGGAAACTCTAGCTATAAGCCAGATACAAAGTTACAAACGGCAAATGTAGCGAACTGGCGGTGGTAACCATAGAAGAGCAACTCTAGCCATAGAAAAAGAATAAAAAATTAGCGCTTCTGTGTAAATTCAAGGAAATTTTTGAGGAAATTATAAAACGTGGGAATTTCAAAGTCTTTCGACTATTTTAATTCAACATAAGCAAAAAATGTTGCAGTGTTGTTGAACTATTGAAAATGGGCCAACAAGTTAGTATTGCTTACCCATTTTAAACAATTCAACAAAACTACACCTTTAAAAAAGTGAAATTGGAAAAATTGTTGTTCCAGCCAAAAGGGGTGCCTAGAAATACTAAAGCCTCCGGGCTACGGCCCGCCTTGGCCCAATGGTTAATCCGGCTCTGCGCTAGAGGATCATCGACCGAAGCACGTAGGAATGTGTCTCAAAAAATGGAACTTGGAGATCGGTACCGTACATTTTCTATATGTAGAGCGACCAGATACCAACAATATAAAAAAGGAACATTTTCTATGATCCAGAAGACAAAAACGGAACATTTAGATCAAACCATGCATCTACTCTTATAGTTTTATCGAAACCGTAATCTCTGTAAATTATTTAATTATTTGCCTGCAATGGACCTATTAAACAGTTGAAAAATTTCAGAAATATTTAACAATGGGAACTGGTGATTAATTTCTCGATTTAATAACATTTTTGGGTGAATTATCGTGGACAGTACAATAAAACAAATCTCGGTAACTTTAACTTTCAGCGAGTCACCATAGATCATTCTTTATAATTATAGTTACATAAATTTCAATTTAAAACGATGAAATACTATTAAATTTGCAAAGAAGAGGAAAATAAAAATTTCAGAAAGAATTGAGAAAAGAAAAATTGTGATTTATTGGTGATCCTGCATGTGTGTGAGTAAATGCTGCTAACATTTTTGTTTCAGGTTGAGAGGGAGGAATGTAAAGGAGAGGCAGAGAGAGTTATAGAGAGAGAGAGAGAGAGAGTGAGAGAGAGAGGGGAAGAGGAGAGGCAGAGTGTGTTAGAGAGACAGAGGGAGGGAGGAAGAGGAGAGGCAGTTCTAAGAAAGCGCATTTGGGCCACATTTCAAATTTAATGTTTCTGCTAATTTTAAAGCATATATCCCGATACATCAATGGCTAATAGTAAATTCATGTAAATATATTTCATAATTGCAATAATAATTTACATTTGGCATTTAAATTGCCTTGAGTCGTTAGGTTGGCAATGCACATGATTTGTGATGCTTACAAAATTTGTAATTAATGTTGCCTGTCATTGACACGTCTTATGCATTTCAATAGACTGAAAGTTGTATATAATCCTAAAGTGCTAATATTGCTCCATAGGATTTTTTGTTACTCTGATTAACTGTCACAAAATGTAAGTTCCTCTTGGTTTTTAATTATTCCCAGTCAAATCTCTCACTCACTTCTTATTTCTTCTCTCTCTCTTTTAAGTTTATATTCGATTTTTCGACATTTCATAAAGAGGTTGCAATGAAACAAAATCATGGACAAAAATCGATTGAAAATTTAAGTGAAAAGTTTCATGTAAATTAAAAAAAATAAACAGCGTTAAAAATTTAAGACAGAAACGACTCCAATGCATTGTAATGATGGACAACTCAACATTTCAAATAAGAAGATACCTCACGCGTACATTGAAAATATCTTTTCGCTTGCCAATTTTATTAGCCAATTTAAAGCAAATTACGATATTGACAATGATTATAATTAATTTCTTTCGATAATTTAGCAAGACATTTGACGCTTGGCCGGTGTATTTATAGTGATTACAAAAATTGTGTGAATTAAAAAAGCTACTTACTAAGTTCTTTCCTCGTCAATGTAAACAAAATAAAAACCTAATTAAAATATTAGCGGTCTTATGTTCGTTCGCATTTCTTCCACGCCTTAGAAATGCCACTGCAGTAAACATACCTATCGTTCAAATTAAGCCATCATTACTCCCCTTTCGACTATAAGGCATTAAAAATATATAAGAAGAGTTTTCACAATTGTTTTAAAATACAATATCAAAGTTCATGACATTGCTTTTAGATATAGACGTAATCAGCAACAATGCCGTCGCCCTTGACTAGAAAATGTTGTCGTCTAAAATTTAGCGAAATTATTGTGTTAATAACGAATTTGTGGAACGATTCGACGCGTATTTGAAAATCCATGGCTGGAAAATGAATATCCGTCCTCTAAGGCGTCGTTTGGTGCAAGTCCCGTATTCATATCGCAATTCTAAGTAATTTAAAAATGCAAATGAAAAATGTGCTGCAACTGTGCAAACCGTGGAAACCATGCAAACACACAGAAAGAAGGACAGAATTCTCTTTAATACATGTACCTATTAGATTGGATGGAATTGGACGAGAAATAAATATTTTCGAGTGTTTAAGGGAAACAATTATGTCTGTTACTTCAGTGAAAATCCTCGTTATTATTGAGAGTCATGAAGTCGTTATTGCAAAAAGTAAGTTCTTATTGAAGAAATTTACATTTGAGAAAGTAGGAAGAAAATTTATGTATCTCAAAATCGATGAGCTCTATTTAAAAATGCCATAATAATGAACGAAATAGGAGAAAATGAGATGTAAATAGGAAATACAATTGGCTAAGATAAGAAAATGGTTGTGGTAAATATTGTCGAGAACGCACGAATTTTGGATATAATAATTGCACTGAATTTTAGGAAGAGACGGGAGAATACAAAATAATTAGTATGACCATGGAAAACTACAAATAATAGATACGATGGAATCAATATTATTCTCTTTTGGGAGATAATAAGTTCAGTATCCATAGTGAGGAATTTAATAACAATATTGGGATTTCATTCTTAGACTTATAGCGTGGATAAGCAGCAAATGAGAATAAAAACGCTTTTAATGAGGAAAATCGAAAAGAAGAAAGAAATACTCAATGTGTCAGACGAATTGTTCGTGTTATATGTTCAATGGAATGAGGATGGCAACGTAAAATGCAATAAAACGGTTTAGGAGAAATAATGATTAAAACTACGAAATTCACTCGTCCGAAACGTTTGGAATATATCAGGATAAGGATTTGGTGAGAGGATAGCGGTGCCCTGGGTTACGCCAGATTCTATTTGAGAAAAAAATTTGTAAAAGGACAGAAAAATTGCAAAAAGAAAAAAACACATGAAGTTGTACAGAAGACCATTGCTGACGCACGTTCTGATATTAACTAGCATCAACTTATACGCCGACTATAATATAAGTGTTAACCTTGAATTCTGGGTGATGTATGTCGAATAGTAATTGAATACGGCTAATCCTCCGGCGCAGGTAATTGTCATATTGAATCAGCTATTTCTTTGTGCTTCAGCTTCAATCTCGGTCCACACTTAAACCCCTGAAGGCGCAGTTATAAGTGATATTTTTTGTCACCAGTAATGTTGCACTCCCGATTATGCTACGTGAACCATTTATATTGTTTTCTTAGTTTTTTTGGCCCTTTATGCCCTAAATACCAAATTTCATGAACATCGGCCTAGTAGTTACGCAGATGAAACATGCGGACGGGCAGACTTTTTTTAAAGAACGCCTAAAAACAAAATCCTGAGAAATTTGGCTGTTGTGGCTTTTCAAAAAGCCAAATAAATTGTGCGCATTTAGCATTCTGATGAAATTTATAAACAAAATACATTCATATTAACAGATGATCAAAATTCTAAAATTAAATAAGTCATCTTTCCGTCAAATAAAACATCGAGTCGAAAGATGCATCACTCTGAGGCAATGTTCATATTGCAGTAATCGGCATTCAACTTTTCAATCAACACCTCACAAGTTGGCAACCTGAAGTTCGTATGTGTTGCGCCTTAGAAGTCCTACGTTTAAAATTTCTCCGCGGAGCGATTTGAGCGTATATTCAGAACTTTAGTAAGTAGTTGTGCTATCCTTCTCCTAGATTAACTCGTTAAAGTCGTACGCAATTTATCGTATAGCATAATTGTGGGAAATGAAGAGAAGCGTCAGTCTGTGGTATTTACAATTAAAGATAAACGTGAAATAATACGTAAAATTAAAGATGGTAGGTAGTTCTTTAAAACAATTTTCTGTGATTTATTTATTCCCACCCTAAGCTAAAGTACGTATAGATGTTTCATTATTTAAGTGCAGTGTTTTGTTTGTTCGTAGGCAGTACTGTGAACATCAAGAAGGTCTGACTAACTGATACTGAAATGAAAGTCCAAAAATGTACGTCACAGCTATATTTAAATTATTTTTGGATTATCCGCAGTTATAGATTTTCTGCGCTACTGTTACACATCATCTCACCGCAATCGTAGTCGGCGAACTTTTTGGCAGATTTTTATTGGTTGACTGGCCAGCCAATCAGAGATCGGGACGTTATTGTTTATATACCTTGGCTATGTTACATATTTACCTAAAAAGAACGATAAATTGCACGCGTTCTTATTTGAAAGATTAATAAAACAATACAGTCATATTAGTTTATAGGTTTGTATAGAATTTTGGGAAGTTTTTGTCTCGAGCACTGTTTGGACTTTTTCTTATCCATAATTTGTAACAATATGGAAAAGTATGCTTCATAAATGGAATACACAGAGATTTCAATGGCGTTCTTAATGGGAAATAGGTATGAAACTGTATCGAAAGATTGGACGATTCTCGAATTTTATTTCAAAAACTATAAGTGGTAATAATATGGTTTCGGGGAATATCTTGTAGTAAATGTTGTTCTCTATACAAATAAATTTTTAAATCTATACCTTACAGATCATATAAGAGCTAGGGAGAGAACAGTTCGGCATTTAATTGTTGCTTGACGGATACCATTTAACGAGATACGAGTATAAGTTTATTTAAATAATTAAGAAAAATGGAAGTTCTAATTGACGGATTCAGTTGAAAATTATCATTGAGCGATGAATTTTAATAACGATCACTCGTACTTAATTAAATTAAAATCCGTCCAGCGGTTTAGGAGATGAAAGTTATGACGGACGGACGGACGGACCAGACGTGCCCATAAAGCGTTCCGCTATTACCGCTTCGCTGTTATATAGAACGCCTCAAAATGCAGAATACTTCTGATGTGTGCTCGCGAGCCTCTTGACGATATTACGTCATTTTGTTTGTTTACTTTTTTCTGTTCTGTTTACTAAGAAAGAAGCTTAAAAGAACTTAGCAAGGTCAGTTAATTTTATTTATATAATCATTTGGAAAATTAAAAAATTAAATTAAAGATAAATTTAATTAAAGTTATCCTAAATCCTCATACAGGTTAATAATAAATAAGAAAGAAAAACTTGTTGATAATTTGTTCAAACTGGTATTAAAATACTGAATTTTTCTGGGCACTGCTGTGTACTTTATTGTAACATATTTTATAAATAAATGTCTGATCAAATGGATTATTTAAAAAAATCAAAGTCAACTTAATGAGACAGCGAAGCGAAGCTCGTTACCGTGGATTAGCGAGCGTCGCCTGTAGATGTAACAATTTGTCAATTACATAAATTAAATCTACGGCTTTTTGGAGGATTTTTAATATATATATATAATCTTTAAATCAAATATCTGTCTTTCTGAAAAAGAGATTGTATGACCAATGTGAAGATCTTAGGGACAACTTGGAGGAGGGAGGCAGCTGATAGGGTAATCTGGAAGAGTCTAGGGGAGGCCTCCATCCGTCAATGGATTGAAAAGGGCTGATGATATATAGTATAGGATTAAGTATTGTATTCGTGAAAAAATCGAATTATCGAGATTTAAAATGAAATAAGTTTTGAGGTCTCGTGTGTATTTTTTCACTATTTTCTCTATCATATTTTTGTGTGCCTGTGTATGTGACAGGAATTTTATGTGCACTCTAATTCTAAAACTCATCGTTATAACAGCAAAAAACTTTATACTTAATATTTTTATTTATAAATAAATATCTGAAAAGGTTTTGGCTGAAATTGGTTGGTGGAGGTTATCCGAGTATTTTTATCATCTTTCCAAATTTCTCCTTTAGGATTTAATTTATGTAAATATGATTTAAAGCTCCAAATATGTAATTTTCTACAAATTTGTATGTATGTATGCCCAGTCAATTCGCCTCTCTTACAGCACAAATGGGTATCTCAGAGGTAGTGCAATGAATAACCGGGGAGGGAGGAGGGAAACCAGGTGCCGGCATTTGC
Source organism: Tanypteryx hageni (assembly GCA_028673005.1). Classification (NCBI taxonomy): domain Eukaryota; kingdom Metazoa; phylum Arthropoda; class Insecta; order Odonata; family Petaluridae; genus Tanypteryx; species Tanypteryx hageni. The sequence goes on along the minus strand of CM054114.1, from coordinate 86,830,842 downwards.
CTGCTCTTACGAAGAACACCAGGGGGGCCAACAGCTTAACGTCCCTTCCGAAGGACGGAACAGCTGAATTTGCGCGGTCTCCTCAAACTACGCAAACAGGGGGCCGTGTGACCTTGAGAAAAATCCTACTCGCGCAGGATTCGTACCCGATGACTTTTTTAAGCATCGGGCGAGTAGCAGCCAGCGTCCTAACCACTACACCACCGGCACCCCCTCTACAAATTTTGTTTGAGGAATATTTCTATAAAACGGAGTGTTGAGTAAACATATCGATTATGTATATTATATTACAATAGGTGAAGCGTCGTTTTGTTTACAGAGTTGGTATGATTGCTAACAACAGTATATAGTTGGTAATGTTAGTAGGGATGGGCCGCGAAGGAATCGAGAGGAGTCGACTCTTGGACGCCCAAGAACCGATACTCCCGGTACTGGAGTCAACTCCGAGTGCGCGGTGGCATCTTGTGGCATTTGAATCAACTAAATAGCCAAACTGCTCTATCTCGGCGTTGTTGCTGAATTTTTTTCTATGTAAACATTTTCAAATAACAATAAAACCGCTGAGGGACACAAAATTGGAAGCTAGAATTCAATCGGTTAAAGATTAGATTTCAGTTAAAAGAAACTTACCAGACTTTAGAAGACCTAATAAATTCAGCCAAGGATAGTGCAATTGTATCAGAAGCTAATAGTTTACTAAAGCAGATTCAAACATTGCTGTTTATCTTTTCTATAATTGTAGGGTATGATATTCTCAATGATGTGAATCAAAATACCAAATATATGCAAACAACTGAAGTGACATTGGATTGTGCTCAAACACTAATTCGATTACAAATAGAGAAGATCTGTGAAAAAGTAACAAATTCAATGATATATTCGAATTATTAGAAACTGAAGCCCGCCAAATGGGAATAAGCACGGAATTTTCAAATGCATTATAAAAAAGAAAAGACAATTTGATGAAAATTGTAAAGACGAATCACTAACAAATTCTGAGGAAATTTTTAAAGTCTCATTTTATTTAACGTTAATTAATATTGTAATAAGTCAATTAGATCAACGTTTTGATATTGTACCTAAGGTACTAAAGAAATTTGTATCGGTATTCGGTGTAAAAAGAATCGAGTGTCGACTCCGGGATTCAGTTGGGCACATCCCTATATGTTAGTAAATAACATTTCCTTCGTTTAATCGTTTACACATTGAAGATTCATTTAATTATCGGTAAGAATTAAAATCAGAATTCTTTTAAATAAATCGAAAAGAAAAGAATGCTTCAAAGTATACCGTAAGCTATATTAATTTCAGTTAGTATTTAAACGAAAGTCGTAGGTTATAATATTAATGAAATAAATATAGATGTTGTATACACTGAAGTTTAATTTGTTTATCCGTAAGTATCCTTAACAATTCTCAAGTGTCCGTCTGTGTCTGTCAATCCCGGTATTTTTGGACATTTTCCAATGGAATTAAGAGCTGAAACTTTCACAATCGTTAAACCCCCATGAGATGGTCTCTAGAAAAATCAAACATCCCAGAAAAAGTCCCGGATTCGACTCCGGGAGACAATTATATTTTTCCATAGGTTTACGCGGGATTTTCGATTTTTCAAGGTGCAAGGTTTATTTCCTTCATTCAATAAAATATGTAAATATGGACCGAATCTCTTCATTTTTATTTTATTCGACGGGTAAAACTATAAAATATCTTATTCATGCAATTTTTAGATGTTACACGGTAGAATTTGTCAAAAACACTCATTTATTTTCGAAATTTTATGGCTTTTTCGCACTCTTTCCGGGTGTTGCCAAGGCGAACCTCATTGTTGCCTCCGATAAATTATCGTCTATTAAGCCTTCAAATAGACGAAAGAATTGTGTTATTAACTTTGCGCAAAGTTAAACTTAATAGATTGCAACCTTAATAATTGAAGAATATTATTATTCAGTAAACATACGAAGAGGAAGAATAACGGAGCCAAAGAGTGGGAAATCAAGTCGTATATTGATGCCAGAATGTAATAAATTTCAAGCGCTTCATTTTCTGGGAAAATTCAAATGATTTACAGGAATTTATTAATTAATCAGACAATTACATTTACTATATATATATAAATATAAGTTTTTACACACACACACCTCAGAAGTTATATTTTAATCACACTACAAAGTCCCGTTGATGTTCAAACACATTTTTTTTGATTGCTATAAAAATGTGATAATTCAACCAAATTAGGTATTCTTGCATTTCCTTCATCAAATCGCATTTTAAACACCCTCTGGGATTCTCTATTTGTTTGCTGTAGACACTAGTTCTACTTGGGAATAATCATTATCATGTTTAAATTAATTTTATATTAAGGTTTGAAAACAGAGGGTTAACTAAAAAGTAAAAAATGAAACGAGTTTTTTCTCCAATTACTCTATAGTTGCAGCATATGGAATGGGGCAAGATAATTAAGTAATGATATCTAGTTCTTATTGGCATCGCCCGTGTGACGGAGGAACTGTTTAGAATGGCAGCAGGGTGTGAGATGAGAGTGGCTTAATATGGAAATTTGAATTTTAGAAATGTGATTTGAGAAACAATCAGATTGGATATTTCGGAACAAGCTCTACTTACGCGACAGAATGTTATGACGGATGATATCTGCAGCAACAGCGGCAGTGGAAGGATTTTCAGTGTCGGCGTCGAGTTTGGTTCCAGCGTTGAGTGCGATGACAGCGCCGTCAGCGAAAACGGGAACGACGTAAAGCAGAAACAATGAAAAGTTGATAACCACTCAAAACATTATTAGAAAGAAATGCTATGCATAAGGACACTTGGCTGAAAACATTTTTTCCAAATGTATTTTTTATTAAAAACATTTATTCGTAAGTTTATATCCCCGTGACGTATGGATGCTCTGACCCATCCCATCGGCTAATGCAACCCAACGAGCACTATTAATACGGTCACTATCATCACACAGGTACAACCACCATACATATAATTACCAAAGATGAGAAAGGCGCCAGACAATGACAGATATTCGTTTGGAGTAATTAAATATTGTGTTGCTGTGAAATTCTTATCTTTAAACGACTTCTCTTCATACATTTCCTATTTTCGCATAAAACTGTAATTTTGAATTGTAAATTGCAATTGTATTGTATGTATGACGAAGCGTTGGCCAACCTTTAGAGCAGAGGTCGGCAACGTTTTTCTGTTGGGGCCACTCTGTCAATAATCTGCGATCCTCCGCACACGCCACCGTTAAATTTACTTTGTCCGTTAACACTTTCGTGAAGTGAGAACCGCGAGGGCTGGAAGCGTAGGAAAAATGGAGCAAATGCAGGTGGATATGTGGAAATGTAAGTTATGCCAGATTTAATGCCACTAAATGAAGTGCCATGCCATGAAAACTGTTTCTCATTCGCATCGTTTTTCTGGTATTTATAAGCAAATCTACTTACAAATTTACTCTTGAAACACCCTGTTGTCGGTTAATTTTTACTAATATTAAAATGCATGTATTTTAAGAAACTAAGTACTAACTAGTCTATACCAGAAGAAGAGACATAAAAAAAAGGATTTTTAGTTCTTGGTAAGACCACGAATTAGTCGAGGGATGGAGGCTCGGAGAATTTTATTTGAGAAACTTGAAGCATATGATTAGGCGGGTGACGTCAGAAGTTCTCTGCCATTTTTTACTAATGTACAGTACTTGTTTGTTCTTTGAACAAATAGATAAAAAATGGAAATTTTCAGTCATAACCCTAAAACAGGACATATTGTATTCATTAATAAAACACATCGCTCCTTTAATGTATTGTTAATATATTTCATGCATAAAATATTTATTAAATGCATGTGAAATTCCTTTGAAAATAATATGCAACTTTATACTGGGATGATAGGTCTCTAATCAAACATTGCACCAGTGCAGGAGGAGGTGCGAAACCAGACTATCTCCAGGAATGTTAAATATTTAATAAAAGGTAAAATAGGCAAGGAAGACTTAGGCACAAGGGTAAAACTAAGAAGTTGCTTATTCGCATAAAATTTGCAGGTAACATGATGTTGGTGATAGCCAAGAATTCTGTTTGCAGTTGCTGACAAACAGCTTATGTGTTGAAAGGATTATTCATTACGGAAAAAAGAGAAAGCAGACCTTAGATTTTCTGTGAGTGAAAAATTAAATTAAAGGTAGTGGTTAGGGAAATGCTAGAAAGGGTAGAACAGGTTATTCATTTGAAATGTACCCTCACTCAGGATGACAGGAATAATAAAGAGATTCGAGCGAGAGCAGGAAAAATATGAGAAAACTAGAATTGGTGACAGGGAATTTGAATAAAATATTAAAATGGATTAGGAAAAACATTGATATGGATATTGACGAAACAATATGCATGGAGATTGGAAGCTTTCAAGTTGAAGGTATGAAAAGAACTAGAATAAGTTAGGTTGACTAAGAAACATGAAAATGTTTCAAATGAAATACAGAAGGAGAGTTTTATTAGAGTGATAAGGCGGGGATAGAGGGCATTTTAGAGCCAATCGATGTGGAAATAAATCATAGAAGAGAGGATGCTAGGATTGAGCCAAAGAGATAAAATGAGAATAGGGAATTAGGAGGGTTGAAAGAATGGGATAGCTACGAGTGGACGAAGAGCTTTGGGTGGGTCAAGTTTGGAGCGGTGGTCCAAGAATCAGTCGAAAGAAAGAATTATAATATACTTATAACATCTGAAAATATTCGATCCAAACTTCGGTCTTCTCTGAAATTATTTGGTGTTATCGTCCTCAGTTGACTAAACATTAATTAAGGGTTTCAAACACGAAACCCGCTTAGTTCATTTATGCGGCCTGCGAATTATGTTACTTTAAACTACTAAATCTAAGAAATTTAATAAATCAGCACTTTTATCCTCGGTTTATTGTCCATTCACATTTAGAAGGCCCTACACAGTTGAATTATTTTCTTTCCTCTGCCAGCGTCCTCTTGCCTCTCTGAACCCCCGACACCGAATCTACTATTTTTGTAATGAACAGATTATTGCATGTAATCGGTATTTTCAGTGCTCTGTATGATATGTTAAGAGTTTCCGAAGCATCCCACATGGATATATTTCCTGATTTTTATTTGTTCTGCAGCATGAGAATGTGTGACATCTTCCACAATATGTGGTATCTTACCCCACAACATTCCACTGCAATGTAGAACACCCTGCTCTTTCATTAACAACATAACTTCTCCTGCAGAGGTTACCAGCCATTGCCTAAATGATGAGTAAAATTAGCAATAATATTAGTTTCACTCACTATTTATCTACAAATTTCTATATACGACCACCCTAATATTATATCACAAGTGTACTTACGGATAATTCTTTCTCTAGTTTCTACAAGCACTCACATACCCTGCTGAAATGGTTGCGGAATGACAATTCCCGCGTGTTAAATTGACCTCTGTTATCATTACTGCCCTGAACTAATAAACAACTACAAAACACCATCTATAGCATCTTCCATAATAAACTCTTCCCCCCTCTTACCCTATATACATATGAATATTATCATCCTTCCCATGACTTATACTAAGACTCTAGTGTAAGTGCGACCTTTGGGATTTGAGTACTAGGCCATTTGCTCCCTGCACCACCTTGCCTCCTAAGAACACATGAGGAAACAGCTGTTTAATTTAGCAAAGCGAAAAATTTGCTTGTAAGCTTAAAATATGATAGAATTGAACTGCATGTTCTAGATCTGTACTATTCTATAGGCAAAAGAGTAATTTTTTTATTCTCATCGAGAGTGGCGGATTTAAGGCAGGTCACAACTGGCACGCGCCAAGGGCCCCGTGAAGTAATGGACCCCGAAAAAATGTTTTAGTACATAATCTTAGACATGTTGAATATCTCAACAGACCCTAAATATATATATATATATATATATATATATATATATATATATATATATATATATATATATATATATTAGGGAACCAAAACAAAGTTTTTGCTTATATCCTCGCAAATTACGTAACGCGATTTTCAACTTTTTTTTAACTCCCTCTCAGTTGCACTAGGTGACAAAAGCTTCGAACCCCTCTCTCCTCTAAATTGCCTGACAAAATATTAACCACCACTCTAAATAGTTTCTTTATTTGGCTAATAAATTATAACAAAGAATTCTCAGCTGAGATCGGCTGTGTACAATTCCTGTCGAGTAAAAGTTGCAAATAGGAGCGTGCCTTACTTATCAATTCCAGTTGAACATTATATTTATTTTCAGGAAAAATCTTGTCACATTCCTTGGAGCCCACTTTTTGTTTGTTTGTGTTTCTGGCTAATCAACGTATTGGACCAATATATCGTTCAAGCCCATCTTCCTCCTGTAACAGATGGCAACACTTATCCTGAACTCCCCTCTTCCCACCTTACATTACGAATCTAGTGAAATTGTGCCGTAATGATTTTTATATACGTATTTGGATCTTAATCTACACTTACATATGCTGCGCATAGAGCACTTGAATATATTACTTCACATCGGTACCACACTCAATAGAGATACTCTAAATTTTCATCAATAAACTAAACACGGAATTCAGATAACCATTTCTGCAATTTAAATTTATGTATAATAATGATTAATAATTATTAATAAAATGTTAAGAATGTTTAGTCAAAAAAGGTATAACTCAACATATTTTCTTTATGACATACTAAAATAATAAGTTTCTTTAATCCAGTAATCGCCTCTTTGAACTTATGGGTTTGCTTTTTACTGACGATAGAAAATACATTACAAAGTCCAAAAAACCGGCATCTTTTGGACTTAAAAATTGCCTGTTTTTGGAATTTTTCGGTTTCTCGACAATATAATTAACTGCATAGCTTAAACATAAATTATCAAGTAAAGTTTATAAGGAGTAAGGAAAACAAAATACAATAAGAAAATATAGAATAATGTTGTTTTATTTTATTTTCAAAACTTATTTTTCTTTTACGCTTACCAAGTGAGACACAAAAGAAAGGGCTGTATTGTGATAATTTATTTCTCGTCTTCTGAGGTTGAGCTGCTAGCGATTAGATTTTTCGATTAAGGAAGTTATTTTTGCTCTCCTCTCATTACATTTTTAGAAAATTTCACGTAATTTCAATTGTTTCATGTACTCGGGCTTTTCTGGAATAAGTTTATCTTGAGTCTCATAAATAAACCTCATTCAGCTTTTAAAATGCTAAGTTATCGGATAATTCCGGCTTTTGGACTCTTTACTATCCTGAATGCGTGCCTGTATGATCGTAATGCCTGTATGACAATAAACGTTCTCTCCTTTTCAGTCGATAATTTAAACAAACCGACCGAAGAACCTTAGCGTTAGAATATGCGAATTTCTTAATTAAAACCGCGAGCGCAGGAAACGAGACGAGATAAGAGATCAAGCGAGGGTATCAGCGGGGATGTATTCATTGAGGAGAGAGCGGCCATTTTCGACTTTTTTAGATTCACCTCCTGGGAGAAAGAGGCCGCCTATTGCATCTAGGGATTACCTCTTGGACTTTCCGGTGGACGGTGACTTTGTGCCATTGGTTGTCGTCGAATCGCACTCTTGGAGGTTTGACATTCATCTCGAGACGGCCGCTTCCCAAACTGATTGCCAGAGTAACGCCACCGTCTTTGAGCGCCAGGTTCATGTAGTCCTGTCCGTCACCTGAGGAGACAAAAGGTTTGGATCAAGCCGAGGGATGCGGAGAGAAGCATGGGGTTATTATTAATAGGCTGATAGTGTGGTATATACTACATACTAAATAACGGAAGGTCGAACTCTGGAGCGAAATTATACCATTCCATTCGAATCGAGAGAATTAATAATATATCTCCATGAAAGTTAAAAGGATTTTCCCTAGATAACTTTGACTTTTCAACAGCATGCATTATCATTACCTTGTAACGATAGAAATGAATAACTGCAGAACGTGAGCTATCAGAAACTGGGTACGGTTCTAGTTCGGATGATCACACAGTAATGTAATCGAATTAGACGCAACTATCAGTTATATTGTAATATAGTTCATAATATAGTACAGTGAATGCACACATGTGACATATTATTATTTTATTCAGGATAACGATTGAATCTGTTTTGCATATGCCATGATCGTCATCCTTTTGCGAGTATCGGCGATGCGTGTTGGAGATAGCGAATGCTCCAAAGGGAGGCAGTCTCGATGGAAAAGCGCCCCGTAACTCTCACCCGTGTAAAAGAGTAGTCCGCTCGGTTGCCTTGTTTTGAAGTGAAGGGAAACGGCGTCCTGGGCCCCGACAATGGGTCCTCCGCCGCTCAGGCCCAAATCGTACGAGAGGAATTCGGATCCACGGAAAGTAGCTTCGGACGGGGCCTTGTCTGGAAAAAAGATAAAGAGAATTTAGTATTTCAAGCGAATGTCAACTAGCTATAAATACCGGAACTGAGTTCCCCCCCCCTCTCTCTCTCTCTCTCTTATCTCATATTTGGGTGGCTTCGGTTCATATTTTATACCCTTAAAACTGTCAAAGCTGAAACGAGACCCGACTCTTTAATAAATTTGAGGATACCATTTGTAAAGTGTGAGCATTAGTACAGAGAGAGAATTAGGAAATGCACGTTTTAGTGCTTATCTCGGCATTTTCTTCATGCGGCGAAGCTCTTCTGTAGTCAGCCGTTTTCATTAGGAGTTTAAGAATTTCTTAAATATCTTTACAAGGAACATCAGAAATTGCACACCAGAGGGATAGAGAGAAGAGTGTGTGATGGAGAGAGAGAGAGAGAGACGCATTGGGGATCCAAGCGAAAGAATACGAAAGTTTTGACACTGCGATAGATGTCAGTGGAATACCGCCAGCTTTTGCGAGTTTCCAGGGCCTGCGTGACTAAATGGATGACCCAATTGTGAAGCCATGCGACGCCATTTTAATGATGCAGGGGTAGGAAATCCTCCTCCGTTAACCACCACCACGCGGCGCTTTATTCGTCGCATGGTGGTGCGCCGCCTCTCTTTAGTTGAGGTCTAAAATACTCGAAAGTTCGCCAGTGTTAAAAATATCTTGGAGAGTTGCATAGAAGGACCAAATAGTATCCATTGAGTGATTTTGGATTAGGAATTTTTCCGTCATCGGCCATTGCCCAATTTGGATCATTCCTTCATTTTAAGGAAATACAAACGCTCGGAAAAATTATATTTACGTTACTCAAGAAGATTTTAATTTGTTTCCCAATAAAAACTGAATATCTCTGCAAGAATGAACAATTTCCGAAAGTGTTTTTTCTGATTCAGCAGATAAATATAGATTTTACATTATAGCAATAACTGCGTTACTCAGTAGACAGCTATCGTTTAGCTCTCTTTCAGTTTGTGTTGTGTACTGCCTTCTTAAAAACCAGAGAAAGATGCACTAAACAAACTTTTTTATATCTGAACGCTTCTACTCCGCACAATAATGTCACTCGTTAGACTCGTATTTTTGGGCTCAGTTTGTGTCTCTTAGCAACAATACTGCTGCCTTTAGAGTGGAGAGAGATTGGTGGACGATGGGCGTAATGCATAATGTTGGAAAAATCTTGAGGCTTTATATTTATTTTTGAAATGTCTTATTTATGACTAGTTTTGACTATTTATGACTATTTATGGCGTTTATTTTTATAATTGAGCACATTTAAATCAAAACTCACCCACTCATTTTTAATCGTTCCTTACGAGCGAAGCGGTACTAGCGGAACGCATTATGGACGCGTCCCGTCCGTCCATCCGCATTTTTCATATCCGAAACTACTGGACGGATTTCAATTAAATTAAGTATTAGTGAACCTTGTTAAAATTTATCGCCGCATTATGATTATGAACTGCATCCGTTAATCAGAACTTCCACTTTATATAAGCACTTGAATAAACATATAAGTACTCGTTTATCGTCAAATGGCCTCCGTCAAGCAACAATTAAATACCATAGTTTTCTTTCCCTATTTTTTATATGATCTGTAAGGTATTGACCAAGTAGGCTAGGGGTCACAAAACTTTTTACTGAAAGGGCCAAATGAGGCTTCGTGATCCACTGTGCGGGCCACATACGGCATTTAAAATGACTGATCGGGCCGTGTGAAAATTTCAAAAAGCAAGTTTTGAGAATTTTTTCGATTCTGTAATATGTAATTCGCTTATATTAATAGTAGATTTCACCCAAGTACTCGGAAAATGTCGTTTTGATATCATAAAAGATATATAATGAATACAATTGCTGATAAATCACTGCGCGGGCCGTAGTTTGGGGACCCTTGAAGTAGGCTATTGTTATATGTAAGACTAGGGGACCTGTCCTTACGCGCTACGCGGTATAGAACGAAGAAGGCCATCGGCTGCTCTCTGTTATGGATTTGGAGAGATGTCTTTTGACATATTAAAACCCCTAAAGTTTTTCTCACCTTGATCTTTGTCAAGCTAAGCTTGTTGTTCAAAAATGAATAATCGAGCTCACCTAATGGCTTAAGTTCGATCCGGTGGTAATTAATCTTCCTTTAAAGTACTATTGCTACTCTGTTGCTGACGTGAGAATCTGGTTTACTTAAACACTTTGCGGATACAGGAGCTATCTTATTTTTCTTACTTGGGCTGCGGTAGTTTCTCATATCTTTCAGTTGTGCGTCCCAATTTAACTTTCTCTAAGCTAATAGTTGCTTTTATTATAATATCGGAAAATTTAAGCACTTTGTTCTATACGCAATCCTTTCCAAAATGAAAAGACAAAAAACGTAATGTTTAAAACACAATTCATTTAGGAACATATAAAACACAAACTATGTAACAGTTCAACTGTATTACTCTAAAACGACCAGGTTTCAGCATAACAACGTCATCACCAGATGAATTTACGGAGACTTGGGGACGGAGAGTGGGGCGGTAAAGAGTAACCAATGAAATAAAATTTTTTGAGTAATATCGTCGAATATTTTACATAGTTTGTCTTTTATTTGTTCCAAAGTATGGAATTCCACATAGTTAATGCTTAAGTTGTGGAATATACAATAAATTTATTTTATTATTACAAAAACATAATATTATATATATATATATATATATATATATATATATATAAGTCCTATCATAAAAATCCATAATAATATGCAAACAAAATATGCGAACGTCCGGTTCTAGTTTCGGAGATATCAGCATTAATTGTGAAAAGGTTGAAAATGTCGATGTCTAGAAAAAACGATTCTCTGGTTTATTAAGAATAACCGTATCGAGGGATTATATCCGTAAATGAAGTACGAATTGAACTTATTTTTAATGTCGTGAATTTGGCTTCAATTTCCTCAAAACACTGTTTTTCAATATCATTTGTAATATTCAATAAAAAGTTTATTTTTCAACATAGGAGTGTGATTTTTATTTTGTTTTACTCGTAATTCATCAAAAAATACCGCTTCATTCACAACTAAATGCCGTCAACGTGGGCCCTTCTCTGGCGGACGCACACACATAGAGAATTTTAATAAAAAGAGTAATGAAATTTGAGGTAAATAGCTTGTACGTATATAATGAAGCGCATTTAAAATATAAATTAAAATCAGTCAAATCCTTTCTGCGTCCTATATACGGAAAGTTATGGTATATATTATTCCATATCTCGCTCCTTGTAGTTGAGGTTCGCAGTAAAGAGCATCCCATGAGTCGATGAGCACTCCTTAACAGACACACAATATTACTCCTTTAACGACTTAAGTGTCGGAAGTATTTAGACGTCCCTGCCGAGAATACATCCTATAATGTTTATAAGGGCATTTCAAACGCACGTGTTAATTTATTCATTGCTCTATAAAATCTCAGACAATGAAACAATTAAAGTAGTTTCATCTGTATTCCTACCTGTAATGTGATGTAAATTGCTAGCCAACATTTATTTATTTACAAAGAAATATAATCGGTAAAGCGATCCGGAGAATTTGGCCCACGGTCAGCCTCTCGGCCAACCGATACCCCGAGCTGGTCCTTGTAAGTTCCGCTCTTCCTTAGCAGATAGCTTAATCATTTCCTGAGGTTCTTGATGATGATATAATAATATCGATGGCGAAGTCGTAATTTCCTGAATAAAGATCGAGAGAATATAAAGGCGTAAATCATTTGTTGTTACTATTTGAATTTCCTTTCCATTAATGAGCGTCAAAGGAATTATTCTATTTTAATTTTATTTGGGTCCTTTTTCCTTGTTGTATAAATTGGATTACGTTTTAAATACGTAAAGGAGCAACTATGGCGGTATTTAATTATAGGCAACACCTCTTTGCTGTAAATTGAGAAATTTGAAATTCTAACACACGTGAAAATACGTAATAATGATAATAATATTTGCGAAAGGAAAATGGAAAATGATAGAATTGATTGTTAGTCTCTTATAACTCTCAATTTACAGCGGATAAGTCTATAATATAAGGTTCCTATTTAATTTATTTTTTAATCAAATTATTTACTTATATATGCTCTCTTCTGGGCTAAAATGTGGTTTTATCTTTATAACTTTTGAATGACGGCCTAGTTCATTTCGTTAACTTTTGCGCAAATGCGGCTATATTTTCTTATTTAGAGAATTGATATCACGAGTTATTAAGCATTTATTATTATTTTATCCATTGTTGGAATGCTCTTACATCCAAAAAGCATATTAATGTCGAAGTTAGTGAAACCTAGCATGAGTAATATGGTACAATTATATATATATATATATATATATATATATATATATATATATATATATATATATATATATATATATATATATATATATACCTACTTACATATATATGCATCCTTGAAGCTCTTCACCTCCCGAACGAGATTTTCTGATATGGCGGTGAAAAATTCATTCAGGCGCTTGGTGTATCGTCTCATCTGGGTCTCCGTGACCCATCTTAACCAGATAAGATAAATAATTCAGGAGAACCTTACCTGGGCAGGAATGGAGTATACCTATCAAGGGCATTATATATTCACAATGGAATAGTAATGGAACGGGACTGAGAGAGATGGAATGTGGAAGCAATCGCATATGGGACACGATCCACATGAAAGTTCCGTTGCTTCTCCGTCTCCCAAGACACTAAGGCGAAAAATGAAGACGGTGCGCAGTTTATTATATATATATATATATTTTTTTTCTTCGTGATTTTACGCGTGTTACTTCGACACCCCCAGCGTGTCGCCAACTCTGGTAAGTGTCTACTGGGATCCAACACCATGTTTCCACCGTCATTGCTAACTTCCTATATTTATATATTTATATATATATTATATATATATATATATATATATATATATATATATATATATATATATATATATATATATAAAGACATTTTGCCCAATTGCATTTTCGACTTATTGTTCTCATGGGTGTGTATCGACTCGGATTTTACTTTATATGATAAATATGGAATACTAGGGGCGCTGCCGCTACGCGAGTCGACCCTGCCCTCCGCACGCATCAGGAACCTTGGCGCTACGGGACTCGCTAAGCTGACAATTATTTTTCGGGGAAGCTCTTATCAAGACGAATATTTTTGGTTAGTAATGTTTCTTTCTCCGACGAACCGTTTCCGGGATATAATTTTTTTAAAATTTTTAACGGCCGCCATTTTTTTTCAGGATGGCAGGTGAAAATGAAAGTTTTCCTGGGGTGTCCTAGCTGTATTAGGCGTTCTTTACCAGCGAAGCGACGGTAGCGGAGCGCCTTATGGGAACGTCGCCTCCTTCCATCCGTTTGCATGTTTAATAACCTTTGAGACCACTGGGCGGATTTCAACTAAATAAAATATTAACGTTTCTTATTAAAATTCATCGCCCAATTGTGATTTTGAACTGCATCCGTAATATATAACTTCCGCTTTATGAAAACTTGAATAAACGTATACTCGTATCTCGCTTAATAGCATCCGTCAAGCAACAATTAAATGACATATTTTTATCTCCCCAGCTCTTATACGATCTGTAAGATATAGATTAAACAATTTTTTAGGATGGAGAGCAACAATGACCACAAAAATGTCCGCGAGACAACATAATTACGACTTATAGTTTCGGAGAAGAAAATTCGAGAAAATCCCTAGCTATCACATATTTTATTTACATCCATCGCTATGACAATTCTATCGGTAAGGAACAATTCATATTTTTCTCTCTCATGCTCTTATATGATGTATGAGGCATAGATTAAAATATTTATTCGAATAGAGAACACCATTTAGCACTAAAATTTCATTGGGGCTACATAATTATGACTTTTAGTTTCGGAGATATAAAAACGAGAAATCCTAAGGAAAACATCGCATGTTTTGTTTACATCGGTTGACACAACGATTCTATAGGCAAGCAACAATTAAACAAATCTTCTCTCTCTCCCAAGCTCTTATACACTATGATCTGTGAGTTATAGATTAAAAAAATATTCAGATAGAGTACAACATTTACCACAAAAAGTCCTTAGGACCATTTAATTTCCACTTATAGTTTCGGAGATAAAAATTGAAGAACCGCCCAATATTTCGATAATGTTTTATACGCATTTCTCATAAAGAACTTCTTTGAAATCTCTGCATATTCCATTTATGGATTATACTTTTCTTTTAATCACAGCATTTATCGCAGCATCTCTCCGCTCCGAGTTCGAAGTTTTAACGATCAACGTTTTAGCGAAATGCTCTCTTTAATAATTTCTTTATTTCAACTATGACAACTTCGATTTAATTAAGAAACATAAAAAGTTCAAAAAATTGACGGTAGGAAGACTGACAGCGCCAGGAGTGGAGAGGAGAGGAACCTTGATATGGTTTACTGTATGCTGAAATCTGCAACAATGCGATTTCCCTTGGCGACGAAAGATTAACCAGAAAAATACGCGGAATTTTTGCGTTCGAAATAAAATGTTTGGACCGATTGGACGGGTATTTAAAAATCGACGGCAGGAAACTAAATTTTCATTCTTTTAGACGACGATTCTAAGTAATTTTTACATATGATTGAGATTATGCGGTGCAGCGCCATAGACTGCGTTACTAATGATGATCATTATCCTGATGACGATCACTATTACGTTTTTATGCTATGTAGAGAGAGAGATAAAAATTAGGGGTGCCGGTGGTGTAGTGGTTAGGACGCTGGCTGCTACTCGCCTGCTGCTTGAAAAGGCAGCGGGTACAAATCCTGCGCAAGTAGGATCGCCCGGCCCCCTGTTTGTGTGGTTTGAGGAGACCGCGCAAATTCAGCTGTTCCGTCCATCGGAAGGGACGTTAAGCCGTTACCCCCCCCCCCCCCCCCCTGGTGTTCTTTGTAAGAGCTGGCAAATGCCAGTACCGGGTTTCCCTACTCCCTTCCCCGGCTATTCATTGCACTACCTCTGAGATACCCATTTGTGCTGTAAGAGAGGCGAATTGGCTGGGCACTCAAACAAACAGAGAGATAAAAAACAGAAAGACAATGGGAGAGTAGGGATAGGACAGGGGGCTGCAAGAAATCCTACACAAACCATTGGACAATATTAGAATGCCATTGATCTTTAACTACGATGGGAAAACTCCTTAAGCCATAAAGGTTTATAACACCCCGTATCGGGTATGTTATAAACCTTTATGGCTTAAGGAGTTTTCCCACCTATGTAAATCGAGCCATAAGTTAATCAAGCCACCAACCTTTATTTCAACTACGCCGAAAATTTATGATGACCTAATTATTCCAACACACGAAATTTAGCAAAACGTAAAAAGTATTTTATTGTTGCTTTTATTAGTTTTTCGAGAAATGTTGAACTCTTTTTCATTATTAAACATAATAGCACCATGCCAATTTCGCGATTTTTTTTATCCAAATACGTGTTCAAGGCACGGATGGTGTTGCCATAATCCTAACACAAAATGCCCTTATTACTTTCTCCATGCGTAGTATAGGGGAAAGTATTGTTTTATTGAAAAATATCGATTTCGAGATTTCATCGGAAATACACGTATTGAGGTCCCCTGAACACGTTTTGACCATTTTCTAGATGATGACTCTGTGTGTGTATGTGACAGTTTTTTGTGGGTGCTCTAAATCAAAAACTATTACTCAGGTCAGCGCGAAATTTTATATTTAACATTTTTATGAAAGTCACAAAAACTGATTAGTTTCGGTAAAGATCGGTGTTTACTCTTGCCACATCCGTTTTTTTAAAATATTTCATTAATGTAAAAAAATATTGTAGGAAATTTAATTTTCTACACCTTTGTTTGAAACATTTTCCCATATAATGCATTGTTTAAGAGATATCTTAAAAACTAATGTTTTAGCTGCCACCACCTACCGGTGACTATTGTTAACAATTGAAGTTTAGTTACGTATTAGTAACGCTCATTTTGATTTTCTTAATTGTTGAAGATTCCTGGCTATATCCAATACCAGAAGGCTACGGTATGAGTCTATTTCTGTTCTTTGTAAAGTCTAATTTTTTCTCGCAGTTCCTTAAAATATTCATTATCATTTAACCTATTTGGAATTTTTATAAATATTACAGGTATGGAGAAAGTCATATGGTGGCCACATCAGATTTTTTTTCCATAAATTTTAGTGTAACATATAGGCTATTCTCTTAATGATGATTATTCTTATTGCTCATACAGAGCATTCCGAGTCACGAAACTTGAAATACGATAGCTTCGATACGAGCCGTCTGCCAGAGAATTTGGAAATTATGGATAGTTGTCTTAATGTCGCGGAAAATCTGTATCTCTACCATAAATATTATGAATAATTTATTTTTCTGTTTGTGAATTATAACGCAACAACTGCAAAACATATAATCAGGATGAAGGTGGCACTTTAACCGCAATAAAAAGTTAAGCAAAATGGGAGGGTTTTTAAAGCGATTTGAACTACATTTTTAATTTTTAAAATGTTTTCTCTTTTAATTTTTCCCATTTAAATAACAGGTATGAAATATAAGGTATGAGTGTATTGTTAGACTAACAATCTACGTGACAACCGTTATAAACAATACCTAATATTAACTAAAAGAAATAATATATACCTAAAATATAAACTCAAGTAGGGAAGAAAGAAACAGCAAGGTTAATCATAAAAAAACCTATAAATCTGGTTAATTATTTCAAAAGGTAAGTGGAAGACAGTTTTAATTTGCAATTTTAAGTTCTTTCGTTCTCTAAAAACTTATTATGTATTCTGCATATTCTCTATACTTAATGAACAGCGAAATATGTTTTTCATCAACATTGAAAATGAATAAGTGAAAGCTATCTCAGAAGGTAAAATAAGAAAACATCTATAAAAATTCTTTTATTTTAGACCAACATTTATAATCGTTAACTCTTCCTTCCTTGAACATCTACATGTACGTTATGCTTTCCTTTCAACAACATTTCCATGCATCAGTTAAGCCAATTATGCTCATTAGATTATAATACATACAAATTAGACCCACAAAATCAGCCTTTGCATGGGATAATGTATGGTTAGGCAAAATTTGAATATATCTTCAAACGTGTTTCCACCGGTTGCATCCCTAGAGCTTACAATTCCTGCTCAAGTTTTTAATGTTTTTCGAGATTCACGACCACATAATACCATGCAATTTCTTTCCCTGGGACTTAATTTGAGTGAAATTACTATATTTAAAAGTGAGTCCATCGACTGTTTATTATGATTATTTGATAAAATATACAGTCAGCAAATCGATCGATAAAGGATGCAGGAAAAATTTATCTATTTGGGCAAAAATGGGAAGACAAGTAATATTGCACACCATTATGCACTACAATAAATTATAAAATAAAATTAACCTGTTTTCATTACTTGGTTTTATTCTCAAATTTTCCTTAATATTTTTTGTTTTGACTCAAAAACCTGAGCAACGACGTGTATTTTCGGCTAGTATTAACTAAAGGAAATAATATATACATAAAATATAAACTAAAGTAGAAAAGAAAGAAACACCAAGGTTATTCAAAGAAGGGCAATCACCAAAAAAACTATAAATCTGGCTAATTTTATTAAAAAATAAGAAATTTTGTAATCGTTAACTCTTCCTGTCTTGAACATCTATATGTACATATATTGTGCTTTCCTTTCAACTGAACATTTGTATGCATCAATTAAGCCAATTATACTTACTAGATTATAATAACACTTTCCATGTCATGCCTTTGCTTTTTATCGCCACATTCGGTTTCAAAGTCCGAGAACACATTTTGTTTCGCAGGTTTGACTTTAAAATATTCACGTGACAAATTAGACCCACAAAATCAGACTTTGCATGGGATAACTTATGGGTAAGCTAAATTTGAATATATCTTCAAATGTGTTTCCACCAGTTGCATCCCTAGAGCTTGCAAGTTTTAAATGTTTTTGAGATTCATGACCACATACTACCATGCAGTTTCTTCCACTGGAACTTAATTTGAGTGAAATAACGATATTTTAAAAGTGATTCCATCGATTGTTTATTATGGTTATTTGATAAAAAATACAGTCGTCAAATTTATCGATAAAGGATGCTGGAAACATTTATTTATTTATTTTGGCAAAAAATGGGAGGAAAAGAAATATTGCATACCATTAAGCACTACAATAAAAATTAACCTGTTTTTATTACTTGGTTTTATTCTCAAATCTTCCTCAATATTTTTTGTTTTGACTTAAGAACCTGAGCAACGACGGGTAATTTCAGCTTAGGATTTGGTGAGTGGTGATTTTTTAAAGCGCTTGCAGTTGTAATCAACGGCAACTCGTAGATTAAAAATAACCAAACATAAAAAGCCAAATACAATGGGAGAGTATGGGGTGGACAGGGGACTGTAAGAGATCTCCATAAATATATGCAATAAGAGTGTATATCGACTCGTAATTTACTATATCTCTGCATAACATAAAAGCGTAATGACGATCATCATCATCATGCTTATGAACATCAGGCGAAACGCTGTTTATGAACCTACACCGAATAACATTCTATCACATTTTAAAATTACGTAGAATCGTCGTACAATATGGGATTTGTAGCAAACAACGCCTAAAAGAATGAAAATTCAGTTTCCTACCATCGATTTTTAAATACCCGTCCAATCGGCCCACAGATTCGCTTTGAACGCGAAAATTCCGCGTATTTCTCGGGTTAATCTTTCGTCGTCAAGGGAAACCGCATTGTTGCAGATTTCAGCATCCAGTAAACCACATCAAGGTTCCTCTCCTCTCCACTCCTGGCGCTGTCAGTCTTCCTACCGTCAAATTTTTGAACTTTTTATATTTCGTAATTAAATCGAAGTTGTCATAGTTGATATAAAGAAATCATTAAAGAGGGCATTTCGCTAAAACTTTGACAGTTAAAACTTCGAACTCGGGGCGGAGAAATGCTGCGATAAATGCTGTGATTAAAATAAAACAAGGAGAAATAGAATACACAGAGATTTCAAAGGCGTTGTTTATGGGAAATGGGTATAAAGCGATATCGAAATATTGGGCGATTCTTGAAGGTTTATCTCCGAAACTATAAGTCGTAATTATATGCCCCCCAAGCCTTTTTACGGTAAATGTTGTCCTCTGTCTGAATACATTTGGTATAGATTAAATTTTTTTAATGTATAGGACAAAATTTGCTACAAAAACGTGCGCAACAGCACTTACCTAAGACTTATAGTTTCCGAGATAAAAATTATTAAACTTATATAGGTACACACACACACACGCACACACACGCACGCACACACACACACACACCCAGACACACGTGTGTGTAGGAGTTAAGGCGCCCGTCGCTAAAGGCTATTCCAATGTCCGTAGCAAAAGGTCATTCCCACCCTTTTGTGCGTCACGGTGTAGCGAATCCTTTGTCTGCTTCCTCTCCTTCCTCTCCTTTCTTTCTAACACACGTCTCTAATAAATCATCGCAAGAGGAATTTTCGGTCTCGGTGAATGTCTTCCGGTGACGTATGTACGTCAAAAGGGACTTCTCAGTTGCTTCTGTTGACCGGAATGAGTGTTAAACAGGGCGTATCTAAAGTCTGAATTCGCATTA
Organism: Tanypteryx hageni; assembly: GCA_028673005.1. Classification (NCBI taxonomy): domain Eukaryota; kingdom Metazoa; phylum Arthropoda; class Insecta; order Odonata; family Petaluridae; genus Tanypteryx; species Tanypteryx hageni. The sequence continues at coordinate 86,810,769 of CM054114.1, read as the reverse complement.
AAACACAAGTAGCTATTGCATATTTACGGTTCGCTGATTACTATAATTTAATGATGCGAACATTCGTAATTATGTATCAATGAGGAATCCATTTTGAAAGAGTGAGAGAGAAAATATCGCGAAAACCTTTATTACAGTTACTTCGTTCGTCAGAATAAAACATTTTTTGGAATTAACGAATCATTTTTCATTCACGATTACCTCTGCAATGTCTGAAAATTGTATTTTATTTGAACAAATTGAAATGACTTTTATCATTAAATAATTGTTTGTATAACTTACAGCATACTATCTTGAAAAAATTAATTCCAAGATTATGAAAAGAAAAACATGAATATACGGAGTTAACGGCTTAGTTTAAGGTTAATTTTAAATGTAAACTCTTTATTTTGGCGTCCAACAAAAAAGTTGTCCAAGTGAAATTTTCTGAATCAAGTAATTATTTAACGAGTGAAAATCACACTTGATAATAGCGAATTTGTCGTTTCTTAATGTAAAAGATAAAAATTTTTCCGGAACCAAAGTTTTAAAAATATTTTCCGCCATCAGGGAGCGACAATCGGAAATTCTTGGTCGAACACAGCTCGTTCGCTGAATTTTATGAGTATGAAAACTTTAAAATTTTCCATTAGAGGAAAGTGCTACCCACCCATCCGCCTCTCAGAACATTAATTCCTTCGAACTTGGGTTCGCTCTGTGCCTTTTCGTCTATTTGGGCGTATATGGGAATTTCCCGCGTGTAACTTGGCGTCACTCCAGCCCACCATCGCCCGCGCATATCATAACAGCTGCCTTTATCTCCATCTGTTGGGAGCGAGTGCCCTTCCTGAAATGCACCGACGTAGTACGCCGGAGGGTGTTCTGCGGGAATGAATGCGCGAGTATGCGTTATGCGCTTTGTGAGTGAGAGACCGCGATTCGATCTCCGCCAAACTTCCACGAAGACCGTGGATTTCACTCGCTTTCAAACGAGGCGAGCCAAGTTGAGGCCCGAAAGGCCATTTTTTTGACCTCCTTCGTTCTCGATCCTCTCACGGGTCCAAATCGTCGATATCTCCCCATAATACAAAAATCTTGTGAACGAACCTCCTAGGTGTCCCATGCCACCTCCTACGTTACTTCTAGAAGGGCACTGGCATTTGGCATGCTGCTCGGTCATAGGTCACAACTAACAGGAAACGTTGAAAATCCCAAAAATTTCCATTTTTGAGGGGTCTTCTCGACCCCCCGGTTCCATTTCAATACCCCATAAGAAAAACATAGGATTCAATTCAGGGCATTCTAAATATGTTTCTTTTATTAAATTACTTAAAACTGAGGTACGAACTCGGGATTAAAATAGTTTTGATGATGAAAGAATAGAGAAATAAAGGTGAAGTACTCCTTTAGCCAAAAAATTAGAGGGTTACAACACCCAATGCATTTCGCCCACAAGGTGGGCATCGTCAGGGGTAAAACCTGTTTCAACAGTGACTGGGAGCCAACTGCAAGGTTTGAAACGGAAAGTATTAAGAAGACGACCGAGAAACAAGTGAAGCGCGGAAAGATTTTTCGGCGTGTGTGTTGTTTAAATCTGTCAGTTTGTATAAGGTATTGTTGAAATCTGTGTCCGTGTTCATAAGTGTATCGCGGTTTTTGTAAATGTGAAGGTTTTCTAACGAGTTTAGTGAGTTATTGGCTGAAGTTATCAATGTTAAATCGTTTACGTGTATACTATGACCTGTTTTAAAGATGTGGTTGGCAACGCTTGATTTTTCAAAACGATTATATTTATAGTGAGCCATGTGTTCCTTGAAGCGTGTTATTAGTTTCCTTCTTGTTTGTCCTACTTACTTTTTGTCACAGTGTGAGCATTATATTTTATAAATTCCGGACTTATTCAGAGATTCTGTTCTGTCTTTTGTACAGCCCAGTAAAATTTTCAAATTATATGGATTTGTATATGTTATGGTATAATTCTTATGTTTAAAAATTTTGTTCAAGCCTCTGTTTAATGGTGGAAAATAAGGCAATTTTACATATTTGTCCTCTTTTTTGTTGTCTAATTTGAGGGAAGTGGCATTGGACAAGGTTTTATTAAAGTTATGTTTTCTCACTAATTTATTAATTAAATTATTATCGTATCCAAGTTTAGTGGCAATTTGTTTTATGTGTTTGGGTTCCTTTGCATATCTGATTTTATTGAGGGTGAAATGCATTGGGTGTTGTAACCCTCTAATTGTTTTGCTAAAGGAGTACTTCACCTTTATTAATCTTAGCCAAAGTTATTGAGCTACTATCAATTAAAGAATAGAGAGTTTAATTTTTTAAGATAAAATTCAAATTCACATCGTATTACCGTAAATATTTGTTTTTAATCGCAAAGAAAGCATATTTTTCTTAGGCACAACAATAAAAAATTCTAACTGCTATAGCAACGAGCTCAAGGCTTTTAAAAGGGAAATGGCTATCTAATTAAAGATTATTTTGGCTAGACCCTTTCAATAAAATTAAGGATGTCATAATGAATTACTGATCAACTCTCAACAAATGCTTTGATGCAAACCAGAGACTGAACGTGCTCCTTATCATTGGGTTTGTTTTTGTCGATGCTCCTCATTTTTTCACACTGTGGACTTTTGGCTTCTTTTTCGTTCGTTCTTCTTTTGCACCGTATTGGGATAACGGAGGAAGATAGGAGTATGAGAGAAAGGGAAGAGTGAAAGAGAGAAGGAAGGAGAGAAAGAAGAGAAAGAGGGCCGGGGTAGGGAGAGAGGGAGGGAGGGAAAGCGGAAATTTTGGAAAAGGGGGGGATACAGGGAAGTAGAGAGGGAGTTAGAGAGGGAGGTAGAGAGAGAGAGGAAGAGAAGGGGGTGAGGGAGTGGGAGGAAGGGAGAGAGAATCCCGAAAATAGGACTAGATATAATTTTCTACCTTAAATATATTCCGAAAGGAGGTGGTTCAGGGTTGCATACGAGCAGTGGACGAATTCGCCTCGCGGAGCGAGGCACGGGGTTGATACGCGTAGCGCGTAGGAGAAGGGTATTTATTATATATATATATATATATATATATATATATATATATAACAACTTACGGAAAAGGAAAGGTAAAATGAATATATGGATGTCAACAAGGTTCTCTCTCTGTAGCTGAAGAAGGAGTAGTTCCGAAAGCTTTACGTTTGTGATGTTTCTGTGTTTTTGTGTTATTTTACGTGTGTCGCTTCGACATCCCCGGGGCCTCGCCAACCTGAAGTCGTCTGATTGGTGAGTGCTCACTGGGTTTCCTCATCCCAACACCTTGTTGACATCCATATATATATATATATATATATATATATATATATATATATATATATATATATATATATATATATAAGATGCCGCGTTGAACATTTTTATTGACATTGGAGAGGTATAGTTCAATTAAACTGAAACATTTTCAAATGAGTGTGGCGCTTTTTTATCGCCGTTATATAGATCATAAAATCGATATAAGGAGGTTTGTCTCGAGATTGGATGTTGACGAAGGTCATTTGGAAGAAAAATAAAATTGACTCGTTCATTTTTGTTGCGTCGTGAAAGATGTAGGTATGCCAAAGAAGACATGCCAAACAGGGTGCATTGTGAAAGGATTTTTTGACGCTGGTATTTTTATGCCAATACAAGTTTTATGTTGCTGCGAATCTCGCGATGCAAGAAAAAATGTGATCTGGCATTCTTATAGTGAACTTTTGTTCGCTAGATACTCTTATTCTGATATTATACTTAGGTTTTAGAAAATGTGAAAATGTCCTAAATTTTTTTTGAAAGACACGATGCGTATTCGTCTCCACAAATTTGGCACTCATTTAATAATATAGGATTTGCGTGATCTGAATGGAGGCGCGTTCTCATTAGAGGCGTCGAAGGGAGCACGCGTGCGACGAGACAAATGCGTGAGGCGAGCACATTTCTTGTATTTTTTTATAGTATTAAGACAGGTGGCAGCAGCTTACAGAAGGCCGCATCGAAGGTCGCGTGGCGTGAATGGCGTGTCGCACAACCTTGCACGAACACCCTTCGCTCTTATTATCGTGCGATGCCCGATGTGTACGCTGGTGAATAGTGTGGAAGGCGGTTGTACTACCACGCAGGCGCACTCGGTAGATTCGGATGCGCCGATTTCCACTGCAAGGCGGGTCAAGGTCGAGATGGGGAGATGGATCAAAGAGCGCCCCCCCATCGCGAAGCGGGCAATCGGTGAATTAAAATGCCGATAAAAACACACGAATGTAGGTTTTTCGGCGGGAGAAGGATCGGTGATCGAACGTTTTTTGGTATAGCTTCATAAAAGGGAAGACATTGGAATATAAATCGGATGGCGTCGCTTCAATGTCCACGCTGCTTCGACGGATGTCTAGCTGAATGTAGTGTGCGAGAGTTTGTTTGGAATGCAAAAGGAGGAAGGGGATGATGCATTGGAAGAGAATGGGAGATAATTGAGGGAGAGAGAGATAAAGGGAGTGAGAATTAGGCAGAGGGAGGTAGAGGGAGGTAGAGGGAGGGAAAGGGAAGTAATGGGAGGGAGGAGGAGGGAGAGGAAGGTAATGGGAGGGAGAGGGAAGTAATGGGAGGGAGGAGGAGGGAGAGGGTGGTAAAGGGAGGGAGAGGGAGAAAGAGGTAAAGGGCGGGAGAAGTAGGGAGAGGGAGGTAAAGGGGGAAGAGGGAAATAAAGGGAGGGAGAGAGAGGTAAAGAGAGGGAGAGGGAGGTATAGAAAGGAAGGAGGGAAAGGGAGGGAGAAGGACGGAGAGAGAGGTAAAGGGAGGGAAAGGGAAGTAAAGGGAGTGAGAAGGAGGAAGAGGGTGGTAAAAGGAGGGGGAATGAGGGAGAGGAAGGTAAAGGGAGGGAGAGGGAGAGAGAGGTAAAGGAAAGGAGAAGTAGGGAGAGGGAGGTAAAGGGAGGGAGAGGGAGATATAGATAGGGAGGAGGAGGGAGAGGGAAGTAAAGGGAGGGAGGAGGGGGGATGTAAAGGAAAGGAGGAGGGAGAGGAAGGTAAAGGGAGGGAGAGGAAAATAAAGGGAGGGAGAGGGGAGTAAAGTGAGGGAGAGTGAGGTATAGGGAGGGAGACGCAGGTAAAGGGAGGGAGAGGGAGGTACAGGGAGGGAGAGGGAGGTAAAGGGAGGGAGAGGCAGGTAAAGGGAGGGAGAGGGAGGTAAAGGGAGGGAGAAGTAGGTAAAGAGAGGGGGAGAGGGGTAAAGGGAGGGAGAGGGAGGTAAATGGAGGAAGAGGGAGGTAAATGGAGGGAAAATAAGATAAAGGGAGAGAGAGGGGAATGTTAAATTGGCGGCGGGTGGAAAATGATGATAATCGCAAATCGAAATAAAATAGATCGAATAGAGAGAGATCGAATGTGATCCGGAGGTATTTTAAAATGCCGAGAATAATGAATGATGTTTGGCGCGGATGAAAAATTCAGGTTTGTTCCTATTATCAGTACTTAATTTCCAAATTTTTATGCGATTTATCTTATAATACTGCCGTCCTCGCTTCCACTCCCTCAGCCTTTTCATTCTAATTATCTTACTCCGTTGTTATTGAATATGTTCTCCCTGATGCTTCATATTGTTAAAGCATAGAAGTTATTTGTAATTATTTACTTCACCTGACCCGAGCAAGGTGAGTATTAAAATTCCCGCAATCCATAGGAATTTCCTCTCCCGGAGGCTGTTGCTATTTCTAGCGAATTGCATGATAATAGCATAAGAACACATGTCTGCGTTCACCAAATGTATTTTTAATTTTAAACATTAAACTAAATCTTAATTTTTCTCTTTTTCCCGCCTCTAGACATGAATTTCATAATTTTTATTCTCATATCGGAATAGTTTCTTCTCTTTCAGAATGACTTTTTTTGTGGTGCACCTAAAATAAATCAGACGAAAGGTGTACATCATGTCGGAGTACGCAGAATTTCCAAAGGCATTCTTAGAAATTTATCTTATAATGTTAAAAATAAGGTAAATGCTAATGGCTTAGTCTAGTGGTGCCAAAACTACGGCCCGCGGGCCAAATGCGGCCCGCGAAGGATTTTTGTGCTGCCCGCGAAGTTATGGCGAAAAAGCATTTAAAAATATTTTAACACGCAAATTCATACATTTTTTAAAAAGTTTTGATAATAAAACTTTAAATATTGAAATGTAAGCCATGAAAACCTGATTTAGACTTGATATTCACATATATATATGTCCTCTCAGAATAAAGAAAAACTCCGATTTAAACTCTAACCCGGACCGCCGAAGAATTGGAAATTTCCAATGCGGCCCACCAAAGGGATTCGCAACCACTTATGTGGCCCGCCATTAGAATAGTTTGGGCACCACTGGCTTAGTTCATTGTCTTAGCGCTGCGATACGATATATCAGAAGCGGTGTCAAGGAAATATTGAATTTGCGATTTACCAATTTATTTTATAGTAATCAATAAAATAATTGCATATTACTTAAAGCATACCTCACTTGAAATAAGCAGAAGTAATGTTTACGTGGACGTTAATTCCTTCGCCGTTAATCATTCATTTCTTTTCACTTACAGAGTTCGGATTTTCTTGCGTTCTTTACCAGCGAAGCGGTAATAGCGGGACGTCGTAACTTTCATCTTCTAAACCGCTAGACGAATTTTAATTAAATTAGATATGAGTGAACGTTATTAAAATTTATCGCCCAATTGTGATTTTGAACGGAATCCGTCAATTAGAACTTCCACTTTACATAATTACCTTAATAAACTTATACTCGTATCTCGTTCAATGGCATTCGTCAAGCAACAATGAAATGCCGAACTGTTCTCTCCCTAGCTCTTATATGATCTGTCAGGTATAGATTTAAAAAATTATTCGAAAAGAGAACAACATTTACTACAAGAAAGTCCACAAGAGCACATACGAGTCATAGTTTCGGAGATAGAATTTCTAGAAAATCCCGCAAAAAACATCGCATATTTTGTTTACATCGATCTCTAAGCCGGTTCTCTCAACAAACAACAATTGAAATCCACGTTTTTCTATCTCACGCCCTTATATGATCTGGGAGGTATAGTTTAAAAAAATTATTTGGATAGAAGACAACATTCAATAGATTTATTTAGATAGTCTGCGAGACGGCAAAAAAAAAAAGAACTTTGTCACTGCCACGAATTTATTTGGCACGACCGGTAGTGCCAAATAAATTTATGGAAGTGACAAAGTTCTTTCTTTTTCTCAACAATTAACAAGATTGGAAAGATATACTCCATGTCGGAGTAGACAGAGTTTTCAAATGTGTTCTTTGAGATTTAACGATGTTCTCAATATTTTTCGCTCATATTAGAATTTAACGAGAAGCAAGTGAGGTGAGGCGGGAAGGGATAGAGGGAGAGAGTGATAGAGAGAAACTGGTCGTGAATCTCTTTTATCGCGAAGTGGATGCACCGAAGGCACGCCAACGAAAGCGTGTTGCGTGATTGCATTGAGCAGTGGCGGCAAAATTGCGGGTCGAAGCGAGAGAACCCCACTCTGTTGTAAATGGTGCGTTTACATTGACGTAGTGCACTCCAACAGGTCACCGTGGCGAAAGCAATGACTCCTCGATCCGGAGATAACGAAAAGGGTGTCCAAGCCACCCTCGAGGCGACGACGCGACGTTGCTCGGCGACTGTCGTTGGACGCGGATCAGGCGACGAGGGCGGTGACGACGCCTGGAGGAGAAATCGGAACCTTGGGATATTTTGAATTTAGCCAACTGTCCGATTGTGTTCAATTTATAGGTTGTGGCGCAATAATTTCTTTTGAATATATTTTTTAAACTGAAATCACATTTGCATGTCGCACTGCGAATTAGCATGGTGCAATTAATATGTGGTATATTTACATATATTTACATATATTCGTAATAATGATAAAATTTCATTAATGTATTGATATAAACTTTCAATTCTAATAAAATAATAACTAATGTTTTTAAGATAAAAAATTCTCATCGATTTTTAAAAGAAGAAAATAAATTAATTTTTCTGTTTGGGAGTACTACATTGATATGTTGAGGGTGAGCATGCAGCAAAGACTTTGATAGATTATAGCAGGAAGGATAGACGTGGTAAGGATAATTTATGTGGTTCCAAAGGAAGTTGGGTGATTTACCGATTTCAGTGTTCACCATAGTTTTTGACACCACTGAAACCACGTATTTCGTAACACGCTGGATGTAACAATACAAACATTACGAATTTCGTCAATTATGTTGTTATATACTCTGAAAAATTCTGACTACACGATTGTGTTAAACAACTAGTTTACATTGTTGTAACCTGCGGATTTAACATTTAATTTGCAAGTTCAGACATTCAATTACTTTTCCCTAACAAAATTATATTTTAATTTTTTGACATGTCTATGACGTTATAGTCACAAGGTGGCAGCCTAAAACTGATCTTAACAGAGGCTGTAGAAAGGTGTAGTATAGGGATGGATAATATCAATCGATGGAGATCTTCAATATCGGGGGTAAAATACGAATACTTATATTTTCCAAACAAGATTAGTTGAGTCAGAAGATGATATTGAGCCATAACTATTTGAATTTCAATACGTGTGCGGCTTCGTTGCATGGACCCTTGTAGACTTCTCCAGAAATGCCCAAGACTGGCTTTGAAACGCCAGCGATGAAAAAACAATGAACGAATAAAATTCGAATAAATGGGATTTTTTAATACAGACAAGATTGAGGAAAATCGTGGAACATGGCTAACATTCAGAAACGAAAGAAAACATCTGGCATAAAAATAATATTCCGAAAACGAGCAGATAGAATAGAACATTGCTTACAGATTCCGAAGGTGGATTTATTTTATCAACTTTTATATTAACTTCCCTTCGTTCATACATATATATAAAGTTCTCTCTCTGTCGCTGATGAAGGGATCTATCCCGAAATGCTTACATTTTTGTGTTGTGTTTTTTCTTATTTTACTTGAGTTATTTCGATAGTCCCAGCGGCTCACCAACACCGGTATGTTCCACAGGGCTTCTTCCAACACCTTGTTGCCGTTGATATACCTATGTACCTTTCCTCTTCCATATATACTTTCTTCAAATCCTGAAATCACTCACTTCCTCTATCCCACCTAATATAATCATGTCACTATAGACGTCTGCTCCCTCTACACCAGCATTCCTCACCACCAAGAACTGTCCGCCCAGAGAAAATTACTGGACTCCAGACCACCTGACACAAGACCATCTTCCCATTTCCTAACGAAGCTGGCTGAAATTGTGCTCCAAAAAACAACTTCTCTTTCGGAGGGCGCCACTACCTACAAATAAAAGGTACCGCGATGGGCAATCGCATGGCGCCCTCCTATGCCATGTTTCTAGGTGAATGGAAGTAACAATTTCTTGGCTTGTATCCCAGACCAATCCCATGGCTGAGGTATACTGACGACGTATTTCTTCACTGGACACATGCACCTGACTCCCTACAATCTTTTCTATAAAGCCTTTCTTCCCACCCCACGCTTTCCTTCATCCACCACTCCTCTGGCCCCAACATCACCTTCCTGAATGCCGATCTCTCCATCCGGGAAAACATAATCCACACCAGCGTGCATCTCAAGCCCTCCAACCGCCTTCAGTACCTCCGCTTCGAAAGCTGCCATCCACTCCACGCAAAAACCTCAATTCCCTACGCCCTAGCGGAGAATCTGCTCGGGCAGACACTCGCTCTCCGAGTATTGCTCAATCTTCGAGTGTGCATTTCTTCAGCGCGGATATCCGCCAGATCTGATCCGGGACCGAATCTGGAGGGCAGATGCACCCACCACCCCTAACCTCCACCCTAATACCAATGCCATAACCGATTCCACCCCCAATTCACCCTAACCTCTCTTTTTTTCCTCGGCATCCACGATATTCTGAGGAATACCCTAAAAGTCGCCCATCCTATCTCACATCCTCCCCCACCAATTCTCATTTTCTACACCACCGATTCACCCCATCCGCCGACACACTAATCTGTTCAACATTTTATGGATAAAGGAACCCCCACACCCACTCCCCTGCATCCTACCGGATCTCGCCTCTGCGGTAGACACCGATGTCTTACATGCCCAACAAACCCTCAATGCAGTTTTTTCTCCAGTCCCACCACAAGCATCACCTACCCCATAACTTCTCCTACCAACTGCACCACCCGCAATATTCTTTTCCTCCTTAAATGCACCCAAAGATCCGCTTTTTATGTTGGTCTCACAAGCAATCCCCTAAACATCCGCATGAACGGCCACCGCAACAGCGTCATTCTTATACGACAGCTGCCCGTGGCCGTCCATGCAAACAAACACAACCTGAAATTTAATGATTGCTTCACGCTGAGAGCCATTCGCCCTCTCCCTGATAATGCTTCGGCTCCCCAACTACGTCAGTGGGAACTTGCTCACATCCACCTTCTAAACTTCTTCTCCACTATGGCCTCAACTTACGCTAGCATTTCACTCCTTTATAAGAGAATCATTATTTTTCAGTTTTAATTTCAGCCATAATGCGCGATCAAAAATTATTTCTTGAATTGAGAAATGATTGTCACTTAATGTAGAATGGCACAACTCAATTAGACAAACAGAACGAAATGAAGTAGGGGAGGGGAACCGCTCGCGTACAATCGAAAATGGACACTGATCTTTTTGTTGAGGTTTCCATCTTTCAGTTTGCCTTTCTCGGATAGTGCTGGTCTAGGGTTTTTGCGAATAAACATACGTTCTATTAACACTTTCTCTACCATCTCAGAAATTACTCGTGGTAAACTGCTGGTCCACAAATTTACAAATCCGAGATAATTCATTTTCCAACAGGCACCCTCGTCTGAGAAACGATTAATGTTTTCTAGGAATTAAACAACATCAATAGATTTTATGGAAATCGTTCATAAAAATGTTTTAATTCGTTCGTATTTATTTATAATCTAAAATAATCAAGAGGAGATATTGGGGACTAAACTGTTGAAATGGCAACCCAAAGAAAAGGAAAAATGGCTATTAATCGAGGTAAATTATAGAACATGACCAAGAAATTCCAAATGATTGATGCGGAAAAAACGATACTTTGAGTAAAGATGAATACCATACAACGAGTTATAGTTTCTAAAATAAAAATTCGAGAAAATCCCGAGCAAAACAACGCATATTTTGTTTACATCGACCGCTAAGAGGGTTCTCTCGGCAAACAAGGGAGGAAAGATGCACGCATTATGCATGAATACAGAAGCGTTATTTACGATTTATGTTATCATGCCATAAAAGATATATATATATATATATATATATATATATATATATATATATATATATATATTAATGGCTTAGTAAAATGTCTAAGAACTGAAGTGCCAGTAGTTATGCCAAGGAAATATCGAAATTTTGAATCACCCATTAATTTCCTAATCAGCTGTATTTAATAAAACAATCGACAATTACTTTAAACATACCTCACTCGAATAATTGTAATACAGGGTGGTCATAAAGTCATGGTCCAGTTTTAAATTTTAATAACTAAAGTTATACAAACAATATAACCATTTAGTAAAAACGTATAAAAGCTCAACTCTTAAAGTTTTTTATTTAACAATTTGATTGATATAAATCTTATCTTTATTTACTTTAATTTGTAGATATTGGATAACCCCAAATGGCGACAGTTGAAGAAAAGTTTAAATGTGTGCTTTGGCTTACGGAATCGAAATCGGCTACAGCTGTGAAAAGAAAGTTTGCTACTCATTATGGAAAAGATGCACCCCATAAAAACTCAATAAATAGGTGGATGAAAAAGTTTAAAGAAACCGGATCAGTTAATGACAAACCACGATCCGGGAGACCCCGAATTATGAGGAGACTGTGACTGAAGTCGCGGAAGCCTTTAACAGAAGTTCAAAAAAATCACTGCGGCGCGCATATAGCGAACTGCATATTCCAAAAACAACATTGATTAAAATTTTAAAAGTGAAATTTCATAAACACGCCTACAAAATTCAGCTGGTTCAAATGTTAAAGGAGGAGGACTACCAAGTGAGGTTAGATTTCTGTCATCAGACCAAATCAGAAATCGAAAATTTCCGTTAGTTTCTTATCATGTTGACGTTTTCTGATGATAAGGTCAACCGCCACAATTTTCGCACCTGGGGAACAGAAAAACCAGAAGTCTGGACACATGAGAGAGACTCACCAAATGTTAATGTGTGGTGTGCAATCAGAAAATCTCACATTATCGGTCGTTTCTTCTTTGAAGAATCAACAGTTAATGGTGAAAGTTATCTTTCCATGTTGCAGAATTTCTTCATCCCCGAATTGGAGAGATTAAATCTTTCAGAGAACACCATCTTCCAGCAAGAATAATCTCTATGTTCACGTTTATTCCTTCGTCGTAAATTATCCATTTCTTTTCACTTACAAACGTTGTGTATGCATAAAGAAAATATACGTATTTACGTTCATTTCTTCGTCCTAGATAATCCATTTCCCTTCATTTTACAAATGTTGCGTGCGCACGAAAGATAATTAAACTAATTTGGTATTAACAGAAGATATTGTTTATTTCAGCTGTCATGAAGATTGTTTTCAATGACAGCATTTAAAGAAGTTCAATGTGAACTACGACTTCCTCGTTTGGTTTTATTGAAACCGGCTACTCTTTTGATAAAATTGTACTGAACAAAATATATGCTATTTGACTAGTTCTACAAATTTTGTTCGAAGACGTTTTTGTTATAAGTGATATTATACGACATAAAAAGAAAAGTTCATTTTTTGTCACTAGTAAAGTTGTACTCCCAATTAGGCTGCGTGAACCATTTATATTATTTTCTTAGTTTCTTAGCCCTTATGTCCTGAATAACAAATTTCATCAACATCCGCCTAGTAGTTTTGCATATGAAACATGCGGACGGACAGACGAACGGACACGACCTTACCATAAGGCGTTTTTTTTTCTTTTTGTAAAGAACATCTAAAAACGAAATCGTGAGAAATATAGTTGTTATGGCTTTTCAAGTAGGAAATAAATTGTGCGTATTTAGCGTTCTGACGAAATTTACAGGCAAAATACATTCATATCCACAGCTTATCAAAATTCTAAAATTAAAATAGTTAAGTATTAATCTAAAGATACATCACTCTGAGACAATGTTGAAATATGTAGCAGTAATCGTCGTTCAACTTTTCGATCAACACCTCACAGATTGGCAACCTGAAGTTCGTATGTGTTGCGCCGGAGAAGTCCCGCGTTTAAAATTTCTCCGCGGAGCAATTTGAGCGTATATTCAGAACTTTAGAAGGTAGTTGCGCTATCCTTCTTCTAGATTAACTCGTTAAAGTCATTCGCAATTTATCGTATCTAATAGTTTTGAGAAATGAAGAGAAGAATCAGTCTGTGGTATTGTCAATTAAAGATAAACGTGAAATAATACGTAAAATTAAAGATGGTAGGTAGTCTTTAAAAATATTTTCTGTGATTTGTTTATTGATTGTTTTCGCTTAAAATAATTAATAAAACAGGATAAATTTTCTAGTTCATTGTGAATTAAAACTTTCTCGTTTGATTTTCTTGAAATCGGTTACTCCTTCGTTAAAATGTACTGAACAAACCATATATAGCGGGTAAATCGGTGCAGAGGTTTATATATTTGCTTTTTAAAAGTACTTTCCGTCATGATTAGAATTCCGGACTTAAACTATCAGACGGTTGAAAGTTGGTGGTTTTTTATTTGTGAAAATAGAATACGAATGCATGCAGTATTTGCGCAAATACGTGTTTTTTATTTTATTATTATTATTATTATTTTATTATTATTTTTATTTTATTATTTTATCCGGAAAAAGTTTTTTTTTCGTGTCTCAACTTTGGGAAATTGGTACGGCGATTAGAACAATCCTTTTAAGAGAGATAGAATGAGCTGTATTAGTCCCCTTGTTTAAATTGTTCTTCTGGGTCTTTCAGCCTATTTTATGGTGTTACGTATTTAAGACGACGTAAGCACACGATGACGTCACATAGTATAGATAGGATAATACTTATAGGAGGTTACTAATGTTTAGGCACTTCCAGATAAGTTGGAGTCTTGAAATTTTGATGTGGATAGAACTATGTGCCTAACCGACTAGAAAGTCGAAAACCTCAAAAAAGTGGCCGGTCAAAATTTGCAAACATTCACACAAATATTTAATGTTTATGTATTTATTTATGTGCCACAAAGCTGAAATTTTCTGTAAAGGTAGAATACGTGTAACAACATAATAGAGATTATAGAAATTCTGATATATTTATTGTTAAAAATTCTTGAATTTGAAACGAATAGATAAATGTATAGGTAGCTTAGAGACAAGCTAGGGAGCTGAAAATTTTCATTTCTTTAGAGGTTAGTACAAATGCACAAATACACATCTCCAAAAAGTTGTTATTGCTGCCAAAAAAGTTTAAAATTTAAACAATTAGATAAATATTATATTATATATATATAAATTGCAAAATTTTAGTGATTACTTTTATTACAATATTATTCCATAAGGATAGAACGAAAATTGGTGCAGAGGTGAAAACTATTGAATTAAAAAAATATTTCTAATAATAAAATATCTCTCTGAAAAATTAATGTGTTTTCAAGATTAGATGAAGTGCTTTCAGAATGGAAACACCTTTTACTAGTATCCTATTTATGTAAGAAGCAGCTATTTATAATGATACCGTTACACTTGCGCACGCATCTGCATCCACTGGACTACCCATTGGTATTATCTCTTAGAGATAGCTAAGCAAATATTTCTTTGCGGAAAAATTATTTGTGCTATTTAAGAACCGAATGTTTGAATTTTTGCTTGTCCATGCAAAGAAATTACAAACAGCATTTATAGAAAAATACGGCAACACAAGCTACCCAAGAATTTAATACTGTTCGTAAGACTTCGTCCAAGTAGTCTGAACGATCATTGTATAAATGAAGTATTCGTAGTCAACGTCAAAATAAGACAAAGGGCAGCTCTGTATGAGAAATTGTTGCAGCTCGACGTCGGGTGAAATCGTTTCTCTAATGAATCTTCAGATGGAAATCCAACGATACCGTTATGTACACGATTAGAACGATTATTACGATATCTACATATTGCATCCTGCCAGAGATACACATCAGTCAGCGGTGTTGCCATTTTTTCTGGCTTAACAGGAACCAGTTAGTGCTCCGAGGACATGTACTGGTCTCAGAGTTCCAACAGTACGGCAGTGCTTTAATATTTACTACATGATTACAAGAGTGAAAATGTTCTATGCAGATAAACCTGAAAACTTAGTTTCTTCACTAGACGAAGTTTGGCTTCCTGATCCGCGTAAATCGAACTAAGAAAATATTTGAATACCAGTTTAAATATAAGTTTGTTATGAGAAAAAAAACTAAATTTTATTTAGGGGCATATTGAAGATAAACGAACTATTTTTCTTCGACGTACCTATTCAAAATGAAAAAAAGGGAACTTAACCTGAATATCCTTAATTTTGTCGAGGATTCGTGAATTGATGAGGAATTTAAGCATTTAAGTAAGATGAATTTACACATTACTGCAGTAGATTTATTTTTCATTGCTGCATAATTAATCTTAGTGACAGTTTTTGTAAAACTGAACGAATAACCGCACTAACGAAAAATATTAGTTCATATAATGTTATATATAACTTTATTGTGTTGTCTAATTCCGTTCACCATCACAATTTACCTCAATCTCATTTCGCCTATCGCCACTTTTTCCATTTTACCTTGAAGTAAAATTCCACATCTTCCTAATTCTCTATCTCTCTCGATCTTCCTCTCTTCTCCTCGTATGTTAATTCCATCCACTCAGCGGAAATGGCACTCTCAACTCACAAAGAAGACTTTCATTCTTTACTAAGATCAATAGAAGCTTTACATTTTCCCTCCACCTTTCCAATTTCTCCACCAACAAGTATTTATGCCTATGGATAATGAGGAGTGTGAACGAGAGATACACTAGATTATGAGCGTTTTCAACATGAAAAAACTTCGAACCTACGTATCTGTTATTATCTAAATGCGTTCATACTGATATGAACTCTTACCGAACGGAATTGCTAATTCATTATCATAAAGATGAATTTAGAATGCGTTCAATTTCAGATTAATGGATTCTGCGAACTCATTTAGGATTCTGAAAATTACAAATCGCTACGTTTGGCATCGCGCATAACTCGGTGGAAGTAAGAATGAATGGCCGCGTACAGATAATGTAATAGCAGGGCACGGCGTGATCGATCATACGGCATTTTTTTCTCGAAAACCTGGACCAAAGGGGATATGAGGGGAGGAAGTTGGTTTTTGCTGAGCATGCGCGGAGTGAGCTAAAGAGGGAGGGAGTGGAGAGAGAGAATTGGAGGGAGTGGAGAGAGAAAGGAAGAGAGAGAGAGGGAGTGGAGAGAGGGAGGGAGAAAGAGAGAGAGAGAGAGGGGAGAATACCCTCGCATTCAACGCCGTCTTCAGAGGAGTTCCCTTTAGGATCAATAAGGGAAGCGATGGCAGGGGGTGAGAGGAGGGGAGAGGGGAGGAGGGAGGGGAGGTCGTAAGAGGGGAAGGGTGCGAAAGAGAAGAAATCGGGAAAGATAGAATGGCATTTGAGGCTTCGTGCGTGAGTTGGGGGCGAGTGTGTGTGTGCCAATGTTTACAGCAACATGCGTGTTCCCATTCTTCAGATTGCTTGAAGACTCACTCTTGATATTATCCAAACTCTTTTCAAGTGCATAGATACGATCTCACGATTTAACCGAAATTTGGTAAGGAACGCTTCTTTATTGTGACTAGATTTATATTCAGTTGAAATTTAAGGAATATCGTTATTTAAGTTCCTGGCCATTTAAAGCGATAATAACGAAATCGATAATTCCGTACGATCGAAGTTAAAGTTGCAGAAAATAAAAAGAGAATTTAAAACGATAGGTTGACGAAGCACTAAAACGAGACTGGAGAGGAAACGCTGCTGAAAGTGCATAGATTAAGAAAAATGCTTCTACCTCGGGATTGGGAGCATTTGCCCACTTGAATAAATCAAGAAATTCATAAAACATAATCGATTATCGATGGCGCAAGTCGCACAATAAACAAAACATCGTGTATTTTAAAACTTTAACCATTTTGTAAATCCAGGTTAATAAAGAAAAGCAATTTGAAATTTTTGCAAGTATTGTTTAAAATTGAACAATGGGCAGGAACGCGTAAATAGAAAATTTTAAACAATTTAACAAAGTAGAAATGTACTGAACTGATGGATTTGATCGAATGAAATTTATTTATTTGTTGTCGAAGAGATATCGAAATGTAACTGTTTGTTTGTCCCATAACTTTAGACGGTTCTTAGCTTTCGAAAAAGATTACGTGGGCCGCGTTTTGTAGGACATAGTAATTGTCACAAAAGAAGAATCTGACATTTTTTCTAATTAACAGAAATGAATTAAAAAAAATAATGGTAATATCAAACGGAAAGAGTTAAAACAAAAGTAAGAAGATAGTAATAACGACTATATCAACTAAATAATACTGTCCTGTCACACTCGACTGTGGCGCTGCCCTTGTAAAGCCGTTATAAAAGAGCGGAAGAATTGAAAACTATTTATGACACTAACTAGGGAGATGCCCGTTGAAATTCAACGGGAAAATTATTTGTGAAATAAAAAATGAAACAAATATACCTTGAAAACAAACTTTCGTTCTTTTAGGCGTTCGTTGTTTCAAGTTTTGAACTCCTACGATTATTCTAATCACCTAATTTTAATATGCGAATGATTAAAGTTCTGCATTCAAATTTATTCCTTTTCGTAAATAAAGCAACGAATGTTGTTTACATTGGTTGCTATGAAAAAAATTTCTCTCTCCTTCTCTCTCTTGTACTAATTGTAAAAGCATTCAAAGCACGCTTTCACCCATAAGGATTGAAATAACAATAGGATTTCGAGGTTTAACAATGTAATGGGGTGGCATGGCAACATCCCGTTAAATGGCCAGATTTCCCCAAAATATGTGAATTAAACATTTAACATGAGGAATTTCTAACTGTAGGTGGAAAAACATGAATAGAATAAGAAACTTCATAGTTTTTTCTTTAAAATGGGCTTGATCCAAAGATCATGGGTTAATTCTTTATAATTTAGATCTCTAAAAGAATAAAAACCTGCAAGTCAAAAAGTCAATTTTTACGTGTTATCATATGGGAAATGGAAATGCCTAATTTGGAGTCGAACCTAGGACTTTTTTCAAGATTTATTGTCATTATCATCTTACAAATCGATCATTCATGCCAAACATCAAAATTGTATCTCGTTTCATTATAGAGTTATTCGCATTTTTATAGCGTGACAGAGGGAGCCACAAAGGGACCAGGGGACAAAGGGACAGAAGTAGCCTTTTATTATTGTTAGATGGTATTTTACATATGAAAGACGTATCCGTTTGACACCGTTTTATCCTTTTCGAAAGGAATGAATGGATTGCAATTAAAGGTAGAATTCGTTTTACATTGCCAAGGTAACTTGTTTTGTATTCCTGAATTTTACGGATCTGTGCTAACAGCAAATGTTTGTTTTCAACTGTTTCCATAGCTGTAGAAAGCGCATTTCTCTACGCATCTTATCCAGATTGATATTTCCTTCATTACTGGGTTCCACAATTCTGCAAAAGCGCATGCTGATTTCTTTATTGACTTGTTTCTTTCGATCTTGACAAACGTTTTCTTTTAGCATCGACTGACAAACATTCAAATTCATTTCCAGCTGATTTAGGACGTCCCATTTTAATCTTCTTAGGTCTACCTTTTTTTAGAAGTAAAAGGAGTTTCATCGTACCGTGGATGAAAAATGAAGTTTATTTTACTTGAAGACAAAATTCAAATACATGCTGAATTTGCGTAAAAATTCAATTTTAATCATAAAATTATAAAAGGTTTTTCGATTTTCAACAATGAAAAATATTAACTACCATAGCAACGACTCCAATGCCTTTCAATGAGAACTGATTTTTCATACTTCAAGAGCATTGGTTTAATGCTTAGACTGCATTATAATCCATTTTATTTCAGCCAAAGACGTATACCTATGATAATGTGATAATTTTAAATTATTTTTTTATCCTAACACACAAAATATTATAATTTTTACTTACATATTAGTGTAACATATAGGCTATTGTCTTAATGATGAATATAGTTATTGCTGAAACGGCGATTTGAGCCATGAAACTTAAAATTCGAAAACTTGGACGCGAGTCGATTGCCAGAGAATTTAGAAATTCGGGATAGATGCCTTAATTTCGCAGAAAATGAAAACTATAATTTTTTAAATATGGGCTCTGTGTAGTTCAAATGCTTTCTCGTTGGTATATTTACGAGTTTAGATCTAGGTGTATGGTGATTTTTTAAGCGGTTGCAGTATGCAAGCACCAACAACTCGTATAATATAAGGATTGAGACGACAATACAATCTCGAGGTTTGACAGTGACATGGTCGGTAGGAAACATATCATTAAAAAGCTTAAATTTTTTCAATAAATAGGATTTAAACGTAGAACTTTAGCAATAATGTATCGTAGACAGAACGTGACGATAATAATAAGAAACATTATTTATTTTTCTTTAAAACGGTTTAGATCCGAAGATCGTATAACAATTCTTTCTAATTTTAATTTGCAAAGAAAAGTAAGAACCTGTAAGTCGAAAAATCGATTTTTACGTGTCGTCTTACGGGAAACTGAAATTATTTACCGGAGTCGAACCCGGATCTTGTTTGGGGATTTATTTTCGTAAATGGCTTTTTCTATAAGAAACAAACATTCCTACCAAATTTTAATCTTCTACCTACTCAGAAAGTTTGTTCAAGTAGCATTACAGTCAGTCGCATATAGTTCTCTGTCGAGCGTGAGGGGCAAACTTAGCTTATATGCCAATATAAGCATCTATTTAAACAATAATCGCCCTTTTAATAATATCGTGTAGTTGGCTGGTGATCATTTTAATTAAATCGTTTATACCTCAAAAACGGTAAGAGATAATGGTTTGAAAAATTTCAGAATTGCTTTATTTACGTGTAAAAAGTGATCGACGAAACAATATTTGGAAAAACGGCCCGGTTTCGACTCCAGAGAATTATTTCTATTTCTCATAACTTAACATCTAAAAATGGATTTTTGATGTGCAGGCTTTTCTTCTTTTGGAAATTAAAATTATAAAAAATTGATCAATGATCTTCGGATCTTGACCACTCTAAAGAAAACATTTTCAAGTTTCTTATTCTATTCGTATTTTTTTACTTTCAGCTCGAAATAGCTCAAGTAAATCGTTTGAATGATATATTTTGGAAAAATCTTGGCATTTTAACGGGATGTTGCCTAGCCTACCAACTACATAGTTAAACCTCAATATCCTATTGTTGCTTCAATCCATATGTGTTTAAGCGTGCTTTGAAGGCTTTTATTACGAGAAGGAGAGAATGACGGAAGGAAGGAATGATTTTTATAGCAATCAATGTAAACAACATTCGTTGCGTTATTTGCAAGAAGGAATAACTAAAATCTGAAATAATATTCAAAGAGATTAAAAGTCGTAACAATGGGCTAAATTCAATATTATTGAAATAGAAACGGTATGAAAATCACCGAAACGTGCTTGACGTTTTATTAAACAAAACGAGCATCTAAACATTTTATGGGGTGAAGTATTATGCGATAGGTTACGGGAGTTAGGTAGAAGAATGGAGGACTTGAGGACGGTTTTGGAAATAGAGAGAGAAAGAGAGGTTTAAATCATTCAAAGAATCACAAAACTAAAAATAAAAGGCAATCGTTGGTCTGCATGCCAAGCTATTAAAACGCGAATAACTCAATCAAGGATGTAGATAGAAAATTGAAAATTAGCAGAAATAATCTACTCAAATATAAGAATGCATTGCCGGAAGAGTTTCATTTAAGGGTAATATTTCCATTCTTCGTAAGATAACACTCAAAAACGGAATTAAAATATTTAACTTTAAATAAATTATTTTAGCTATGACTATTTATGCTGATATTGTTTCTCCCATCAGCCGGTTGTCAAGATAAATTTTGAGGTAGAGGAGGGGAAGAGAGGAAGTGACGACAATCTGAACTCATGTTTTGACAATTACATTGTCCTCAAAGCAGTTTTCGTTAAAATGAAAATATTACCCCAATATATGTGATTTATTAATATGAGCAATCTCGAGCTGTAGGCGGAAATCGATGAATAGAATAAGATCGTAGATAGAAAGAGTAAGATAACCGTAGGTCAGTTTTCTCTAATTTTAATTTCCAAAAAAATAAAAGCCTGCACGTCAAAAAGTAGGTAATGGAGGGGACAACAAAATGAGTTCGAGTATTGTCAATTACATCTTCGTCAAGGCAACTATCGTTAAAATGGCAATATTTTCCCTAAATATGTGATTTAAACGCGATTTCGACCTGTAGACTGAAAAATATGAATAAAATAAGTGACTTTATTAATTTTTCTTTAAAATAGTTTAAATCGGATGATTGAAGGTCAGTTTTTTCTAATTTTAATTTCCAAAAGAATAAGAAGCTGTACGTCAAAATGTACATTTTTACATGTTACCTTATGATAAATAGAAATAAACCTCTGGAGTCAAACCAGAGTCGTGTTTCCAAATATTTTTTGTCACTCGCTTTTAATATGTGAATCAAGTATTCTTAGAAAATTTTGAAACATAATCTCTTACAATTTTGGAGATATAAACGATTTAAAATGATCACCAAACAGCACTTGTTAGCAACTTTGAAATTAACTTCGCTTTTTAGGCGTTCTTAATCAGCACAGCGGGATTTCCTAGAAGTAACAATGATCCCTCTAAAGAAGAAGCCAAAGGCAATGCAGTGTAAAGACTACAGAACGATAAGACTTCTGTCACACACTTCGAAGATCATCACGAGGATTCTAAATACAAGGCTTTAGAAAAAGGCAGAAGAAATACTAGGGGAAGATCAATTCGGCTTCAGAAAAGGACGAGGAACTAAAGATGCTATAGGGGTAGTTAGAGTCATATCAGAAAGGGCAATAGAGTACAGTCAATATATCTGCTTATGTTCCCTAACTGGCAGAAGGCCTTTGATAAAGAAACATGAACGCTTTGAAATGTGGACTAGGAGGAGAATGCTGAACATAAAATGGACATATAGGATGAAAAACGATGAAGTGCCACGAAGAGTGGGAGAGAAGCTAATGGTTATACAGACTATTAGAAAGAGGAAGGCAAACTGGATTGGACATTACCTGAAGAGAGAGTATGATTAAAGACGTGTTAGAAGAAAAACTAGATGGAAAAGGGGAAAGAGGTAGGAAAAGGTTTCAGCTGATAGACGATTTGAAAGAGAGTTATCAAGATATGAAAAGGACAGCGGAAAATAGGAGTATATGGAGAACCAAGTTTAACCATGAATAATCACGGACCTGTCTACGGACAGACTACCTATGATGATGATGACCAGCGAAGCGGGAATAGCGGAACGCCTTATGGGAATGTCTGGTCCGTCCGTCCATCCGTACGTCCGTCGTAACTTTCATCTCCTAAACCCCTAGACGGATTTTAATTTAATTAGGTATGAGTGATCTTTATTAAAATTTATCGCCCAATTGTGATTTTGAACTGAATCCGTCAATTAGAACATAATTACTTTAATAAACTTATACTCGCATCTCGTTAAATGGCAACCGTCAAGCAGCAATGAAATACCAAACTTTTATCTCCCATTCTCTCATATGATCTGCGAGGTATAGATTAAAAAATTTATTCGGATAAAGAACAACATTCACTACAAGAAAATCCGCGAGGTCACGTAATTACGAGTTATGGTTTCGGAGATAAAAATTCGAGAAAAATCTGAGCAAAACCTCGCATATTTCGTTTACATCGATCGCTAAGACGGTTCTCTCAGCAAACAACCATTAAAAATCATATTTCTCTCCCATTCTCTCATATGATCTGCGAGGTATAGATTAACCAATTTATTTGGATAAAGAACAGCATTTACTACAAGAAAGTCCGCGAAGCCACGGAATTACGAGTTATGGTTTCGGAGATAAAAATTCGAGAGAATCCCAAGCAAAACATAGCATATTATATTTACATCGATCGTAAAAAACGGTCCAGTCAGTAAACAACCATTAAAAATCCATATATTTCTCTTCCATTCTCTTAGATGATCTGAGAGGTATAGATTAAAAGATTTATCTGGATAGAGAACCACATTTACTGCAAGATAGCCCACGAGACCAAATAATTACGTATTTATAGTTTCGGGGATAAAAATTCGATAATCTTCTAAACTTTCGACTCTGTTCCATTCGTGTTTCCCATTAAGAACGCCTTTGAAATCTCTGTGTATTCCATTCATGGAGTATACTTTTCCATGTTGTTTAAAAATATAGTTATTTGTTCATATTGTTTATTACAGTGATATTTTTTAATGAAGGAATTATGATAAACAACATTTTTGGTTAATGTTATTGGATAATCAGGTGTAGAAAACCTGATATTTCCATGGTTATTGACTCTACATACTATATAAAGCCGCCAATGTGTGAACGCAGGTTCCTTCAGATAGATCTACGCTTAATATAGAGAATATCCCCTCTTAATGAAGGCCACGTTTTTCGTATAATCAAGTTTAATATAATAAGTAATTTCGCTAATTCAGCAACAAAGCTGTGGTCTTTAACAACTAAGGATTTTCACGTTTAAAAGCGTAATATTTTCAAGTTAAAACGATAAATTTTGGACCCATTCGACCTATACAGAGAAATCGACGATAAGAATAAAAAACTTCATTAATTTTCCATTAAAGTAGTCCGGGTCCTAAGGTAGAAATTTAACTTTTTCTAATATTAATTTGCAAAAGAAAAGACACCTGCACGTCGACAAATAGATTTTTACTCATCTTAAGGGAAATAGAAATTATCTCCCGGAGTCGAACCCGGATCTTTTTTCGATACTTTTTTCGTCATTAACTTGTAATGCATGATTAAAGAATTTCTAACAAATCTCAATCTTTTACCTAGTCGGAGAGTTTGTTAATTAAAAGACGCTATAATGTTACGTATGCTGTCTTATGGCACGCGGCCAAACACACTTTACCACTTAATATATAGATTTTTTGAGTATAGCTGCTCTCCTGCTTGCGTAGGAAGCCTCCGAATATATCAAATGGGAGTTACGCTAAGGAGAAGCAGTATAGCACAATTTTCAATTGTATTTTTAGCCTACTTTTCAGAATGGAAATAAGCTTATAGTTTTGTTGTTGTGTTTGTCTGTCTGTCTGTTAGTCCCACACCTATTAACTTTTGAACCAATGGACCGATTTTCATGAAACCTGGTGGAAATCTCTTGCTACATGAGCCGAGCTCCCGGGGATAGTTTTTGTGGCGAAGATAGAAGTCCCGGGTTCGATCCCAGGAACTATCCTTCCCATTTGATTTACATGGGAAATATGCAGGGTAATTTTCTATTGTACATTAAAATAACTTAGAATTGTAATATCGGAGCAAGTTTTTACTATTCTCTGAGGAAAGAAATGAAAATTTCAATTTTTATCGTTGAATTTTGCTTATCGATTGTATTTCTTAGAATTTTGCGTAAATACTGGCAATTATGCAGTTTTTATCACTCATTACGAGAGTGTTGCCATAGCAACAATTATATGTGGACTCAGATTCGATATATTCTAATTCGTACACGCGTTATTTTTTCCGCACAAATACGCGTGATCAATTTAATATTCCGTTCGAATGTATTTGTAGTATTTTATAACGCTAAATTATGAAATCTTGAAACACAAAAAGCTACATATCTGCGATGACTTTAAAGCTATTAAACCAATATAAGTATTAAATAAATGATTAAATGGAAAGTAGGCATCATAAGTTCTGTTTGGATCACCTTGTTTAATTTCTTAGAATTGAAGTTTGAATGTGGGAGTTTAACCAAACAACGCCCAAAAGAATAAAAATTCATTTTCTTATCGTCTATTTTGTGATGCGCGTCTAATCGGTCCACAAATTCGTTTTGAACACGACATTTTACGTGTATGTTTCTATCTATGCTTACATTATATGTGCATTTACTGTTTGTCGTTTGCTTTTTACTTCATTCTATATGCAAGTTAAGAATTAAACTTCTTTTTTAGGGGAGAGTAATAAGGTGAGAGCAGGGTAGAATGGGAGGGAGAGAAAAATAATGGGAGGAAAAGAGAGAGGGAAAGATGGAGGAGAACGGGAAGGAGAAAGAGAGAGAATGAATGAGAGAGGCAGAAGAGAAAGGGAGGGAGGAAGAGAGATGGAATGGGAAGGAGGAAGAGAGAGGATGAATGAGAGAGAGATAGAATAGAAAGGGAGGGAGGAAGAGAGAGAATGGAAAGGAGGAAGAGAGAGTGGTTGGAATGGGAGGGAGTGATGGAAGAGAATGGAAGAGGGGAAGAGAGGGAGAGATGGAAGAGAATGTGAGAGAGGAAGAGAGAGAATAGAATAGAATTAATTCTTTGTTCTGGGACGAGATATTCCCATGGAACATACATCTTATACACAGTTTTATGCATTATATCCAATCAGGTTGGGAACTATAAACAGAAAAGTAGTTTCTAATACATTAAAGATCAAGTATAGATAAATAATTGAGCAATATTTAAAAAAATACACAAAAACAAAAGATGATTAATAATAATTGTTTCAAAATAATACAAAGTAAATTTTATATCTCTGTAAAAACTACCAATATATATTGTCTCATCCTTTTTTAAAACTCTATTTAATTAAGAAAATTTTATATACTATTGGGTAAGGAGTTCCACAATTTACAGGAAGTGATATGATACGACCGACTGTATGTAACGGTTCGATAATGTGGGATGTTTATTTATTCAGTACAACGAGTTAAGCGCTTTTCGGAATTTGCATTATATCGTACATTATCATGTAGGTAGATGTGTAAATTTTTAAAAATGAGTTCGAAAGTGAACGTTCCCTTTTGTAATTCACGTCTTTGATGGACTATTAGCCATTTTAATTTGTCGTAAATGGTGTTACATGCTCATCAAAGCCAATATTAAAAATAAAACGCATACCCAAGTTCTGCAGTCTCTGCAATTTTAGATTAAGGTCTTTTGAAAGGTCAGAGTATACAATAGAGCAGTAATGTATATGCGTAAGCACTAACATATTAACTAGTCTTTGCCGGAGAGTAGTAGGAATAAGGCTCCAAAATTGTTTTAGTTGATATAATGTTTTGTTAACTCTATTAGAAATAGAGCTAACGTGATTATTCCATGTCACTGTTCTGTTAAGTGTCACTCAAAGCTTAGCAACAGTATCTGAATATTCTATTTCTACTTTTTGAACCATTACATTAGGTAAATTATCAATCATTAAGCTATTTACGAACTTAGCACTACCAATGATTATAGATTTAGTCTTGGTTGGATTCAACCTTAGTAAATATTTGGCTGCCCATTTGCAGATGGAAGTAATATCTTAATTTATTTTGCCAATAGCGTCATATATATCTCTGGGGCAGAAATCAAGATAAATTTGTAGATCATCGGCATAAAAATTGTATTTTGAGTTCCTGATTGAATTGGAAATGTTTTGGATATATATTGAGAAAAACAATGGTCCGAGTGTGGGCCCTTGCGAAACACCGCAGTTAACAGATGAAAAGCTTGAGATTTGATCATCCGTGATTTTAACCACCTCCTGTCGATCAGACAGATACGAACGGTACCAACACAGAGCTGATTAGGAAAGTTCAAGCTCGCCCCAGCAAAGCAGCAGTTTCTCGTGGCATACGGAATTGATAGCCTTACTGAAGTCAAATAGGACCAATACCGTTACTTTTCTTTGATCAATGGAAAGCCTAATGTCATCAGTAACTTTAAGTAGTGCAGATTGAGTGTATATCCTTTACGGAAGCATGATTGGTATTTATCCAAAAAATTTTCCGGGAAAGATGTTCGATTGTCGTATCATAAACCAAGCGCTCTAATGGTTTGGAAAGGGCGCAAAGAAGTGCTATGGGCCGAAAGTCAGATATTTCTTTGGGATTGCTAATTTTCATAATAAGGCGAATTAGTGCAGATTTTCAGACGGTTGGGAAAGTGGAATAGTTTAATGAAATATTATAGATGTCTAATATCATAGGCATAACAACTGAGGGCATGATTTTAATGTCTTTGACGCTAATATTATCAATTCCAGAAGCATTGGATTTTATCGTGTTAATATATTGATGAACCATGTTAAAGCTACTCCGTGATACTGCGTTCAGAATAGTGTTTAACTTATCTGTCACGGGAGAAGAGCCAGTAGATGGCCTACGTTCCTTGGACCTTTCGTCCATGAATGGCTGCTTTAGAAAATAAGTGTTGAGGTCATCAAGAGGGTAATTGACACTCGAAGGATTATGGACATTTTTACCAAGACCTAGAAGTCGAATTTCCTACAAGGTAGTCTAGGCATCCTATTTTCCCGAAAAACACGCGTAATAGTCAGGCCCGGACATAGAGACCCAGGGCCTCTAGGCAGTTAACAGAGTCGGGGCCCCCTTTTTGGTAATTTAGCAGAAAACAAACTTTACTTTTATTTTTTATTTATTTAACGTACTTTGACTTTAGAAAATAGACAAGCAGACTTAGAAATGAAATATAAAAGTACCAACTATACTTTTTTACACATTATAATTTTTACATTTACATATAATTACATGGTTACATTGCCACGCGACGAACTTTCTTCTCCGCAAAGGAACGGATGACCTCACTATAGTCCACAGACTGCGTTATTTCTGACTCTATGTACAGCACAGAGAGTGAATTAAGCCTGTTCTCTTCTGTGGTAGATCTTAAATAATTCTTTACTCTCTTTAGCGCTGAAAACGACCGTTCTGCCGAACAGTTTGACCCTGGTGTACACAACAGCATCCGGAACGCTATTCCCACGTTTGGATAAATGTCCAAAAAGCCTTTTTCCAGGATCTCGAACATTCTAGAATACAGGTTCATGACATTCTAGAACATTCTTGAATGTTCCATAGTCTTCCACAGAGTTCTAGAACATTCGACACTTTTCCAGAGTTTTCCAGGACTTTCGAGAACTTTCTATACGCATACAACATCGAAATATCTAGAACCTTCGAGAATGTTCCTGTACTACCATTCACTAATCATTTCCGGAATATTCTATCTTACGGGATTATTCTATAAAATCTTAAGACACTATACACTAGAAAATTCTATCACATTCTTTAGCTTCCGTCGCCAACACTACTCGTATCGTAACCTTAACTAACCTCAGCAAATTCGCGTGGAAGATAAAACCTTTGAGCCGCAAAATTGAAATTGATACCATTTTCTAACACACACTTTCAACGTGAACTGACAAGTTATAGAATGAAATCAGGTGCGATGCAAAACAAACAAAGAACACAAACACAGTATTGCCACTTGACTTGTCAAAAAATTAACTATGGTCAATTATTTTCTATTTCGTTCGGAAAAATTGACATATTATTTTCCGTGTTCTGTGTTCTCAATGTGTACCATTTCGGCCCCTGGTCGGGACCCCCGCCGAGGTTGGGGCCCTAGGCAGCTGCCTAGTTTGCCTAGGCAGAAATTCGCCGCTGGTAATAGTACATCCTTATGCTTGGCGTTACAAAGCATTTGCTGGACTGTATTACGAAGTCTTCATTATAAAAGCATTGATTTAATAAATTTAATGTGAATAACTACATGTATTTTGTAATACTGTGGGTTTAAACCTAAGATAGAAATATATGAAGACGTCATAGTTATAGCACACGAATTATCCTATTAATATTAAGAAAAAGACACATGCGAGAGTAGAAAGTGAATGTGAGGTAGTGTGGGTGATTGCATGCGGAGAGATCGTGTGGGGATTGGGAAAGTGATAGGGGAATAGGGAAAAATGGGAGGAGTGAGAGAAAAGTGGGAAAGGGATGAGAGGAAGAGAAAGGGTGGAAGGAAGGAGTTAGGACTCTGAGGGTAGAAATAGTGGCTTTATTGGAAGAGTGAGAGTGGGATGTCCTTCTTTTGGAGGTTGGGTTGGGTCGGTGTAAGCATGCAGACAGGCCTCCCGGCAGAATGGGCTCCTTCCAAGATATTGAAATTATAAGAATTTTAGGAGTTCCGAGAGAGAGTGTAAGGGAATCAATTGAATGGGCCTTTGGAGATACAGAATTGTTTATCAGCTCTGTCGGAATTTCGACGCTTAAATTCGGTTAATCTTCGAAAATCACAAATCCCCGATAACAAAAATCTCTTGCTCTTTAGGTAAAATTAATCATAATACTATCTCTATAAATAATCTATATAAATAATAAGCTAGGAAA
Organism: Tanypteryx hageni; assembly: GCA_028673005.1. NCBI lineage: Eukaryota > Metazoa > Arthropoda > Insecta > Odonata > Petaluridae > Tanypteryx > Tanypteryx hageni. The sequence goes on along the minus strand of CM054114.1, from coordinate 86,781,329 downwards.
TCCGGTCACACTCGACTGTGGCGCCGCCCTTATAAAGCCGTTATGAAAGAGCGGGAGAACCGAGAACTATGTATGACTGACTATGGTGCTCTTTTTAACAAAGTTTCCGAGTAAGTGGAAGATTGAAATTTTGTAGGAATGTTTGATTCTTATAGTAAAAGACACTTACGAAAAGAAATCCCCAAGGAAGATCCGGGTTTGACTCGAGCAGACAATTTCTATTCCCCATAAAATAACATGTAAAAATAAATTTAGCGACGTGCAAGTTTCATTATTTTGCTCGTAAAAATAAAAAAAATTAACTCTCAATCTTCAAACCGGGACTGTTTTAAATAAAAACAAACAAAGCTTCTTAGTCTTATCGCTGATTATCTCCCTCAGTCCGTAAACACTCGAATTTAACGTTTAAATGACTTATTATGGCAAAATTTAGCAATTTAATGAGGATTTGCCTTGACAACCATACATTGTCGTAATCGAGACCCCATTATTGTCTCCATTCTCATATGTGTAATATATACTTAACGTACTGAGTGCCTTAAAATGAGCCATCAAGCATTTAAGGTGTCGTTCAGAGAAAGGAAGAGAGATGCATGGAAATTTGGAGGGAGGGAGAGAGGGCAAAAGGGCGTAAATTTCCCATCATTCCAGCTTTTTTATGACAATAAATAAGGCTCAAGGGCAAACTTTTTCTCTTATAGGCGTTTTTTGGGTGAGTCAATTTTTGGTCATGGCCAATTAGTATATGTTGCACTATCGCGGGAAATAATTTGAGTTTAGGTTAAAAATTCGCAATTAAAAGGGAAACTGAAAAATGACAGTCGCGTTTTCACTGTGACTGTTACGTATAAAGAAATTTTAAATCCCTAATGTTTTTCTATTAAATTTTATAATATTTAATTTTGTTTTATTTTTTATTATCTTGTTGTTGAATTTTTAATGCATACCTACCAATTAGAATTTTAAAATACAAAACAAGTGTATGCAGAAATATCTTAAAGAATGTATGTACAACGGTTTTCTATGACGAGGCATTGAAGTTAATGCTATACATCCATTGTTAGAATATTGAATAAAATTTTGATATTTGAAAGATACGAATAAATTATTTCTAAGAATAATAAGTACGATATTTTAAGTTAAATATTAGTTATCAATTAAAGAGTAACGTGACGTTAAAATGGATGATATTATTAAGAAGACACCTGAAGAACGTCGATGAAGAATGGAACGAACTCGATGATGTAGATTAACTCAACAGCAGTTGGATGAAAAGAGAGACTACAATCGAAAATATCTTCAAACTATGATCAAACCTATTTTCTTTTTGTTTACCCGTCAACTTCGACGGGATATTGGCTAGTCTATTATGAATATCTGTTTCTTACATATGTTATACGAAGATATAAAAGATAATGTGCTTTAAAAAGGGTTGAAGATCTTAAATTTGGTATGATGTTAGGTAATTTGATATAGACCCGGCGAGAAAAATCTAAGTCCAACAACTTCCATTTTTAGGGTAGTTTTTTCAACCACATAAGAAAAGCATGGGAATTAGTGCAGGGATTTATAAAATTCCTTTTTTAATTTAGTTAAAATATATGAGATACAAACTCGAGACATCAACATTTTCATAACTGACAGAATTTATTTTTTCGAAGATTAAATTCAAATCCGGGGCGAATTAGGGTAAAAATTTGTCGTTAATAAGAAAACTCGGTACATTGCACAAACTTTCTCGTATCTTGCATTTGGTCTCACTACACTCAGTTTTGACTGGAAGGAATTCCTACAAAAACAACAGAACCGTGAAAAATATCTTCTGCGCGTAAATGATAACCTAATGATGTGAAAATCAAACTTCATAAATAGCTATACCGTACATAAATATCAAGTATTATATGGATAAATGAAGCTACATAAGCGCCGAAGCATTATTGCTGGAAGAAGGATATCGAGTGACGTTAGAGGACTGGGAAGAGCTGGGCGTAAAACTCGACATATTATAATGTCGCTGGACGCTATGTAATTATTTTATGAGAAATAAAGCTTAAGTGTAGTAATTTGTATGACACCAACTGAATGAGTTCTAATAAAAATCGTTAAAGCAATTTTGGGATAAATTGACATTTTCTGAAAATCGACAAGAATAAATTACCCTTTATTTTTACGCTATATTATCCATATCTTCAAAGTTTCTATTATAAATAACTAGCTGAAACTCTCGGCTTCGCTCGGGAAAGAGTTTTCTTTTAAGTAACAAATGATTTTTATTATTTATTATTTATATTTATATATCACTTTTGATGTCATATTACAATAAAACTAATACAATAAATTCTGAAATTTGCTTACTTTTGCTGTTGGGTACTCCAAGTTTATCAAACGTTCCCCATTCTTTAATTACGCAAGCGATGTTTGCATTAAAACTTACTGTTTTGTATTGTATTGTAAAGTTTTACCGTTAATATAATTACGAATTAACATGGATAGATGCACCGAAGCCTTTAAAGCAGCAATAAAATTATGTGGATTGTCAATACTATTAGCCAAAACGTAAACAATAAACAACATCTTGGTTACCGAACCAATATAAGTAAATGTATCGATTTATATTGTGATAAATCTTTCGTTGTTAATGGTGAAAGATAACAATGTTCTAATATTCCTTAAAAACAATTTGACACACTTTAAAAGTATTCATAGACCATATTTAGGCATAAATTCATTTGTATCCTTTATATTGACGTTGGCTATTCTTCCTCTACGGCGTGGATTTTTCATGCATTAATCTTTACGTGGCTATCTCCCTTTTAAAAGCACTACAATTAAGAAATTTAGCTTTGTTGCCGCCTGGAAAATGTTAATAAATTTTGCGCTTAAAGGATACTTTCGAGCGATTTAACATGTAATACGACAAAAAAAGATTATAATTAAAATATTCAGTATTTTGTGCGTAAAATAAGCCATTTCCCGTGATCGTAAGTTAATATTTAGGTATATTTATATCCACATCAGTGAAGAGCTGCATGGCATTTTCGGGCTCCTCCACACCATTTCCCATGCATTATTATGGAAATAGTATTTTGTTGACCCCATGGGGTCTGCAAACCTAGACCAAGGTCTCCCTTTGGTCCATAGGATGGCCCATGAAACTTTTGAATTCGATAGCTTCAGCGGTGTAAAAACGTGTAAAGAACATACATATATACATACACACATACATACACACATGTACACACACACTATAAAATATAATTTGATTTCGTTTGACCATTCAGGCTCTAGAGCCGCTCACAGGCAAACGGACAGGAACGGGTTACATTTTGAACTAACTTACATAGTACTAAAATTGGGCATGTAATGTTAATAACCATTAGTATGCAGATTTATACGAGTAAATTGTACCGCCAGTAGTATGAACAATTGGACGGGTAATTTGTACCGCTGTTAGTATAAGATGTGGAACGGGTCCACTTATTTATCTCCAGACATATTATTTTTATTAAAGTTCGAAATATTACTTAATGGGGTTTTGAAAATGTGTTCATAGTAATAAACATCAAAGAGCAGAAAAAAGTGTTAGTACATGTTTCAGCGTAGGGTTTTCTTATCGCGATGGTAATATCTCTTATAAGATTTTTTTATCACTCGGATAGGCGCATTAACGTGGATACAGTTACACGAGGCACACCGACCGTTCCTCACAAAAGTATGACGAATGAAGACTCTGAACAACCACATATTTCGTCCAAGGATGATTTATCAACGCGTGAAAATGAAGAACAGAATACAGCAATAAGTACATTTCATCTCTAAAGGTGGCAATCATACAATCACGTGTGAAATGTTTGAATATGATACAAAAGACGCGTGTCGCACGGCACGGCGGATCGGATAAGTAAAATTTCCGCAATGGGTGTCTAAAATGAAGAATTCACGACGGAATGCCTCCATGATTATCTCGCGAACAAATCCTATTCCTCTCGCATCTTTTACAGCACACGAAAAATAAAAGCTCCAAGCTATATATCAAACCAAATAACAGCTGGAAATATTTTATGCTCGTAGCGTTACGTTCATTCTGAAAGGAGAACAATAAACCGGTCGTTTGCAGCGGATACTGGGCACAAAACGAAGGCAAGGGAATAAACGGAATGTGCGGCGGAAATGAAATCTTTGAGGATATATAAAAAACAGATGAGTCCGAATCGATAGTGAAAAATGAAAGAGGCGAGAAGCGAACGGTTGAGATGAACGAGGCACGCGCTGACGCTTAGGGGAAGAAGGAGGCGCTCTGACATTTCATCTCTGACTTGGATTATCCCTCGTAGTCCACCTCCCCCTTTTCGAATGTGGGCGTAGAGGTCGCTGCATGCGCGTGGGTGTGGGAGCGGGCTTTCTGGCCATTGATGACATAGGTCACCGGCGTGACCCGAAAAAAAACATCAAAACTTCCTCGTAACCTAAGAATGTGTTTTTTATCGAATTTTCCCAGTCAGGGATTATATCCTCTCTAACCTTGGTTATTCGCAGAAACATTTTCAGCAGCAAGGCCCCCACCCTTCGTGGCACGGAGGGAATTGCGCCCGAAATGTAAGCGCATAGAAAAGAGCCTCTGATTAATCCCGATCAACCCAAGGTGCGTTGTGGGTAAGAACCATTTTATGATTTTTTTAAATTCCACTGCATGGCCTCTTTCATTTTCTAATCACTTTTTTTTAACTTTATATATATATATATATTCTATTGCTGAAGAAGGGCATAGGCCCGATAAGCTTGCGTGTTTTTTTGTTTTTGTGTTCGTGTGTTCAACGTGTCTCTTCGACGCCCCCAGCAGCCTGCCAACTTGGTCTCCGACTTGGTAAGTGTCCGCTGGGCTTCCTTCAACACCTCGTTGCCACCCTCATCACTACCTTTTCATTTCCTTAAGTCTATATATATATATATATATATATATATATATATATATATATATATATATATATATATATATATATATGTTTGTGTGTGTGTGTGTGCGTACACACGCAGTAGGGTCACAAATTACGCGAGGGCTAGGTTTCTGGTATCCCTGCATAAGTGCGAATTCGCGTAAGTTGGTGTTCCCCAATAGAAAACTATTTTATATATACTAAGGTAAAACTACGCGAACTCCCATAAACCTTGTACGCTGTTGCGTTTTATTCCACTGCTTTGCATATTTCCCTTTCAAGAATTTTAAAAGAACGCACGGAAGATTCGTTCATGTTGAACCGCCGCACAACCTCCGAGTTTGAGACGGCACTTCTTTATAAGTCCAAAATCTTGACTTTTTCTTCAAAAGTTCTCACATTATGAGCTTTCTTCTTCTGCTCACTTTGGACACCACTAGCACCACCACTAATTTTCCTCTGAGGACCCATGATTGCGGTAAAATTCGCAAAAAATCTCAGAGGGTCAGTAGCGTACGAGCGGGGTCGCGAGCACTGAGTTTCTTGTACTCTGAGACCCAACTGTATATAGTCCATATGTTGGTTTGTTGAAGGCAAATGGGTCAGTCGATAACCAGCGGTTTCGAGCCAATCATGCCGCATAACTCCCATTTCCCTTCTTTTGATCCCGAGCAAGCACCTTTTTTGTTTTTAGTTACGTTCTTATGTAAACTTTTTCCTGAGTTCCATTCCTATAGCATTACAAATTAGTCGCACACCTGCACCAATTAACGTACTTGACTCCATTTTGTTTAGAAGTGTCGAATCGACTAAGGTTGAATTGTTAAAACAGTTTGCGCTTCCTACCTGGATCGAACAATTCAAGTCGTTCGGCCCCTGTCGACCCCATGCAAACGGGCCTTTACTGATAAAGCTCTACTTGCTTGCTGTCAAGAGGAGTGCAGGCCCCACCTAAGGGCTCTCCAGTGAAAATGTACGGCAATACGAGTTTCCGCAGGAGATTACTTACTGCGCCATTAATTGTTAAGAAAACTATCGTTTTATTTCTTTAGACTAAAAAGTAAGAAAATAGTTTAAAATACTTTAAATAACTTTAATATATTGCACGAAAAATAAAAAAAATAATTTTGATTTACTAGACTTGATTTGAAAAGAGAAAAATAAATTTTGATTTACTAGATACTATTTAACAATTTTGTAAAAGTTATATGGCTTTTAACCTTCTTACGCAATTAAAGAGCCATATAACTCTTACAAAAGTATTAACCAAGTCTAGTGAATCAAAATTTATTTTTCACTTTTTAAATCAAGGCTAGCTATACAAGTTATTTTTTTAAAATTATTTTTAATTATTTCATTAAATACCAAAATGTTAACGGGAAGTTTTGCTCACCCAGTCCGTGACAAAATGGCGTTTTAGCGTGGGTGGAAGTTTTGACCTCTTTAGAAGTAGGGTCAGAGGTCAAATGAAGGTTGTCGATACAGGAAGGAAGCGGAGGTTCAGCAGGTGGGGAGGGAAGAAGTGTATCGCGATCGTTAAAAGTTATTCGCTGAATTGGAATGGATGCTAGAGACCAGATGACCGCGGAAGGAATAAAAGAGACGATAAATATCTAACACGGCAGCACTTAGACGTGTCCTTAGATGAAGAGGCGGGAGGGAATTCGATACGGATTAAAAAAGCAAGTTGTATTCTCTAAAATTAAACTGCAATGACTATATTTTTTCATCGAATAACTTCTTTATTGTTGGAGATTGAAATATTAAATCAAAATGTGAATTGAATAGAAAAGAATACAACGGCATTAGGGATTCTGTTGAAATCCATTGCCAATGTATGTGGATTTACTAAGGTGCATACATGCGTATGTTTGGAACCAAAATATATTCGAAAATTAATATTTAAAACAGATTTTGTTCACGTAATTACTTGTATCGTTCATTGTTTTGTTTCTTAACTTCATTTTTAGCGCGTTTTATAAATGCGTTGATAGTTTCCCTTTGGCGTCAGTCTATGCACTTGATTACATTGAAATTGTGACGAAACTGTAAAAGAGAGAGCTGATACTTGATGGTTAAATTTATCCATATATCGTACTACTACCATTTATTAATCTTTAGATTTGAGTTTTGAAAAATATACATGTTTGGATCGGGGCCCATTTAAAATTTTGTTTAAAACAAAGTATAAAAGATGGAAAGCAGAAATTTTGAGAGTACATTTTCACCTTAATTCCACTTATTCTTGAAAAGTTTGAAAAAATCAATAAAACTTTTGTTATTTAATTGAACTTAGAAAATGTCTGTTTATGTGTCATTTTATTATTATTTATTAATTATTTTCAACTAAAGCAACCTTCATATCAACCGAATTAAATAAGATATAAAATACGTAAATAAGTTTAATTTTCTTTTTTGTGCATAAAAGCTATGGTTTATTTACGACGAAGAAATGAAAGCGTGTATATAAATTCTATGCAGACAGGCACATGACGGCTTCAAAGGCATTCTAAAAAAGCGGGAGAAAAATTCTGTCTTGACCCGGAATCTAACCCGGCTTTTCCACTTGCCGGACGGATATTCACCTATGAACTACCGAGGCAGACTAATACATCACAGTTGGATGTTTCTCACGCGATGAAGTTAGGCTAGCCAAGCTAGTAACAGTTTCTCCAAACAAATGTCTTCCATGAGGAACACCCAAAGAAACTATAATTAAAATTTGTTTAGACCTAACATTGTAATGTTCCATTTTTAAAAATGATAGAAAGGAAAAATAAACCTTCCCCCAATCTCTCCCAAACCTTCATCTTCCCATTGATACAATAGATTGATTACTTTATAAGGATAATTATTTTTAATTTTAATTTTAATTGTATGTTCTCACTGGTTGTTTCTTCACAAATTTTTTTGCATGCTTTCATTGGTAGTCTATCCTCTCATGTTTTATATGTAAACCAGGTCATCGATATTTTGTACCTGAATATGACGTTTAACCATGGTAACTAGGATCGTATTTCTGTATAATAAAGTGGTTTTATACAATGTTTTTTCCTTTTTTTCATTAAAAAACCCAATTACATCTCAAAGGTGAGATGGCCAGATAAACACAAATAAAAGTGTTGGGAGAAGTTGATACTAGGTTGGCGTTCTTTATTCGAAACGTATTCAGCGGAAAAAGGAGAATCCGATAGTTAATATATCTAGAATTAAGTTTTTCTCATAATATGCGTTGGCGTACGATCGGAAGTAAGTATAATTGTATACATCTTATGAATGATAGGGATATCAGGAGGTGAAAAAATGATTAAAAGGTCGCGGAGTGCTGAAAACGATTGGTTTAGTTTTAAATAAGGAAATTCCTCTGTCAGAAAAACCTTGGAATATAATGGACCGAAAAGGTAAAGTATATTTACTAAAAAACTTAGAAAGCATGCTTTGTTTTTGGACTTATCACTATATACGATTTTGAAGGAATGGAAAGATGAGATTGTGTTCGTGAAAGTCTATCCACGAGATAATAAGATGTTAAAACGTATATTATTCCCATGGAACTAGGAATAATTAAGAATATAACCCGTCAGCATATAAAAGAATTCACGAGAAAAATTCCGAGCACTGAAAATAAATAAAGCTTTAAAAACATTCGCTTCTAATTATAACTCAGATTGCTCCAATGCTTCTGTAGACAGCGATGGATAATGTGATGTCACCTTTTTTATAATTAATATTATTCATTGTTACTAGGCGTTATTTACTAGCAAAGTGCAGTGGCGAATCCAGGGGCGGTCGTTCCCCTCCCTAAGAGCTGAAACAGAAACGAAAAAATAATAGCTTCACATTTACGAATCTGCCCAGTAAAAGTTGTAAATTGTAATTTCATTATAAGCCTATTTAATTTAATTGTTTTCTATCAAATGAAAAAGAATTTATGTGAATAACTTTTCAATTACTGTGAAAACATGAATGTAACTGGTATATCGCACCCCTCCAACCCCCCTCCCCCTAAAGACTTTTTCTGATCCGCCGCTGGCGAAGCGATAGTAGCAGAACGTCTTATGGGCACGTCTCGTGTCGTGATAACGATTCTCTTTTTCTTCAAGAGCAAAAGAGCTGCACTTAGAGAAATGTAGCCGCATGAGGCTCGAAAGCCATTACTTGGCCATCCCTCTTCTATAACATCAGATTCTCTCAATTTACCTTCCACTGTTTCATCAATTGAAGAAAACTCAGTTGAGACATATCGTGTACAGGAAAAGAAATGCAAATAAATTAAGTTGAATTTTTTAAATTTATTTTTGCCTTAATATAACTGCATACGTAATGTGCATTTGTTTGATACTCTATTTCTAAAAATAATTTAATAATGTCTTTGAATTATTATTTTTAATGAAACGGAATCCTAAAAAATCCGTCATCCGGCATATCCACGGAGCCAAAAAATGGGGTTTTACGATGAGATTGCGTTTAGGCGCATGTCTTTATTTCAAACTGTCTCACAAGATGACATCATCACGATTTTAAAATTGTCAATCGCAACGTTTCGATTAAGAAATTAATAAGGACGCCACACAGTAAAGTACAAATTTCGAAACTTAAGCTGGCTCAAATTGAATCAAGGAGGATTCGCAACCGAATACATAGCGCCCCGTGAAGTTATAGTGATCGCGAATTAAATCACGGTGAGAGGAGATGAGAAGATGAGAGAAGCATCGTGAAGAGGTGTGGTTGATTGCTGCGGTCAGCGGGAACGTCTTAGCGAATTCGCTTCCGAGTGAGGAAAAAATAAATTGGATTTTCAAAAATATGACCATTATTTGCGTCAGGTGTATTTATTCTTTCGACTTTATACTTGAATAAGTCTCTCCTTCAAGAGTATACGAATACCCTTTCTACGAGATGCTTCTCTGAATTATTCAGTAAAGATTGCGATTAACGAATACGGAAGTGCCGAGATTTATACACGATGCGATCTTCGATCTCACGCACAGCGATATTGTCCATTGAACAAGTAACCGAATTACCGTTCTCTCTAATTGTTTAGGGAAAGAGGAAAAAAGAGGCAAAAAGGAGGAATGGGCGGCAAAAGGACTTCTGGGCCATCTCTCGCCCTTACCTTCGGCGGCGAAGGAACCAGTTTCCCCCGCTTTAAACTTTCAAAAGCCAGATATTGCTTCCCGGGAAAATTTCCATAATAAATGTAGTATTCCCGGGACACGCGAACATATTTCCTGAAAGCCCTCCTTCCAATCTTACCTTTCTCGCAGTGCACTCCCTCGTAGTCCACGTTGCGGCATTCACAGATGGGACCAGAGTCCGTGCTTATGCAGATTCCGCCGTGCTGACACGGGTCGTGCTCCTCGCACGCATCCGTGCTCGCGTTTCCGCGTATACCCTGTCGAACAAACAAACAATAGGTTAAAAAGGCGGTACAATTTACGGCGAAGGCTAAGGTTAAATATTTTATGATAAGGCTAATGGACGATGTCAGACACCTAGTGGCTCGATAAGAGCGAAGGCGGGGAGAGGTGGAGGGGAAGGGAGAAGATAAGGGGGAGGGACAAGGTAGGGGGGAAGGTAGAGGGGAGGGAGAAGGTAGGGAGGGAGGAGGTGGGGGGAGGTGAAGGGGAAAGAAGAAAATAAGGGACAAGGTAGGGGGAGATGGTGGGGGGAAGTTAGAGGGGAGGGATAAAGTAGGGAGGAAGATGATGGGTGGAGGTGGAGGGTGAAGATAAGGGGGAGGGACAAGGTAGGGGGAGAAGGTGGGAGGGGAGGTAGAGGGGTGGGAGAAGGTAGTGGGCGCCGAGAGTGGGCGGAAGACAAAGAATGGATAACGATTTCAGGTGAGAATGGGAGGCGAGTGTGCGTATTCTATCCGCTGTTGAATGAAATTTCAGCTAGACTCGAGTTTTATTCGAAGCTAGTGACGAAGATTGAGGCAGTCTTGGCTTTAGAGATATTTCTACGTTTAATTAGCGGAGCAAGATCTCACGTAACCGCAAGACAATTATATTTCTCTGAAAAATGTTTGATTTAGATTCTGGAGAAAATGAACCTTGTGCATACAACATATGGAGTATCTAAAGCTTAATTTAATAAAATTAAGCAAAATATTCCACTTTAAAACATGCAGAAATTACTCAAAAATTTAAAATTGATCTAAAAACGAAAAGTTCTTTTGAATTTTTATAATATTGTAGGCAAAATATCATCGGAAGAATATGTTAGTCTACTGCAATGCCATTCTAAACTATAAGTTGTAATTGTGTACTCTCACTTATTTTTATGGCAAATATTCTACTTTCTCCGAATAAATTTTCTAATCAATGCTTCACAGTTCATGCAAGGACGAGAGAACATGGCTTCGTAATTGTTATCAACGCAAATAATCTTCGTAGCAACCAATGCTAACAATACATGAACTTTTTCTAGGTATTCTAACGGATGAAATGAACAATCTTGGATTAAACCCATGCAATTTTGAGGGCAATTTATAGAAAATTAGAATAACGGATGAAATGAAGAAACACCACAGCAAACGACTATACGAAGATAGCCTGAGATGCGTGCAGAGTAATTGAAACGACTAAAATTTTAGGGAAACGTGCTTGACGGCTTTTCAATTTAGGAATTAAGTAAAATATTCGCGATCAAAACAAATGTGTGTGGGATTCTCTATTCCCGGTGAGAAGGTAAAGGTGCCGTAACGAATTGGTGAATCACACGAAGTTAGCCTGAGATGCGTGCAGAGTAATTGAAATGACTAAAATTTTAGGGAAACGTGCTTGAAGGCGTTTCAATTTAGGAATTAAGTAAAATATTCGCGATCAAAACAAATGTGTGTGGGATTCTGTTTTCCCGGTGAGAAGGTAAAGGTGCCGTTTCGGACGCAGCCACTATACGTTCACCACCAACAATTATTTAATCAATTATGCGTGCATTAAGAAATTTATACCATTTGACGTGAAATTGCAATATTTAATCGCGATTTTTGGAGAAAAAAACTATCGACCGCATACGCCCAAAAGGGGGATTTGCAGTGATCCTGGAATCCAAAGCTCCCAAGTTTCATAAAATCCGTGATCCCACTACCGTGCCCTCACCTTGTGAGACAGAAATATTAATTGATATGTAATGCATGTTAAATGTGAAGGCTTTCTCCGGTATGCTAAGGTGTTAGTCATTAAGGTAGTTGATCAATGTGTGTTTTTACTTTTCTAAGTCATTTTAATCTCCTTTTTATTTTCTCAATCTTTGCTAAACTTCCGACTTCACGTTATGACTGTTGTTACCCAATGGTTGTTATTAATTATATGCAGCTCCTAGAAGCTTCACCAAGGTCCTAATATTTTGCTAGTATGAGTTTTGATATCGTTTTAATTGCCATCAGGATTTTTGCTACAAATATAATTGTTAGAAGAATTGTAAACAATTCATGATATTTTAAAGTGAAATTGCTTTATTACGTTTCTTAGCGATATGATACAAGTTAGGACTTTCAAAACATCTACGTATCTAAAGCGTATCTGATGCTTGATGGCCACCTTTTGGGGCACATTCTTTTAAGTGCAATTATTACCAATGCTCGAATTGGGCAGGGACGCATGAGAATACATTTCCACTTTATATAAAACGAGACCCATAGCGTTCCCGTTGTTAAAAAATCAGATAAGAATGTTCCATTTGCTAAAATATTTCAAAAAGTCGTGTTCGCGCTTAAGGACTTAATATGTTCCGTTAGCAAATTTTAGTTGGACCGCATTCGTAAGTAATCGCATTGTTCGGATAATATCTGAACCAATGACGATTGGTGTTTTTATGTGTTTCTTGTGTCAGTTGCAGTTCCAATTTACAATAGTTTCCACGTGTTTTACTAGTAGATAAGTTTTGTTAAATAAATATATGTTAAACTAAAACAACATTCAGTTATTAGTTTAACGCATGTATTGAAATAAAAGAATGAATAAAACTCAAATAACTATAACTGAAAGCTAATGTTCCCAATTTGAGCATTGATCGATCATCCTGCTGGTAACGGAAACCACAGCGATATATCTCTGAGCGATGAAAACACTTTCTTTCACATCATAAAATATTCCAAGTTCCAATATAAGCTTTACAAAATCATAAGTACAAGATTTAGTTGTGTGTGGCGCAGTGTACATAATGGGCTAGTAATTGCTTTTCTAAAATACGAGCTTGGGCGCCTGAATATATGCCCCTCATATTTTCTACTCCATCATAACTCTGATGCCGTAACTTTTTCATGCTTAAGTCACCATTTTATATGTATTATGCAATATTATCTGCCATATGTTTTGCTTTTTAACAGATATGAGTACTACACATTATATGCCTCTTAATTCGAAGATCCTTTGATTGGATACGGCCCGTTTAAATCTTCGTCGCTTTTTTACTGCGAGTCGGATAAGTTTGAGTCATCAATATGAGGAATAGAACAATAGGAAAATTTGAAAGATTAATAATTGTACAATTATATTTCACCACGACAGCAAGATGTAAGTTTTAACGTTTGCACCCTCCTTATCAGAAATGAAATCCGAAATGAATACGATCCTCTGACGAGAAGGAAGACGAGAAATGGGGTTGTTAGAATATTTTCTATTTTTTTAAAGGTTTATCCTTAAGTGAAAACTAATATACTAGCAGTAGAATTGAGAAACGCACTTTCCGACAAATAAATAAAGATTTGAATTATTACAAATTGACCATCTTCTTCGCTAAAAAATTCCCACCTTTTATATAATTTGAAAAGTTAATTCAACCATGAACGACAGAGTTCACAGTTCAGAATGATGACTCGCCAAGTAGGACAGTCACCTTAAAGTTCAAGGATCGAATAGGGCGCTCTGGGCGGACGAGAGGGGGCGGCTGGATACAATCCCACACCCACGATGGAATTATCAAGCAACCATTTATCTAGTCGAAGCGAACGGAGTATTTCCGACGCCATTAATTAAAAACTAATGATTTCTCAAGGGTCATTCTACGGCTTCCCTCCTTACCTCGAGGGCTCGGAGGAATAGGCGTCCGTGCGACGCAGTCCCAAGTGGATGTTCACTCCGACGGCAAAACGTTTTACGCTTCCTCTATCTGCCTCTCTCACACGTTTTCTAAAACAGCGGACAAAAATTTAGCCCTTTTGATATTTGCTGTTAATTCCGCTTTGACAGCTTACTACTTTGACTGCAAACGATTATTTACTCGAAAGATAAATCCCCGTAGAAACATTTTAAAACTAATTGTTCAATTAATGCATCGAAAATACTTATTTAAAGCTAAAAATTTTGAAGATATTTTTTCCAAAAAAATTCACGAAAAGAAGAAAAAGTTATAGGCTTCAAACTTCACATAATTAATTTATTTTGGACATGTTACTTCGTCCAAAACTTTTGTGAGATGATTTATAAAATTTTATCAACTTCGTTTCACTCATTTAAAAATGAAAAACAATAGCAAGCATAAAGCTTAAAATATATTTTCCATCGCTATGATTTATTACAGATATTGGTGTATTAATTACATGACTTTATTCTTCCTCTCATTGATTTACTCAAATTTCGGTCTGTTTTGACCTGCTTACATTTGTGACATTCTTTTGTTATTATTTTTAATTTGATACTTTCCGTATAATTAATTTGTCTGAGCTGGTACGTAATCGCTAACATCGAAGGAATATAACGAGGATCAATTAATTATTAATATAATTTTCGGCTGTTTTCGTCTTGGCCTCAGGAATAATTAAATTTGCATTAATAATAATAATAATGTTCTTTAACACAAACATGTTATAATAGATTTACGATAAGCACATATGATTCTTCAGATTCATAAGTTAATCGCATTATAATTGCTTAGATAATTTAATTGACGTCACATTTTTCAAAAATGTGAACATTAGGACTGTATAATATCATAAAAGTATTTTTTTACTTTGACAAACCATAGTAATGAAGATTTATCGATAAAAATGGAGAGTACAGCAATCGATGGACGTTTAGGCGTGACATGAATTTCGAATTATATTCAAGAATTCCGTGTTTTTCCTGGAGATTACACTGATAAAACGTTTCACTCAAAAATGTTTGTTAACGAATTATACTTATCATTTACTAATAATATTAATAAACGATATTATAAAAGGCCAGTGCTTGTGTGTATAACGGCAATGATGTCAGTTATGACGTTTACGAACCACCGGCGGCATAAGATATGGGGGTATATGCACTGCCAGCGGCATAAGATAAAGGGGCATTTTCTGTGCGAATGGGAGGGAAAAGAATGTGTAGAGCAGAGGTGGGCAAACTTTTTACGTTGCTGGCCGAATTAACAGTCAGCTTCTTAGGCGGGCCGGATTTACAGATGAAAATGCTTCGGCGGGCCACATTAGCATTCACATCGGAGGTGACTTGAGATAAGACGAGATATCCTGTTAGTGAAAATCAAAAATAAATAATATATTATCTCCATAACGTCACTGGAAAAGGTTTTCCGGCCATAAGTTTAAGCTAAAAATATAAAATTATCTGTATTTTATTGCGGTATTTGTTACGGTTAGCTTTCATAATGGATTCGCGGGCCACATGTGACCCGCGGGCCGTAGTTTGCCTACCTCTGGTGTAGAGGAGAGAGAGAGAGGGAAAGAGTGAGAAAGAGTGAGAGGGAGAATGGGAAGAGTTTAATTTAATTCTTTAGTCATGCCTACCCGTAAGTTTTGACGGGTAGGTAACTATTTACTAACTAGCGAAGACCCGTCAAAAATGATGGGATGATAATAGGAACCTAAAAATAGAAATTCGAGTGTGAACATTTTCTCCTGAAAAACAAAGTGAATGAAAAAACTTCTTTTTTAATTTATCAAACTAAAACTTCTTTAATTCTTTTTGGCAAAACCTGTCTGAAGATTTAATGATTTGTGTAACAGCTGTTTTAAAACGACGTTTTTTGTGAATATGCAATCCTCGCCTGGAATTAATTTTCCATGATATGGAGTGTTGTGAACATGGACTCTTAAATTTTCATGATTTCTGCATCGTGTCAATTTTATTTTATATATATAAGAAAGCATACAATAATGTGGATCTCGAGTTCAACAATTTGTTCTGTCGTCATGGGAACCTTTCGCAAAAAAAGCAATATTTTCATGAAATTTTGAATTTTTATGCAAAGTTCGAGCGATTTCGAACAGAAAGCAAAAATCGACCATAAGAGTAAGAATCTTGGTTTATTTTCCTTTCAAATGGCTTTCATCCGAAGATCCTATTTCTCAATTTAACTTCTAATTTAATTTTGCAAAAGAAAAAAAGCCTGCAGGTCGAAAAATCGATTTCTACAGGTTATGTTATGGGGAACGTATCACCAGCCATGGACTCAAAGTCTGGACGTTTTTCGTACATTTTTCTTCATCAGGGCATTTTTACTTGTAAGCAGGCCATTTCCGCCAAATTTTATTGTTATATGTACATATTTGATCAAGTTATTCGTCTTTTAATGTATGTTTACCACTAGTTACGCACGAACGAACGAACGAACCAGGGATTTTATTATATTTGGATATATAAATGATATTTTTGCTCCCATCATATTTACGGGCTTATATAATAGTGAACTTATATCGAACAAAACCGTAATTAATAACTCAATTACATATTTTTAAAAAGTTCACCATTATAAATTATATTCACTGTTGACTTAATTAATTACATAATACAGTTCTTGAAAGGCAGAATTGTTGGTCGTTCCCTGAAGAGAAGAGAAGATATAGCTAAACCTTCAATCTCGTAGTCACTTGAATCTTTATGAATAGACTAGGCTCTAAAGATAACGATCAAAATTTTAGGCTATCCAATTATTCTCGGCGTTTGATTTTCTGCCTTCGCTCGAGTGAATGGCGCTAGCGGTGCTCCAATTACGGCCGACCCTAGAAAGCTTGTGCACCGCTCATAGCGACAGGAATTAATGCAAGCAAAAGGGCTCCAAACGATGATAAAAGTTGGAGATTACGCCTTGTGCGCCAAGTATTTTTATTTCCACATTTCGGCCATTTTCTTAATGCTCTCGGGGTCTAAAGAGAAAGTGAAACAGGCGAAGGGGAAAATGGTGAGAAAGGGAGTGAGAGACAGAGAGAGTGAGAGACAGAGAGAGAGAGTGAGAGACAGAGAGAGAGAGTGAGAGACAGAGAGAGAGCGAGAGACAGAGAGAGTGGGAGAGAGAGAGGAGCGGGGAATCGGAGGAAAGGAGAGATTCAAGAGATGGCTCAGCACTGATTTTAACTTTACCATAGCGAACTTTAGGAAATTTACATGTGGCTCATAGGAAGTGTAAGATATTTATATTTTTATTACATTCTCGATAAATCTAAGGCTACTTGTTAAAGAGTTAAGTTTTTAATTATAAAATGCAGATTAGCAATTCTTCGTTAATATAATAAATTAGATAAACTCTCGCAAAGTCGGAGATATTTATCGACATATTTGGTCGTATTGAAGCTATGGCATACTTTCGAATCGAAACCAATATTCTTCTGAGTGTGGTAGAAGGCCTGGAGGCTTTCATATCATCGCACCCTTTCTTCACCATAATAATTCTAGTGCCGGCCTTGGTGGTTAGCGTCTCTAGCTCCCAATACATGGGTCGCGGATTCGAATCCTGTCGAGGGCATGGATGTATGTGCATGTAATAATCTATTTTGACATATGTATTTGGGGAAAACCTGTTTGCGTTAAATAAATAATTATTATTAGTTTTATAGTATTTATTACTCATATCGTCCTTTTCTCGTTCTGACGAAGATTGACTTGGCATAAATCGATAATCTGATAAGACTACCAAGATTCAATCTTTTATACACATAATGCAGTTGCTATTGAAATCTTCTAGTACAAATTTTTTACATCGAATGGTTGAAACATTTAAGAATAAATAAACAATAATGATTATATATATGTATGTATGTTTGATCTCAGACAGTAGGATATTGTGATTGAAACAGGTTAGGTTGTTTACTATCAGTCAACAATACAGTTACACAGTTTAGTAGCAGTTTTGATCTGTGAGTTTATAAGAGTTTTTTCGTAGCATTTTAAAAATGGATCAACCGCTTTCCGATTGCACCTTCAAAGAGCAAGGATTGGTCATCCAATTTTTGCTGTCAGGAAGTGTAATATAAGTACCGAAATCTACCGTCGAATGCAAGCACAGTATGGTGAGAAATGTATGATGAAGAGCAAAGTCTATTAATGGGTACAAAAATTTCAAGCTGGCCGCACATCCGTTGTAGACGAAAGCCATAAGGGCGCCCGTCAACGTCAAAAACTGCAGAAAACGTTGAATAAGTTGAAAAAATGATTCGAAAAAACATAAGAGTCACTGTTAATACTGTTAGCAAAAAAATAAAAATTAGCTTTAAGTCGCCATATTCCATTATTCACGAGACATTGGGGTTCAATAAAGTCTGGGCAAGGTGGTTACCAAAGTATTTGGCAAAAGATCACAAACGAGCACGTCTGGAAATATCTCAGCAGACGTTACGACCGTTTTTGAAGAGAAAAAAATTTCTAGAAAAGAATAGTCACCGGTTATGAAACTTCCACCTCTTTGGAGCCATTCAAAAACGCTCTCCAAGGTCGGCGTATGTACACATGTATGTTTAAGTATGTGTACGCATCACACACACACACGCACACACACACACACACACACATATATATATATATATATATATATATATATATATTAACTAAAGGAAAAGAAAAGGTAGTGATGAGGGTGGCAACAAGGTGTTGAGGGAAGCCCAGCGGACACTCACCAAGTTGAGGACCAAGCTGGCAGGCTGCTGGGGGCGTCGAAGAGACAGTAAACACGCATATATATATATATATATATATATATACACACATAACAGCTTACGGAAAAGGAAAGGTAAAATGGATATATGGATGTCAAGAAGGTGTTGGGATGAGGAAACCCAGTGAACACTCACCAATCGGACGACTTCAGGTTGGCGAGGCCCCGGGGATGTCAAAGCGACACACGTAAAAGAACACTAAAACACAGAAACATCACAAAAGTAGAAGCTTTGGGAATTATTCCTTCATCAGCTACAGAGAGAGAACTGATGGCGGTGACACTGGGTGGAGGCATGGGGGTGGAAGGGTAGTGCGGAAAGGTCGAGGATTGGAGGATACGGAGGGGGTTGGGGATTGGTAGGTGGTTGGGAGAAGACAGAAAGGGAGTGAAAAGCTATCGAAGGTTGAGGCCAGGGGAGTGAAGGAGTTTAGGAGATGGATGTGCGAAACCTCCCACTGACGGAGTTGGGGAGCCGAAGCATTGTCGGGGAGAGCGCGAATGACTCTCACTGTGAAGCAGTTGTTAAACTTTAAATTATGTTTGTTCGCATGAACGGCCACCGGCAGCGGTCGTTTGAGAATGACGCTGTTGCGGTGTCCGTTCATGCGGATGTTGAGGGGATTGCTGGTGAGGCCAACATAAAAGGCGGGACATTGGGTGCATCTCAGGAGGTAAATGAATGCGGGTGGTGCAGTTGGTGGTGGAAGTTATGGGGTAGGTGATGTTGGTTGTGGGACTGGAGAAGGAGTTGCAGGGGTGGTTTATTGGGCATGTTAGACAACGGGATCTACCTCAGGGGTAAGATCCGGCAGGGTGTAAAGGCGTGGGTGCTGGGGGTTCTTTTTTCCATAGAATATTTGCCAGATTAGAGGGACGGCGGAAGGAGAGCATCGGTGGTCTGGGAAATGGAATCTGGTGAGGGGAGGATGAGAGGATAAGGTGGGTGGCTTTCAGGATATTTTTCAGAATGTCGTGGATGCCGGGGAAATACAGGGTGGTTAGGGTGAGTTGGAGGGTGGAATCGGTGGTGGTGTGGGTATTGGGGTGGGAGTTAGGGGTGGCGGGTGCGACTGCCCGCCGGATTTGGTCTCGGATCAGATCCGGCGGGTATCCGCGTTGTAAGAAGGCATGTTCGAGGGTGGAGCAGTACTCGGGCAGTGAATCTCTGTCCGAGCAGATTCTCCGCCCTAGTCGGGCTAGGGCGTAGGGAATAGAGGTTTTGGTGTGGAGGGGATGACAGCTGTCGAACTGGAGATATTGAAGGCGGTTGGAGGTGAGGTGCACGCTGGTTTGGATTTTGTTTTCCCGGATGGAGAGATCGACATCCAGGAAGGTTATGTTGGAGGCAGAGGAGTGGTGGGTGAAGGAAAGCGTGGGGTGGGATGAGAGGCGTTGTAAAAAGGAATGTAGGGAGTCGGGTCCATGTGTCCAAAGAAGAAAAATGTCGTCAATATACCTCAGCTATAGGAGTGGTCTGGGGGAAACGTCAAGAAAGAGTTCCTCCCATTCACCTAAGAAGACATTGGCATAGGAGGGCGCCATGCGAGTGCCCATCGCGGTACCTTTTATTTGTAGGTAGTGGAACCCTCCGAAAGAGAAGTTGTTTTTTTGGAGCACCATTTCAGCCAGCATCGTTAGGAAATAGGAAGATGGTCTTGTGTCAGGTGGTCTGGAGTCCAGTAATTTTCCCAGGGCGGACAGTCCTTGGTTGTGAGGGATGTTGGTGTAGAGGGAGCAGACGTCTATAGTGGACATAATTGTGTTAGGTGGGAGAGGGCAAGGGAGTGATTTTAGCCGTAGTAGAAAGTGGTTTGTGTCTTTGATGAAGGATGGGATTTGACGGACGAGAGGTTGTAGGTGGGAGTCAACATAGGCAAAGTTGCGTTCCGTGGGAGAATTAAAGCAGGCAACAATGGGGCGGCCTGGGATGTTGGGTTTGTGGATTTTTGGGAGAAGGTAGAAGGTTGGGGTCCGGGGTGTGTTGGGGATCATCAGGGAAATGGTGGAATCAGAGAGGCCTTCTTGTTTTCCCACGGAACGCAGATATATATATATATATATATATATATATATATCGGAAGGGGGCAAACGGAGGATAAAGGTCGAAGTACAGTGGTGTCCTAGGACACTGGTAAGTGCAACTATGCTGTGAACTTTGGTATGGTAGAAGACTGCTCTGTCCTCAGCCAGTTTAAAACTGTAAGGGACCATCGATTTGTGCGATGAAGGGATAAAATTCAATTGTAAGTCGGAAAGACGAAAACTGACGAGGAAGCCTAAACCTATCATCAACGCACAGGTCCTGAAATAAGTAAAAGAATAATTTCAGTTTGAACTCAGCAAACGATTCAATGTACTAGAAGACCAAGAAGTGGAATGAAAGTTAACAGAGGTACTCAGAAATAAGGCACTATGGATAGACGGAACTGTTGAAGTTAAGGTAGATAAAACGTTATCTGGAAAGACCAGACTGCTGATGAACAAAAGAAGGAAAATGAAAATTAATAATCGCTTCATTGAACTTACAAAAACTATAAGGAAGTCCATCAAAGAAGATGTGAAGAAGTAAAATTATATACTAATCGAGAAAACTATCGAAAACAATAGAAGTTATAAGATAATGAAACAGAATCTCTGGATTGGTAAGAGAAAGCTGGTGGCAATGATGTTTGAAGATTTCTCGATTACCCACAGCAGAGAATTAGTTCTAAAACGTGTAGAAGGATGCTACACGAAACTGGAGCAGGAAAGCCAAGAAGCTGGGCTTAGAATGAATCTTAATATAACAAAGGTCATGCAGTACAATTCCCTCACAAACCCCGAGAAATATCTATCAATGGAGCAGCACTCGAAGAAGTAACAAATTACGTTTACTTGGGTAAACGCATCACTACCGACGGATCACTTCTAGGAGAAATCAACTGGTGAGTGAAGATGGCATGGAGTTCTATTGGGAGGAATGCGGGTATCTTTAAATCAAGTATCTTTCTGAAAAGAAGATTTTATGGCCAATGTGTTCTGCTTATTTTGACCTATGGATGCGAAACATGGACCATGAACGCCAGAATAGTCCATCGCCTGCAAACAACAGAGGAGCACGTAGAGAAGTATGGTGGGTTTCATCCGATATTTCAAGCAGAAGGACAACGAGACATTCCTTTTTCTCCGAAGTACTAGTATACTAAACCAGGCGCCATTCTTACATCGTTTACGCGTTTAGCGTGTGAATCAGTCTTGAGAAATTCTCGAATTATTACTCTTAATCAATATTTTAAATGTAAATAAGTACATAAATCTATAGGCAACCGTGTGCGATACTAGGTCTCTGGCGCGGTTTAATTTCCCGTAAACCTAGTATAATTACTCCCCTTTTCCATTTTATCCTACTCTCCAGAATGGAAATAGGTTTATAGTTTTGACGTTGTGTCTGTCTGCCTGTCTGTCTCTCCGTCCCCCTATTAACTTTTGAACCAATACACCGATTTTCATGAACTTTTGTGGAAATCTCTTGCTATATGGGCCGAGCTCCCGAGGATAGCTTTTTTTTGCGAAGATTAAAGTCCCGGGTTCGATTCCAGGAACTATCCTTCCCATTTGATTTGCATGGGAAATCTGAAATCCATTGTGGCAGTATTGCATTTTCTCCGAATAAAGTTTCTAATCGGTGCTTCACAGATCATGTGAGAATTCGGGAGAGGAAAACCTGCTTTCATAATTGTTGTCCACGCAAATAATCTTAGCAGCAACCAATATTAGCAATACACGTACTTTCCCGCGGTATTCTAATGGATGAAATTGACGCCCTTGGATGGAATCCACGCAATTCTGAGGGCAATTTATGAAAAATGAGAATAACGTATGAAATGAAGAAACACTAGTCTAAACGAAGGCAGCTTAAGATGCGTCTGAAGAAACTGAGTCTAATAAAACGTAATAGACGACTTATCGTGCGCAACACTGTAGTTACTTGGCATCGATACATTTTCACTTTAAAATCTACGTAAACATTTCATGTTCAAAACAAATTTGTGGAAATTCTTTATTCCCGTCGAGAAGGGGGAGAGTAGCTGTAAAGAATTGGAAAATCCTTTCCTTTCTCATGGTCAGCTTTATGTTATGTCTTCATAAATTAAAACTGGAGAGAATCTGTGTCTATGACAACAATGTGAAAACCAAAATACGTATAGAAATCACTTTTTGTAATAATAAAATCATTACAAAATAATGTGAAAGGAAAAGCATTTCAATAAAAATTGCATTTCAAGCAAACGATGCATCTCTTACTATAAAACACAAAAAATTAAATTTACAGTAATTATAAACTCCAAAAACAAAAAAGATACGATAAAGCAGTAAGATAACCTTGCTAAAGCAGGATGTGGAAGCACGTTTTCTTAGAATTCTCACGGTTCTGGTTAGTCTCCTTTTATAAGGAGGAAAGGCCCCGTACCGTTGGAATGTAGAAATTTATTAGAATTCTCCCATCCGTGAAAACTTCACTCCTCTAGCTTCAGTAGTTTGGATACAATACTAGTATTTCAAAGTATTGAATTTTCCGACTTTCAAGTCAACAAGCAGAAAATCCATGATCTACATGAAAAAACCCAGTCAATGGAAAATACATAAATTGATAAGAACTATCTAATTAGAATAGAATTTTCCAAATGTTTTTAGTAGTTTGGTTACAATACTATTTATAAGTTTTTAATTTTTCGAATTTGAATCCATCTAGCAGAAAACCTAAGAACCAACGGGAAATTTCAATCAATGGAAACTCAATAGATTTATAAGAGCTATCTAATCCAAAAAGAATTTTCCAAGTATATCTTAAAACCAAGAAAAGGTAATTTTTAAACCACCTAGCGGAAAATCTATGAACTACAAGGAAAACTCCATCAATGGAAAATTGTTAGACTGATAAGAGCTATCTATTTCAATAAGAAGTTTCCTAATCTCTCCAGTAGATTTGCTACAATACCATTTCAAAATTTATGATTTTCCAAATTTGAAGCCACCTAGCGGAAAATCTATGAACTACAAGGTAAACGCAATCAGGAAAAAGTTCATAGATTGATAAGAGTTATCTAAATCAAAAACAATTTTACAGATATCTCTTAAAACAAAAAATTTGATTTTCAACAGACGGAGAGGCAGAATGGTCACATAAGCACGTTTTATCTTTTAAGATAACGTGTTAAAGAGGAGAAGGGGCCCTAGAGCAATTTGCGACGCCCACGACAAGTGACCCACAGGATATCATAAGGATAAAGTTTTTCAGTTTGTCATACATGAATATTGAATACACCCGGGCGAAATGCATTTATCACAATTTTTGCAATAAACGTGGTTTATTTCATAAGACACAAACGAATAAGAAACCTTTATGTATGTATTGCGTGCCTAAAAATATTCAATATTGTGGAAACACTTCTTTTGCCTCAGCGCTAATTTCGCGGCTTTAAGAGTTCCGTCACGTAATGCCGAAATGACTGTCTTGTAGAGCGGGTATTTTACGCGCTATAAAAGTCTCCCTTTGCTTTCTTACGCATTTAGCTCACGTTGTGTTTACTCTCATTCAATATTGATTGATGGCGTCACACCGTGCAGTGAGAAAGGTTAAGAGCTTTTATTCACGGGAATAAACGGTCTCGCAAAGAGTTGTCGCTGCATCTTATTGGATTCGTCTCTGCTTCACTCTTCTTAATTCAAGGATTCCATTCACTTACACGTGGTTGCTCTCCTGTTACCTATAAAATGGAATTGTCCCAGAAAGTGTGCAGCACAACTATTTCGTTCTAAAGAACAAGCACCTAAACGTATATGTGTAGCGATGATTAATTAATTGTTTTGTTATGTTTTTCTAGCGTGTCTCTCTCTTTCCGGGATTAATCTACTCTTTACGGAGAGCACCAAGGGGACCAACTGCTTAAGGTCCCTTCCGAAGGACGGAGCGCTGACATCCGGCGAGCTACTCAAAACACACAATTAGGGTACCGGTCGATGCCAGGTTTTCAACTACGAACTATAATACACAGTTTTTCGCTGAAAATTGTTTGTTTAACGTGCAAAATAACTTCTTTTTCAGTCTATTGGTAGCTACACTAAAATTTTCTTTATCTGTAATTCATTTACTGACATTTCCAAGGAAAAATAGTAATAATTTCACTTCATAATAACTATTTGAAAAGAATCGGAATTTTGTGATCACAGAACTCGCTTACAACCGGATATAGGAATAGGATTCTTAAACTTTCATTTTTAGGCGTTCTTTACAAGCTCAGATCGTGTCCGTCCGTCCGCATGTTTAATCTCATAAACTACTTGGCAGATGTTCATGAAATTTGTTATTTAGAACATAAGGGCTAAGAAAATTATATACATGGTTTACGTGCCCTTATCGGGGGTACAACTTTACCGATGACACAAAATGAACTTTTCTTTATATCTCGTAAAATATCACTTACAACAAAAAAGTCTCCAAACAAGATTTGTAGAACTAGTCAAGTAGAATGTGTGTGTTTGGTATATGTTTATTAAAGGAGTATCCGGTTTTAAGAAATCAAGCGAGAAAGTCGTATTTCACTTTGAAAAAAAATTCGTGTTACTTAATTGTGACCAACGACAACAATCTTCGTTGCAAATGAAATAAACAATATCTGCCGTAAATACATAATTACGTTCAATTTTATTCCGTGCGCAAGCAACATTTGGTAAATGAAGGAAAATGGATAATCTACGATGAAGAAATGAACGTAAATATGTCTTATTTCTTTACGTATACACAGCGTTTGTAAGTGAAAAGAAATGTGCAATTTGTGACGTATAAATGAAGGTGAACATAAAATTTATATTATAACTAATCGAGCGAGATATGTTTTAAATAATTGTCTGTTGTTTTATTAATTACAACTGATTAAAAAATAAGTCGGCGGATCAAACATTCGATATTTCCTTAGCATCACTGCTGGCATATAATTATTCAGTCCTTAGACATTATACCAAGCCATTAATACTTATTTTTTTGACAATAACATATATCGTAAAGAACGCCTCTACCTCGCATGTGTGCACGCATGATGCGTGCATCTTTCCTATCTTGTTATTATTTATACGAGTTGTCGGTACTTGCATACTGCAAGCGCTTAAAAATCACCATACACCAAGATCTAAACTCGTAAACAAACAAACGTGATATCCAAGTCAACAGCATTTTAGTCACGTGCAGCCTATACGTATTAGACAATAAATTTCATGAGTTCTAGCAGAATATTTATAATTTTCCACGAAGTTAGTTTCGTGACTCAGATAGCCCTGCATGTGCAATACTTAAGAGTAATAATAATTAAGACAAAATACTATATATTAAAATCATGAAAAAAATTAGAATATTTTGTGCTAAGATTATGGTATCATCATCCGTGCCTTTAGCACGTATTTGGATAAAAAATCGCGAAATAGGTATGACACCATTATATTAAACAATTGAAAAGAGTTAAAATTTCTCGAAAAACTACGAAACACAACATAAAAGTACTTTTCGCGTTTTAATAAATTTCGTGTGTTAGTATAATCACGTCATCATAATTTTACGTCGTAGTTTAAAATCAATGGCGTAACAGTTTATAAATAATTTAATGATTTTTATTTTCCACGAAACTAAGGAATCTATCCGGAATTTCTAAATTCTCTGGCAATCGGCTCGCCCCCAATTTTCGAATTTCAGGTTTCATGGCTTAAATCACCCTGTTTCAGTAATAACTATAATCATCATCAAGACAATATCCTATATGTTACACTATAATTTATGTCAAAATTAGGATATTTTGTGTTAGGAGAAGGGCGTCATCGCCAGTGCCTTTTAGTACGTATCCGGATAAAAAACTAATTTTAAATTATCACGTCATCATATATATATACATCATTGGCTGAAATCAAATGGATTATAATGCAGTATAAACATTAAATCAATGTTCTTAAAGTATGGGTAATCAATTCCCACTGGGGACCAGTTGCAGTACTTTCTGCAAACATTTAGGGAACTTTGCGTGAAAATTGTTACACAGTGTGTCATTAGTTGAACCACTTTTATTGCTCCTCTCAAAATAACCATATAGGTCACACCATTTTCATATCCAAACACACATACCTACATGATTTAGACTAACACTTACCGGTACACAACATTTTTTGTTCACTATTTCTGATGGTACAGCAAATGTATGCTCTGTGGTTTGTTTAATATTAAGTAATCACTATTTATGCACCAGCCACGCGTCAAATATCTTTCTTAATTATCGAAAGAAATTAATCACATACATTATCAATATAGTAATTTGCTTTAAACTGCCCAATAAAATTTACAAACGAAATGATATTTTCAATGTACGCGTGAAATATCTTCCTATTTGAAATATTACGTTATCCGTTATTACAATGCATTGGAGTCGATTTTAAATCGGTTATTGTCCTTGATGCGTTTGTTTCATTGTAAGCTTAGTGCAAATGCACTTGAAAGCCCGAGTCCAACAATGCGAAAATCCGAGTTCAACAGTGCCAGCAACCCTAGGTAATTAACTCTTTTTGAAAATGTTGAAAATTCGGAGAAAATACATCTTAAATATAACCTTTTCTGAAATTTCAGATTTTTTCCAGAGATTGTACCCAATGACCTATAACAGGGGTTTCTAACCAGTCGATCGCGATCGACCGGTCGATCTTTGACTTTTCTAAAGTCGATCGCTGAGCCTTCCGTCAGCGCTATTACTTTTTATTGAATCAAATGAGAAATGTTAAGACGATTATCTATGAGGGCGCAACTTTTATTTCTGTGGGCGTGAAGTAAAGCAACAATAGTAGATGTGATCCAATATTTATTAAAATGATATTTTTGTATATATAGGAGAAAAACTATTAGAGAATTTATTATAAAAACATGAAAAATAAATCAATGTGAAACTTGGGAGTGCATATCTTTAGTCAACTTGCCATAATTTGGCACATAACTCGAGATACCTAATCTTAGGCAGTTGTCTAAATTGTAATCGGTGAGTCTCGATTGGTACTTGGATTTCAAGTGTTTATTGCTTGAAAAAATGGACTCGCAAGTGTATGTTGAAGCACAGTAAGAATATATTTTTAGGGCACATTTTGTTAATAATGGATAGCGATTTTTGTCAACTAAATTCCAAAAGTTTTCATCATTTTTATGTGACTTTAAAATAATATCATTCTGCATATTTATTATTTCCATTTCTAAGTCCTCGGTGTTAACGATATTAAAGTAAGCTCCAATATTATCAGACATATCATTGTCCATAAAATTGAACGGATTAGCAGAGAATGTTATTATGGGTTCCACTTAAGAAAACTGACGAAACCTAAAATTAAATTCCTTCAGGAGAGTTTCAATGTGTTGTGAAAATGGTTCAGTGGTAAAATTTTCATCAGTCAGACTCTCAATAATATATTTTAAATTCGGAAAATGTGATAATGAATTTCTCTCTAGGTGAGACTTCCACAATGCCAATTTACTGCACTTATCATTTTTGCAATGTGTTGATTTTTCCCCTGCATCTCAATGTTCAGTTCGTTCAATTTTATAGTTATATCAACAAGAAATCAGAAATCCATCATCCAAGCTTTGTCATCCAACTGTGCATAATATTTATTTCTTGGCGTGAGAAATTCCTTTACCTCCTTTATGAGATTTATAAACCTCACAAGTATTTCGCCTCTGCTGAGCCATCTAACTTCGGTATGTAAAAGTAGATCATCGAATTCGACATCTTCACCTTGTAAAAGCAGTTTAAACAATCGGTGTTGCATTGGTACGGCTCTTATGATATTTATTATTTTTGTTACTGTTTTCATGACACGTTGAAAATGAAGAACTTTTGCGCATAACATTTCTTGGTGTATAATGCAGTGATATGAAATAAATTTTTAAAAGAGAGTCTTCTTTACATAGCGCAATAAATCCATTTTTACAACCTGTCATCGAAGGTGCATCATCTGTAGTAATTGCAGTAAACTTCATTAATGGTATATTACTTTCTTGGACATTTTTTAAAAGCTGAAAAAATGTCTTCACCTCTTGTTCGTCCCTTTAATGGGAGAATTTTAAGAAATTCTTCCTTTCCTAAAAAATCATTAAACACCATCTTCACAACCATAGCCAATTGTCTGTTGACTCATCCAGTTGCAACGAGAAGAAAATAAATTTTTGTAAATCATTTGCCAACTCTTTCTCTATATTGGTTGCAATAACTTCAATTCTTCTTGTAACTGTTCTTGCTGATAACTGAATCGTGTTGATTGCTGAGGTAATTTCATTTTTATTTTTAAAATCTTCGAAAAGTGAATCAGCAGTTGCTAACATGACTTCTTTCACAATCTCAACATCTTCAAAAGGCTTTTTCCTCTTGGCCAACTAATGAGAAATTTTATGTGATGCAATCGTTGCTCTTTTTGATTGCTGCACTGGTCTGGTGAAAATGCTCGGCTGTTTAGTTAAAATAGATTTCATATCAGAAATTTTCTTTTTCCTGATCTCAGAGTTTAACGGATAACTAGTATTAAAATTTCCGTGGACCGTATTAAAATGTCTTTCAACATTAACTTTCTTTGAAAGTGCGACACAAGCATTGCACAATAAACAAACACACTTTCCTTTCAAATCAATAAAACAGAATTGTTCTTCCCAATCAACATTGAAGTAATATGTCCTTTGCCTCTTATTACTCATAATGGGGATGAAATTTTCTACAAATGAATTAATAAACACAAAACACTGAATATCGGGAAAATATCAGAAATATTGTGAACCGTTGGTCAATTTAAATTGATTTATGTGAAATCAATGAAGAGGGAAATGAGCTATATGGCTGATATTGTAAGAGATGAAGAAAAATCTCCCAAACCCTGTACTTTGTATACTAAGCGAAGAGCGGAACTCCGAAACCAACAACTCACAACAATAACTCGAGCCAAGTTATGCTACAAGACGAAGTACAGAACTTCGAAACCAATGACTTTCAACAATAACTTGAGGCAAGTTATGCTACAAGACGGAGGACAGAACTCCGAAACCAACGACTTTTTACAAGAACTTGGGGGTTTTACGCGACATAGAGAAATAGTTTTCCCGTATCGAGCGCCTACCTCCAAATAGCCTTAACCAGCTAACGGAGCTATAGTACACGACGGGTTGAAAACAAGGATCTCAGTTAGCCTTGCACCCGTAATAGCGATTGAAGGCGACAGGACACCTTCACCTAGCATAAACTAGGGGCGGAGAATTCCCTATCTTTTCGTACAGTTCGTACGAGAACGTTTGTATGAATTGTCAGCACAGGCACGGCAATCACACAAACACGATAGCGGCTTCTCCTACTCTCGGCGAGTAATCATGAAAAGAACTCTGTTAATGACAACAATGTCTTTATCCAACAATGTATGTCCCCATTCTTTTCGCTTATAAGTCCTAACCTAAACGATGTTAACAGACATACGATTCGGCTCGGTGTGTCCCAGTCCATGGAAAAACGGTCTGAAGGACCTATCGTTTGCAGTCTCATGTAAGATGTTGGTTACAAAGTTCTATTCTTCATCTTGTTCCGCAACTTATTGGTCTTCTGAGAGTTTTCCATAATTGTTTAACTTGAGTTCTCTTTTTGGCTGGCGGGCGACACACAAATGTCTTGCGGGCGCCATGGCGCCCGCGGTCGCCGCGTTGCCGACCTCTGGGTTACAGTACTCGAATTGAAGTATCAACTTACACACAAGAGTTTTCTAGTATTGTAGAAAATATGCAGTGTCTGAGTTCCCAGTAATTCAATAAATAATGGTATCATAACATATGATGATGAAATTTTACTTTAAGTAAAATATTTTCTTGTTCAGAACGAAAACTCAAATAAAGTTATATTCGAGTTTTTAACTCAAATCGTACTAGGTTGTTTGCAATCCAATTTGTAGGGTATGACGCTGGTTTCTGTATCCTAAATATTGGGATAAATTTGCGGGGACCCCCTCTCCCTACCTCCCCCACTCAACAGCATTTCTTGCATCATGGTCCACGTAGACATAGGCACGCGTATGGGTCGATCCTCGGTTAATTTACAAATGAAAAGTAGATTTTGGGTGCTGAATGTTTGGACCCCTGACCTATCTTCATGCCAAGTGTGAGCTCTGCGGCACTTCTAAAGGCGCGTATCCAATATATCTCGGAACAGGACACGGGACTTGGCTAAGGCCAAGTTCTGGGGGCTGAAATCAGTAAACACTCTCCGCAGACGAAGTCCAATGTTTGTACTTTCTCTCTCGATTCCGAGACTTCTTGCCCAGTTTCTGTTCGATAATGATGGGAGAAACCTCTTTGGGGATAGTTTCTAGTGCTGGGGGTAAACCCAAGAGCAAGTTCTGCGGCTTGTCACGTGATATTATGTTTATTCAGTTTTAAAAATCCAGTCCAATGACTTGACTTCACGACCCACCGTCGAGATGGTTGGACTCTGGACAGGAAACGGATTTTCTCAACTGCCCATGCGTCCTCTGCCTTGTTCTTGAATTAGCCACAATTCGCCTCAGGACAGCTATCATTTGGGTGAATCCCATGTTACCTGGTGTTTATTTTGCTGCAACTACGAGAAAATTTTCAGGATGGAGTGGTCGAAAGATGCCCTGTGCAATTAAATCGACGAATAAAAGAAAATTGAGGGATGCGAGGAGCCAACACTTTAAAAATAAGAATTTGAAGGGCTTTTTAGTCGAAATTGCTACGGCATTTGGTGTTTCTTCTGAGAATATAAAATATTTTTTTTTATTTTGCGCATTTCTGATATTTACAACGGCATATCTATGCT
The DNA here is from genome assembly GCA_028673005.1 of Tanypteryx hageni. Lineage (NCBI taxonomy): Eukaryota > Metazoa > Arthropoda > Insecta > Odonata > Petaluridae > Tanypteryx > Tanypteryx hageni. Next base: position 86,749,663 of record CM054114.1, on the reverse strand, counting down.
TTTATTGAACAAAATGGGACAATTTTTATGTGGCTTTTGTAATAATTATAAATGAAGGCAGTGTAAATGAAAATTTTATAATATTTATGCAGTCTTTTAAAAAATAAGAAGTGTAACATTTAATATCAAATTTTCAGTCGCGACATGAAAAAGTTGACCTGCGAGAAACTTTTTCGGTACTTTGGTAACAACGATGCTTCACCTCCGCAGCGCCTTTCTGGAACTAAAGAGTGCTGAAAGTGGCGAGATTAGGAATTATGTGGAGCAGTACTCCATTGGAACTCGGATGGGCCAGGGAAAGGAAATTTGGACAAGAAGTAACATTTTACGTAGGGTAGGGTAGGTTGATGGAAGTGTTTTTGTTCCTCCTCACGTTCACAATGTTCCCTCCTCGGGTAGGGAAACGTTCATCTAAATAAAACGACACCACGAATTCCGCCGCCAAAACCTTAACGTTAACTCCATGTAATTCCTAATCTCGCCACTTTCAGCGCCCTGTAGTTTCATATCTCGCCCCCAAAGGGCGCTGCGAAGGTGGAGCATCGTTAATACCAAAGTACCACTTTTTCCCTATAAGGTTTAAAGGGGTACATTCAGCAAATAAAATGTTTAGAAAAGTTGAAATATTTATTGAAGAAGATTGAATATCAATAACTTTAATAGTTTTCACAATACCGAGAAATATATGAAAGCGTGGGCGCGCGCTCGACAGATAAGCGATGGGTATGCTGCGTCTTTTCTCCAGCAATTTTTGCGTGACGTAAGGTAGCGTAAAATATATATTTAACAAATGTCATGTTTTACGTAAATCCTCAAAAGAATTTATAGAAATCAGTATAAAGAGAGCACTAGAAACGATCGCCAAAGGAGGTTTCTTCCATCAGGATCGAACAGAAACTGGGTGAGAAGTCTCGGAATCGAGAGAGTAAGTGTAAGCATTGGGCTTCGACTACGGAGAGTGTTTACTGATCTCAACCCCCCAGAACTTGGCCTTAGGCAAGTCCCGGGTCCTGTTTCGAGGCATAGTTGAAACGCGCCTTTAACCCATAACTGGTGAGGTATGGGTCCATGGGACCCGAAAGATATACATCTTCCCTCCATTTCTATAGGTTTGGCAGGAAAGCCCACTCGCCTAGCAGCTTCCTAAGAGGGGGGAGGCTATGCACTCAGTACCCGACAAGCCTCTGAACGGTTGGCATCTAGTCATTATTTCGTGTTTTGGGCCCATGGAACCCGACCTCACCAGTTACGTAACGTTTTTGATCAGACGCACTTTTTTCAGGTAGGATTTTTTTGCCACTACTCTTCTGAATAATTTCATGTCAATACTTTTGACATATGAGGAAACCATCCGGAAAAATAAGAAAGAAATACCACCCAAATTTCTAGCAAGCAGACCAAGAGAAGTAAACTCCTCATTATATTGCTTTCATGGAAACATGACTCTCCTATCTAATGTCACAAAAAAGGAAAAGCTGTGTTCTCCATGCTTCAGGAGTAGATAAAGAGACTATTAAGCCTTATATCATTTCTATTTATAATTTAACTAAAAGGGGAGTGGATGGTTTACACCAAAAGTACTCCAATTATTCAACGAGCCGCAGGACGTGCCGATGGCCAATGGCAATCTTTTGTGCTCTGATGGACATTGCCCCAGGGAATTCTTTTATTCTTTATAATTGTTACCAAATTAGGAGAGAGGTCACGAGGCAGGACTTCATGAAACAACTGGGAAGGCAACTAATTCTTCCTCTTTTGCAAAAGTGGGTTCAAAATATGAGATTAACCATAGAACTTCGCACACTGATTCGAAGCACTTTAGGCCCTGATGCACCTCAATCACGCCAAAGTCCACCTAAAGTATAATAACAATCTAAACAGAAATATAAACGTTATTCTTACCCTCACAAATCCTACAGAAAAGCCTTCATCTGCTGCAAAATGTGCCACCAAACTGTTTGCACAACCTGTATGGAACGTTTGCGAAAATTGTTATAATAATGAGTGATTTCTTCTTTTTCGTTTTTGTTTCATTCATTGACTGTCTTGGTCATAATTTCTGTTGAAAAACAAATATTTGAAGTTAACATTTGTTTGTAAAAGGAACAAATGTCAAAAAAGGTTAATTTTTGACAAATTTTGTAAGTTTCCACTTTGCGCAATAAACACTAATTTTTCAAGCATCAAATGCGTTTATTATTTATTATAAGTGTCTATTTAAAATAAGCAGTCTCCCTTGGAAGTGAAATTGCTAATGAAATTTGTTATGCCCTGAAAAATATCGACGGGAACCTGGAACCCAATCTCACCAGTTACGTCACTAAAATCCACCTCACCAGTTAAGGGTTAAGGTACCTTACGTTTTACATTATATATATATATATATATATATATATATATATATATATATATATATATATATATGTATATATATGTTGTGTGTGTGTTGCAACAAGGTGTTGAAGGATGCCCAGTGGACACTTACCAAGTTGAGGACCAAGTTGGTCTCTCTCCATCGCTGAAAAAGGACATACTTGTGCCCAAAAAGCTTACGTTTTTGTGTTTTTTGCGTGTGTTTTCGACGCCCCCAGCAGCTTACCAACTTGATTCTCATCTTGGTAAGTGTCCACTGGGCATCCTTCAACACCTTGCTGCCACTCTTATTACTGCCTTTCCTTTTTCTTAAGTGAATATATATATATATATATATATATATATATATATATATATCATCATCATCATGAGGTGTTCTGCCTTAAGGCAGGTCCCTGGCACCAGCGTTGTCTCCACTCCTTTCTGTTCCTTGCCATTTTTTTCATTTCCTGATACCCTCCACTTTCTTTCAGGTCATCAAACATTTTTATTCTTCTACGTCCCCTTTTCCTTTCACCTTCTACTGATCCTTCCAACACCGTCAATAGTAAACCTTCTCCTCTCAAGATATGCCCTAACCAGTTACTTTTCCTCCTCTGAATTGTTTCAAGTAGTCTTCTCTTCTCATTCACCCTTGTTAGTATTGCTTCATTCCTTTTCCTATCCATCCACTTAACCTTCTCCATCCTCCTCCACACCCACATTTCAAATGCCTCTAGCCTTTCTTTCTCTCTCCTCTTTAGCGTCCATGTTTCACACCCATAAAGCAATACACTCCAAACATAGCACTTCACAAAACGTTCCTTCAGATTTAAATCAATTTTACTACATAATACCCGTTTTTTCCTATTAAATGTTTCTTTTGCCATTGCTATTTTTGTTCTTATTTCTATTTCACTTCTCCAGTCTTCTGTTAGCATGCTTCCCAAATATCTATACTGTTTTACTTGCTCCACTCTTCCATCCTTTATTGACACATTCATAATCTCTCTATCTCCTATTCTCATCACCTTTGTTTTCTTTATGTTCATTTTCATTCCATATTCCATCATTCTGTCTTCTAGCTTTGTAACCATTTCCTGAATGTGCCTCGTTTCATCTGCCAAAATTACCATGTCATCAGCAAACCTTATACAATTTATTATTCTACCCCCAATACTAATTCCTTTATCATTCCCTATTCCATTGTCAATTATTTCTTCAGCATATATATTGAACAGGGTTGGCGATAAGCAGCACCCTTGTCTTACTCCTCTTCCTAGATCATACCATTCGGTCTGTGCATCTTTTATCCTCATAGTTGCTTTCTGTTTCATATACAGCTCTTTAATTAACCTTCTATCTTTCCAGTCTACTTTTTTTGCTTTTAGTATTTCCATCAGTTTTTCCCAGTTCACTCGGTCGAATGCCTTCTCCATATCTATGAAGCACAGACTAATTCCTTTGCCCCTTTCTATATATCTCTCTCCACTCATTCTTATCAATCCTATTGCTTCTCTTGTACCTCTTCTCTTTCTAAATCCAAACTGTTCCTCTGCAATATTTTCTTCCATTTTGCTAATTAGTCTCCTGTTGATAACCCTAAGTAGAACCTTTGCTGCATGTGTAATTAAACTGATTGTTCTGTGTTCACTGCATTTTCTTGTTCCTTGCTTTTTCGGAATTGGAATCATAATTGTTTTGACGAAATCCTCTGGCCACATCCCCTTGTCATAGATTGCATTACACAACTTCACTATTTCTTCCAGTCCTTCCTCATTAAGACACTTAAATAATTCTATTGGTATCTCATCTACCCCCATTGCCTTCCCATTCTTCATATCTTTTATTGCTTGTAGCACCTCTATTTTCAATATCGAAACCCCTGTTTCATCTTCATTTATTTCATCCTGCTCTTCAATATGGAGATTCTTTGGTTTTTCATTTGATTTGTACAACTCCTCCATGTATTCTCTCCATCTATTAAGAACCTCCTCTTCCTTATATAGAACTTTATCTTCTTTACTTGCAATCTCTTTCCCGCATGCACTTGTTCTCCATCTATCCCACATTACATTTTTTACTTTCTTATACATCAAGTCATACATTCCTTTTCTCTCTAGATCTTCTATATCTGAGCATTCCTCCTCTAGCCATCTCTCCCTTGCTTTTTGGTTTTCTCTTCTTAGTTCATTATTCAGTTTCCTGTATTTCCTTTTTCCATCTTCATCAGTCCTGCAGTCTTTCTTCCATCTTTTCTATCATTTCCTTTGTCACCCATGGCTTTTTTATTCTTTTTCCTTTGAAAAACCCAATAGCCTGTTCTGCTGTTTTTCTTATAGCCTTCTTTATCCTATTCCATGCTTCATCCACATTTTCCTCCGACACGTTTTCTCTTTTGATTGCCTGAGTTAATTTTTCTCCTATTCTTTCTTTTCCTACTGTGGCTATATTCTCTAAGTCCCATTTCCTAACTATCTTAGCCTTCTTAACCTTCTTCAAGGCTACTTTTATTTCGGCCATGAGAAGCACATGATCACTGTCAATTTCTGCTCCTGGAAGTCCATATGCCTTTTTTACTCCATTTCTGTATCTTTCTTCCACTAAAATATAATCTATTTGATATCTGGCTCCATCTCCTGGTGATTTCCACGTGTATAGCCTTCTCTTATGATTTTCAAACCAAGTATTTGATATGAACATCCTCTTCTCTTTACAGAACTCAACAAGTCTTTCACCTCTTTCATTTCTTTTCCCTAGTCCAAATTTTCCTACTACTTGGTCTTCTCTTCCCTCTCCTACCACAGCATTCCAATCGCCCATCACTATCTTGCAACAGTTTTTACCTTCCTCCTCCATAATATTTTCTATCTTCTTGTATATTTCTTCAACATCCTCATCTTCATGTTGGCTGGTCGGCATATAGACTTGTATCAACAGTAGATCTTTTGGGTGCATTCCTATTCTAAGACCAATTGCTCTATCATTTACAAATATCACCCTCTGTACACAATTTGCTATTTCCTTATTCAGAACTACTCCTACTCCATTCCTTCCTCCAGTACCTCCCGAATAGTAAACCGTGGTATCATCACTTTTTATTTCCCCTCTTCCTTCCCATCTCATTTTGCTTAATCCAATCATGTCCATTTTGTTTATTTTCATCTCTCTCTTTAAATTTTCCAACTTCTCTGCTCGTAGGAGTGTTCTTACATTCCACGTGCCAATTCTCAACTTCTTTCCAGCTTCCTTCCTTCCTTCCTTGTGTTAAACGGAACCTCTTGTGTTGTCCCCCCCGGAGATCCGAGCGGGGGACCATTTTACCTCCGGAACATTTAACAAGAGAAGACTCCGTCATGATACCTCTACATGGGATATATTGTAGCGTTGGTTTCCTATTGCCTTCCGCCCATATATTCAGCCGCCCCTAACATGGGGAACAGACGCTGTTTGCAGCCGCCCCTAATATGGAGAACAGACGCTGCTGCCTGTTGGTCCGCGGGAGGTATTTTATTTCCCTCCTACCCTACATATCTGCAGAGCATTCCCCTATCCGCCACCCGGGGACGCGCCCTCTAGAGGTTACAGGCTCCTCCGAGAGGATGATAATATATATATATATATATATATATATATATAAGAAGCAGCTATTTATAATGATACGTGGTCTGTTAATGTATCTGTGGAAATCATCTGATAGAATGAGTAATTTTTCATCCTGTCGGCGTGAATATTTAAATATTTTGCAAATTATCTTCTAACGATAATTATTTTCACTGCAAGAGAATTGAATGATGTGTTACAATTAAAATTTATTCGTTGTATTTGATCGGCTTCCTAACAATTTTTCATGAAAAAAGTACAAATTTATAATAATTTCATGTGTTTTATATATTGCACGTATTCCTTCCGATGAGGGTTGTTTTAGGTATCGAGCCCGCTGGAGACGAAGACTAATGCTCGTAACATGCGGATGAAGGTAGTGGTACATCAGTAAGCTAAAAATATCCACCAGTCCACGGAGAGTAAAAATAGATGCAGAGAAATTGGAATTTGAAAAGTTCTCTGCCGCTGCATCGAAAATAAAATGTCATAATCTCACGACAGCAGTTGGTGCAACGCTTTTGCGGCAAGATAACTTCAAAGAACTGTAACACTCCATATTTTCTCTTGAATTATAAATGAAAATTATTTTAGGCAACATTGATTTCTTTCAATTATAGCTGAAAATTACTAATTTTTAATTTAGGAGCGCTTTTCTTACTATAGAGTTAATTGATCCATCTGATGAATGCGTATTTTGACCAGACGAGAAGAAGATGCACATTTTATATAAATAAGAAGATTAAAACAAAAGAAATACTTTTTATCGTATTATTAATATTTTATTGCCTTCGACAATAGTTGAAAGTTACCGATATACTATAAATCAGAATTATTAATTCAATTAAATTAAAAATATCGTCCAAAATGAGTTCTGTGTTTCTAGATAATTTATCTAATCTTGATAATGGGTCTCAGTCATTACATTGCATTGATCATCAGAATGATGATTTTAGAGAAGTAATTAGTTGCATAACTCGAGTTATTTTCTAACAAAGGTCAGAACAAGAATTCGATCGTTACAAAACCGCCCGATTTCTCCTTTTCTCCGCCGAGTTAACCGCACGCCCTCGGTTCAAGGGCGTTCCCTTCTTCCCCCATTCTATTATAGGGCCCTTCATCCCAAACTTGGAGTGTTTCCTCAAATTTATTGCAAAATACCCTCGCTCAGTTCACTTCCGTCTATCGAATTCAGAAACTCAACGAAACAGCAAATCTTTCCAGATATGAAATATTTCGATTAGTCCCACTTATTTGCAGTTTTAGTGATGCAATTTCACTTTAATAATTAAATTATTATTCATTTATACTGTACTTACCGTAAACATTCTGTAGGAAAAGCACTCACGCCCAATATACTTGGTGATTCTCAATGTTGTACAGATATTGTTTATCAAAATAACTCTGAATTATCACACCCGATGACCTTAAAACGAGCAAAATTTGAATTCTTTTATAAGATAATAATAAACATTCAGTTTTATGAAGCCGATTAATTCCTGATACCTGTTGTGTCGAACTGACAAAGAGACTATCTCTCAGGGTTGCTTCTCAATAAAAACAAGATGTATATGGGTTTCCCGTGGTACAGAAGTGCTTTTCGTCAAATTCACCGTAGTATAATCGTATACTAATATATTTGCTTTGAAATCAGAAAATTATTTTTCCTTATATTGTGGTACCCCTGCTTTTTAGATTCGTTCTAAACATCTTCATTTAGTTTTTCCATTCTATACTCTTCCTACAAACGAAATTTCTTAGAAATCCGTTCAGCCAAATCCATAAATACAGAAAATACTAACCTTGTTTAGTCGACTCGGTTGATAATTAATATTTTGGTTATATATTTATATGATGATTATACATTCTATCTTTTGTTAAAATCCATTAGATCAGTTCTCTAGAAATACGATTAAAAGATATTATTTCACTTTTTAGTGTGGTAGCCTTGCTCTTTAACTCCGCTTTAAACATCTTGATTTCATTATGGTATGTTGTATAAACCTTATATGCAAAATTTAGTTGAAATCCATCTAGCCAATTCTCTACAAATCCATTATTACTGAAAGAGTTTAATTTGTAATTGTGGCACGACTGTTTGGCTGATGCGATCCAAATATTTTATATGGTTTTGTATATATGTGTACATTATAAATATTAAATTTTGTTAAAATTGATAGGGACAATTAAACAAATACGTGTAAAAAGAACTTTTTTATCACTCTTATTGTGGCAGCACTGGTTTCTATATCTACACCAAACATATTGATTTTGTTTTTCTATGTAGCATACCTTCTCCATACAAAATTTTGTTGAAATCGGTTTGGCCAATTCCTTCCAAGTTCACAATTACCGAAAAGTTTAACTTTGCAATTGTGGCACCCCTGCTGAATGGATCCGGTCGAAATACGCCATCCTGTTCATTAATTTATGTGAGTATTCTATGTACCAAATTTGGTTGAAATCGGTTAAGCCAATTCTTCCCTGATATATGCGTACGGACGGACGGACGGACATCACGAAGATAATAGTGCTTTTCAGCAATGACGAAAAGCACTGAAGAGGTCAGTGAAAAGATTCAAGGTGAGAAATTTGCTTCATAGTCAGCCATATTTTTTGCTTAACAGACAAGCAAATTTAAAATAGATAAATACGTTTAGAAAATCAGCCGTACTAATATTATAAATTGAGATTTTATCTACCAACTCTCCTGCTCAGACATCCTTTCGTCTTCCCCTTCTATCATCCCTTTCCTCATCCCTTCCCCATCAGCCCTTCTCCTCACCCCTCCCCTATCATCCCTTCTCCTCATCCATTTCTCCATCACCCCTTCTTCTCATCCATTTCTCCATCATCCCTTCTTCTCATCCCCTCCTCCATCACCCCTTCTCATCCATTTCTCCATCATACCTTCTTCTCATCCCATCCTCCATCAGGATAGATTTAAAATGTTGGGAAAATATATGTTGGAGGGACTAGCGAATGAGGTAGTAGGACTTATCAGAAACCCGACGTGTCTCGGAAGGCCGGACAGCGAGGATAAGATTCGCGAGTTCGATTGTAGAACGGAGCGATATAGAGGATCGTTTTTCCCTAGGACGATAAGAGAACATAAAAGGGAAAGATAACGTACGAAAACTAGGGACCCTTGGTGCAGTGCACCCCCTGCCATCCACCGAAAATGTGATTTGCAGGGTATCATGTAGATGTAGACCGCTTCTTCTCATCCCCTCCCCATCACCCCTTCTCCTCATCCCTTCCGCCATCATCTCCCGAACCTTCCCCAAAGCTGTTCCCCGGGTGTATTTACGCGCTTTGACCCGATTTGTGTGATCGATGGCCGCGTCATAATCTTGCATCGCCGCCCTTCTTGTCTCATCCACGTCGTATATTTAGCTTCCAATCGACAGATGTCATCTCCCGAGCCTCTTTGCCTCCTTCGAGGATGGATACGCGCGTTCTTTCTTAGGGAGGCACGGTTCGAATCTCGGCTGGCATGTGGCCGTTGCATCTCTGGGAGCAGACGTCGGGCGCGCGGTGGTCCGAGAGTGGCGCATAACGATCGTCGGAGATGGCGGATGCGTTAACGGCGGCCACTTGTCACGGAATTGTCGCAATGGTGACGCGTGTCACGTCTGCACCCGAAGAAGCCTCTGCAGCGGCCGGCACGTTCATCCATCATCTCTCGGTAGATATTCTGTTTATCTGCCTATAGCATTTAGTTTTGTGTAGCTTTCTTGCCGTAGCGCGGATGTAAACTCTTGATAGATCATAAATTTAGAACATTTATCGATTTTCCTAACTGTAACAGAATTACGGTTTCGAAATTCACGTAAAACTGTGATGCATGGCGGTGGGCAGGGGAGGGGGTATGGGGGGAAGGGGGTCAGGAGAGGGAGGAAGCGAAGGGGGGCAGGGGAGGGGGTAATGGAGAGGGAGGGGTAGATGGCGAGGCGAGAATCTCTGTCGCGTGATGAGAGTGAGAGAGAGAACAAGCGGATAGAGGGAGAAGCAGCTTAGCGATCTCCTCCTTTTGAGGATAGAGCGTAATCCGAGACAAATCCAAAGAGGATTGGAGGAATCCGGTGGCGAGAGAGCGTCTGAATGCCGTATTTCTTTCCCGAGTGAAGCCGAGGAAGACCGGAGGGGGAGGAGGGGCGGTAGGAAGATCATCTCTCCCGGGTGTTACGGGACCAACAGGATCGCGGAAAATTTTGCTCGTGGCATTTGTTTGAAAACTTAACCGGAGTTATATTATGCATTATGGCTATCCAAAAAGTACGTTTTTGGGATATTAACGAAATTGTTCCGCCAATAGAATTTTAGTTGCCCTTTAATCTTCCTTTAAACGAGTTTTCATAGAGTTTATGTTTTACTACGTCAAATCGGCGAATCGCCACTGAATGTGACTGCTTTTTAGTCGAAATGCAAATATAGTTTACTCAGATATTTTATGGCGATTGGAGCAAGCTAAATTATTAAATCTAAATATATCTTTTTCCACTCAGCTGTTGACGATCTAGTCACTGGCGACGAAGACTCTATCTACTTACTTTTTAAATAGCAATAACGTTTCATCTAATCGTGTAATTCATTTGAAATCTTTGAGGATTTTTACAAAATCAAAAATGCGTATATAATATTATATCATTCATAATTGCAGAAAATTGGATGTTTCGTAGAACTGTTTTGAATTTCAGCTTGATTATAGAAAAACGTGGGCAGCGGTTACTTTCGTATTATGCGACAATAAATTCCATGCTTTCGAAATCTATATTAATTTCATCGATCAAGAGAAGATGATTCTAGCACTAAAAACCTTTTAAATCACCAATGCAGACCATTGCAGATCAATTGTGATCCGCGGACCATATGTTGAGAAGTCAAACATTATTTATTCGAAGTAGGATCTGGTGCTATCCCGGTGGATTGATCGTAGGAATTCTTCTCGGGTGCACAACCGGGTCAAAGTTTATTTATTTTTTAATAAAGGCGGGATTTGGAGTAAATTAATATTGCTAAGCGGAAGGAAGGCAAAACCCTAATGCTTAAACCAGAGTGACATTGATATTCGTTTTTACTCGAGTTCATTTCACTTGGTGCACAATTAGAGTTTTTGAAGGCCCATCTCAGTGGACACAGGAAATATTTTGTCACGGAAAGCAAAACTGGACACATACTCGTAAAAAGAAAACAGAAAGCGCCGAAAAGAAAACAGTTTAAGTTAATAGGCTCCTCGATGAGGCAAAAAATAATGACATTTTGAGCGTTTTTGGTCGTAGAGATTAAGCCAGATATCGTTGAGAAACGATATTTCGATTCGAAAGGTAGGTTGCGTGCAAGAATATGCCCACTGTCGTTAGTTCAATAATGCCAATCATACAAAGGTCATATCTAACGCTCTCGCTACGGCTCCATCCATTATATGAAATCAATTACATACCATAATTTAGGTATGTAGTTATTTTAATACCAAATTCATTCGAAATTATATTTAACCTAAGACCTTATTACAATAAAAAAGTGGGAGACGGATGTTGGGGCAACTTTCTTCCAATCTATCTCGGTCGAAAAAGAAAAAAATCACCGGATATTATTTCATTCCTGTCGCTTTAAAGCTGCGCGTTCCCATTGGCCGCTTCTCTCTCTCTTTCATCGCCTTTAGATTTGGCTCGAAGAGCAGGAGCGCTGGAATCGTGCTCGGCCATTATGTGAAACTTTGGGACGTCATCCCATAGACCAGCGTTTCTCAACCTTTTTATAGCACTACCCACCTAGGCTTGGAGAGTTTACCTGGGACCCACCTATTATCTATGTATTAATTTCTTCAAGCAGTAAATAATACACGTGTGTCCACAGAGGCCGCACACTGAACTATCATGACTTCTTAAACTATTCCATCGCAAAATCTTTTAAAAAATGGAAAAAATTATCAAAATAAGTTTATTTGGAAATCTTTCCCCGACCCACCTCAAGTTCCTTTGCGACCCACCGGTTGAGAAACGCTGCCCTAGGCGTCGACGTCTTTCTTTCTTTCTTCTCTTCCATCGATCCCGCTTTTTCTCCCTTCTCTTCCATCGTCTCACTTCATTCCACTCCCTCCGCATCTCTTTTACCTCTAATCTCGCAGATTAACGCAGACATAAAGAGACTCGGACGAAGGGTGCCGAGTGCTGACATATGCGCTGAAAGAAGGATTTTCGTGGAGGACTTAGAAAGTTTGCGTTGACTCTTCGGCTCATCGCGGGACTTTTTAAGCTACTTTGATATTAACCACATATTAGCAATAGTGCAAGTCGTCGAGACGTTTTCAATGTAGAAAATAGAAAAAAATATAAACAAAAATAACTTAGATGAAAAGATTGTTAGGGATGCGGAATTGTGATGCCTATCGTAAAGTTAAATTAAATTACTTATATTCTTGATACATATTAATAAGCATGGTAAAGTTGTTGTTTGAATTAGTAAGCTGCTTTGAATGATATTTATTATGCCCGAGATGAATATCAAGATTTCGGTTCTATGAATTGCGTGATACTTTAGACCACTGATCTTTGCTCAGATGAGATAGAGAATGAGGGAAAGAGGAGGAGGGGGAAAATGAGAAAGAGGGGCAGAGAGAAAATGAGAGAGAAAGGGAGAGAGAGAAAATGAGAAAGAGGGAGAGAGAGGGAGAAAATGAGAAAGAGGGAGAGTAAGAAAATGAGAGAGAGAGAGAGAGAGACGGAAAGAACAAGGGTTTCCGAGGACGAGCCATCGTCGGCGCATGCATGTTTTGTGAAAATAATCAAGGAATACGCGAGATTCAAATTGATTTTGGATGGATTTTTGAGTTACGAAAAAACCGCCAGACATTTTTAAAGGAGTAAAAATGCTGAATTTTCACGGCGAATTTACAACTGAGGAGCCAATATTGAATTTAGTCGCGGCTGTTTATTACGACGGTCGGAAATCGATTATTTAAGTAATTTCAAATTCGTAACGTACACGACCTATTCCCATTTAGAAGCAGTAATGGCGGAAGTAAATGTCGGATCATTTGAATCGGTAGTTCTGTCCATTATGTCAGTGCTCCAATATCGGAGTGCTGAGGTAAAGTACTCGGTGTGCCGCGGAACATTTGGAATTATAATGGCGAGAAGAACTTGAAGCAAAGCACCTTAATGAAAATTTGAATGTAAAAGTTTTAAGCAGAGTGCAAGAGGCTACCTACAATGTTGCTAAGTAAATTTTCAAAGCAAAAAAACGCACATTGTCGGGGAAAGACATTTTACCAGCTTACCAAGAATCAGTCCGTGCCATGATAGGAGTCGAGGCGATCAGAATACCGGTTTAAGACGAAACCACCGGGAGACGCATTGATGACATGTCGGGTGACAGAAGTATCTTTTGGAGAGAAATTACGAGTACCTAGGAAATTATCCCTCCAAAGTAATGAATGAGCTAGGAAATAGTGCACAACTAATCGCTACCGTGCGCTCTGTTGGTGAAGGCTGCATTAAAGACAATTACCTTTCCTCCAAAGAACCTCCTCAACGTGCAACGGAAGATGAAATATTTCGCATTTCAGAGGAATATCTAAAAAGCAACGGGATTCTATAGAAAAACAGTTGCTTTTTATATTACGCAGCGAATCGAAATATGTTAGATTATTACAAGACAAAACCTGCCTTAAAAACTTGCATACATGCCTGATGTCTTCGAACAACTTAACGAATTAATTAGAAAAATGTAGGAACGTGGTGAGAGCGTGCTTACATGTATGGAAACAGCTAAATGTGCTCTAATCAAAACTTCAACTTTGGAAAATAAAAATAAAAGGTGGATCCTTTGGAGATGTTTAAACGCCTCAGCTGCATGCATCCTGTAAAGAAGCTGCTGACCGTAATTGTTGAACGTTTGGAAGTTCTTAATTATAAGTTTAAACACTGCTTCAACTTAACTAGGAAAGAGCAATGTGACTGGTTTAGTGATTCTTTTGCTTAATTGGTTGAAATATCAATAAAGGAGTTTTCTCTGAAGATACGAGAGGAATTTATAGAACTTAGGAGTGACTGCACTCTCAAAATGAAGTTCAATGAGATACCTCTGGACGATTTTTGGCTGCATGTTGAGATTGGATATCCAAAAATTTCTGATGATTGCCGTTGATGTGTTCTTGTCATTTTTAACAACACATCTATGTGAATTCTGTTTTTCAGAATTGACTCTTGTTAACAACAATAAGTGCTCATGCTCAAATTCCCTGGGTCAAACTTAGAGCAGCTCTTTCCAACATAGAACCAAATATCAAACGCCTCTATTCTTCATGGCAGAGCAAAGTATAACTCTATTATTAAATTATCATTTAATTTTTGAACTATATGATATTCTTAATAAATTTTTATAAATTTCTATTTAGTATTAGTAGACAAACCAACAAACAAAATAATTACATATGAATAATTTTTGCCTCAATCCTTTACATCTGTTTAGAAAAAGGTGGTTATATTCCCATACTGTTGCTGAATAGTAATGATAAAAATGTTTTACGCAATGCTTTCATGAAACTTACTTCGGTGTGCAGCGATGACTGAACGGGTGTCGTGAATTGAAAATGAGTACGGAGTACTGCATTATGCGACCTCTTGGTCCGAGCTAACGATCTTTCAGAGAATCCCATTTTTATGTGTTTTTCCCATGATGCCAAAAAAGAAAATATCGGAATATTTCCGGTGAAGACGGTTGTTCTAGCTTTGTGATTGGTTATTATTTTTCCGTACTGGATATCGCTTCACCAGCCGATCTTGGCGAAACTCCATCTATTAGCAACATTTCTACCTACTTGCTCGTTGTATTTTCATTTTTGCGAAAAACTCGACGTTTGCTATTTCATTACTTTCCCGAACTCGCAAAGTATTCCTGGAAAATATCCGACAAAACCTTTTTCTCGATTCCTTTCGATCGCGTGTCTACTGTGCTCTGCGCCTCGTGACTAAATTTAGGAATTCCATGAAAAAGTATCGCGTTGCCTCAATTTTGTCCGTAAAATTTTTTCATTCGTTCAAAATATCGAACTTTGACGTAATTTTCATGGCCAAGGAAACACTAAATTATTTTTAAAAGGGGAAAAGCTGACCGCTCGATATTTCGATTCACGTTAATCGGTCTGTGGGCCTCATTGAGTCCGTGAACAGGAAGAGGGGAAATGGAAGGGAGAAGGAGGGGGAATATGGAAGGGGGAGAGTGGGGGGGAGTAGGAGTGAGAGGGGGAGGGGGAGAGTGAGGTGAAGAGGGAAAGGGAGGAGGGGGTGTGAGGGAGAGTAGGAGCGGGAGGGGGAGAGTGAGGTGAAGAGGGAAAGGGAGGAGGGGGTGTGAAGGAGAGTAGGAGCGGGAGGGGGAGAGATGAGGGGACGCAGTCGAAGCGATAAGGCGTCACCCTCACCTTTTGTCCTGATGAATGGCGATGCCAAAACAGGTTGAATTCGAAATATTATATAAGAATTCATAAATGGAGCGAGAGCAATAGCTTTAAGCCACTTTGGATGCATGAGAACTCGATATGAAAGAAGTAGAGATAAAGAGGGTAGTGGGAAAAAGACCAGCAACTTAAACCAAGAGAAAACCAAGAAAACTAAAGTTATGCAGAACAAATTAACAATTTGTTGCGGGTTAAAAGAAAAGCGAACACTATAAGGAACGGAAATTATACTGCGTAATAAATGGAAATCTCTTACCGATTTTTACAGATTCGTGAACATGGGGATAATTAAGTAAAGAATAAAAATGAGTGGAGATTATTTTCGGTAAAAGGCAAATTAAAATAGGAAAATAGCGAAGCAAGTAGAAAAAATTTTCTTCGAGAATTTTTTTTAGAAAGTCACAAATGCAATAAAATCGAATGAAACTGATTAATTTCGTTGTTTGTAGTTCTTTCGATACGACTTTTTCTATTTTTAGGAAAAGGTACACCACTTAAGCTTTTTAGAAGCTAGAATGAGAAAATTCCCCGCCATTTTACGAGGGGCGATAACACTATTAGAGATATAAAAGCATTATACTCGCAAATGTGTCCACAATGCGAGTTGCCACGGCCGTTAAATAAATAGCTTGAAAATCTGCCATATTTTCAAGTTCCATACTAACGTTTAGGCAAATTAGGAACGGAATCAAATATTTTAGAACTAAAAGTAATAATCTCCCTTTTCCTGTACTTATACTTAAGTATTGAGCTCGTATTTCCATTGCCACCTATTTTAAAATACAAATAAAGGGTATGTCACACCATTTCCCGTAAGTGCTAATCCGATATAACCCCATATTGCTCCTGTATCCGAATTCTCACCTATTTTCATGGATTAATACATTTTCTGGTCCCTAACTCACGATCTTATATGAGTGTACCGAGTTCCAGATCAATATTTCAAATAACATTTTATGAGGTCCGCTAAACTTTGGTGAAAAAACGATCCCTGGCATTAAATACGGTTAATTTTATATTTTAAAAACTGTAATAACGATAATCAGACTTTGCGTGCCAAAATGTATCTCTTGAGCAGGTTACGAATGGAATTCCAGCCCGCCTCGTAAAGAGTTTACACACCCCTCATTTTGGAATTAATTTAATTTTAATTCCCTTATCTCGTGTACTTTGCAATCGTGATTAATTACGTTTCGCATTACTTGAATATTCCTTTATCGCTTTCTTTGCAATGAAAAATATCATTTATGTTTTGCTCTTTATTTGGTCGTAATAAGAGATATTTCGGAGAAGTTATTATCTGGCGAGCACTAGGACACGAGCCGATTCTGAATAAATAACCAAGTTGGAGTTAACACTTTCTGAGAACACGTCTAAAAATGAACCTAGGCTCAAAAGGTCACTTCCAATGAAAATTTCCATTGTCTCACAAAGATAAAAATGATTAATACTTACTTCGTCCACTTACTGGAAATGTCGCTAGAAACCGACAGACCTCCTTTTTCGAAGAAAACCACGCAAGTGACATTGAATGAAGAATTACAAAAAGTTATAGGAAAACTGGTCATGCCACTCGAGCTTTTAAGCGCGTGGAAGGAGCATATGCCTCGTCATAAACAACTTCCTTTACAACGACTTTTCATTAATGTTTTTGTAATCAGGCGCACCTAGCTTAACGTTGCACATGTTTACAAAAAATATAAAGTTCAAAAATCAATTTTCCAGCTCATCTCATTACAAAAGGTGTATTATCAGTGATCGATGATTCTAATGCTCGGCGTAAACAGTAATTGAATGTTGCGCACAGCTTATTCGACCGTTTTCGGCTAAGGCAGTCCTATAACTTCCAGGGATTCACTGCGCTATGTCACGTTTCGCCAAATGGAAGTTTTTCAAAACGCCACGCGAATATGCGGAGAGGGGCGTCGCGTCCACCTTTCATTGTGTGAAAATCTCTAGTTAAAATGACACGCTCGAAAAGTCGCCTTCATAATTCGTAGACGAAGAGGCGGAGGAAGTAGAAAATTTCCTAGGGGAAAGAACGACACCAAAGAGAATAGAGCACGCTCGCTCATTTTCTCTCCTCTGCATTTTTACGCGCTTTCGGTCGGATCTCTCATACAATTCTATAACCTATTACAGGCTCTTCCAAATAAAAATTATAAATCTGCTTTAACGGCCGTGGGAAGTATTTCCCTTCACGCTGAGCTCTCAACCATCGATCTAAAAAAACTACGCTTTTCACTTTCGCTTTGAAGCCTTCGAATCCTTAGATCCATTTTCGATGTTTTACTTATGCGTGTGTGTTGAGGTCGAGGCATCTTTTTATTCCTGCGCTTCATCAAGATTCAATTGTTTTTATATCCCGATAAATTTCTAATCTCTTTTTTTCTGAAATTATATTTATTTTTCATTTCGGTACAAAAATAAAGATTTGTTTTATTATAACCGTATTTGTTATTTTCTGGGTATACAATATTTTTCGCCATTCTGAGGCATTTACCTGGGGTTAAGTGATTTTGTAAATTCCTCTATCATATATTGCTTGTTTATTCTCTATTCCTGTCTTAGGTTTGCATGATTTGTAATACGATGACGAAGGATGAATTTCTTAAGAGTCTCTAGAAATTTAGAGTTGAATGTATGTCTCTCAAACAAGATCCTCAAAGAGGAGTTGTTGGAAGTTTGCTAATAATACGCGAACCTATGGTGTACATTGGAGAAGAATATAATTCGGCTTGCGAGAAAACGAACTAAGTTGTGGGAATTTTTGAAAATATTCGATCTGGGCATTAAGGCGAGAAGAGTACTTTTGAAGGGAGAGATTCAATGTCGAGGGGTGAGATACACATCAGGATGCTAGAGGGGCGAACGTGAATAGGATGGAGAAGGATTAAAAGGTCATTGCAAATCAAAACGGTGTACGTATAAAAAATTGGTGTATTGCATGTCAAAATACATTTTATGATGTTGATATAGGCACTTATTAGCAAATCGTATGATTCTTCTATACGGCGATTGAAGATATGAGATTTATCTGTGCGGATGACTGAAGTATTGCACTTTTTTCGATCTCGTCGAAGCAGTCGGTCGATTCGAGTGAGGATTTTCAAAACTCTTACTTATCGTGCATTGCACGAATCTTCGCTATGGTAGGACGGACGAGTCGGCAATCATGGATGAACCGATTCATTAGAACGGTGACGTCAACAGACTATCCCCGGCCGCGGGGGAACTTCGGAACGAACCAATTCGGTCACGAGATGTCAGATTTAATTAGGCATCTTTATAATATAGGTCGATGCTATCGCGAGGATGAGGTAGGAATATAGAATGGCTCGTTTCGGAAGAACCTTCTTCCCGAAGAGAATCACGAGAAGACGAGTTGTTATGTCTCCCGCCACACACGCCATTTCGCGACTCGTCACGCAATCCCACAAGCGCGCGATGTGGTTCAAATCGACGGCACACGAAAGCCGGTACGAAGGTCGAGAGCACTACCTCCGTCTTTAAATTTGCTAGCGCTTCGCATATTATTTGAGCGCAAAGTCTTTGAAGGTTTCCGCCAATTTCTCCCATCGTCGCAAAATACGGATCTTAAGTATCGAGTCGTCGACAACGACACAAACCATCGAACTTTTTTTTAATGAAATCCTACAATTTCGTTTTATTTGGCGGTTACAATTCCGCTCGACGGCTCCGCGTTCGCCACGGACACGATTATTTCTGCGGGCTTGCATCCGCAGGAGCGTTTTCGTTCGGACCTCGCCCCGTTCTCTGCCCGGGAAGCGATAATCACGACCCTCAGACTCACGTTCCCGAATTTAAAATACCGATATATTGACCAACGCATTCGCGTGACATTTTGTCGGCTCCTAACGGCCGTGCGGGCACGAGAGTTCCTCGAGATTCAGGTGTATAGGAAGGGGGCGTGGAAGGAGCGAGGAGGGGGTTGGGGAGGCGTGGAGAACGGCGTGACGGAGCGTAGTATCGGGGCTGACGCGCGCGGGGCTAGGGGGGAGGATGGAGGGAGAGAGAGAGAGGGAGAGATGAGAAGGGAGGGAGAGAGGGGAAAGGGAGGGAGAGGGGGAGGGGAGAGAGAAATGGGAAGGGAGGGAGAGAGGGGAAAGAGAGGGAGAGAGGGGAAAGGGAGGGAGAGATGGGAAGGGAGGGAGAGAGGGGAAGGAAGGGAGAGAGGGAAAGGGAGGGAGGGAGAGAGGGAAAGAGAGAGAGGGGAAAGGGAGGGAGAGAGAGGAAGAGGGGAGGAGGGAGAGGGGGAGAGGGGAAGAGATGAAGAGAGGGGAAAGGGGAGGGGATAAGGGAAAGGGAGGGAGAGAAGGGAAAGGGAGGGAGAGGGGAAGGGAGGGGGAGGAAGGGAGAGAGGAAAGAGAGGTAGGGAGAGAGGGGAAGGGAGGGAGAGAGAGAAATGGAGGGAGTGAGGGGAAAGGGAAGGAGAGAGGGGAAAGGGAGGGAGAGAGGGGCAAGGGAGGGGGATAGAGCGTGGGAGTCGCGTAGTGGGGCCACGGGGAAGCAGAGGTCAGGTCGATCGATCCGGATTCGGGTCGAGGTCGCCCGACGGTGGGATACGGAGGAAGGTGTCGCCCTCCGACGGCCGCCCCGTCGCATACGCGACCTTCTTATATTTCCGATCCGCCGACAATTTCCGAGATCGAAACGGAGTCCTAAAGCATTGGGTGTGAAGAAAAACAATTTTCGGAAAGTGCCCGGAGGAAAAATGGAAATTGTTGCTCTGGTGATTAGTAACTTAGTAACTCGAAATGATCGTTTTGATTTAGTTCTGAATTTGAGAATGTTTCGGATCGATCTTTAGATCTCCAAATTACAAGAATTCGCGTAGCGAGAATGGAATTCTCATCGGGCGCCCGCATGCGCATGCTCCCGTGTCCTGGTGCTTTCTCGCCTCCAGTGGCGACGCACTTGACGTGTCTATGGAGAAGAATCGAACTGCGAAACCGAAATCTTGTAATTCCTGGATGCGAAAATAGTTTTTTATCATCGCCTTGAATCTCTTTTCGGTCACTGTGAGTCTCTGGAGACACAACCGAGGGCTTCTTTTATTCACATTTCTTCACCTTGCGATGGGGCCGTAAAATTTTTTCTCTCTTCGTTAATACAATTGCGCCTTTTAATTTTCCATCCGTTGGTTCCACCGCCGTACCCTAGCACGACTTCCGGCATTCGAGGCATTTTGATTTCGTCGAAGTTATGTTTTAAAGCTGAGTAGTATCTTGATAAATAGACAAAATATCCTCGTTAATCGCTATTTCTCATTGACAACGAACACTAAATACGATGATAGCGAGCGACGATTCAAGCATAATAGTTTCACATGTCCTGGTTCGACACAAGAAAATCATCCCAACCGGAACTAAACATTTTTAATTTAATATATTGTCATTTTGGGATAGAGATAATTTGTAAAACATTATTGTCCAAAAATTAAATAAATTGGTTTTTATATTTACCAAATTATGTCACGAGTATAGCACACACATTATCAAATATTTCATACCCAGTATCTAAGTACCTTCAAGCTCAGAGGCTACCCAGAGCACTACTGTCTTCGGGGACAATTTCCCCATGGTATATTTATATGTTAATTATTCATTCATTAATTACTTCCACGAAGTCACGCCGGATTCGATTAATTATATATGTTAATTGCAAGTTTATGAAATCCGGATTTTATATATATAAGGGTAGAGGGTAGATGTAATTGATCCTCTATCGTGGATCCAAATAGATTCCACGGATGCTGCAGTTAACGCAGAGGGAGAAGGGAGAGGAAAAGAGAGGGGGCAAGGGAGAGTGGGACAGAAGAGGGAAGAAAGATGGGGATGGGAGATCAAGGGGAGGTACAGCTTAGTGTTTCTCAAACTAGAGGCGAAATGCCAAAAAATGAAATTTTCACGAATAATAAATTTTTGTCAGAGAATTTTAGGAAATATGTCGTTATGAAAATCATCAATATTTATATAAAATAAAAAAATTGTATTCAAGTATTGTGACGGGCTAGGGTTTCTCGGAGAGGAAAGGGCACAAATGAAAGTTACGCGTAAAAACACAAACACCTTTAATCGCCTGGGGCGCACACTACACTACGTAAGCTTCCACAAGAGAGGAGAGAACTGACGCGCTCCCTGTTGGCTGCGCGCAAAAACAAAATAAAATGAACAGCAAAGTCCGTTATCGGTCTGGTCTCGTTACAGTATCTGATTTTTGCAATTTTCAATTCAAAGGGGGCCGCATAATATTCAATGGGACCGCGACAATTGGAAATTTAAGAACCGCTGGTATAGAGGAATAGGTCGAGATGAGAAGTAGTGGTGGCGAATCTCCATGCTCTTGATGAATTAGAGGCAAGAATCAGGGATGTCATTGCGAACGTATCCCAAGCGCAGTCTTTTCCGGAAAACAAGTATCGGAGAGGACGTTTATGTAACAAGCTTGGCGGTGGTCACTCTCAGCATTTTATTCGAGATTTTTTAATAAATATTTTTGAGTATCATCAAACTTTTATCAGAAATATTCTCAAATTTCTATTCGAGTTATATCATAAAATATTAATATTTTTCCTAGTTCTCGAGTACAAAAACCACCCTGTACTTTGACCAGCTCTATTTATACTATTATCTTGAAACTCTCGGAAACTTTAACCCAAAACCGTTTTAATTAAAGGTTATGAACAGCATGCAATTATCTTGAAGTGCGTGGGACAGCTTAATTCGCCTTTATAAAGTCGATAGAAACGTTCGCAATGAAGAGAATAGTACCTGAAATGGCTGAAAGGAAAAATAGACTACCGTTCCACAGATTACATAAAGTTAATTGGATGGCGACTATCTTGGGGTTGTGTAATTCTACGTCTTTCTGTATGAAGTGACGACGGCGTCAATATGTCGTTTGAGTGCAAAACTAAATAAAATAAACACGCCAACTGAGACAAAGTTTACGGCCTGTTTTCTTCGATTATCTAAAAGGGCTCTTTTCACTCGATCTAAGAGGAGAGCTATTAAACCATGGCTGTTTTTTGGAGTGTCTTTCAAATTTACGGTTAAAATCACTGTTTTCACCAGACGTTTCAGTGTGATGGCGGAGCATCGAATTCTTGTTTTCCGACAAGTTCTAATAAAATGTAAAGGTAAAATTAGGCAGTTGGCTACCTTAAGACCATTCGTTGCTTTTAAGGAAAGGTATTATTTTTTAATAATTTCCTTTTAATTGAAACGCGTTTGATTTGGACAAAAGCGAATATTTTTGTGATTTTTATTTAGCACAATTTTTCACATACATTCATTTCTTCTTGAAACTGAATGAGTTGTGTAAGGGTAAGGCTATAATAGTCCACGAGGTTGATTCGCCATTTAACACACACACATTCTTACTCTCATTCAAAATTCTCCATTATTTTAACTATTCAATGGTTTGTAAGTAACACGATTATATATCAGAGAAATTATATGTTACTTTTAGCGGAGAATTTCCTACTTCAACTCTCATAACGAATAGCTCCATTTACATTTCTATTTTAGATGTTTTAAAATGGAAGATTTTAAAGTATATATTGCACTCCGTAGTTCATAGCAAAAGTGCCGCTATGGACATATTTAGAAGACAAAATAATCATTTTGAATTTTGCTTTTTTTTATAGAATACATAAATTGTATTTACACGTTATTTATATTCGTATATCCATCGACGGTATTAATAAAACTGTTCGAATAAAATAAATTAATCGATTACCTCGTGATTGTTTCGTTATTTAATGGCTTTCTTGGCTTTCAAATATATCGAAGATTCTATTGACGCACTTTTTTTACAAGATCTTCCATTATCTCGTTATTCATTCGTCATGATAAAAAATTGTACGAAAACTAAATTTTTCTGCAGAAGTGCTCTCCTTGTTGCATTTTGTTTTGTTCTTTACGTAGACTAAAGTACCCTTCTTTTCTGAACTATTTTAAAAGAGCAGATTTAATGCAAAATATATTGTTTCAGGGAAAGTGGCAATTTTACGTACCTAAATTATAACCTAAGTTTTCATAACTTACCTAAGGTTAAAACATTTTAAAGAACAGTTCTAACTTGAATCGGAGTTATTTACCTTTGGAATAAGCGAAAGCACGTCCACGTTAAAACTGACAAATAGATGGCGCACAGATGTCCATATAGCGGTCACAATGGACATATTAAGATATGAATTTATACGTCTGGTGCTACAGATAACACGTTAAATTGTTTATACGTTATGCTGTACACATGCCCTTTCAATTTTTTATAATTCGGGTTATTAACTTGACCTGTATATACTACTGACTACTATAATTCTGGTAGTTAAAATTAACCGTACACTATCATATTCTACTGACAGTAAAAATTACATCTTCAACTGTTGATATCTCTACAGTGTACTCGTTATATTGTTTATACTTTTGGTGGTTCATATTACCCGTTCAAAACTTTCAAACAAGCTGCAACAAAGAGAATCCTGATAATTACAGGCCGGTTTCGTTAACATCATTAACGTGCAAAATACTCAAGTATATTATTTTTAGCTCTGTTATGCGTTACATAGATGGTCGTTCATCTCTTAGCGGATACCAGCACGGATTCCGGAAAGGCAGATCATGTGAAACGCAACTCGGCCTTTTCGTGAATGATTGGTTGCGATGCGGAGAGAAAAATATTCAGGTCGATGCTATTTTCATTGACTTCAGAAAGGCGTTTGATAAGATACCTCATCGGAAAATTAATAGCAAAGCTCGTAAACTAGGGTATCAACCTGAAAATTGTGAATTGGGTGAGAGGCTTCCTCAGGAATAGAGAACAGTCCCTCGTTCAAGTCGCGTCAGGTGTTCCTCAGGAAAGTGTATTGGGCTCTCTGCTATTCCTAATTTATGTAAATGATATTTTTTAGGTAACATATAGTAAAATTAGACATATAATTAAGTTTGAAAGAGTACAGCGGAGAGCAGCCAGATTCGTTAAACAATAGTACGAATATACGGAAAGCGCCACATCATTATTGAAGGACTCAAAATGGAGATCTCTGGAAGACCGTAGAAAGTGCTCAAGGTTAAGACTCCTAGAGAAATACAGATCAGAATGCCTAGCAGAGGATGTATTGGGAATAAATGAGGATGCAATGTGCATAGGTAGAAACGGTCATGGCGATAAGATACGTGAGATCGATTGTAGGACGCGCTATAGAGCCTCATTCTTTCCGAGAACAATACGAGAGCATAACAATAAAGACAAATCTGCGAGTAATAACTGTTACGTAGGCCTCGGTGTATTGCACCCTCTGCAACCACCAATTTAATGAATTGCAGGCTAACATGTTGATGTATATAACACAATAGTATACGCTACTGGTAGTATAAATTATCCATGAAATTGTTTATAAATCTCTTGTTAACATTTCCCGCCTATCCATATTCTGTCCGCATAATCTGTCGGCATAACGTCCGTTCGTCATACCTCCCATCGGTAAATTGTCCGGCCGCGACTTGAGTCACATCACTCAATTAGAGCTGCCATATTATAGGAAATAAAATTTGAAGTCCCAGTTTCCTAAACTGAGAACTTTGTTGAATTAAGTATTATGAAAATATTTAAATTTAATGAGTTTGACTTATGGCAGTATTTCAGAGCAGCCACCTTACTGGAAACAAAATTCTACATTATAATTTGAAAGCCTAACCCCATATGGGGCATTTCGGCTGCCGGCGGTCATATTTTATCAAATAATTTGGAATTTTGGGTTCAACTTCCATGCCCTTCTTTATGCATTCCACAGCTATATAATTCTTTTCAGGAAACATTTAAAATTTGAAAGAAAATTAACGTTGAGGTAATGAATCTCTCCACGAAAATTTTGAGCATCTTTTTCATGAATTCTCATATTTTCATCATTCTATATTATTCAATTACTAAAATACAGGTAGCTTACTTTTTTCTGCCTAAATATCATATGTATTCGTTTTTTGCGTTAATCCATGCGGCGATCTTATAAATAAAAAAATCAACAACGTAATTTCCTAGCCCATTCCAAAGAGGAAACATAATTCAATGAGGTACGCATTGAATCGTAAGATACACTCTTTAAGCAATGGTTTCAATGCTCTAAATTTTGGTTTGAAATGCATAAAGAATCAATTATATTTCGATAGGAACTCGGATTTGGATGGAGAAATTAATTAATATTAAAACAGCAAAATTTTGCACAATTTTAGCGAAAGATTAAAGGAAATGAACTATGTAATGAGTAGACTTAATCTAATAAATAGCATTAGGCCTTCTAGAAAATCTTAGGCAAATTGCCTAAGTATTTAAAAGTTGGAGTAGGTAAAAAGAAATAGGTGAACAATTGATTTACGAAAAAAGCTCACATCAGCCGCGAGACAAGGGCACCTGATAAACAGAAAAGCCCTTTGGTTTAAAATCAAAAATGTCTCTTACGCTTTTAATTATTCACAACAACCCTTTAAAAGAACTTAGGAAATAAACTGAATGGTTGTACAGTTTGGCGGCTAATGAAACTAAGGATAATCCATCGTAGATCTTACCAACGGATGAGACATAAGGGTAACTTATTGTGGTCGGTTAAGAAAGAGAGGGAGGAGCAGAGTAATGGAGAGAGAAGGATAGAGATGGGGAGGAGGGCGGAAATAAGATAGAGAGAAGGGAGAAAGGAAGATCTAGGGAAGGGAGGAAGGAAGATAGAGGGGAGGAAGGAAGATAAAGGGAAGAGAGGAAGGAAGATAGAGGGAAGAGAGGAAGGAAGATAGAGAAAGGGAGGAAGGAAGTTAGAGAGAAGATAGAAGAGAAAAAGGGAGAATAGGGGAATGGAGAAAGAGGCGCCCATTTTAGCGCTTTATTCTTCTCTCTTTCGAGTGAATATTATTTTCTACGGCAACGCCTGAATAAAACGTGCTGAATGTTGATGAGCTTTGTTATTTTAAGTACAGACAACTCTCGCTTCATTAACAGTAGTGTGTTTTTACTAGCGCTATCACTGCATTTTATTCGAATAAAGGTTCCGCGTGAGCGGCATGCCAAAATGACACAGCGGGCCGCCGAATGAAAGTGCATAAAGATATTATCAAAGTTGGTTGAAAATTATCACATAACGGAAATTGTAAAAGACAATTATAGGAATTGAAATTAACCAGCGATAGAAAAGAATTGGGGATAATAGAATTGCTATAAGTTTTAGATGAAAGTGAATGTTTAAAATATTGACAGGAAATTAAGAAAAAGTTATCGAGTTCACCTGATTACTAAAATCAAATTGACAAAATGTTGATGATAAAATGGTTGGATAAACCATCTTTTCATAGCTATTGGAGATGTATAGTTGGACAATAACTCTAGATATGCTCAGCTTCTGAAAACAGAGCAGATAAAGAATGGATAAAGGTAAATTTGAATATGATGAAAGAATATTTCCCAACTAATAGAAAAACTATCCAGCATTTGCTTTCGGAATCGTCGATCAAGTCATGTTCGACTTCTTGCATGTGGACTTACATATGCGAGGCGGAAGTCGCGCTTAGTGATCTTTTGATTGTACTCTTATCGATGAGGTCAGCCTCTTGTACATCGCATTCATGCGCGAGAGAAAAGAAATGGAAATTTATTGATATAAACTTGCACGAAAGCGATTAGGCAATATGGAGAAGAGACATGAAATAAAGTAGAAGGTTGTTTGCGAAAATGCACGGAGATGATGATAGACGAAGAAATTTCTCATTCATTAAACATGAAGAACCTGGAACATTGCGCATAAGATTTTACAGAAGAAAAAGAGGCCGTGTGTATAGAAATTTGTGGAATGCAAATAATATAGATATGTATTAATGAAATATTTATGTGAAAGAGGCGGATGCAGCTAAAAATGAAATGAGTGAAAATATAAAATGATATCTTCGACGCCACTTCCACTTCCGACGCAAAGTAAAACAATAAGGAAAAAGCAGTTTTATGATCGACAGTTAATTTTATTTATATCCGCCATATACATAATATGATAGATACAAAATCACGAAATCGGAGATTTTGCCATTAAAATCCATAATCTATTATAATAAAAGGCGGCGTTTGTTTGTTTGTGTGTATTTCTCGAAAACCTAGAAACTTAGAGACTTATACTTGGCACATATACTAAAGAGACCCTGAGGATATGCGCATCAGATTTTGAGGAGGGGAGAGAAGGGGCGGGGGGTGCCATAAAAAAGCATGCCCTACAGCTTTTCTTGATAACCAAGAAACTTACAGACTTAAAACTTGGTACACATACTAAAAAGACCTTGAGGATTTGGGCCTCTGGGCAAGAATTTTGATTTTTTTAGGGAAGGGGTCCATATAAATCACACTCTGACTAGAAGCCCGTGTTGATTTTCTGTAGAATTACACAACTTATTTTGAATATTCTTAGCAAAATATGAAATTTGAATTTATATTTAATTTGTTCATACCTATTAAGGGGGAATATTGGTCACTTATCGCGAGAGTACTTTGAGTTTGAATAAAAATATTAGCTAGTGAAATGAGCATGAAAAATTCGAAACTGTAAACCCGGGACAAAGCCTGGGACATTAGCTAGTGCAAACTAAGTGAGAGGCTTACAAAGCAAAACAATTTGTGTCTAACGCTCATTAAAAAAACAATTAAATGAAAAAAGAAAGGAGCGGATGTAGCTGAATATTCCAAAGGGAATTATCTGAAAAAGAAACAAAGCCAATTGGGAGTGGAAAAAACGCGATAAAAGCGTCAGATGATGGTACGGGAGAGAGAATGGGAAAAGGGGGAAGAGAGTCACCCTTTGTGTGAGAAAGCGAAAAATCGCCGTTTCAAGTAGAGGATATGACAGGATTTGAACATAGGTTGACTAAAATATAAATATAAACGCGAGCCGGAAGTGGTTGAAGAGAATGTGACCGTATAAAGGAGGGAGTCAATGTGAGCGTGGGAGGCAGGGTATAGGAAATCGATGAGTCGTAGGAAAGAGCAATGAACCGAAGGGAATGGGAATATGTTCCGCCGAAAGAGAAACTACGTAAAATCGACAGAACTCAGAATGGTAAGAAAAAATTTATGTGGTCGATAATATTAATTAAATAAAACTTCATGCTATTATTTTAAACTGCTACATAAATTCTTGCATGGGGTAGGTTGGATTGTGTAGACCTAAAATATTCCAAGAAGTAGAAAATTCATTTATGATTGCATAAAAATATTTTTCCGCTGCTTAAATATTTTTGGTGGATTTCCGCCACCAGAATTTATTAACTCCATCAAGTTGGCGGCAAGATATCACTTCAGAGCTTATAAAACCCTGCTTAGAGACTCCGTGTGACGCTTCCTGCAATGATCTACCCAATTCATAACAGAGTACGTTAAAGAGTCCAAATTATAAATAAAATTTGCGCTCTTTATTTCTGAAACTCTGTGTAGTCATCATCTGGTTGACCATAAAAATCTCGTGCACGGAAAAGAAAAACGGAAGAAGGAGATGCAGGGAGAGAGGGATGAAGAGAGTGAGGGAGGGAGGGAGGAAATAAGAGGAAGGGTAGCGAGAGGAAAGAGAAGGGTGACTGAGGGATTGAGGAAAAGGAAAGGAAGAGGGAGGAAAGATAAGGGAGAATGAGGGAGTGAGGGATTAGGAGGAAAGAGGAAGGGAGAGAGAGAGGGAGGGAGGAAAGAAGAGGAAGTGTAGCGAGAGGAAAGAGAAGGGAGGCTGAGGGATTGAGGGAAAGGAAAGGAAGAGGGAAGAAAGATAAGGGAGAATGAAGGAGTGAGGGATTAGGAGGAAAGAGGAAGGGAGAGAGAGAGAGAAGAATGGTTTCGGAAGGGAAGAGTACGCGCGTTCCTATTAATCATGTCGCGAATAATTCAGAGCGGAATGCAGGAATTTAGTGGAGAAATACTTCCTCCGTTCCTCTCTCAATTATTCTTTTCCCCTCCCTTTCCCTCTCCATCCACTTATCCACTTTTTTCTCTCTCTCTCTATCCTCTCTGTCTCACTCTCTCTCTCTTCACAACGATCCTCAGTCATCAGCGTAAACTCGATCGTCGAAACGCAAACGGTTTGGAGGAAAGAGTCGCCATTCGCGTCAAACCACTGCGCATCCCTTCATGGAGAGGAGCAAATTCGAGAGGACAAAGACGCGGTGACGGCGATTGCGACATTTCACGTAAAAAAAGAAAGCTCTCTCCCGCGACCATCCTGCTCTTCCTTCCCGCTGCTTCGCCTGCTCACTCGCGAGGGTTCCCTATTACCAGTATATTACAAAGAACCACGCTGCTCGCTCTTTCACCCGACGCTGCAGCGTGACGGAAGGAAGGAATGCATCGGTGCCTGCATCAGTGCGCTCCTTTCCGGGGGGGCAGCGAGAAACCCTCTTCGATTCCGCAGGATACGAACCTCTTCACCGCGAGGGGCCATCCTCGGCGCGCCGTCCTACGAATCGGGCCCTCCGACGACGAGGCCCTCCTCCGGACCACGCGATCCCGCATGACGGCAAAGCACGGGATAAAATCAGATATCACGAGGAACGTAAAACGATCGGACGGATACGGGAAGTGGCTCGCAAAGGATGAACCTCTCAATGGTCGTAAAGACGGAGCGCGGCGCAGAGCATAGCGTAGAGCCAGAAACGGTTTATGGGATGGTTTTAGTCCGATGGTGATAGAAGCGTGATTGAGAGGGTTTGGTAATCGCAGTGCGTGAGGAGTTACGAGCGAAGAGGGGGAGCGGAGAGGCGCGGCTTTCGTGGGCGAGGGTGGGGTGGGAGCGGACAAGGTGCGGATCAATAGAAGGTCCGCCCCCGCGCCTCGCCTCCCCACCTGAGCGCCATCCCGACACGACCCATTGTCCGCCAACGGAGAGAGAGAGAGCGAGAGAGAGAGAGTCCTTCCTCTCGTAAACCTCTTCCCAATTATACGCGTACGCGCAGCTACGCTCGCAGGCACTGTGCTCGCACACGCACGCACGACTCAAAACTTTTGGACCCGACCATTTCCCACTCCTCGTTATACACTTTTCGAGCATTGTTTTCATGGTAATTTGCTTGTGTTAATCAAGACCAACGACTAATGAATAACAAATGTCGGCGTGTCCCTCCATCAAAATAAAAGTCCTCATAAATTTCACGCCGTGATAAATAACATGTATGGGAGCGGTCGACCTTCCCTTCATTTGAACTATTTTAGCATTCTGGCGCTTTTGAAAAAAATCGGGGCAATTAGCAAGCGGTGCTGATCAGCCCGCGGGCGACAAATCGAAAGATATACGACTCAATCGCGCTGTGGAGCACGCAAGCGATGCGACTCTGCTAGAGTGATGCCGTGCATAGATGAGCGCATGCATAACCTACGCGCTGTGACCTATATCCTACGATGACGATGAGGTCGAGTCGATCGTTTCCTGCATTTCAATCCCGACAAGTTACTACCTCGAAAGGATCGCATTTTGTTGCCCGCTTGTGAAGCGCGAAAGAGTCACACTCTTCATGAAATACATCCTCGCTTATATATTTCAGGCCTGCAAGTTCGAATCCGTGCAGCGAAGGAAACTTAGGCTGAGAAAGAAGGAACGCTGAAAACCGACCTGCTTCCATTACCGTTCTCTTCGTAGTCATTCATAATATTAATGGCAAATAGATCCTTGCTCTCATTTATAATTATACGGGTACTATTCGGTTATCCCGGACCCCTATTAAAAATTCTATATTATTTTCGTTGTACCCTAGTACCCGAGTCCAACCCCCAACCACTTAACCCAACCCGGGGGTAGGAAAATGGAACGAATTCAACTCCAAACCGCTTAACCCAACTCGAGGGGAGGAAAGTGGAACGAATCCAACCCCTAGCCCCTTAACCCAACTCGGGGGAGGAAAATTGAGTGAATCTAACCCCCAGCAACTTAACTTTGATTCGGGTACTAGGGTAAAATGAAAACATTATAGAATTTTTAATAGGGGTCCGGGATAAACAAATAGTACCATAATTCGTTACTCCTG
This sequence comes from Tanypteryx hageni, assembly GCA_028673005.1. Lineage (NCBI taxonomy): Eukaryota > Metazoa > Arthropoda > Insecta > Odonata > Petaluridae > Tanypteryx > Tanypteryx hageni. The sequence continues at coordinate 86,718,202 of CM054114.1, read as the reverse complement.
AGTCGTATTTTACTACATGTCCTTGGCCTACTTTTCAATCTCAACGCTATTCCAACTTTGTGAATGGCACTTGCCTGGGCTTGTAATCCTTGTGTGAGAAAAATGAAGTGACAATTAAAATGGGAGCAAAAGAAGAAGAATGGATCAGCGAAAAATATAAAAAATCAATTTAAAGGGACCCTCAAAGTTAGTTAATCATATTATTTTAAAATTGCGAAAAAATTTCTCTGCTGACGTTACGTCATCCAAACTTGCGCAGGCAACAAATCTGAATAGGCAGATATATTTAACTTTGAATATCGTGTCTACAGGCGAAATCTTAAAGTCTTCTGTCTTAACTTCAATAATATAACGTTTTTGATGTCCTAAATATCAAAATTTAGCATATCATTAAGATACCTATCACGGAAAATGCCAGACATCTCGGCGTCGAACTAACACGAAACAGGACAAAAAAAACAAAAATGGAAAAAGTTGGATGAATAGCGTCAAACTTTCAAAACAAACTCTATCTTTGCAACAATAGAAACCAAGGAAGTCTTAGAGATAGAGAAAAAGTTGAAAAAACTCAAAACAAGTTAAGAAAGAACTGCAAACGCAGATTCCAAAAGAGCTTTTTTATTGAATGTGAACGTACATTCTTGGGATCTTCAACCTACTCTATCTCTTTGTTATTTAAAACATACCTTACCGCGGTTGAGTAGTTGTTATAGGTATGATCTTCATCCCTTTTCGAATGTAAATTTAACGTATTTGCACCTCGCTTTCATTGTTGTAGCAACGTGAAAAAAAACGAAACTTGACCATACTAACCGACCCCTATGCTTGGTTCATTAGGGTTATTTTAAAATCCTGCTAAAAGGCAAACAGACAGACGGAATCTAAAATCAATAGGGTTTGTCTGCCGCCAACCAAATCTATCCTGTAAAGCTTTGTTTCCTTCCTCTCCTCATAGCTTCGACATTTTTCTCACGGACTGACCAAGTGAATACAAGCGATTTAAAATAATATAACTAAAACGCTAAAGTAAGAAAAAGAATATGTTAGTATTAAAATTACAATGTTTCCCAAAAATAGTACGGAATAGAAATATTATGCTGCAGGGCTTATCATATTATAACTAGCGTAATTGCCCGTCAAACATGACGGGCATGCGTGAATTAAGTATTAAGTTAAAATCAAAATTAGTCAAACCAACTTGTATAGGCGCTAAAAAGTAAACAATGAATATAAAATTCACACAATTGAGTGTTCCAGAGAGTAAAAATAATTTCTGGCGAATAGAGTTTGTATGACAAATAAATACATTATACTATACATTTCTTATACGCCCAAAATTATTTTTAATTTATGGAACAATTTTGTCTCTCTCCTTTCTTTCTTCCTCTCTCTCTCTGTCTCGCATTAAAGCATTCAAAGCACGCATCCCTTACGCGTAAGTATACTGTAAGGATTGAGCGACAGTACAATCTCGAGGTTTAACAATGACACGGTCGGCAAGGCAACATATCGTTAAAAAGCTTAAAATTTCCAAGTAAATACGATTTAAAAGTAGAACCTGAGCGATTTCGAACAAAAGGCAAAAATCGACTTTAAGAGTAGGAAATTTTATTTATTTTTCTTTAAAATGGTCCCTGTACAAAGATAGTATGTCAACTACTTCTAATTTAATTTTTCAAGAGAAAAAACCTGTAATTAAAAAGGGGATTTTTAAATGTTATCTTATGAGGATTTGTATAGAGCGCTCCGGACAAACGTACGTGCCAACAGAAGCTGGGCTTTTATTATATTAATAAGTCGATTGTTTTCTGTCGTAATCGTAAAGATCGATTTTTCGACGTGCAGGCTTATTTTCGTTTGCAAAATTAAATTAGAAGTAATTAACGTACGATCTTCGAACAGAAGCCATTTTAATGAAAAATGAGCATAATTTTTATTTTATCGTCGAATTTTGCCTTTGATTCGAAATCGCTCGAATTTTGCGTTTTAATTACATAATCTATCAAAATAATATACCGTTTTTAGTAAGAAGTTTTTTTGGTGACCGACGACATTGTTTAGCTCGAGATACGCATTTTTGTCTCGATTCACATAAGCATAAGGGTGGATATATTGGCTTAATAAGATCTAATACATATCATTTTTTATAGATATAATTTTTGAGGAAAAATTAGACAAATCCTGATAACTAGAGTGTGATCGATTTTATCCGTATGGGCAATCAGTTGTACGTCAATATTAACAAAAACGGTTTTAATGTTCACAACTCAGGAATTTCACGCCTCATATTATCAATTTATAGAGACAGTTAAAACTATTTTATATCGAAAGCTAATTTGATTTACATAATATCGTGATTTTGGAAACAATGCATTAAATGTAAATAAACAAAACCTTAATTTCACTCTAAAACTAGATGGAAAAGTATACTCCATAAACGTAATACTCAGAGATTTTAAAAGCGGTCTTTATGGGAAATACCTATTACACAGTATCAAAAGATAGAGCAATTCTTGAATTTTTATCTCCGAAACTATAAATCGTACGTTACAACTGCGTAAGCCACTGTAAAGAATTCAATAAAGCAGAATTTTGGGTAGAGAAATAGTAAAGGAGTCATATACTAAATAGAGATTTGTCAAATTTTTCTGTGCAGGATTGAATATATTCATTACATTTAATTATCGAACATTTATTTTCCCAAACTCTCAGAATAATTTATTATTAGGTATATGACGTGGGCATTAGAAGCATGTTTATATTTTGAGGAAGAATTCTGGAAAAGGAGGAAAAAAATTCTCCCTTGACCGTGGAACGAACCCGGGTCTTCCAATTATGGGGCGGATACTATACCAGTGTACTACCGTGGCAAAATAATTCCCTATTTTCAAAATATGGTATTTCTCTCGCTTTGGGTCAAGCTGGTATCAACTTCCTCCAAAGGAATGATGAACGCCCGAATAAAACCCATTTATATCCCAAGCATGAGGTAGCCAGGTAACACAACTGAAAGTATTACGCACTAGTTCAGTGGTAGAATATTTACCGGAAAGTGTAAGACCCGGGTTCGATTTTCGATCAAGGCAGAATTTTTCTCCAGCTTTTCCATAATTTTTCATGAATAGAATTTTCACCAACACTGTATTTATATTTTGATATTTATAAATGGTTTTCTTACGAATTAAATTATTAATATTTTAATAAAAACAAGAATGTTTTATCAGACTTTGAGGATTAAAATATCACAATCGGTTTCCACATTTATTAAATTACATCATTTTAAAAACAAATTTCTTACAACTCGATGATCAATAGGAAATAAATAGTATAGTTACCTATTCGATGAAATTCAGATTTTCGGTTAATTTTTTAAAATTTTTTGGACAAAGTATTGTTGTCTATAAGGTTTTTAATAGTATTCAGATGTCTTATTCCTGTCCTGGAAAATATCTTGCCATGTAAAACTATAGAGAACATGGTTCAACAACCTCAGGAAGCATTGATAGAGTTTGCTGCCATTAAATAAGGTTTCACGGAATGTAGGACACGGGCGGGAGGAGGCAATCGCGCGCTTAGAAGGGGCGTGAAGAATGTTAATTATTATATAGACATATACCACGTGGAGTGTAATTTCAGCTGAAAAATTTAGGCATCTGTATCAGAATTAAGTTTATACAACTACATAAATTTTGCTTTACCAGTCACTTATTATTTGCAAGAGTTCCAGAAGTAGTTTTAAAAACAAATGAAGAAACTAACTCGTAGAAAATTTGGACTCGAATATAAACAAGCTAAGCTAGCTTTTAGGTCCTTCATTCACTACAGAGAAACACATCAATGCAACATAACTCATGGAATAAAAACCGTGATAATTAACGACTAATTAACCAGCAAATAAGTTAAACTGTTCCAACAGACTAACTGAAAAGGTCGTAAGCATAAAATAAAATAGTGGAAAATTAAAAAGTGTATTAAGCTATTTCTGACAATCGAAAACAGAAGAATTAAGGTGATAATAGAAACATAATAACCTCAATATTGGACGAAATAAATTTAGTTTTTAAAGTAAACTAGGAGCTTCGCCCCTGCGGCCTAAGGCCATCAACCAATCTGCCATCTCTTGACTCGGACGTCTCAACCCTTTGGACCTAGATTTTAAGTTTGTGTACATTATACGAGTACATTAACTTTCTCTCTCCTTTCACGTCTCTCTCTAATTACCTTTATCTCTCTCTTCCTACCTCCGCCGAATTCCTTCCAACTTTCCCTTTGTTCCCTTCCTCTCTCTCCTTCCTATTTCTCTTCCTTCCTCTTTTCTCTTCCTTCCTCTTTTCTCTTCCTTCCTCTTTCCCTCCCTTCCTCTATTCCCCTCCCTCCCTATATAGTATCCTATAGTATATAGTAGTCATCATCATCATCAGCCTTTTTTAACCCGGTGAAGGATGAAAGCCTCCCCTAGACTTTTCCAGTTCTCCCTATCAACTGCCTCCGTTCTCCAAATTGGCCCTAAGAACTTCACAAGTTCTCTGTCCCATCTGTCTTTCGTTCTTCTTTTCGGTCTCTTGATGTTTCTTGAGATCCATTCGATGACACTAGACGGCCAACGTCAATCATTTCTCCTAGCAATATAGCTTTTGCGGCCTCTTCGGGTGATCCTCACCATACATCTTTCCATGCTCCTTTGTGATGTTTGCAGGCGCTGGACTATTCTGGCATCCATGATCCATGTTTCGAATCCATAGATCAAAACAATCAGAACACATTGGCCATACAATTTTTTTTTCAGAAAGACTGTGATACTTGATTTAAAGATAACTCCATTCCTGCCATCTTCACTCTCCAGTTAACGTAATTTGTTACTTCTTCGAGTTTTGCTCCGTTGATAGATATCTTCTCGTAGTTTGTGAAGGAGTTGTACATGACCTTTGTTTTATTAAGATTCATCCTAAGCCCAGCATCTTGACTTGTCTGCTCCAGTTCCCTAGTTCTTTTACGGAGCACTTCTGGGCTTCCTGCGAACAGTATGATGTCATCAGCGAATCGAAAAGAACTCAGATATTCTCCATTTACTTTTATACGCTTTTCTTTCCAGTATAGCGTTTTGAATACTTCCTCTAAAGCTGCTGCGAGTAATTTAGGAGACATGGTATCTCCTTGCCTCATTCCCTTTTCGGTATTAAAGACACGTGTTTCTTCATGCAACTGTACGGAGGCTGTCGTGTTATTATAGATATTCCTGATAAAAGTAATGTGCGTTTCTTTTACCACTTGTTTCTTCAGTGCATTTAACATCGAATAATCTCGAATAGAATCGAAAATTTCCTCGTAGTCGATGAAGCACATGTAGAGAGGCAGCTCGGACTCATTACAACGACTGATTATCTCTTTGACTAGAATGTATTCCATCATATTATATCCACTGCGAAATCCAGTTTGTTTTCTGGATTGGGTCAAATCAATCTGCTTTTGAAGGCGCGTAGTGAGAATCTTTGTGAATATTTTGTAGACTACCAGGAGCAGGCTGATTGGCCGGTAATTTTTCAATTCTTTGCTACCTTTATTATGCAAAAGTATGATTCCACAACTCTTGTATATCCTTCTTTCTTAAGCAAGCAAGCAAATCTTGGAGAGGATCTTGTCCATAGAGTTACGTTGAATATCTCTGCTGTAATGCCATCAGTTCTAGATGCTTTTCCATTCTTCATGCTTTTGATAGCATGTCTCACTTCTTCTGGAAGAATATCTTGAACCTCTCTGTGGGCATGTTTCCTTCGTCATTTACTTCCTCATTATTAAATGGGTCTTCATATAGTTTCGTGTAGAATACTTCAACTGGTTTTAGAATTAACTTTCTGCTGTGGGTAATGGAGCCATCTTCTAACATCATTGCCACCAACTGTCTCGTACCCATCCAGAGATTATGTTTCATTTTCTTATAATTTCTATCGTTTTCGATGGTCTTCTCGATTAGTACATAATTATATTTCTTCACCTATTTTTTGATGGACTTCCTTATAGTTTTTGTAAGTTCTGTGAAGTGGATCATTTCCTTAGGATAAGTATTAATTTTCACTTTCCTTCTTTTGTTAACAGCAGTCAGGTTTTTTCAGATAACTTTTTATCTACCTTAACTTCAACAGTTCCGCCTATCCCTAGTGCCGTTTTTCTGAGTGCCTCTGTTAACTTTCATTCCGCTTCTTGGTCTTCTAGTACATTGAATCGTTTGCGGAGTTCAAGCTGAAATTATTCTTTTACTTATTTCAGCCCTTGTGCGTTGATGATAGGCTTAGGCTTCCTCATCAGCTTTCGTCTTTCCGACTTACAATTGAATTTTATCCCTTCATCGCACAAATCGATGGTCCCTTACAGTTTTAAACTGGCTGAACACAGAGCAGTCTTCTACCATACGCCTAGTATGTAGTCAATTTAATTTTTCATGCTACTGGATCCCTTCCAGGTCCATTTTCTGTTAAAGAAGGACTTCATTTTGTAGAGGCTGGAACAGTAGGCAAAGTAAACAAGTCGGTTTCCTCGTTCGTTTCTGTTTCCATAGCCCTATTTTTCAAAAGCGCTGTCATCTTTCTTTCGTTCTTATATTTTGGCTTTGAAATCACCCATGACCACTTTTAGACGGCAGCTTCCATTATCATGCAATCTCCAATTTCTTGGTAAAAATCTTCCACTTTGTCATCAGAGTATTTTGAGGTTGACGCGTAGACTTGAACTATTTGCAGTTGATACCGCTTATTTATTTGAATCATTAGTCTAGCTGCTCGCTCGGAGGAGCTTTCTATTTCCACAATGTTGCTTTTCAATTTTTTGTTGACGACTGATCCAACTCTCGCTTTTCATCCCGTGTCAGTTCCCCTGTAATAAAAAAGATGTCCATTCTGTAAGCTGCAGCAGGCCTTCTATTTTTTTCTTACCTCAATGAGCCCTAAAATATAACACTTGATTTTATCCACTTCTTCTTGAAGCTCCTGAAGTTTGTCTTCGCTGAACAAAGCCCGTCAGTTGAAGCTAATGGAGTTGAGTAAGGATGAGAAAGAGTGGCGGTTAGTGTTTAATTCCGGGGGTTCTTATCACCCTCTCTCTGCCTTCATGCCTTGATCCTGACCACTGCTAAGGTCAGAGGCAATCCAGCCTCCGGAGAATGAGTATCACTGTCTCACTACAATCGGGTTTCTGGAAATCACATAGCACAACAAGAGCATTTCTCAATATAACCAACTATATTAGATCAGCAATGGACAAAAGTGTAACCACTGTCGTGACTCTTCTGAGCTTTAGCAAAGCTTTTGAATCTGTTGATTTAAACATATTTCTCAGCAAACTTTGCCTCTTGAACTTCTCCTCTGAATCGCAGAGCTGGATTAGTTCTTGCCTTAATGAACGCTTTTAAAATGTCGTATTTGGCTACTCTTACTCAAGATCGTATCTGAAAGTCAATGGTATGAAAATAAAATTTCATTCTTTCATGCGTAATTTGGTTTAAGTCTCAAATTTTGTACGGCAATAATAATTAATTTTAAAATGCAAACGAAAAATGTCTTACATTCATTTACGTGTTAATCAAATGGAGGACGTAAACGACACTGATATCAAGCCTTTGCTACTAGAAATCACGCTGAGTATTCGGACGAAGAATCCGTCGAAATAGAGCTCACCATTCTTGTTTTATTGTTCTACGTCTACGTCTGCCGGAACTTCTTAAAAAGACAAAGAGAAATAATTGCGTGCTTGCACGAACGTGAGAGGCGTGAAAATTAAAATAATTATTAAATGTAAGATTTTTTTGTTATTAATTTATATTGTATCATACGTACTTAAATGTAGAATATCCTTCCCTTGGTTTATTCTGTTCTGGAGCGAGTGAATAAATATTTTTCCATTTTAAAAGAAGTCACGAGGTTTTATATTTTTTCTCTACGGCTGCGTCGTATTCCTTTATTAGGGTCTCAAGCCGTGACAGATAGGCGTTTCTCCATCGCTCTTCTCCCTCGCCCCTCTCCTTCTCCTTCTCTCTTCCTCTCCCATGTCTTCCTTCTCTCTCTCTTCCTCTTCCCTCTCCGCCTTCGGTTTCTCTCTTTCTCCGAATTTCGGCGGCGTGTGAGTTCCCTCCGGAAGCTAATTCCCCGCGGTACGATGCCGCCCACGCGGAACAATAACCAAACCGCTCCCGATAACGCCCCCTCCGGAGGCAAGTCTGTGCCCCCTTGGTACCATTCATGTTCATAATTTCATCGACTATAATAAATATGCATAAAATAGTGGAACTTAATCTTCTCTAGGCGGAGATTTAAGAATAAATTTGCATAAAAAACGTAACTAGATTTTCTATAGGCGGAGATTTAAGGTTAAATTTGTCATAATAGGACTCGCGAGAAATCTGTTACGAGGAGGAGAGCGAGATAAATGTGGAATCGGAATGACTCGATTTGGAAACAGTTGGTGCAGAATTACGCCTACAAAATGATAAATTGTAATTGTAAAATTTATTACTGATGTGATTTTTATCGACTTCTGCGGAAATGTATTTAAATTGTCAATTTAAAGAATTTTATTTCAGGGCCTTACAGAAATTCATTTAGATTATATGGCGTTCTTTACAAAAAGTAAAAAATGAGCGCCTTATCTTCAGGTCCTGTTCTTTCGTCAGTACGCCCGCAAGTTTCATCTTTTAAACTGCTGGGAGGATTTTTTGTGAAGGTCTTTTTGGCAAAGAAAATAAGAAAATGATGCAAATGGTTCACATAATTTAATAAGGAGTGCTACTTTACTGGTGACAAAAATTGAACTTTCCGTCATATCTCGTAAAATTTTACTCATATCACAAAAGTCTTAAAACAAATTTTGTAGGGATATTTAAGTAAACATTTTTTTCCCTATAAATTTTTATTGAACGAGTAGCCGTTTTCCGGAAGATGAAACAAAAATGTCCTAATTCACTTTCAACTTTGAATTTTTCTTTCATTGTTTTTTAATTGCTGTCAATGAAAACAATCTTTGTAGCAACCGAAGTAAACAAGATCTGCTATAATAACGTAAATAGTTTTAATTTCCTTTCGTGTGAATGCAGCATTTAGTAAGCGAAAGGAAATGTATTATACTTATATGACAACTAAATTGACGAAGAAAGATTGATTTTCCTTTCATGCACACAAAGCGTTTTGCAATGAAAAGAAAGGGATAATTTACGACAAAGGAATTAACGTAAATATTATATTACATCTATATGACACAAGCGAGGTGTGTTTCAAATAATTTTTAACTGTTTGATTAATTACAACTCAATAGAAAATAAATCGGTAAACCAAAACTTCAATATTTCATTGGAATCATATCTGATATATCGTTTTGCCGTGTTTAGACATTATACTAACAATGAATAATTGACATTTTTACTTTCTCCATATACGAAGTATAGAGAAAGTATTGTTTTCATGAAAAATTCGAATTCGAGATTCCAACGGAAATACATGTTTTATGGTCCCCTGAATACGTTTTGACTATTTCCTCAATGATGGCTTCGGGAATGTCTGTTTCTCGTAGGAAAGTTAACTATAAATATGTTTAGCGATCGTATTAAAAATGATTTATTTCATGTTTATAATTGTTGAACTGACTAATTTCTATTTTCCTTAGTGTTTTACAACCGTAATGGTATTTAGTCGCCGTGGATCACTATTTTCGAATTTCCTACTTCTATTTCCCTTTCCTAATTGATCGCTCATTATGCCAAACGAGTCGTTTTTTGCTTCTCGACGATTAATCGCCAAGCGAGGCATCCTCGCTCCTCCCCATCTCTCTCTGTGCAACTCCCTCTTTCTCTGTTTTTCCATTTATTCCTTTCTCTCTCTCCCAATATTATCAACCTCTCTCTCTCTCATTTCTTCACTCTCTCTCTCTCTCTCACCCTCACTCTTTCCCGCAACGAGTTTTTAATTCCCTTCTCTAGTGGCCCTCTGTCTCGAATGTTTTTCACCGCCAATCTCATTTTTACTTTTCGAGGCACCCAATGTGGTGTTCTCTGCAGTTGGAAATTTAAGCTCATTAATTTATTATTGAACGCCTTGAAATGAGAGGGTCACGCTTCTCTGACCTCGCCAGTAAAGAGTCAAATCGTTCAACCGATCAATAAGCCTATAAAATTCTCATTCCTTATTTCTCTATCCTCCTCTCTCTCTCTCTCTCCTTATCCATTCTTCTTTTGCCTCTTTCTCATCCCCTCATCTCTCTCTTTCCCTCTCCCTTTCTCCTTCCCTCTCTTTTCCCTCTCCTCTTCACCGGTCAACCTGGATGCCTTCCAATTGAATTAGCTGCCGCACTGCCAGATTACGCTTTGAAACGAAATATTTCCCGCATTCGATCCGCTGTTTGGGAAGATTAAAAATCCTTCGCGAGAACAGCGGCGTCTATTTAAACCGTACCACATTAAAAACAGCTGCCTAGACAAAGTTTCTTGTAAGAACCCGAATCTCTATAACATTTTTCATAGATCGATCCATTGTTGGTGATAGCTTTGTGATGTATGGGCAATTTTTAGTAACCATCAATTCCTTAACTAATCTATTGAAATACCAGTACACTGAATGATCGGCTGCAGGACAACACAAAGATGTAATACAGAAAGTAATTTGAATAAAATAGATCGTCAGTGGCGTCTCGACAGTACAAATCGATGAAAATAGAATTCTCCATGTTTAACTCACAAAGCCCTCTCCTCTCTCACTCTTTTTCTCTCTCTTGCATTTCTTCTACTTCCTTGCCTTTTCTCGTTCTCATACGTTTCACATATCTTTTTCTCTTCTAAGCCAATCATAAATTCACGATTTTTTTATTCCCACCCAATGTGATTTTGGTTTAACCCAATTCAGAGTATTATTTTGAATTCGAGAAGTCTATTTGCATCCTATTTCTTCGGCGTTTTTCTAAGCGACAACCGGACTTTTAGTAAAGACTTGAATTATTATTTTCTTTGTCTCCGTTCGAGGTTTACGTCATTGCTTTCCTCTCAACGGAATTCCCTTTGATCTTTTCGTCTTTGCGTCATAGTAATTTCCTCATCTTCGAAATTCATGCTAGAGATGAATCTCAACCAAGTAAAATTTCCTTCCTTCCATTTTAGTTTTGGAATACCTCGTTACTTCAGTTTCTCTTGCGTAAACGCTTCGTTCCAAACTCTTCAGCCATCTCGTTCGACACGCGCTCCAATAGACTGAGCTTCACGGCTTTTTCATCCGTAAATCTTTCTCTTTCTCCCACCCGCATGACTTTTACATTCTTACATTTCTCAGCTGTAATTTCCTTGTCGGAGAAATAGATTATTTCGGTTTTTGAATCTTCCTAATATCTTATGTTAGCAGTAATATCTAATAATTTACAGAAACGGGATGACTGAAAAGATAAATAATACAAAATCAGGCTGCGATGTTGTTTGTTAGAAAACCTTACCTCAGGCCGTACATTGATAAATAAACATGCCAAGATTAGTAAATTTAAGCAAAAGTTATGATTAAAACAATAAGTGTAAGGTAAATCACATCCGCAGATTCTCAGATTATCTTTATTTGGGGAAATATTTGTGTTGCTTCATCATCGATTGAGAAAATATTATTTAATTTATATAGTTCACTGCAAAAAATAGTAGTAGGTGTTAATGTGCTGTAAATCTGGCCATACGATTTCAAACATCAATCAACAATTATTCTTTGTAAAAATTTTTTTTATAATTTATTTCAAATTCTCTTAGAATAGGATACAGGAGCATCTAGAAGAGTTGAAGTCGGCATATTAACCTCCGATAGATAAATACGAAGAACAAAGAATGTACAAAGATGAATCCATCGTTTGAGAAGAGGAAGATTATTTTGAGTGTGAGTATATGCAAAATGTTGGTATTAATTACGTATGTTGTAGATGTAAAAGTTTCATATAACCGGAGATTCAGGAATATAATTAAATTTTCGATGGCCAAAGACCTGATGTTGCCCATCTAGCAACCACAGCATGACTGGCATTGATAGATCGATTTTAAAGATAGTATCGGGAGAATAAGAAGTCATGACAATGAACGATAGGGATAACTCTCCGTAGTAGTGTCAAATGGATAGCGGTTATTCGAAATAAAAAGCGTATTTTAAAAAATGTTTCACCTATACCAAGGGCACTGCCCCTTACCCCCTACAAGGCCATACTCTGTCTGAAGGCTCGCTTCGCTCGCCTATTATTTAAAAACTAATTTAACACAAATTAACAAAAATACTATTTGTAATAAAATACCCTTACCGGATTTATACCAATATATAAAATTAGTAAAATGTTACGTTCTAACTAAAGAGGATATTATGTGTTTTTGGGCTATTACATTATCATATATTTACGCCGTTGGTTGAAATCAGCTTTATTAAATATATAGTCTAATGATTCCCATGAAAAGCATTAAATCAACTATCTACTGTATAAAGAATAGTACCTGTCTGCCCTTCCGTCTGTCTCTCTGTCTGGCCTCTATGCATTCGGACACCGCGGGAGCGCAACCAAATTTTGCATGAAAACTACTTTCATCCATGGAAAGGTAGAAGGCTTCGGTTGCTTCCACTCCCAAAGTCTCAAGTTTGATTCCAGGAAATCTACGTTTTCTCGTCAAAATAGCATGGGAATGAGTACAGAATATTTTTTATTTGCATCTTAAAATTACTTGTAATGATCGTAGAAACTCGGTACTCTGGTAAAAAAAAACGTTTAGAAGTATGTATTTTAAAGAAGCATCAAACCGTTACGCAAATTTGTTTTTAACGCGAAAACTCGACGTTTTTGTGGAGAAAATCTTCGGCCCTCATGGCGGCCACCGAATACGCCAAAATTTCGTACCGTTTTATTAGTCCTTTAAGCTTAAGAGCAACGAAGCATTCTTTATTCTTCAAAGCAGCAGAGTTCTGGTCCAGGCACAATTTTTCCTTCGTTTACGGGTTATGCGTGCGCAGCATTCTGGGGACATTCTCGAATTTTTGTATATGAATAATTTTTTGAATTGGTTTCTCGTAGATCATATATGAGATGAAAATATGGTTTTTTAATCGTTTTCACCAAAAACATCTTCGTGGCAACCGGCGTAGATAACATAACTGCAGGCATGTTTGGCACCTTCTCGGATTCCTTGCGCGCTAAAAATTCCCGGATTTTTATCCCTGAATACATTTTTTAGGTAAGCCTAATAGTTAATATGCAGAGGAAATTTTAAAGATACACGCAGCAACGTGGGTCAAAGATTCAATTCTACAAAAACCTCTTGGCGATGGTGAATTCCATTCTCCTTCAATTTGTGACTTCAGAAATCGTCTCACCGCATATCGAATTTCAATAAATGCCAGATACGATAAGAGAACAGTTCCTTCACGACATGGATGGAAAAGAAATAAATATTTAAAACGCATAGTTTTAAGAAAATATTGAACTCTTAAAATATGGCCATTTTCGTAATTGTGAAGAACATCTTTATTTCCCGATCACGTTAGAGAAGGCTGTTGTCTCCAAATATAAAAGTACACTTAAACATTTTCAAATAAAATAACTTCATATTCGCCCATGTTTTGGAAGCTACAATTAATAAGACATTTCACACCTTTTGCTCAGATGGATTCTCTTTTTCGGCGAACCTTCCCATCGAGTCCAACGCGATGCATTCCTTACAGCCGCTCCCCTTTCGAGAGATCCTTACAATGAAGAGATCCAGGATTCTCAAGAGCGACCAGAGATTCTTCCGCGTGGCTTTAGAATGCCATCATCCGAAGGACGACCACGGAGCAAGATGAAATATGTTCGGTTCGAGGCGCCATCGACCCGACGCTCCCTTGGCTTCTGGAGCGCCCCTTTCGTCCTTAGGAGACGGTGGCGTAGTCCAACCCCTCCCTCCTCCCCCTGTTCCCCCTGCCACTCCCTCTGCCTTCCTCCCTGCCCCCACCGATGGGGGAGGGCCATAATGCGAGGAGGGCGTCCCTCCATTCGCGTGTAATTGAGTGAGCGAGCGATCGGGCGGCATTCTCCCGTGGCGCGGAGGGAGGGCTTGTGGGCGGAAAGGGATTGGGCGGAAAACGGTGGGGTGGAGGGAAGAGAATGGAAGTAGGATTGTGCGGGAACCATCCCATGCGAATCCCAGTTTGATGCATGGACGCAGGAGGCTCGCAACGATAATGATGATGAATGAGAAACTAGGTCTCTTATAATATTTACTCGGACAGAAAATTGTAAAGACTAGAAGAATCGATGGATGCAATGTCTCTCGAATTTAGATGAAAATTTTGATATGAATAATTTTATTCTTACTTTAATGTTTACATTTTATAACATATTTCATAGTAGAATGTGGTACACGTAATCCTTTATCTTTTACATATACGTGTAGTTATCACTTATTTTGGACTTGATTTTGGTCTATGGATATTGTTAGTCGAGGAAAATTCATTATTACAGCTGCACTTGTGACGAAAGCAATATAAATATGAACTATTCCTGCCCCATACTCCCACCATTCCTTCCTTTTAATGGATTAATTTTCGTTGGACCCTCTTAAACTTAATACAGTGAGGTAAAAGTCAAGTATACCAGTCTAAGCAATGAATAGGAACAAAGGCAGTAATCGCTTGTTCTTACTGAGCCATTGTTATTATTATTTTTATACTTAGATTCTATCTAGCAAAATTCCACTCCAAGTTCTATTTTACGAGTTAAAGTGTTACATTTGTACAATGGAATATTTTTGTCTGGTCCATTAAAGCGATACGGTAGTTGAATCTGTAAAAGCGAACGATAATACCTAAAGAATGGATCAAGATTGGACACAACGAATGAGACAGTTTTAGTAAATACATAGATCATTATTAATGAAGTTCCAGTTCTTTACGAATATTGGTTTGATCGAAATGGCTGTAAATTTGGGAATTATTGTGAAACAGGACGTCCGTTGGGACTCGTTGGTACTAGCTTAGCTATTCCAGACCCAACTAAGAAAAACGCCCGCGTTCAGAAACGTCAGAAATAATCTGCTACGATAGTTCAGTGGTAGAACATCTGCACTACAAGTGGAAGACCCGGTTTCGATTCCCCGTCGTAGCAGAATTTTTTTCTGTTTCAAAATAATTCTCAAATTTACAGTACATCTTTCCATCAATTTCTAGCTTGGCAATCTCACCATTTGAGAGGGAGGGATTTTCTTTGACGTATCTCTTGGAGGACGTCCGTTGAGGCTGGCTGAGAGTACTAACTTGGCTTGTCCGGACGCAACTGAGAATAACGTCCGCGTTCAGAAACAGGAGCAAAAAATCTGCTAGGATAGTTCAGTGGTGGAATATCCGTTCGACAAGTGGAAGACCTGGGTTTGATTCCCGATCATAGCCGTATAATTCCACATTTTTTAACAAGAGTGGAAAAATGCTCTCAATGTTGTAGCACATGTGGTATCCAAATGGGAATTTTATGGTTGCCAATCCTAGATGGCACGTGCTGTTCTTCTATACTATCTAATCTACGAATTATTTTAGCAGCAGTATGTTGGAAAATTAAATGTATGCTCTTTCATAAATATTTTGAAGATATTTAAAGTTATGGTAGAAACTTTGCTACTGAGATGTTTCCCAAATTTTGTTATTTTGAAACATTTTCGCCATTTATATTTTTTATAAATGAGGGTAATGCTTTAATTATACGCTGTTTCCACAAATGGAGTCAATTTTCTAATTCAAATACGCACAGTATCTGTGATGAAATTTCAATTTTAACCAATCAAAGCGAAAGCATTTAGGTATGTGGGTTATCTATCTAAATTCAAGTGTTATTCATTTAAATACCACTCTAAAATGTATCTGGGGTTACGCGATCATTAAAAATTCTCTAGGGGTAAGCAACCGTTAACATCTACATGATACCCTGCAAGTTACCTATTTGGTGGATGGGAGGGGTTGCAGTACACCAAATGTTCCTAGTTTTCTTACGTTATCTTTTCCTATTATGTTCTCTTATCGTCCTAGGGAAAAATTATCCTCTATATCACTCCCTTCTACAATCGACCTCGTGATTCTTATCCTCGCTGTCTTGCCTTCCGAGATACGTCGGGCTTCTGATAAGACCTACTGCCTCCTTCGCTAGTCCCTCCGACATATTTTTCCAGCAGTTTATATCTAGCTTGCAGCCTACGTTCCTCTAACGATGTCCATTTTAGATTTTCTATAATGACGGTACGCTTTGTTTACTATCGTAATTTTCCTTTATGAATCCAGCTACCCTGCGCTGCACCTTTTCTATCTCCTTAGTGAGTCTATTTTATACGGATCTCACACAGCTAACGCATATTCGACCTGCGATCCAACCAAGGATAAATAACATAATCCCTTCACTTTTTCGGAGCTACTTCGAACTATTTTCACTATAAAGGTCAAACTTTTGTTTGCGGCAACTATCACTCGGCTAATTTGTGGGTCCCACGAGAGATCACGATGGATCGTGACTCCTAGATATTTAACCGAGTCTGAAACTAGAATCCCTACTCCGTCGAACGAATAATTAACATCCGCGAGCTATTCTTGGTTCTCCAGAAATTGATGACGCAGCTTTTCTTTCTCTAAGGGATACGTCAGTAATTAAGTGGTGAAAACTCCTGACTTAGTGTACGAAATGCTCAAAATATGTAGCGACCATCCTTGAATCCATCCTCGTAGTTCACATGAAGTATATCATTAATATGAGTTAGTTTTGAGATAGTTTGGAATAGCACTTGGATTACTTCGACAGCATCATTCGATTGAAAACAATGGAGAAGGATTATCTTACACGGAAGGTCCTTTTCTAAAAGCGTTCGCTAACTCTTCTCTTTGGAAATCATTCGATTTCCGGATTAGTGCAGCTCATCACTCTTTTTAGACTATAACAATGCAAACTCAAAAATAATTAATCATATGATAATCTAAGTGAAAATTTGGGATAGGTGTAATATATCTTATACATTGAAGAACTGTCTCATTTCAGGCAAAATTGTTTCTGATTTTCCCGAGTGTCACATTATTTTCAAATTCGCATTACTAGAACGGTGACTAGAGCTAACTCTGTGCGGAGGTATGCTTCTATGCATCTATTTCCAAACTTTTGATTGAAGTACCATAGTTGATGGGCCAATAAACAACCTCGTCTATCCACCGGTTTCTAACTCATCCCACTCATCTCCATATCCGCAGCCGCAATCGCGGTCTCAGGTTCGAATCCGGCGGAGGTCATATTTTTCAACCTGGGATCGTCCCGTCCCCTACTTGTGTGCTTTGAGGAGATCGCGCAAGTCAGCGCCCCGCCCTTCGGAAGGGACGTTAAGCAGTTGGCCCCCTTGGTGCCCTTCGTTAAGAGTAGGCCAATGCCGTCACCGGGTTTCCCTCCTCCCTTGTGTGTGTTCGGTGAGAAGGAGTTATGTCTATAATAATCCAAGAGGTTGATTAGCCAGAAGTACAAACAAACCAAATCCACTGCCGTATTCATCGCGCGTCGCAAATGCATACGAAATATATTTTCTGAAAGCATTAAACTGTATCGATTGAGTTACAGAACGTCAAAATATTAATTTGTTAATCCTATCCTTCTTTTTCAAAGGTTTGCCATGCAGAACTCCAAGTGCAATAATAGACATCAGTTTAAAACCATATGGCGTTGCAGTACCTTGCAAGGTGCTAAATTGGGGCATGTTTAATTTGGTTTTGCTTCAATTCAAAACCTATGATTTTCACTTGTATACATAATTTGTATTTTTGGTAGTCTATAGAAAAACTTAGCAAATTTTATAATAATATATTGGAGTTGAGATTTGAGTTGTATTTTTATTCTTTCATGTTATCTTTACGAAAACATAGCAAACGTAGTACATCTCTCTATTAATACATTATTTTAATAATTTAGATAAATTTAAATTAATTTTCTAGCATGAAGTGGGTTAATTTATGAAGAATTTCAACATAATAAAATAATTTCATATAGAAGATGGGGAAATTGATCGGAATTTTTGCTACAAGATTATGGAAAATATCGAAAGATAAGCTTAAGTGCTATCTAATAAGAGCTTTGGCTATCAAGTAAAGGAATATGCGAGATGGATGGCTTGCCGTTTAGCTCGCGAATTTAATGTAGCACTCCGCGCCGCTCTCCCCTCACCTACGGTGACGATAAAATGTGTTTTTTTTACGAGATGACTATTTAGTCGTCCTCCCCCCTCTCACCTTGAAGTCCTTCATCTTGACCTCCTGTCGCCTCGGGACGCCGAGTTCCTCGTCCGCGTACACCAGATTCCTCACGGAACCTCCGAATCGTGGCTCGAAGATGACAGAAGGCAGGGCGAGGAGGGCGAGGCGGGAGCCGTACCACGCCGTCGGCACTCCTCCAACGAACACGTCCGAGTTGGTGCGGAGAGATCCGAAGTTGAACTCGCGACCTCGGGAGACTTTGGTGCGTGTGACGCCATCTACAGTGAGCGAAGTCCTCTCCACGTCCCTCGTCACTCGGACCTTTTGTAGAGGGAGAGAAATAAAGGAGGCGGCCGTTTAGGACATTGCAGAAATATTTGTTAGTTCCTTAAATTTACCTATATAAAAAACCCTGAAATGATTTTATCATAACTTTTTTAAAAGAAATATTTTCCAGTGTCGAGACAGAAGCATTTTCCTCAGGCATCACCAGAGTTAATGGATTTTAGGTATCTGGCATAAAAGTAAAGTAAAAACAAATAAACGATGGGGTATAAAAGAAACTCAAAATGTCATGATATGCATATAAAAAAATCTATAATAAAAAACCCGATACTGAGTCTAATTGCGAATATCGGAAATATTGTTAAATACGGAAATCGAATTATGTCGCTTAGCTTTATTAACCCTTTTAGTCATGAATTTTATTGGGAAAATAAATTCCTTTTTTGCAGTTGCAACTTAATTCGGACTACTTCAGTAATCCCATTACCAAATTTTAGGTCCAACATAATTTCTATATACTAATTTGTCCACAAAATGCGTCAAAGTTATTAGATAAAATATTTGAATGGTCATAGAAATGAGCATGGTGACTAATGGTCTTAATAATGTTGTACCATTCATAATAAAGTAATTTTTAGTAAATTTGTAAGGATTACTATTTTTGTGGCTCCCAAAATGGTGATAAAATTAGCTTGGTATGCCTCTTAATAAAGTCTCTTGAGTGACGCCTAAAAATGTAGAACGAGTGGCTTACCGGAATCTGCCAGAATATACCGTTGTACTTTGCCACTTGGATATGTAATGTGTACATATATGTGTGATGACTCCAATAATATTACCCCTGGACGTCTAATTCGAAAGTATCACCTTTTTCAACATGCTTACATTTTAATTACAAATTAAGCACACGATATTATCTATTGAAGCTAGTCACCGTATGTCTGCTCAATGATTCAAAGAGACTTTTATTAGCGTCTGTAGATCAGCATGCGACTCGAGAGCCACCGCTGATGTAGAATATAACATCGCAGAATTTGGTTGATCCTCTCGCGTAATTCATTCATTTGAAGCATGGTGGGGCACAAGTGACGGTTTAATGTCATCCGTCTATCGAATATTAAATTTTACGAACAATCTTGATATTTAAACAATTATTATTATTATTAAGTTGTGTGCTATACTAAGAGATCTTGAGGGGCTAAATAAACGGACGAAGAGAGAGAGAGAGAGAATGATAGTGAATGAGAGGCGTCAGAATGTAAACAGCGAGGGACTTACAGGATAAGAGGCACGAGTAAGCCATTACAAGAGACACGCTTGGGTGGGGGGGATTACAGATAAGGAGAGTGGAGGAAGGGAGCAGAAAGGGAAGGAGGGGGGAGTGAAAAGGGAAGAGGAAGGGAAGGGGACTGGAAGGGGAGGTGAAGGATAGGGGAGGGGAAGGATAGGGGAGGTGAAGGATAGGGGAGGGGAATGATAGGGGAGGGAAAGGAGAGGGGAGGGGAATGGGAAGAGCTAGACTAGAGGCAGACCGCGAATGATATAGGAATTGAGAGAGCCTAAGGCAGGGGTTCCCAACCTGGTGCTCGCGAGCACAGCTGTACTCTTTGGCAGCTTGATTGTGCTCTTCGGCAGCCTGGTTGTGCAATTCTGCGATTCTTTAATCTCGTTTCCTAACATCATTAATTGAATACGATCAGTTGCTTTCTTTCTAAATGCCTATAAGAACATTACTAATAACGTTGACTTTGGTTTGATTTTAGTATTTATGATCATTATTTTTTTCGCAAAAGTATAGTGGTGCTCGCTCGATATTCTAGGATGTAGCTTGGTGCTCGCTAGATATATCATAATACAACTTGGTGTTCGCCACATAAAAAAGGTTGGAAACCCATGGGCCAAGGTGTAGAGAAAGAAAGACCGGCGAATACACAGATGAGGTGTTGATACATCAGTTTTTTATATTTAACAATTACATTACATTAAAATATTCGTGAAAATAGAAATAAAAGACATTCTAATTTCCACTAAAAGAAGTCTTTTATTTCTATTCTATTCTATTTCTAGAAATAAAAGACATTCTAATTTCCACTAAAAGAAGTCTTTTATTTCTATTATAGAATCTTTCCACAAAGTGAAGCCTTCCCAAATAGATTTTATGTAAAACATCCTGTGATGAGTGACTTGATACTTCATGTCGCAATTCAAGAGATCAACTCCTCCAAGATGGTCCTTCGCTTATTTGACGCACGCAATTGCTCCAGCGCCTAAATTACGAAAAACTTAAATTAGGGATGACATTTTTACAGAGGGTTAAAATTTAATTTCAGTAGTCCTCTTGTGAAGCGGCGTTCAAATTATTTTTTTGTCATTCAAATATGGCTAAATTTTGTTTCTGATATGAATTCCATGCCCGCGTTGATTATATTTTAAGACATCTGTCGAAGAATTAATTGTAGGCATTTGAATACATTTGGATCGAGTGAGAGTATTAATCAAAAATGCTTACTCGGTGAATTCGAATTTCGTGTCCACATACAAACTCTGGCTCACGAAATTCAAAAGACAACACGGGATTCAGAAGCTAAAATTATGTGGTGAAATTGCTTCCACCGATCATGAAGCTCCTGAGAACTATATTGATGAATTTTCAAAATTATTTTCTGATAAAAACTTGACACATGACCAGATATATAATTCCGATTAGACTTCTCTGTCCTGGCGCAATGTTCCACTAAAGACACTAGCAGCAGAGGACAAGACCGCACCAATGAGAATGAAAGATAGTCCTACATAGCTCGCGTGTGCAAATGATTTCATTGAGGGAATTGAGCAAAGAAGCATTATTGTTGAACAGAAAAATTGTCTGCTTATAAAATTAAAATTGTTTCTGAAAAGTTCAAATGCTTATGATCTAAAAACCGGAAATTCCCAAATCCGGCAACCTACAAGTCCCGAGATTGCCGGATTCTGGACTTCGTACTGTACTAGCTTGGATAGTCTGACCGCATTGCGTGAGAAATACCTACTCTGAAGCGGGAGGATGTCTTCCTCGATAGTTCAGTTGTAGAATATCCTCTTGGAAAATGGAAGACACGGGTTCAATTCCCTGTCAAGGCAGAATTTTTCTACTGCTTTTCCAGAATTCTTCTGTGCGTAGCTATTCGGCGCCTCATTTGGATTCCTATTCAAAACTTTTGTATCATTAGCGGATTCTTTCAGATAATGCAGTTTCTTAAAATTCTTAAAAAATTACCATGAGGAGGACATTTTCTTCAGATGCATTGGCCATACTAAAAACTCTGGAGCCCGGATCGATATAAAAAACGTTAGTTTGTAGTTACGTTACTCTTCGAAAGAAGCGTTTATATTATTGTACTCAAGTAATTGGAACAAGATGGGAGAAACTAGTAAATACTTAACAAAATTTCCAGGTGCCTTGGTTTACTGGTTCTTGAAACCCCGACGAGAAAGATAAACATCAAGTGAATCGGATGGCCAGAATCATTCGTACCCACAGAAGATATCGATTGCATGATTATCGAATTTGTTGTGTAATGAATCCAACAACGCTATGGAAATATTTCGTCTTGGTTATAAAATGTTTCCTACAAATTTATTCTAGAAGAATGGAATTAGAATATCCCGAAGGAGCTACTTCAGCTTGTTTTGGCAGCAGGTTTCATATGTGAAAGGTACTTTGGTTCCACATCTGAAACTCCTCTTACAAGAATTTGAAAATTTTAATTCGAGACAGTTTAATTCGTAAAATAAATTTTTTATAATTTTATTCGAGGAAAGAGAAGCCGAAACCGTGCATGCAAAGGCTATCAAGAAAAAATTATGCGTGTATTGCGAGCTGGCTCTGAAATACAAAAATAACGAAAAATAGTTCTATGTTGTATCGCTGCTATTTATATCGCATGGATGGGCTTTGCATAAACAAAACGTATGGAATATTGGAGAAAAGCAGAAGAATAAACGCTAGATTGAAACTAATCGAGAAGTATAAGTGGGAAAAATTATCGGAACTCCCATTTATGTACAAATTATGTACAAATCTGTTTTTTATGTTGTTGGACAACCGGTCTGGTTGTCCAACAACATAAAAAACAGATAAAGACGCGGAAAAAATCGTCCTTTTGCTACGAAATAATTGACGGTTTACAGAATAATAGCAAAGAAACTGAAATTTAACAAGGAGCCTCTAAGATTGTTCTTGATTGAAAATTTGAGAATGCAGAAAATTTGTGCAAAAATGATTAACAAATATCTGACTGAGGAGCAAAGATTGAGAAGAAGATAAGTTTGCACTGATCTTTTGCAAATGATTCAGGAAGATGACAACTTGATGAGTAGAATCATAAACGACGATGAAACACGAGTATTTCAATACGAACCAGAAATGAATATGCGAAGCTTTCAGTTAAAGACTCCATCATCGCCTCGATGCTAGAGAGCTCTGATATCCATATTCAGTGAGAAAACGATGCCGATCTTTTTCTAGATAAAAAAAAGAATTGTCCATTGTGAATTTGTTTCTGCTGTTCAGACTCCGAACCGAATATTGAAGCGTTGCAGCGATTACGAGACCACGTAAGACGCATGAAGCCAGAATAAGAAATGGATTTTGCACTATGACAGCACTCCGGCGCACGCAGCGCTTTCAGCTAAGGCTTTTTTTGGCGAAAAAACAAATTGCAACCGCCGCGGATCATCCGCCATATTCGCCGGTCCTGGTCCCGCGTGGTTTCTTTCCTTTCCCAAAATTGAAAAGTAAGCTCAAGGGATTTTGAGTCTGTAGAAGATATCCAGGCAAATGCTATATCCGTTTTTAACAGCTTGACACAGAAGGTTTTTCACGATTGTCTCGAAAGGTAAGAAAGGCACTGGAATTAGTGTATCGCTACGGAAAGGAACTAGTTCTAAGGGGATCACACCAATTAGAGGTATGTTTTCATATACAGTTATTTATAAAAGCACTCTCACCACTTTATTGTCAAACCTCGTATATCGAAAAGCACAGTCACAAAGAAAACGTATATACTAGGTGAAATTAAATAGCAAGTTATGGGACGCATTCTGATTACAATAGGATAGCCATGAGGATTTCTAGGGATAATAAACTGCAGTCTATCTCCCACAACCAGCCGCTCCGCGACATTAAAATGCGCAGATAAATATGTATGTATGTATACAATTGAAAGTATGTCTAGACGGAATTTACACGTTTAAATGACGTAAATATAGGATTGAATTGTATTTCTTTAACCGTTCGTACGGAATCTGGAATTGCGGTAGCAAAAATTCATCCGCAGTGAGGGCAAGAGGGACTTGTCCCCCCCCCCCCCCCGGTGAAATGTTCCTACATTTTTTAATTTTAAATACAATATGTCCAGACAAACAACCATCGGTGGATGAAAACGGCTGAAACAATAGCCACTTTTCAATAATATTGTCAGACAAGTTACAAAGGTGTTAAAATTACTTATTATGCATGTTCATATAAAGCTGAAACTAAGTTTTGACATTTTAGAAAGAGAAAAATTCTGTACTTGATCGGAAATCGAACCCGGATCTCCCCACTTGCCGGATAGGTGCTATCCGGCGTGGGGAGATCCGGACTCGATTCCCGGTCAAGTACAGAATTTTTCTCTTTCAAAAATGTCAACACTTAGATTGTTAGACAATCGTAACTGCAAATTCTTCACTTTTGCTCTCATGAGGTATTTCTGGAAACAGAATAGAGCTCAGTTTAATTATGACCTCTGTCCAAGTTACACCTAATGTAAGAAGTGTACTTTTTTATATTTTTTATTTATTCGACGCCAAATAATCTTCGCCTATATCGGAGACACATTCAATAATTTGGATTAAATAATCTCTCCACCTTTTTAAAAGTTCTCGCAGAAACTACACAAAAAAGACAATAAAATAAGAACGGTCAGCACGATTTGAACCAATTGTTCGGCCTAATACTCGACGCGATTTCTAAAAGGTTTTAGGAAAGTAATTGTTTCTTGAAAATGCTTAGGTTTGATACCAGAATTGTTTACATTTTCCAACTGATTAACATATAAACGTGTGAAGGACGTATACCTTTAGCACCTTTCATGGCTTTGTTCTGCAATAAATGAAAATAGGTTAAGTAAACGGTGAATGTTGAGTGTTCACAGGAAAAATTTTTGTAAGGAAAGAATTAATTGAACGTGTAATAGAGGTTTTTATGCAAAACCCAAGGAGGATCTTATTTGTCATAAAAATAATAAAAGTTACGTGAACTTGAATGTTTTGTCTTGCCCTCCCTACTGAATATTAGCCTGCGAACGCCCGTATTTGTGCTCAATGTATAATCGACACCTTGCACTTCAACAATTGACCCACCGAAAAATGCACCTGGTGGAAAGAACTTTGCGAAAATTTCAAAGACAGATGTAAGAAAATTGCTGTGAGACTGTTATTTCAAACGAACCAGGTTACATTCACAATTTCATCGCTGGAAAAGTAACTGAACCAGAAGAAAAAATTTACAATGAAACGAACCAAGATTTAAATTCCGAACATTTCTTGAGAAAATGTGAATTATTTCCTGGAAAGTTTTCAAGTAACGGAAAAATGATAAAAGGAAGAAGAAAGCTTCTTTTCCAATCTCTTCAATACGAAAAATAACATGATTGGGAAGGTCTTCTCCACGTCGGAGTACACAGTCTCCAAAGGTGTTCTTTAAAATTTATGTCATAATGTTAAAAAAAAGGTAAATACTAATGGCTTAGTCTGTTGTCTTAGCGCTGTAAAACGATACATCAGAAGCGATATCAAGGAAATATTGAATTTGTAATTTACCGATTTATTTTTTAGTGAGTGGTAATTAATTAAACAATCCAAAATTACTTAAAACATACCTCACTCGTAAATTATCATTTTCTTTTTAATTACAAAATTTGGATTATATTATTGTCTTTTGCCGATAGAATTGTCGATCGATGTAAACAAAATATTCGATGCTATATGGGATTTTCTCAAATTTTTATCTCTGAAACTATAAGTTGAACTTATACGATCCCGCAGACTTTGTGGAAAATGTTGCCCTCTATCCGAATAAAGTTTTTAATCTATACCTTGCAGATCATATAAGAGTTATGGAGAGAAAAATATGGTATTTTGTTGTTGCTTGACGGAAGCCATTTAATGAGATACGTTTATAAAATTGCTTATATAAAATGAAAGTTATAATTGACTGATGCAGTTGAAAATCAGAATATATCGATAAATTTTAATAAGGATAACTAATACTTAATTTCATTAAAATCTGCCCCGTAGTTTCGGAGATTAAACATGCCAACGGACGGTGTCGACACCCATAAGTCGCTTCGCTGGTAAAGAACGCCTAAAAATGAAAAATCTTTTTTTGCCATTTCCCAGTCGTTAAGAGGCTGTTTTTTTCTTGCATGAAGTTTTCGTATTGTTGCATTTAAAAGGTATAATCGTAATGGATGACGTCGGATGGAAAACTTTTCATTCCATCGTGGGCGAGTTGACGAAGGATACTAGCTAGCAGACGGACATATTGTGAGGACGACATTTTTCATCAGTAAAGCGAATACATAAATTTGCCCTTATTATCGATTTCATATAAACAGCGAGAGAAGTGAAAAAGTGTGGCCCAAGGTTATGCGAAACGTTTCCAACGTAATTGCAATTATTTCGTACCAGGAGAGTTATTAAGTTTGCGTCGAAGGGAGACTGGAGCACGGATCGATGTCTTTTGTTTGGGGTGAACTTTCAGGTAGTCTTCTCTCCCTCTTCTCCTTCCATCCGTGAATTTTACTCTTACTCCGTTTATCAGAGAAAATGATGCGGAAAAGTCGTAGACGAACGGGAAACGATCGATGGAAAGC
Organism: Tanypteryx hageni; assembly: GCA_028673005.1. Classification (NCBI taxonomy): domain Eukaryota; kingdom Metazoa; phylum Arthropoda; class Insecta; order Odonata; family Petaluridae; genus Tanypteryx; species Tanypteryx hageni. The sequence continues at coordinate 86,691,807 of CM054114.1, read as the reverse complement.
GTCGCTAAAAACACAATCTCATCGTGGTCTGTCGAAAGAATTTCGATGGAATAGGTTTAGGAGTTTCTTTAACTAGAATTGACAGGGTTAGAAAGAATCGGGATGAAATTAAAAGCGCCCGAGGCGAGCGATAAGCAAATGTGGGATTCTCCAAATGGGTCGAGCGGGTGAATAGGAACGGCCACCTATCTCCAAACCTAGGGGTATTCGGTCGTTCGGGATTTTATCGTAGCCCGGCGCCCAGGTAATCGAAACTGCGTGTGCGCACGCGTCATAGGTCCACACACGATGAGGAGGAAGTGGATTTCCTGGTAGCGGCCGCCGGTTTGAATCCCGGGTCTGAATCTATGCGACCGGTTGCGTCCCTGCTCTCGTGCTTAACGAGAGAATATTTGCGATATCTTTGGTCCAAGGGAAGAATAATTACCGGATTCACCGTCTGCAGCCACCTGATACTCCATCGTCCCTTTCGTGTGTTGCTTGCAGCGAATTCTCGTATCTGTTTGGGTTTGATTTGTGCATCCTACGTAATTCGGGAATATTGTGAGAGTGTAGTCTGCCGTGGGGTTGCTTTAATGGAAGGATGCTGGGGAGGGGTTCTTGCAGTAAAAGGGAAAGGAGGAAGGTGGAAATCGTGTTTTTATTTCTCTTCGCGGGTGCTCAACTTGTGAAATACTTGGCATCTGTATATTTGTATTCGTCCCAGTTAAGGCTTGGACGTCGCCCTGTCGTTAATATCGCTTTATTTAGAAAAGAAAGAGAATAGTAGAAAAGTTTTCACGTCCAATCCCTCGAATGAAATATACCGCAGCGACATATCATTTCAAAATGCTTAAAAATCATTAAGGAATCTTTTTCTCCTCAGAAACGTAATTAATTCTTATGTCAAGTATGTAATTACATGTAAATTTGTTTGGCAATTTCTATGTTATTGTCAAACCAGGCTCGATTTGCATATGTTACGAATCATTATTATTAGAATGGTAATATAAATCTATGTAGAATAAATTATTTAGATTTCATATATCTCTGATCCCTTTTATTATGCAAGATGTGACCTTTTAACATTTTTTATTAGTGCCATGGGCGTGAAATGGAAATGTCTTCAAGGAATATCACTTTATGTTGAATCTGCATTGGTTATTACCTGAATTAGACATATCATAATTCCGAAAAAATTTTATATTAGGAATTTATCATAGCCGAAATTGCTTTCTCAGCCGGTCAGAATTTGAAAACAGTCACTATAACGTGACGCAACCTTAGAGTTATAGTTCAATTAGTGGAATTGAATACATACCATTAAGAAAGTTTATTATTTGCTTTCACGACGAAAAACTATGATTCTCATCTCACCTTCGTTATTAATTAAAAAGTAATACGAAACCTAAGGGATTTATTATCGTTCCCACACCAAAATATATGACAGCTCAAAGGACTGAAATCGCTCGGATTAAAAGAGAATGGCTTCACAGAGTGCTTGGGGCTCTCTGAAGAAGAGGAAACATTAACCGAAATGCCTCCTTTCTGAATCGAAATTATCCTGTCTCCGGTAATGCTAATGGGTGGAAGTCGACAGTGGGCTTCGCTCCCTTTGGCTCGTTAGAGTGTTAAACGAGGAAAACTAAATAAAAAGATACATGAAGGGCCTTGAAGTGATACATTTAATAAGTGATTAAGTGGTGAAGATTCTGGATTTAATTCTTAAGTTAGGAATCTGTTGGGAACTCGGTGAAAATTTGCTATCATTCTATAAGCTTAAATTTGGAAATAAATTAAAAGCATTCCAACATAGACTTTACATCAATATAATCTAGTGCTATTGATTTCATATGAATACAGTTTTACGCACATCCGAAGGATGCTTTCTTATCTTCTTCTTATATGTAACAAGTTAGGTAAGTGTACAGTGTATTACAAAATGGCGCGTTTCGTGCGATGGAGTATTTGAAACATAATGATATACTTTGATCGAACGCACACCATGAAACAGTGGAACACTATGATCAGACTATGTCTATCTGTCTCTACTAAAAATTCCTTCCCTCCCCAAGGTTGGTACATTAATAAATTTATATACGTAATTTTAGTATGACTAAATACTGAAAATATCATAAATTATTCGAGGGAAACATTAAAATTGTATTAACAATTTTATTTTCTAAACACTTGCAATCAATCAAACAATCGAAAAATATTTCAAATATATTTCAATAGAATTGAGTAGATATGTAATGTTTTCTTTTACGTTCTTCTCTTCCTTGTAGATAATCCATTTTCTTCCGCTTACAAAATTCTGCATGCCCACGTAATGATATTAAACGTAGTTTTACAGTTATAGCAGATCTTATTTACTTCATATGCAAAGATAGCTTACGTTGACAACAATTACGACTCCTTGCGTGAATTTTTCTAAGTTCAAAGCGAATTATGACATTCTTGTTTGAATTTTTTTAAAACAGCTACTCCTCAGATATAAAACAAAAAAAATTGTATTTGGCTAGTTCTACAAATTTTGTTTGAGAACGTTCGGTATAACTAATAGTTTACGAGAGATGAGGAAGGTTGGTTTTTTAATTTCCAATAAAGTGGCATTCCTGATTGGGTTATGTAAATAATTTTTCCCGTTTTCTTATTGCCTTTGGTTACAAGTCCTAAATACCAAATACGAGATTTTTAGGCGTTCTTTACCACTGAAGCGGTGGCAGCGGAACTCCGTCCGTCGGTCCACCCGTAACTTTTATCTCCTGAACCGCTGGACGGATACGAGTGATACTTATTAAAATTTATCGTCCAATTGTGATTTTGAGCTACATCCACAAATTAGAACTTCCACTTTATTTTGGTTTAATTGATTTTTAAGTGATCCGATTGCCATGGTAATTTTGCACTGTCATCAATTGGTCACACACATAGAAAGGAGGATGGAGACCGGGTGCTGGCATTAGCCTACTCTTCGCAAAAAGCACCAAACCTCCACTTTATATAAGCACAAATAAACTTATACTCGTATCTCCTTAAATAGCTTCCGTCAAGCAACAATTAAATACCATATTTTTCTCCACCCAGCTCTTATATGATCTTTAATGTAAAGATTAAAAAATTTATTCGGATAGAGGACAATATTTACCACAAAAAAAGTTCGCGAGACCAGATAATTACGACATAGTTTCGGAGATAAAAATTCAAGAACCGCGCAATCTTTCGATACCGTTTCATACGTTTTTCCCTTAAAGATCGCCTTTGAAATCTCTGTGAATTCCATTTATGGAGTATACTTTTCCATCTTCCCCTGTCTGGTATCCTGTCTAGCGACCTATTAGTGTTGTACTCCACACGCAAATGGCAAATGCTCCGCCGCTGTTTAGCGTATTTTTTTAAGTTATGCTACAAAAATAGCTGGACTTTTCCACTTTTGATTGATATCGCCTTCTACCAAACATTCTGAATTATATGGTCCTATTCATACCGATACCGTATATTGGAAACATATTCCATCTATGGTCTAACTAGTGAAAAATAACACGCACTTTCTCAATATTATTCCTCATTCTCCTGCTGATAAACGCCAGCTTCTTGGTAGCTGTACATATAACACGACGAATGTGAATGTGCATATTATTGTCCAAAGTGGAAAAAGGATGATATGAGAGTATATGGCCATAAAACATTTTAAATTTGTAGCTGATGTTGACCGCAACCACTTGTAGTACACACAGCCCTAACTCTTAGAAAACTCATAATATGTCACAGTTCGTCGCTTTTCATTAAAGGGAAGTCACCTTTCGCTTCTACGGATTTTAATTTGTACTTAAATGTTTTCTTTTTTCATAGGCAGCATAGAGGAAGTATTACTTTAATGAAAAAATGGATTTTCGATATTTCAACGGAAATATAAGTTTTAAGTTCCTCTGAATCTACGTGGCTGTCGAAGAGGACGGACGTGCCTTTCATTTCTTCCAGCGAAGTCCTACGGATTTACCAGCGACTATTGTAGCAGTAGTATTTAAGTAGAAGTATCCGTATGGTTAAGTATAACTAACATCTCTTTTATATTGTCTGTTAAGTTTTCTTATAGTTTATTTATCTGTAGTATTTGTGTTATTTTTCTTATAATCTCTTTGCCATCGTTTTTACACTGTCATAGTTGTTAGTGTTTGGTATTTCCAATATTCGGCGTTTGATGTTGCCTATGCTATCAAGAGCCCACAGGGAGGGCCACCCACTTGCAGACGAGCTTCGACAACAACCCGCCTTCAGCAGAGACTCCAACCATCTCTGTAACGGATCTACTAACCACCGAGGATCCAGAGGACCCGCCGAAGATCATGGCTCCGTCCATAGGAACCATCATTTCTCGACTTCCCCTTCGTAAGGCCCCAGGGAAAGACGGTCTGCCAAACGAAGCTTTGCAACAACTCCCGTCGGCAGCCGGCCCACCCCTGGTGAACATCTTCAACTCAGCACTCCGGATGGGGCACTTTCCGACCATCTGGAAATCCGCTGAGGTCAGGTGCCTGCCGAAACAGGGAAAGACGCCCACTAAGAAGTCGTACCGTTCCATCTGGCTCCTTTCGTGGCTCAGCAAGGTCTTTGAGCGCCCAATCCTGCCGTTTCTTCTCCGACACGTTGACGATCACGCCATCCTCCCGCCGCAGCAGTTTGAATTTCGTTCGAAACGCTCCACTACTCAGCAACTGGTCTGGGTGGTGGATTTCATCAGCGATGCGTTTTACCGGCAAGAATACGCCGACGGTGCATTCCTTGACACCAGCAAGGCCTTTGCACGCGTATGACACGCGGGACTTCTCCTAAAGATGGCGCAAATGGAATTCCCCGCCTGGACCATGCGACTGATAGCCTCATACCTATCTGACAGGACCTTCTGCGTTCGCTGGGGAACAACGAAGTCATCCAAGAGGAAGATTCTTGCGGGCGTCCCCCAAGGGTCGGTGCTGGGCCCCTTCCTGTTCAAAGTTTTTACGACGGACATCCCAACGGATCACCACTGGAACGTCTCGCTAGCACTATTCGCAGATCACGCTGCGATACTGGCGCGTTCCACCAAACCACATATGGCGACAATTTACCTGCAGAGGGTGGCGGTCAAACGCCTAGCATGGTATCATACCTGGCGAATAATTATCAACCCGCTTAAGACGCAAGCGGTGGTCTTCCATAATCACCGACATCTGGATCCTCTAGCTCTCTTTACCATCTTTGGCCAGGAAGTCACCTGGGAAAAAACTGCCCTCTACCTGGGGGTTACTCTGGATGAAGGTCTCTCCTTTAGGGACCACATCCGGAAGACCATTGGCCGCGTCCACCCCACCAGGATGGCACTACTATCACTCATCAGGAGCAAATTTGTCTGCAGCAAACTCCTGCTGCATATCTACAAGGCCGTCGTCCTACCATCCCTGCTGTACGGCTCGCCAGCATGGTCCCCTCGCATCAGGAGCGGGTGCTTGAATCGTCTCGAGGTGACTCAGAACAACTTCATCTACCAGATCCTTCGATCTGGCAGAAGAATCAACGTCAAGGCACTGCACGCCGCGGCTGAAGTCCCCCCCCCCATCTCGGAGAGGATGGCGGAAACAGCGCGTCGATTCTTCGACTACATGCTGCCCAAGGGAGCGGAGGAACTGCGTGAGGTTGGAGAATCAAAAGCGAAACTATGGGACTGGTGAAAGCGACCCAGAGCCACTACCGGGGACCATGAAGACCAGCCGCCGCTCAAGCGGAGGAGATAGAGGGAAAGAGGACTTCCCACGTCGAACTGATGAGGCACAACGTTAACACCACAGAGGAACTTCCCATAGTGTGAAAAGCCTTGGAAAATCCTGCCCGGATACTAAGGCAGGAATAAAGGATCAATTGCCGGAGAGATTGGCAGAGCGGATGTTCTCCAGGTGTTTACCAAGAGTTACGGTGCCCCAGGTGACGAAGGCAGTGCGTGAAGCGATCGCTGGCACGGATTATTCTAGTCTGTGAGTGGTGGTGCATGTTGGCACCAACGACGCTTCAAAGCACAGCTCCGAGGAGATATTGAGTTGCTTTTGGGACTTAAACTCCGAGGTCGGTCGTGTCCGAGATGAGCCGTGTGTTGATGTGCACTTCACCGGCTGCATCATTGTCCCACGGACTGAAGGGGAGCCGGTGGTGTAGTGGTTAGAGTATTGAACCCACCATGATCTGCTGAAGCGACACCCGGTTCGAATCCATATGAGGATTTTTGCCGAGGACGCCCGGCCCCCTATTTGTGCATGCTGGAACTAAGGAGACGAGGACGAGCCAATGAGAAAAGAGAAAACGAAGAAATGAGGAGCGCGCTCAAATCAACACTCCGTCCTTCAGAATGGACGTTAAGCCGTTGGCCCCCGTGTTGTTCTTCGTTAAGAGCAGGCTTAAAGCCGGCACCGGGTTTCTCTCATTTCTTTTTGGCTATTCATTGCACTATCTCTTACTTACCCATTGCGCGCGTAGGCATGAGGCGAATCGGCTGGACTCTAAAATAAAAAAATCCCACGGACTGACTGTAGTTCTGAGGCATGGAGTAGGATGGAGGAGCTAAACCGAAGGCTATGGCCTTTTTGTAAGTGATTTTGTTGACCTTCACCCAATTCTCGAGTTGGGTGTGGTCCTTAAACATTCAATTGTCGCGGCCCCCTTTAATATCATGCGCCTCCCTTTAAATTGAAAATGTTAAAAATAAGACACGTTAATGCAAATTTATTCATTTTATATAACTAGCAATAATTTTTATAACATGGTACTTCCTAAAATTCCCAGATAAAATTATATTAACTGTAAAAATTTTATTTTTTGGCACTTTACCTTACATCCAAAATAATTTTCCGGTTTTCTGGTGGGCCGCGGCTCCTAGTTTGAGAAACTCTGGTGTAGGGCACCTTTAAATGGCTCAGGGGATCATTAAACCCCTGAAGCATCCCAGTGTGTAGCGCCTAGGATCTTCGAGCATATTAGAACTTTTTTAGGCTAAAGGGAAGGGTAGAGTGTAGCTGTCTTAGGAGGAAGGGATTAATTGAGAGCGCCAAAGACCTCGGAGATTAAGAGGATTAACCGCCATAAATGAACGTGTCAGAATTTTAAATTAAAAAAGGATGATAAGAGAAACAGACGTGATTTTCCGGAATCTGATAGTGCAGCTTCAAATGATATTGTCAAAATTAGTGATAGAATATCTTCTCAGGTTACCGAATATACCATATGAAGGACTGAAAGTATTTATTCGAAACATAGGGAACTGTGTATTACAAGAAAGGTAGAAGACAGCTACGTAATAAATACAGTAAACGTAATTGTAGTCAACAGTCATAGCGTACGAAAGAAAAGAGCGTAGTTCGAGTGTTTACCTCGGAGTGTATGAGCAGTTATAATAAGTATGGAAAGGTGTACTCCATGTCGGAGTACACAGAGTTTCCAAATGCGTTCTCTAAGATAGGCACATTTTAGTAAAACTCCCCAATACCCAATTTCATAAAAATACGTCAAGCGGTTTCCGAGTTGAAACAGAGGTACGTTGTAAACTAAATGTAGGTCTTCATGTAAAGTGGTCATAAATATCGTCCGGTTTAAACTAAAAATGTGATCGGTCGATAAATTATAGCAAAACTCCCCAATACCAAATTTCATCTAATAAATCCAGCGGTTCCCGAATTAAAACATGCAGACAGACGGACGGAAACAACCTCCCCTATATACAACCATTTCGTGCAAAGAACGCATAATAATTGGTACTGAGAGTTGGCTTACTGAGGAAATCGACAGAAAAGAGGTGCTTCCATTAGAGTACCGAGTTATCAGGAAAGATCGAAGCCACAAAGAGGGTGGAGTTATTTATAGCGGCAAGTATACTATTAAAGACGTACATCAATCACATAAAGGAAGACATATGCGACAGTATTTTGGCGTTGAGTGATAGTTCGGTTCTAAAGAAAATTATCGTTTGTTCCTTGTATAGACCGCCCAATTCGAAATCGTATACAATTCAGAATTTCAGCGACAGATTCAGGAAAATTTCTGAAAATAATAAGAATAGCATGATTATAATTTGCGGAGACTTCAATTTTCCGCCAATTAATTGGGATAATATGTGTCTCCAGCCATGTGGCAACGATAGAGAAGCGTCAGAAGCTCTCATCAAAGCTTTCTGCGACGACTTCTTTGAGCAGCTAGTTAGACAGCCGGCAAGAGTAAATAATGTATTAGATCTATTTGCGAGGAAAATTCCGGAATGTGTCCGAAAGATAATAAGCATGGAAAGGCGTATTTCACGTCGGAGTTCATAGAATTTCCAAATGCGTTCTTTGAGATAGACAAATTAGAGTAAAACTCCCCAGTACCAAATTTCATAAAAATACGTCAAGCGGTTCCTGAGTTGAAACAGAGGTACATTGTAAGCTATATGTAGGTCATCATGTAAAGTGGTCGTAATTATCTTACGATTTAACTAAAATTGGAATCGGTTGACAAATTGTAGTAAAACTTCCCAATACCAAATTTCATCAAAATACATCCAGCGGTTCCGAAGTTGAAAGAGAGGCGCGTTGTAAAATACATGTAGGTCTTTATGTAAAGTAGTCGTTGATTTAGTCTGATTTTAACCAAAATTGGAATCGGTAGACAAATTTTAACAAAACTCCCAAATACCAAATTTCATGGAAGTACGTCCAGCGATTCCCGAGTTTAAAACACGCGGACTGACGGACGGAAACGACCTCCCCTATGTGCGTTCACTTCGTGCAAAGAACGCATATCAACGAAAGAAGGTATTGGCCACCATAAGTCGATATATTTTCGAATATATAGAAATACTACACTAGAATAGAATATAAAATCCAACGCGGTCGATCTATTTGTTAAATAATGCTAGAATTTGAAAGAAAATTTTCCCTATTTTGAGAGATGTGCTAAAGACGAATACGTTGAAAATACTTGGTGGAATTTGGTAGATTCAGTAATGAAAGGTACTATAGATGAATTCATTCGTAGTAAGGCAATCCGAGAAATGAAAGAGCGATGGCCCAACCAACAAGTACGTCGAGTGCTGAAGTTACAAAGAAGACGTCATGCTATATTGACGTCGATACTCGTTAATCAGACGAATAAAGAAAAAACGGCTCGGGAAATACACATAAGCGAGATTTAAAGCGCAATCATTAATGAATAAGGTTTTCATTAATGTCCAATAAAAATGGTTGTTTCATGTTTATCTCATATTTTTTCGAAAATTTGTTCACCTGTCCGTTGATCTAAAAACTCAAAAAACGGAAAGGCCTACGATGACTTAACTTCGCGAGACGTTCTTTTATATACAACGTAATAGAAATATGCATGTTTTCATCCCATTCGTCTTTAATTAGCTAATAGATTCAAGTAATAAATTAAAGTAGCTCATATTTTTTCAAATTCTAACATTATGTGCACAAAATTATTACAGAATTGGCCAGAAATTGATGGGAACAAACATTTTAGAGTCATATTTGCCGCATTTTTCAGGCAATAAAAGGCACCCCAATTTTTTAGAAAATTTTACAGAAAAACGGTATTTTGGTTCACCAAATCATTTAGGAAAGGCCACGTCGCGTATCATTCTTAGCCGTGGTTAAATCTGTAGCTGGCAACATTCAATGAATATTATGGCGTGATAACAGTTAAATATAACGTTTTAGACAAATTCGTTAAAGTGAATAGGGATGATCTAAAACATAAATAATTGCTTCGAAACTCGTATAGCTAAATGTGCCCTGCGTGCACTCGGCTGTCGGAGTGCGCTGCACACCTCGCCCCCACCCCTTACGATTGTACTTATTTAAGCTTCATTGAAAGATGAGATTTTAATCCCAAATAAATGGATTTCATGTGTAATAACATATAACTGGTGGAATGTGATTTATTTATTCCGTATTTATGAAATAAAAAATAAAAAGAATTTTTAACCGGGACAAATAGTAAACCGGACGGGACGCCGGGACAACATCTAAAATCCGGGATTGTCCCGGCTAAACCGGGACATATGGTCACCCTATTCTTAGTACTTCCTCGTTTTTCATCCTATCTATCCATTTTATCCTCAGAAGTTTTCTCTATGTCCACATTTCGAAGCTTTTCAAGTATTTTATATAATTTTCCTTTCTCCATACAAAGTTATACTCCATACATAGCATTTTACCAACTTCTTGCAGGTATCCTCCTGAATGAATGGTTAAAACTGATTCTACCGTTTTTGAGTTATTCGGTAGGCTTTGGGACATTCCTCTGTGACGCCGTCAGCACCGGGAATCCGTACGATGCTACGATGCGACCACTTCCTCAATCCCCTCCCATCCCCCAATTCCCTCCCATCCTCCAATCCTCTCCCATCCCCCAATCTCCTCCCATCTCCCGATCACCTCCCATCTCCCAATCCCCTCCCATCCCTCAATCCCCTACCATCTCCGAATCCCCTCCCATCCCTCAATCCCCTCCCACCCCAAAACATATTTTTTAACTTATATAAGTCAATGGTATTAATTTAAATCGATAATGAGTTACTACTATGATAGGACCTTTTTTAATATCGCCATTTGGCTTTAGTTCTAGCCAAATATAAAGATCTGTTGATATGAGTTTTGCTCTCTGCATAACTACTTTTAATTATAAACTGGGCGAATGAAGTGAGTGGAGGAGAGGAAAACCACGGGATAATGTAGAGGTGCAGAGATTTGAACATAAGGTATGAGAAATATGAAACTTTAAAAACTAACAAAGAACTGAAAAGCAGAAGTAAAAATGCCACTGAAACTGAAGAAAGAAAATTGATCACAGTCTAAAGAAGACAAGGAAAAGATGAGAAGGATATTTGAAATATTTTCGCGGAAAAGAGAAGAACGCACATTCAACAGAGATAGATAAACACACAAGGGAATTCTGATGGCTTAAACAAAACTAAATTGGGAATATGAAGAGGTCTCCACCGATGATATATGGAGCGAAGGTGTGTAAGCGCTGAGTAGAGCTGACAAGGAATTTTACTACTCCGACGGGAGCAAATGTTACACTAGATTAGTCGAAATCACGACTATAAACTTCAAATACATCGCAATTTCCTATAACACCTGGTTTCTATTTAGATATGAAAAACACAAAAGTAAATCTCAGGGTAAAGAAAAGTGCTCAAACATTTGTGATTTCTACCTAGTGAGAGAAAAATCTAATCGTGAATAGAAGAGCGATTTGCATAGTTCACTTTGCTTATCGTTGCAGTTTTTTCTTGAATAAGTCTGGAAACATACAAAAGTGAAATGTATACCTACGATTAAGCCGTGTTCTTAAATTAAATATTCATTTCGAAAAGGAGTCGCCAACATAAAGAACGTACATAAAATTATAAATTTGAAATAAAATAAATCCCCAAATATTTATCTTATCTATGAATAGGTTTGAAGAAGTAGATTAAAATAATCGAGTAAGGCGATACGAAGCGTATGAGGTCTCCTGTGTTATTTTTTTATTTTAGAGCACACCCTGACTTATGAGTGCACATACGCGTGAGGAAAGGTAAAAGAATAAGTCGAGAAGAATAGGTAAATGGCTCCCTTCGGTAATACCGGGGAAGAGAGATATTATGTTGTCTGGAGGAATTATGAGTTTACCGACCCCGTGACGAGGGATTTTCACCGTATTGTTCATCGCGCAGCCATTCATCGCGTACGCCAAGGGTCACATAGGCGTCGTCTGGGACATCTCTGGCGAGGAGGAAGCCCCGGAAGTTACACGTCCTTTCTCAGAGGTATCCTCGTGACAGCCACTGAACTACGACACCTGTTGCGACGCTAGAGGCTATATGTAAAGAAAAAATTAAAATGAAATGCTATCTGCGATTGTACCTAAAACCGAGTCTCGAGTGGACATGGCTGATTCGTGGGGAATGAGATAGGGCGGAGGCAGGCAAAAGAGGCGAGACCGTGGAGGAAGTGGGCGGCCGATGGGTGGGGAAAGCTTTGAGGGGAAGTTAGCGGTGGAAAGGGAGGAGAGATACTTAATTACTGACACTTAGGCACGCGAAGGCATTCAGAATCGTTTCCTTCGCATTTACCATGATTTGATATTTCTTTTCAAGAAACAACAACAACCTGCATACCTGTAAAGCAAGCTAAGAATATTATACTGTGAAATGTAAAAATCGGTAAACTATCATAGACTGTATGTTGAATAAACATAGATACTGTTCATTTAGTATTCTGCAGGACAAATGTTTTAAAAAGATGGAATGAGTATAAAGCAGTGTACTGTTTAACAAATATAAGTCCTAAAAATAGATTGTGAATCTTTAGACGAACGTGTTTGACGTCTCCATCCTTTATTGAAACGACTCAAAAGTGTCATGAATATAGATGACAAAGGTGTTTCCAATGACTATACGTGGGTTTGGAAGAATCAGATGCGTATTTAAAATACAATGATACCGTCCTCGGTGGTGATCAACCAGTCGTAGATATTATAACTCTAGAATCAATTGTATTCCAATCGTAAGGTGAGCACAATTAACAAGAAAAAATAAACGTCCAAAGATATTTAAATACACCTTTTCCTAGACATTGGATTGGAAGAGAGATACCATGCATGTGACATGCTAATTAAGTGAGGAATAATATCTGAAGGTCTAAACAATTGTGATAAATCATTGAAAAAGCCTCTACGCAAACGATCATTCTTTTCCCATAGCTTCCACGGTGAGAATCTTTCATAGCTTGAACACTCTCATCAGATCCACTTACATCCTGTAACTATCCGCGAGAGTGACAGCCACGTTAGGACTAATTAATCGCATCTCAGAAAAATATTTCTCAAGGAATCGTTTAAATTACTTCTTTTTTAAAAAATCTACTAGTTAATATTACAAATTTTTTCTTTTATGTAAAAAGAAGTATCATATGTTATAACTTGATCAAATGGAACGCATTTTCCATTTCCCGCCAAGTGGGGCGAGAGATCCTATCATGTCCTCTCTCTGAAACGCGGTTTTCTCTTTCCCCACCACAGTCATTCTTTTCAGCTCCCGCGTCACGTCATTTCGGCATCAATCTGACGCGGACGCCGATGGGAAACTAATCGTCCGGATTCGTTTCGTGTCGCACATCAAACGCGGTTCACCGATAAAGCCGAGTGAGAAAATCGCTTTGTAGCGTGGAGAAGGAAAATGTATTTGGTAGGCAAAAGAGCGCAGCGGCACCAGCTTGGCGATTTTAATTTCGGTGGAACATTCTTTATCACCGTCCATTCGAAATGTTTCCCGGCGGCGTTTGATGCGGCGATGATGCGGTGAGGGGGGGGCGATGGGGGAGGGATGGGGGGGGGGGAGGAGGATGATGGCCGTCCCCGCAGCCACGGCCTTTCTCCACCCCACTTCGAGCCCTTCCCCTAACTTCTGAAACCACAGTTCGTGCCCAGTATAAAGACGACTGGAAGGCGCAGCTGACGGAACATTCGGGCATTATGAGCCACCAGTGGGAATTAACACGGATTGGTATCTGCTTTCATTTTAGTCTCACTTTGTAACATCTAAGCTACTTCTTCGTTGATGAGTTCATTGAAACATTTTCCAATTTTGAATTACGTGATGTTCATATTGAGACATGGAATTTTATTTATAAATTATCTCTTCATTTATGACGTTCTGTGTGACGAGGCTTCGCGGTGTTTTTTTTGCAGTTTCTAGATAGAGAATAATTTTGTATATTTAGAACATCAAGGGGTCATCTGTATTTTGATGATATATGGCTAAATATATTAACGAAATAGACTCAACGGAACAACGGTAGAAAAATCGGCGCAATGCAAATTATCTTGGTTCGATGGTTGCAGCAAACGACACGCTTTTACAACCAATCGTTTTTCTGTCTTCATCCCGGCATAATTTTTTCGTAGTTTATTTCGTTACTATATGCGCTTTGTGTCGTAATTTTCTTTACATTCAACCAAACATACAGCATCCATTCCAGATTGCGCATTTCATTTGGAATTTGACGTGTTACAGCAATCGCCAACTCGCCCGTCGCGCTCCTCTACGGTTCGTTTGCCATCGGGTGACAGTGAGACACGAAAAAAAAAACTCGGAGAAAAATGCCTCGGTGAAATACAAACGTACGCGCTTCGGGTGGTCATGCGCGGCCATGAATCACGCGAGGCGCACGCTGCAGCTGCTCTCTGTGCGCGCCTCGTCACGCCCCTACGAGCGAGGCGTAAATCTTCGAGAGAAGGGGAAAAAATGGGAAAAATTGAACGAATCGCATTTCCTCTCACGGCAGTCTGCCAAAAACGCCCTTTGTTCTTCTCGACAACGTTCACCGAATACAACATATCGAAATGGCCATTCGCCGCCAAGACGATTATCCGACGAAGTACCTTTGTCTACCTCGTCTTGCGTGATTAACATTTAATAGCAATTTGTAAACTATTTTTGCGTGCACGGAGAAAATAGTTCTTTGCTTGTTACAGATGTTCCATTATTCCTTGAATAAAAAAAAACAAGAGGAATTGATCGTTAATTTAATCCCAAGTGAACACCATATGGTGCTGCAGATGGAAATCGTGCTTCACGAGGAAAAGGCATATGAAGGCATTTGGTGTCCAGAATTGTAAAATGTGAGGTTTTTAGACTCGATGCATAGGGGCCCATTCGAGTGACAATGTTTCCTCCAAACGATTGTGAAAAGTGAAAAAAGGTAGAGCAGTAGTTGAGTAAAATTATATTTCGATTGATCGAGATCATCAATTTTACTCTTCCTTTTAATAATTCGACATGCAGGAAGCATAGCTCTTTTATTGATTACAAAGTGGTTTTAAACATTGCACGTAAAACTAGATTGAATTTCGCTATCTTACGGTTTAGGACGATACGTAAACGAGTTTTGTGAATCAAATGCTTTCGAGAAAGATCCGAAAAACGGTGCGATTGCAGCGTTGCCAACGCCGGCGAGAGAGAGAATTACTAGACTCCCCTACATTAACAATTGCGGAACTAAAGCCTTGTAGCAGGAAGGAAAAGGCAAGGGACGTATGCGACCGAAGCGGAGACCTCACGATTTGGAGCTTTCATCGAGAGACTGACCACGTGATGCATCTAGCGCGTGTGTGAGTAAATTGCGATAAGTGGAGAAGGGCGAAAAATCGACCTCGAAATATCGGTCCAAGAGGAGAGCTGCCGGCCACTCTCAACCACTTAATCAGCACTAAAAGTATGGCAGAAATGTTAATGACGACACTAAGACTCGAATCCCCTGGCTTATTAATGTTCTATATATGCTCTATCGAGGTCCCCTAAAGAGGCTAAAAGAACACAAAATTGAAAACCTTCCGATAAATAATGGCACTGTATAAAAAATACACACCATTCGAGTTCTCTAATAATAATTATTATATAATAATAAACATAATAAATTATATAATAATAATAATTGTTATTCTATAATTTGTTAATATTACTATAAACCACTGAGCAAAGAACTATATAAAATCTATATACAAAGTTATCTGTATAAATATTTCATATCTGTTATGTTATTGTTGCAAAGTTGTTATAATTTATTTATATGTTATTTATTTATTTATTTATTATTTATCAGCTATGTAAACAGGAATTATATTGAATTTTAAGGCAGCCTACGGTAGGTTTTTCCGGGTTTTCCTACCGTCTTAGGGCGAATGCCAGGCAAACGCCACCCCCGGAGAATGTTATACCACAAAAGAACTACCAATTGATTAAACTTTATATAGAATCACATAAATAAGAAAACCACCCTGAAGAGGCCATCAGGCTTTAGCAGGGATTTATCTACTACAGGTGCCAATAATGTAATCAATTGAAAGCGCTATATATAACTGTAAACCTGTAAAAGATAAATAAAGACCTTTAAACAACAATAACGAGTCCTCTAAGATAGAAATTCCAGTTGACTGATATGGGCAGCCCTTGCAGTCGAATTAACAACAATAAACTGCCCCCAATTCCAAATCGATGACTGTACGGTAACGTCTCTCAGCCGTCTGGCTCACCTAGATGAGATTTCACGAGCTAAGACCACGCGCGTTGGGGCTAGTTAACGCCACGAATGGACGCTTATATGCGTTCTCCTGGTAAGGAATACACCAGGAGTTCGAAACAAAAACGTATCCCCGAAGCCCTCCGGTGTGAGCGATTACAAAAGGACGGCAGGAGACGAAGGCGGAGAGAGAAACGGAGGAGGCATTATGAAGAGTCGGAATGACTCGAGCCGAAGAAATGAGCATCGCATTCCCGGAATGGAAGGGCCGAAACTAAGAGAGAAAGATGGCTCCGCTAAAGACCTTAAACTGGATAGGAAGATGCTTCGGGGCGGAACCAGGATGGCATTGTTCTTTGTAGAAATGAATGCGAATCAAAAGACGAATTCAGAAAGAGAGAGAGCATTTGAGGTGCGGCGAGAACGACGTTGACATTTACGGTCTAGAAATCAATATTGTACAAATGCACCCTAAAATAGGATTTGTAGACATTATGAATAAAGCTAACTTTCGGGAGGATCGGAAGAAGGAAAATTGCAGAAAATGATTTGCTCGTAATGGATCGCATTTGCTCCACGACGCGTCGTCAAGGCACGTATGGAAAGATCGATGCGCCAAAGAGCCTGGCGATGCATGCAATTATATCGTGGATAAAACGCACCATCGAATTTAAATAAGGCAGACGAATAAAGTAGTTAGATTTTCTATTTTCGCGCTCGGGCGTTTTCCGGGCATAATGGTCGAAATTACTAGCTGCTTAAAACAAAGATATTACTTTATAATTTGTAGCGAGTGTAATAGAGGTTTCCTTCCAAGAGAGATGACGGAGAGAAAGGAAGGTGGAAAAAGGAAAAAGACAATGAATGGTTGGGGAGGAAATAAAGGATGGAAAGAGATAAGAACGTTGGAAATATAAAGTGGTGGTGGAGTGGATAGGGCATTGGCCTTACACACAGAGGTCCAAGGTTCGAATCCGGCGGAGATCGGACATTTCAACCTGGGATCACGCAAGTCAGCGCTCTGTCCTTTGGACGGGAAGTTAAGCAGTTGGCCCCCTTTATGCTCTTCGGAAGGAGTAGGCTAATGACGGCACCGGGTTTCCCTCCTCCCTGGTGTGTAAGGAGTTCTGGCTATAATAGTCCAAGAGGTTGATTAGCCGAAAATGCAAACAAACAAACAAGTAGGAAATATAAGGAATAATTAGGAGGATAAAAGGAGAGTAGAAAGAAGAGGGAGAATAAGTAGAAATAGCTCAAGCCAGAGGGAAAGAAGGGAAGGGGAAAATGAGAAGGGATGCAAAAGTGAGAAAAAGGAGATACGGAGGGATGAGAGGGACGAGAGGGGTGAGGCATAGGAATGGAGAGTGGTAAGGGGGAAGAGGAGAGAGGGGTAAGGAAGAGGAGGGGAAAGGGGTAAGGGGGAGGAGGGAAGAGGGGCAAGTGGGAAAAGGAGAGGGGAAGAGTGCTAAGATGGAAGAGGGGTTAGGGGGAAAAGGAGAGAGGGGAGAGTAGTAAGAGGGAGGATGTGAGAGGGGTAAGTGGGAAAAGGAGAGAGGAGTGAGAGGTAAGGGGGAGGAGGGGTAAGGGGTAAGAGGGGGGGAGAGATAAGGAGGAGAGGAGAGTGGTAAGGCGGAGGAGGAGAAAGAGGTAAGGGGGAGGAGAGGACAGAGGTAAGGTGGAGGAGTGGAGAGGGTTGAGGGGGAGAGGGATAAGATGGTGGAGAGGAGAGAAGTTAGGGAGAGGAGGGGAGAGTGGTAAAGGGGAGGGGTGGAGAGTGGTAAAGGGGAGGGGTGTTGAGGGTTGAGGGGGAGAAGGGGAGAGGCAGAGAAGGGGGAGAGGGATAAGATGGAGGAGGGGAGAGTGGTAAAGGGGAGGAGTGGAGAGGGTTGAGGGGGAGAAGAGGAGAGGCAGAGAAGGGGGAGAGGGATAATATGGAGGAGGGGAGAGAAGTTAGGGAGAGGAGGGGAGAGTGGTGACGGGGAGGAGTGGAGAGGGTTGAGGGGGAGAAGAGGAGAGGGATAAGGTGGAGGAAGGGAAAGAGGTTAGGGAGAGGAGATGAAAAGGATAAGGGGAGGGGAGAGAACGAAAGGGGGAGGGTAGATTGATCGAGTGAGGAAAGTATGGATGAAGTGGAGGAGGGATTGAGGTTAAGAGGCTGGAGGGATGAAGAGCGTTAAGGGGGGAGGGATGCGAGGAAGAGGGAGACTGGTAGTATTTGAGTGGAATTGGGCGAGGAAGGAGGTTGTGTGCTTCTATATCGATCGCAAACCTTCGTCCCGTCTCTGATTCTCTCGCCCGAGTCAAAGATCGCGAGCCGAGTGTTCGTGACCTCCAGCCGTCCCCACCTCTTCCTTCGCCAAGTTTAAGGGAGAGGGAGAAAAAAATGACTAGCGCCGAGCGTACCCTTCCCGTCTCGCAATAGTAGTCTCATATTCCCATGGACCCGCAAACAAAATAGATAATATCGTAATTTATCTACCGATTCTCTATAAATCAATGAATGGAAAAATGAGTTTGAACGTGGTTTCATCTTGTGTTATGTTTAATTTCGGCGTTATTGGTGGTTATGATAGCATAATTTATTCTTCTAATTTAGTATAGCAATTTCAGGAAAACTCTTGCGTACTCAATCTTTCTATAAATACGAAAATAATAAATATTTAGAGTGATTTATCTTTTGAGTCTGTTATATTTGTCTATTTCAAGTTAGATTTGGAGATCAGACGCGTTTTCTAAAATATATTTATATTATATTTGAGAAGATTATCTTAAATAGAACAAGAACATACTAACTACCGGAGCGTTGAGCTTTCTTATCGCTTGGTAATAAAAATAATATCATGGCATATTATTCTTAACATTTAATCGAAAGGATATTGCGTGCTACAAATTACTGTAACGACAGTGGCAGTTTCATTCTTATCGATTGCTCTAAATAAAGAATGTTAAGTTCCAGTTTTTTTTTAATATATCCAACAGCTATTTTTATTATTGCTATCTAAAGGAAATAATCGTTTTTAGTCAATACTTCATAGAAAATTTATTATTATGGCAGACAACCGATTACTGACCTCTAAATGGTTGCAGATTTCTCTTAGCCCGTGTCATCATTCGACTTTTAACGGCGAATATAATCTAGGGCAGTAATTCCACCTTATTTTCTTCAAACTCAAATTACAAAGCGAATAGCAATATCAGTACTTGATCGCATCACAAAATTACTGTACGGCGGCAAAATTTCATTTGTAATCTGTATTCTGAACAGAATTCTGGAATAATGGCCTCCTTATTTTCATGGACTACATTTTTAGCATCTCAGGATATTATTCTAAATTTAAAGGACACTGGAAGCGTTTATTCTCGTTTTCACCCACCATACTTGTAGATCCTTCATCCGAAATAGAAGATAGTTTATGTTTGGATCGATTTATAAGTAAAACAATGAATAAAAATCCTACATAAAATTTATTTTTTATGTAGAGCATATACATGTTAAAACATGATTTTTAGCTTAAGGCTTATCTGTTTTGATATACAGTCTATATACTAGCAACCGGTATCTAGATTGTATATTGAAACTTGTACTCGTTAAGAGAAGTAACGCCTGCAGTAGATAAAACACACAGGAAATATTTATAACTCTGTACTTATTGCCAAAAAAATTATGCAGTGGTTCATAAATTTGCTAACCTCAAAAATAGCGCGTAAAATTCTCAAACATTATAGAAATGTGTTTTTTGAAATATTTATATTCAATGAAATTGAAGCTACCGAAGTTAATTACCTAAAGGTATTTTTGGAGATTATTTCTAAGCAAAAATTCAAGTTAATGCTTGATAGTATTAGTTCCGTACGACTTTTAGTCGTATTTTGTGTTCTATGAACAAATATATTGAAAACGTTCAGGACTATATGAATCCCACAGACCAAATCATTAAATTTGAAATTCGGGTATGGTATCGCGGATGAGTTGGCGAAATAGAAATCGGAATCTCAGGATTATATTTGGTTCGATTACTCATCTTTAAATTCTTTTATTACTCAGGGTATTAGAAAACGAAAGGAACAGACTGTAAGAAATATTCCTTTCTATTATAATTGTCTAAACTTTTTTCTGATATATATTGATGTTTATTTTACCGTCAATGCCATAAGAGATGATTTCTCAAATGGAATCGAGTAATCTAAATTACTTTTAAATTTTTAAATAACCAGGGAACATAATGATTTGTTGAAACATATTAATCATATCATATTTATTACGGCATTTGGAGATTTTTTTACCTTTGATCATTGTATGTGTGCCGTGAAGTTCATTCCCAATTATAAAATTAAATCATATCCATCAAACTATAATTATCTGACATTAACTCAGCAAGCTATAAATTCATCATGATAAATTACGTACTTTTTATTGATCGTTATTTTACGAAATTATGCTTATATATATTAGTATACTTCAATGAATACCGGAAAATTTCTTATCTCTACTCTATTGCTTCTAGAGAAATTCTGGTGATGAGCGTAGTAATACCGTAATTGATGAATCACAAGAAAAAATGTACCCTGCTTCCTTCCTTAGGAAGCCGTACGCTTCTTATGCTCCGATTATGCTCTACAAAAATTAATATAGATCTAACACACCATGAAAGTTTTTATTTTTATTTATTTCGTTCTTTTTTAATTTTACTAAGTAATATTCTCACAAAATAGTAAGATACAAAAAAGTAAATGTAAAAAATCAATTTATGAAATATTGCATCGAAATTTACTTGACAAATATCCGTACGGAATTTCAAATGATTCTCTAACGTTGAAGATAAGAAAGAATTATCTTGTTCACATTTTTGCTGCAATTAAATTTGGAACATGCGTTTCTCCAGAAACAATAAAGAGATCGAATAAATAGTATTTCAAGGATCATTGAGGTGTTTGGTGGTTTTAATCAATTTCATATTTAAATCTGTTAATATTAGAAGATAGTTTGAGAACTTGTCCCGCCCACAAATTCAAAATAATTAGCCGAATGATGACGTAGATATTCTTGCTACATTTATTGCAAATAAAACGTTGAGCAACCACGGTTGTTAATTTGAGAAATTTTAACTTGCAATTAGCAGGAAAGAAAATGTATCAGGCAGTTTTCTTTTTATTAATTTATTCGGGATAAATAAGCTATAAGTCGCAATATGCGTGAGAAGTCAGCGCATTTTAAACGCATATATTTGTTGGCAGTCAAAAACTATGCGACTGGAAAAATGTAATTTGATTTTACTTCACCCACATACATGCGCCCGAGCGGCCGCGCGCACACACACACGTGTTCCCGTTTATACAAAATATATGTACATAGAAATTTTACACACACAAATTCACAGTGCCTCGAGTAAAACTCAATTATATTAAGCCGATCTATATGCGAGAGGAGAGTTAATCTCACCTTATGCCAATGTCCGTCGCTCAGGTCCCTGCCCACGGTGAGTATCTGCGCCCCACCCCCGAGGTTGAACCTAAGTCTCAACGCCCCTTCCACCAGCTTAACCTCGAAGAAGTCGTACGTTCCCCCGTCGTCCGTGTAAAGAAGCAGCCCATTTGCAGATTCCGTCTTGAATTCGAACTCGAGCGAGCCATTCAGTCCGGGATTCCACTTCCGGAATTGGGCGTAAGAAGTCTGAGATCCTTCGAGAGAGAAGCATGTGGCGCACCCTAGGAAGGCGAGGGAAAGGACCGCGAGGAAAAGGGTTCCTTTGCAGGCTCTCCTCGAAAGCGTTTCGCGGCGACCCTGGCGGCGGGGGAACGCCCCCACCGCGGCCGGGGGCCTGCCGCGACGTTCCTCCGGAAGCATGCCTCAAAGGCCGGGGGCGGGAGCGGTCGCACGGCCGAACGCCCCTCGAGACATGGCAGAGCAACGCGCACCGCTCGGGCGCTCCTCGAGTGCAGCTCCAAAGGCTTCCTCCGCGCGTATACGCGTCGTCGCCGAAACACCGTCCTTCCTATTGCACTCTCCTCAACGAAGCCTTCCGTAGATCACCTTTTTCCCTCGGCCGACCTGCGTCGCCGCAACCATAGAAACCGTCAATCCGTACGGAATGCTCCGATCGCGAGAAATCGAATCCGGCGCGAAGAGGTCAGCGGTCGATCACGACGCTCGGATCGCCGAACACTCGCGTTCCATTCGGACCTCGCGTTTCCTATTTCCGCGCTATTCGGAGAGTGTCCTATGAAGTCCTCCGCCCCGTCCCGAACTACGTGGCGAAATGGCACCGGGAAGCATCCCGGAGGGGCGTCGCGCGGCAAGCGGCGGTCCTCTCGGCGTCGCGGCCCTCGAATCGACTGGCGTCCGAACCGCAGTGGCGCCCCCGTCGCCCAAACCCTCCCCCCCTCAGCGCCCCTTCCCCCACCCTCCCTTCCCCCTCCATCCTCCACGCACGCACTATGAACTCCTTCCCTCTTTGCCTTCTCCTCGCACCCCTATCGATCCCCCGCCTCGCCCCCGCGCTGCCCGCCCGCCTCCATCTTCCCGGCATGCAACGGCGCCTGCGCATCCGTTGCTCTACCGTCAAGATGTAGCCCCCTTCGGGAGCAAAGAGAGAAGAAAGCGCTTATTCGTGAAGTGCGGGCGCGAGCATGCGGTGCGGGGGCGAGGGTGCGTCGACAGATCGAGCAAGCCATCCGGGAGGGGACAGGGGGTGGAGGGGAAGAGATAGGAGGCGTAAGGGGAGGGAGAGTATAGGAAAAGGGCGCAGGAGGAGGGGGAGCAGGGGGAGGGCGCGTAAGGGGAGGAGGCGCAGTGGAGGAAGCGTAAGGGGAGAGGACCCAGGGGGAGGGGACCCAGGGGGAGGGGAACCAGGGGGAGGGCACCCAGGGGAGGGGAACCATGGGGAGGGGACGCCGATGGTTCGGAGGATGCGACCGTGTCGTGGGCAGCAATGCGATTGATGGATTGATTTATCGAACGGAACAACGGAAGGAATTAGGGCTCGGAGACGTGTATGCGCGTCTTTGGGACACTTTTGGCACGTGCGGGTGCACGGCGGAGGAGGATGATGGGTATTGTAAGAGGGATTGAGTGAGGGGAGGGGAGGTAGTGGGATGGGAGAGAGGGGAGTGGAGAGGGAGTTGGGTGTGGGAGGGAGTGGGCGGTCCGCGGTTGCTAATGGACGGAATTCGAAAATCGCCTTTTTTCTTTGCTGGCCGACTAAGGAGAGTTTCCTTTCATTTCTCTCATTATACGGCAATGGTGCTCAAATTTCAGTTCGACGGCCATATGGCCAACTTGCTTTCTAATCCCGGGCCCCACACAGTCGCAAATACTTTGATGAATAATTTAAGTTAAGTTGAAGAATATAACCTGATTTATTTTACATGTATTTATATATTATGGAATAGAGGAGTTAAGACGAAATATATTGTTTTCTGAAGTATATATTTTAATATTCTGTTAAGCTGTGTTCTGTTTAACTCATGGGTGAGCGGATGAAAACACTTGACGGGCCGGATGCGGCCCGCGGGCTGTCGTTTTGCCTACACTGCTATACCACATTTACACATAAACGTTTACTTCGATGTTTAGGGAAGCTTACGGCTATTTTGCGCGATAGATATTCAATAAGGAAAGTTATTAGAAACTTTAATAATGACTAGCGTAATTACCAGTCAAATATGACAGGTAGGCCTGTATTAAGTATTAAGTTAAAATAAAATTGAAATAAAAATTAATGAAACCAACGTTTAAAAGGATGAATACGTACACTATATAGATATAAAATTCACATAATTGAATGTTCCAAAGAGTAAAAATACTTTTGGGCGAATAGAAATTATACGACAAAGAAATAAATTCGCTATTCAATTCTTAAATTTAATGTATATCTATAAATTTGAAATTCTGTTTTTCAAATAAAGATCTTGTATAGCAACATTTATAGCTATAGCTCTGAAAACTGTTGTTTGTTCGTTATACAAATCCACACCTTTGAAGACGTCACGAAACTTCGTTTCCTGAGTACTACCATCTAGCGATCTCACTTGGAACTTCTTGTGCTAAGCGCTTACTTGAGTTGGTAGGCTGTAGTTTTTCGTGCATTTTCCAAAAATTTTCAATGATTTTTCAGGAAACTTTAGTCCTAGAACCTTCCGACGGAAATTAAGAATCCAACGATATATAATTTGTTAGATAATTCTCAAGCGTCTGGCCTGTAGAAGGTCAGGATTAGGGATTGCAATGCCGGTATACCGGAATACAGTACGAAAAATCGCTTCGAAAAATTACCGGTATTTTCAAAGATCAATACCGGTATTAGAAAAAGAAAAGTATTTTATAGTTATGTTGATCTGTGAATCATATTCAGGAAGTATAAATGTTTTGGATGACGAATCAACTGGCCCTTCTTATGCCACAAGTAACACACAAGGATCCAGGATCCAGAGGATAAATAAAAAATTTCTTTAGCAATAATAAAAATGAATCGTTGCCTGCTGTTTTAGCTCGTATGACAGCAAGTGATGATTTGCCTTTTAATATTTTTTACACTTCTTATAATCTAAGGAAAGCATTAATGGTTAGAGGATTTTGCGATATACCTATATCTACTAATTCTGTAAGAAATTTTTTTACGGAATTCAGTCAAAAAACTCGCTGTCAAATGATTAAAAATTTATCAAATCAAATACTTCATGGAAAGAGATTTATTCTAACCTCTGACGAATGGACATCAGTTAGAAACAGACGTTATTTAAACATAAATGTTCACTCTGAAAAAATATTTTCTAACCTTGGACTAACTCGTGTACAAGGATCAATGCTAGGAGAAAAATTGTGAGCTTACTGGAACGTCTTTGAAGTACAGAGGAGCAGGCAGCTATTCCTATAGGCTCTATGGATAATGTGAAAGAATATAGGGAAGTCTTAGCTCCACAGTCTGTCGTTTCACTTTCTTTGCAAGAAAAGCTGCATATGACGGTTATGCAAATGAATGATATGAATAAAAGTGAAACTATAAAGCAAAAAAACACTAAATATCTCATAAAAATAGTTCGAGACTTATTTCAAAGGAGAAAATATGAGGTAAATATTTGCAATTAGGGTATAATTTTCTAATGACTGTTTGTCCTACGAGCGTCGAATTGTTGAGGGCCTTCTCTGCATCTGGTGTAATTTGCACGAATATACGATTCAGACTTGCAGACAAAAGTATCGACGAATTAACATTTTTGCGAGCATATTTTAATTCAAATCGCAAATCATTACAAACAAATCCGAAATTTTAGAAAAAGTTATATTTGACCCCAATGTCCAATTTTAAACACCCATATGAAAAGCGTTGAAAACGGTGCAGGGCTATATAAAATTGCTTTTTTAAATTATTTAAAATTAAGACACAAAGTCAGGACATGCACCTTACCGTGGATGAATGTAAATAAACATGGCGGACGATGATTATGCGCCGCGATGCCGCTCTTGCAATTTAAACAATTGACGAGTTATCGATCTCCTGTGGAGGCAAATGTCACAGAAATTTCCATTTACGCTGCTCTCTTCTTAGTTAGATTGAAATTGCTATTACTCAGGCAATGTTTCCATTACCTAGACATTTAATTATTGCCTCTCGACAAATGTGCCTTCGGCTACACATGATGCCGAAAATTGTGACATCAAAAACAAGAAGCCTGCCCCTACGGACATCATAATGAGACACCTCATTAACCTGGAGAAGAGAATCAACACGATAGAGATGGGAAAACTTGGTGCTCTCCAAATATTGAACATAACCAGGTGACTATTTTAAAGCATTCGGAAATTATCCCAAACAGCAACACAGCGTTCCTGCAACCAAACAATGACAGTTCTCTTAAAAGCTCTACCAACCCATGTATGGCAAATGCGAAAAGGAGTCATACAAGTTAGATTTATCAAAATACCCCGACTTATTGTGATGTGTTGAACACCATCTCTGATGGAACAATTTTTGAAACGAGAAAAAAGTCTGCTATGACCGGGAATTGAACCCGGGTCTTCCACTTGCCGGGCGGATATTCTACCTCTGAACTATCGTTCAGTTCAGAGGTAGAATATCCGCCCGGCAAGTGGAAGACCCGGGTTCAATTCCCGGTCATAGCAGACTTTTTTCTCGTTTCAAAAATTGTTCCATCTTTCACAGCTTGTGCCTGTCTGCATAGGATCTTCGGATCATATCATTCCATCAATACCATCTCTGATGATATCCCTCACAACAATGCTACCAAACAAAAAGTGCAAATTCCCAATCAAGTGAAAAATGATAATAATGTGTCAAACTCGAGTGATCCAAGTACCCACTCAACAGCTGCAAAAACTTAGATAAATTCAAACACAGTATAAAACCAGAAATCTCCTTACAAAGAGATAGTGCATACAATCACAAATATACTGTAAACCCTAACAAATTAAACACTGACATAGTGGATGGCTTCACAGCCATAATTAGAAAGAAAAGAATATATAATGTAATATATGGGAATATTGATGACAAACTGTCTAAAGAAAACTTTTTTGGTCCATTGAAAAGAGTCTGGGTCTGCCTAGGGCGAGTCAAAACCAACAAAATGCATACAAATATACTCGCTTATCTAAGCAGTAAATTTCCGGAACATGAGTTTACCTGCAAAAAAATTCATAGGGGAAACTCAATGCCCTCCTTTAAAATAGGTGTGGACCTATCCCTCCTCAAAAAACTATATGATAGTGCCACTTGGCCCCCTGGAGTATCAGTGAGCTGCTTCAATATTAGAAACTTGAAAAGATCGTCCACTCCTCCCCCATCATCCCAACCACCTGTGCAACAACAACAGCCTACCTTAGCATCCAGTTCTGCACCTCCTGCAACTGGTGTGGTCACCAGAGCAAGTAGTGGGATCAGTAAGCCCATGAAATAGCAATCTTTATGACTAAGGAACAACAGTGTGAAGACTGGAAGCTATAAAAATACAAATAGTAAGATAAGTGTACTGTTCCAAAATATTCAGTGCCTAGGTAATAAGTGTAACTTAATTGAAATGATGGATAATCCTAATATACTTTGTTTCACTGAACACTGGCAAACAAATGAGACTATTGAACTCTTAAAGACTGATAAATATGTTTTGGCAAATCATTTTAGTCGCTGTAATTCAATTCATGGGGGTTCTGCCATCTTTGTAAAGGAAACAATTGGGCATTATAGTTTTCCAGAAATCTCTGGCCTAAGTTGTGAAATTCACTTTGAAATTTCTGCAATTATCACTTATAAGCCATTTGTTATCATAATATGTATAATTTACAGATCCCAAAAAGGTGATCTTATTACTTTTTGGAAAAAATTGAGATCCTATTAAAAAAGACTATTATGCTCATTTAAACCCTTTGTAATAGGAGGTGATTTTAATATTGATTTCCTATGTGAAACAGCATTTAAAAATTTACTATTATCTTATGATTTGTGCTGGTCTGTAAATGAACCCACCAGGATATGTAGAAATGCTGCCACTTGTATTGACAATGTGATTATACAACAGAATGCTCCATTTTTGACTCATCTCACATCTAGCTATCAATCTGACCATTTGGGAATTATTCTAGATATAGAATTTAACCCAAGTGTACATAACAGAACATTACTTAAAAAAGATCTAGACAGAAAAATCTCCAAAACCTTCTTTCAGCTTTAGACTGAAAAACTGTATATTGAGCTAATTAAGCAATTGAGAAATTCAATGCCTTCCATTAGAATGTGTAAACACCATCTTACCACTTGTTAATCATTATACCTCTCCCTCAAAACCAACTGGTTGGAGAGACCAAGAATGCTATGAATATGAAGACTTTTGTGAAATACTGTATCAACAATATAAAAATGATTTAACACATCAGGAACTGAAAAGAAATTATAAGATAGCCAAAGCTAATTACATCAACCTGTTAAATACAAAAATATCTCTATTTCACACAAATCAAATTATATATGCTACAAATAAAACTAAAACTACCTGGGATATAGTTAACAAAAATGCTCAGTTCAAGCCTACTAAAAAAACTAAACTAGATGAACTAAATTCTGGGAAAACCATAAAGGATCCCAAACTGATTTCCAAAACTTTTAGCAACCATTTTCAAAACAGTTAAGTTATTTAAAATGACCTAACAAAAAATATAGCCTCTTTCCAGATTTTGCCAGTGCCAGATTCAATGTTTTTTGAAGATATAACAGAAAAGTAAGTCCTTACAGTTATAACAGGTCTAAAAAATTCTCCCTCTTTTGACATCTATGATTTAAATACAGAAATAATAAAAGCAACTATACCCTATATAATTAAACCCTTAATACATGTCCTTTCAAAATGTTGCATGGGAGGAACTTTTCCATCAGAGCTAAAACTAAGTAAGATAATACCAATCTTAAAAAGTGGTAACCCTAAGGATACAAACAGTTATAGACCCATTTCAATTTTGCCTGTGCTATCAAAAATATTTGAGAAATTAATCCACAGAAACTACCTGGAAAAAATAGCATACTTACTAAACATCAGCATGGATTTCGCAAATACAAATCCACAAACACTGCAATATCTGATATCCTTAATCATATATATGAAATCTTAAACAATGATAAAATACCAGTAGGAATTTTCTTGATTTGAGTAAGGCTTTTAATTATGTCAATCATAAAAAATTACTGCAAAAACTAGAATCATATGGCATTAGAGGTCTCACACTCTCTTTTTCAGTCCTTTCTGGGTAATCGCAAGCAAGTAGTGCATATAAGAAGCTCATATGGAGTAGCTAAATCTTCTTTCCCTGAGGTCTTAGAAGGAGTTCCACAAGGTTCTCTTTTAGGATCCATATTATATGCAATATACACCAATGACTATCTAGATCACATCAAGGGAACACAATGCACACTCTTTGCAGACGATAACACTCTAGTCATCAAATCTGACAATCTCAGTTCTGCTGCTTCCCAAATAATGATTATCACTAGAAACTCAGTAACCTGGTTTGCAGCAAATGGCTTAATATTAAATGACACAAAAACAAAAATAATCCACTTCAGACTGACTACTACTCTGAATAATATTCTCCAACTTCCCTATGAAGTGTCGAATACTCCAAAATATCTTGGACTCATCATTGAGGAAAACCTTAATTGGATTATACACATAAATACCATTTGTAAAAGACTGACAAAAGCCTCATATGTTGTCCAGGCAATAAATGAGACCTGCTCAAAAAAAGCTGTTAAGGTTGCTTACTATGGATACTTTCAAAGTATTCTAGATTATGGTATAATCTTCTGGGGCAACTCCCCCAAATCACATATAAACAGAGTACTTATGCTACAGAAATCCACCATAAGGGCATCCAACCATCTTACCTTAAAAGAAAGCTGCAAGCCATAATTTATCTCTGAAAAAATACTGACTGTGGCTTCTCTTTACATTTTGGAGTTATTATTATTTGTTAAACGAAACCCACAAATTTACAACAATTATAAATTCAGTCATCTGCACAATACAAGGCAGAATAGCCAGTTTAACTTAATAGGGCATAAAACAATCTCCTTTGGAAGAAGTATACTATATGCAGGACTAAAAATATACAATAAATTACCTTTTAAGATCAGTGGAATTCCAGATACATATTATTAAATTTAAAAATGAAATTAAATCAACCCTGTTATAAAAAGCATATTATGATTTAAATGAATTCATGTGCGAAAAAAAATCCATTCTCCTGAGCATTAAGTTACATATAACATACCTATTTAAGTAGCACAAACTCAACTGACTATGTGATGATTATGTTTTCTCTTCTCTATGTAAGTTCTGTACGACTCTTGTATACTGCTTTGTTTATTTTTCTTGAAGACAAAATTCAAATCCATGCTGAATTTGCGTAAACATTTTATTTTATGAATAAAATTATGAAAAGTTTTTCGGTTTTCAATAATAAAAAATAATAACTAACATAAAAGACTCCAACGCCTTTCAATGGAAATTATTTTCCATGCTTCAAGAGCATTGATTTAATGTTTAGACTTTATTATAATCCATTTGATTTCAGCCAACGACGCATACCTACATATGAGGATGTGATAATTTTTAATTATTTTCTTTATCTGGATACGTACTAAAAGGCACGGATGATGACTCAATTATCCCAAAACACAAAATATTATAATTTTTTCATAAATTTTAGTGTAACATATAGGCTATTGTTTTAATGATGATTATGATTATTGCTGAAAAATGGTGATCTGAGCCATGAAACTTGAAATTCGAAAACTTGTACGCGAGTCGATTGCCAGAAACAAGAAATTCTGGAGAGACTCCTTAATTTCGTGAAAAAATAAAATTGTCTTATTTATATATCATTGCCATTGATTTAAAACTACGACATAAACTTATGTTGACGTCATTATATTAACACGAAAATTAGAAAAACGTGAAAACTATTTTAATGTTGGGTTTCGTAGTTTTTCAAGAAATTTTAACTCTTTTCAATTGTAAAATATAATTGCGTCATACCTAAATAGCAATTTTTTATTCAGACACATGCTAAAAGCATGGATAATGACAAAATATTCTATTTATTCCATAATTTTAGTGTATAGGATATTGTCCTAATTATGATAATTCTTATTGCCCATGCAGGGCGATCTAAGTCACGTAACTTGAAAAACGATAACTTGAACAAAAGCCGATTGCCAGAGACTTTGAAAATTACGGATAGTTGTCTTAATTTCGCGGAAAATTATAAATATTCAGCTAGAACTCATGGAATTTATTATCTAATACATATAGGCTCCACGTGGCTGAAGTGCTGTTGCCCTGGATATCACGTTGGTTTATTTACGAGTTTTAATCCTCGTGTGTGGTGATTTTTTAAGCGCTTGCAGTATGCAAGCACCGACAACTCGTAAAATAAGTAGAGTAAACATAATTGTAATCAACAGTCGTGGTGTACAAAAGCAAAGAGCGGAATTCGAGCGTTTATTTCGTAGTGCAAAAGCGGATATAATAATTGGTACTGAGAATTGGCTTACTGAGGGCATCGACAGTCAAGAGGTGTTTCCTTTAGAGCAGCTATTCTCAAGTGCGGTCACCGAGGAATTTCTGCGCGTCCACAAATAACTCCCCATTCAAACGATAGCTCCTCGTTCCAGCTGCCATTTCTCATCTACCAAGTGTATTCACTCGACCTCTAGAAAAGTGGTTAGAATAAACACGCGGAATGTGTACTAGCTAAGTAAAAATTAAGCATTAATAGATGCCTTCCTGTTCGTTATTTTATATAAAAAGAGGAGAAAGAGACTGGTGATGCGATTCCGAGCACGAGAGCAGATTCAAAATTCTCACCACCTCCAAAACGTAGCCCTGATTTTTAAAAGGGAAAAACATAGTTTAATGTAGACAGATGGGTAGGAAAAATACTCGGTGTTTCTAAAGTCATCTTTGTTAAAGAATACTATAATTTGGACGATATACAAAACAGAACTTTGCTAAGTAAAACATATGCTGTGCCACGCCGTTTAAGTACGCAGGAGTTAGAAGTAAGGAATAAATAGAGCGACGTGACTTCGTATACAGAACTTGTGAACACAACTCGGAATGAATTTATTCGTCAACAAAAATCAACTAATGTGTTCCTTTTCCGTGAGGATGAGTTAGAATTTGCTACATTAAAAGCTTGTTACTGCATTGGCCAGTGAGTACAGAAAGCCTTTCAAGGATGTCTCATCAAAACTTTAGTACTTGCTATTCAAGCTGATAATCGGTTATTTCGCAATATTGCTATGAGTAATGACAATGGGCAGCGAAGATTTACAGAAGTTGGAAAATATATAGGTATATAAAATTTCAAATAACATGTCAAATAGCCTATTTTTTAGTTTTTCTCTCGATAAAGTAATAGTATCACAAAAACTAATCAAATAGCCCTATATTCTCGTTTCATTGACGATGAAAATGGTACATTTCTGGAGAAATTTTTGTTTTCTTTCTTTTAAAAATTATCGGAACGCAAGAAATATTTACGAAGCCGTAAAATCCCATTTATATCCTTCGAGAATTACATTTCAAAACATGCGCTGCCTCATTGCAGATGCGGCAGCAGCGATGCGAAGAGAGAAATGGGGCGATGTGATACTTTCAAAATGATTGTGATATTTTCAGGTTGCGTTGTTTCGTTCGTCTGAAAGTTCTTGTGTATAAAGCTGCGTCCAAATCCATGAAAGATATTGAGGTAGTTGTTAATAAAACCATAAAAAATATTAATGCATGGAATGTCCTAAAAAATAATTTTAGACACCGACGAGAAATAACGTGCCCCTCAACTGTAATTCAATTCGTTATTTAACACTTGAGTTTGGGTACGCCTTCAGTGCAGCGGCGAACTTCTGCCTAGGCAAACTAGGCAGCTGCCTAGGGCCCCAACCTCGGCGGGGGCCCCGACCAGGGGCCGAAATGGTACACATTGAGGACACAGGACACGGAAAATAATATGTCAATTTTTCTGAACGAAATAGAAAATAATTGACCATAGTTAATTTTTTGACAAGTCAAGTGGCAACACTGTGATTGTGTTCTTTGTTTGTTTTGCATCGCACATGACTTCATTCTATAAGAAAGTTCGTCGAGTGGCAATGTAATCTTGTAATTATATGTAAATGTAAAAATTATAATGTGTAAAAAAGTATAGTTGGTACTTGTCTATTTCATTTCTAAGTCTGCTTGTCTATTTTCTAAAGTCAAAGTACGTTAAATAAATAAAAAATTAAAGTAAAGTTTGTTTTTTGCTAAATTTAAAAAAAGGGGGCCCCGACTCTGTTTACTGCCTAGGGGCCCTGGGCGACGTGCGTGAAGGTCATTCACATTTCCTCGCAACTTCACGGTGGCTGCTGCTGTCGAACGTCTTCCGCGATATAGTAATAGCGTAAATGTGTTTAGGAACAGATGTAAAGCTGTTTTGTGATTTTTTATTTTATTTTATTATTTCTCCTCCCTTTTTTAAACTTTTGAATTTTTTTATTTGCAGCGATATCTCTTATGAGTAATATTTTTGTTATGTCATTACTATAGATCTTTTTATTGCTGTCTTACTGTTTGTCTTTAGATTTCGTTGCTGGAAGTGTGAGAGACCTACGAGGTTTCCTTATGTTACCACCTGGCAGATCGCCAACTTGTAGCACTAAGTTTTTAAATAAATAAATATACGGTGAGTTCCGCTCATTAGAATCATTGGATAATTGAATAATCCGGATTATCGAATCAAAACTGGAAAACCAAAACGTATCTAACGATTTCAAAATTCTCTCCTTATTGGGATCACTTGTATTGGTTTATTGAATTACGCGGCAATGGACGACTACAGAGTTGTATACCTATCTGTTTCAGAAAAGCAGATTTTCTTTACATCGAATAGAATTAAGAAAAGAAAACCGAAGAGGAGGAAGTGGATGAAGAGATTAGTAGATGGAATTAAATAGACAACGACATCGTTGTTGCTCCTGTATTGAGAGAAGGCGGCATTTTAGCTGACCTTCTAAATTACAATTCAAGTGTTAATAAATATGTGGTGAACAAGAAGTATACTTCAACAGGGAACTATCGGTATCGTCTTATGGCTGAAAATAATCAAGAACAAGCAATTTAAAAAAATATACTCGCCTCAGGTATCTCCAATAGCCATAACAAAGTTAAAAAATCATGCGCGCCTTTTGGCTACAAAGCAGCCGTCTTCAGTGGTAATTAGCCGAAAATAGATTCTAAGAGAATGCGTGTGATAGCATTTCCGCTGTTTTTATGTGGGGGAGGGGAGATTGTGGGTGGGATGTCCATTGACGGTCCTCGTGGTAAAGGAGGAGGGGATTGGGGCATGCGAACTTGAATGGGAAGGTAATTGAAGCAAGTGAAGGGACGATTTATTGCTAGGGAAGGGTTAGGGAGCCTGGGCAAACCAGAAGAGTTTTTTCTAAAAACTCGACGTCACGTGTTTTGCGAGGAAATATAACGGAGAGCGTGGGATAGGTCCGATGGAAATCTTTTCATTTTTTTAAAGATATGTAAGCTCTCCAGTACGTAATAGCAGGTCAAAAATGACGGGTATGCATGAATTAATTATTAAGTTAAAATAAAATTTAAATTAGAAAAATCGGTTTGAAATACATTGCACAAACTTTCTCATATGCTATGTATGCATCTGGTCTCACTACATTCATTTCTGATTGGAAAGAACTCCCACTGATACATACAAAACCAAAACCGCGGAAAAATGCCTTCTGCATATAATTGGTATTAATATATTTATTACCTCATATATGTGAAAGTCAAACTTGGTAAATAGTTATACTATCTAAATATAATAAAATCCAAGGTTCGTTCGTGCGTTCGTGCGTAACTGGTGGTAAAAATACTTTTAAAAACGAATAACTTGATCAAATATGTACATATAACAATCAAATTTGGCGGAAATGGCCTGCTCATAAGTAAAAATGCCCTGACGAAGAAAAATTTACGAAAAACGTCCAGACTTTGAGTCCATGGCTGGTGGTACATTCCCCATAACACAACCTGTAGAAATCAATTTTTCGACCTGCAGGCTTTTTTTCTTTTGCAAAATTAAATTAGAAGTTAAATTGAGAAATAGTATCTTCGGATAAAAGCCATTTAAAAGGAAAATAAACCAAGATTCTTACTCTTATGGTCGATTTTTGCTTTCTGTTCGAAATCGCTCGAACTTTGCATAAAAATTCAAAATTTCATGAAAATATTGCTTTTTTGCGAAAGGTTCCCATGACGACAGAACAAATTGTTGAACTCGAGATCCTCATTATTGTATGATTTCTTATATATATAAAATAAAATTGACACGATGCAGAAATCATGAAAATTTAAGAGTCCATGTTCACAACACACCATATCATGGAAAATTAATTCCAGGCTAGGATCGCATATTCACAAAAAAATTCGTTTTAAAACAGCTGTTACACTAATCATGAAATATTCAAACAGGTTTTGCCAAAAATAAACAATACAAAACAATTAAAGAAGTTTTAGTTTGAGATATTTAAAAAGTTTTTTCATTCGCTTTGTTTCTCAGTAGAAGATTTTCACAAACCCGAATTTCTATTTTTAGATTTTTATTATCATCCCGTCATTTTTGACGGGTCGTCGCTAGTCATACATATAAAATCCCAATGTCATTCTGTGTCTAACGCTGACGTCATCAATGGTACTTTTTAACGCGTTTTTTTACAAACTTCCCGATTAAGTGGAAGGTTGAAATTTTGTACGAATGTTTTATTCAGATATAAAAATTAAATGATGAAAGAACAAAAAAGACCCGGGTTCGACTCTAGGGGAGCGATTTCTGTTTCCCGTAAGATAATACGTTAATATCGACTTTTTAAAGTGCAGGCTTTTATTCTTTTGGAAATCAAAATTAGAAAGAATTGACGTGCGATGTTCGAGTTTAAACTATGCTTTAGAAAAATTAATGAAGTTTCTTCTTCTATTCATTTTTTTCCGCCTACCGTTCTAAATCTCTCATATTAAACATATAAATCACATTTTTTGGAAAAATATCGGCTTTTAAACGGTATGTTGCCTTGCCGACCACGTCATTGTTAAACTTCGAGAATCAATTGCTGTCTCAACCCGCTTACGTGCAATATATACGAGTGCATAGGTTGCCTTAAATTATCGTAGGAATTTTTGCGAAAATACGTAATCTTAATAGGACTGGGATTTAGTTTGGATTCTTTTGCTTATCTAAACGACTATATAGATGTAGAGTAGGATAGAAGGGGATGTGGGAAGAGATAGGACGGAAGGGATATAGAATGGAAGGTACATAGAGAGTAAGGGAGGTATAGAATTAAAAAAGGACGGGAGGAAAGAGATAAAGAGTGAGACGGAGAAAAAGACGGAGTGCTATGGATTGTGACAGGAGGGAATGAGAGAGGGGGAAGGTGGGAGAAAAGAGAGGCAGAGAGAGGGAGGGAGGGAGAGGGAAGGAAATGGAGAGGGAGGGAAAGAGAGAGGAAGGGAGGGAGACAGAGGGAGGGAGACAGAGGGAGGGAGACAGAGGGAGGGAGACAGAGGGAGGGAGACAGAGGGAGGGAGACAGAGGGAGGGAGACA
Source organism: Tanypteryx hageni (assembly GCA_028673005.1). Classification (NCBI taxonomy): domain Eukaryota; kingdom Metazoa; phylum Arthropoda; class Insecta; order Odonata; family Petaluridae; genus Tanypteryx; species Tanypteryx hageni. The sequence goes on along the minus strand of CM054114.1, from coordinate 86,655,605 downwards.
GAGGGAGGGAGAGAGGGACGGCGAGATGGAGGGAGGGAATATTATTATTTATCCGTCAAATGACGAGCAATACACTAGTACATAAATATAATGTATTACGTGGATTGGAGAAGGCAAATTAGTGCAGAAGCATTATTGCTGGACGACTATTGTTGAGATAACTGGAAAGTTGGGCGTAAAAATCGATATATTATAATGTCGCTGGACGCTATATATTTTTTGAGAAATATGGCTTATGCAATATTGTTTATGACTGCACAACTGAATGGATCTTAATCAAAATCGTTTGAGCCATTTTTGAATAAATCGAAATTTCGTGAAAATCAACAAGAATAAACTATCTTTCATTGTTGCGCTATATCATTCAGCTACTCGTAGTTTCTATTCTAGGTAATTTTATGGCTAAATACGAAATATCATTTGATTTCGTTGAAACGCCTAGACGCTAGAGCAGGGGTGCACAACATGCGGCCCGCGGGCCAAATTTGGCACGCTGACACATTTTGCGTGACCCTGCAGGATTTAACTCAGCTGATGTTTTCCTTTTCCGTAAAAAATCAAGTAAAATTTGTTATGGATATTTATCGCATGTGTGAAAAAAGATTCTCTCCCATGAAATTAAACAAAGTTCCGTTACGTTCAGCACTGACGGATCAGAGTCTAAGAGACATTCTAAGAACGGTAACTACCAGCATTATTCCGGATATAAGTGGAATGGCGAGAGAAAAAAGGTGCAACCTCTCCCATTGAATAAGTAAATTATATTTGTGAGTCACCTCATTTTTGTCTCATAAAATTGCATGTAAAAGTTGCTACGGTAATTACCGAATCTACAATAGTGTGCTTAAATTTTTTATGTATAAAACTTTCATAGCGTAACCCGCCTAGGTCCAATTAAAGTCGATTTTGGCCCGTGTCAACTTTTAAGTTGTGCACCTCTGCGCTAGAGCCTTGCACATATCTCCTGCTCTGCGCCATCGTGGGCTTGCAACGCGTCTTGTATCCCCTCCGCATGCTCGATAGGCTACGTCTAAACCCCCATTCCTTCCATCTCTCCCGCTACCCACTCCCACCCAGCACCTGCCGCATAGCCCGGAAAATTACCGTCAAAATTTCCGTATTCTACCAAGTAATGTTCGGCGTTGAAAGCAGGTAAATAAAACCTCCTAATAACCTTAGATTGCTCCAGTAATGCTGGTAATTGCAAAGACTGCCGTAATCTACCACACGCGTAATCACTTAGTCGCTATGATACAAGCCCAACCTGGTTGAAAAAATAACGCAAAATAGCGATTAACTGGGTCGAATTTCTAGCACTGGTAGCTACTCAAACTCATTTCCCCATCACAAACTATGTATCGCAGAGCAGATTATGAGGTTTGACGTGCCATCAACAGTGAAGAACATGATGATGTAGGCGAAAATTTTTCATGGACCACCTTTACGACAAGTCTTGACAAGTTACACAACAGGGCGTCACTTAATCTCGTCAGAATTTTTAGTAAAAATACTTTACGTATTCTAAAAAACACGGAACACTTCACAAACAGTCGCGAATCGCGGTTAGGTGCCGTTTAGTTTCGAAAGATCAACGGATATTTCCGCCACAAACTTGTTTTCTTAACGCTAAGGAATGCTAAGTATGGCGAAACGAATTTATATTCCAACTAGTATATTGCCCGTCATATGACGGGTGTCAGTTATTATATGGTTGAAAAAACCGTCGTAAGACTGGTGATCCTACTGAAACCATACATTTTAAGTAATCGTAACTCATTATTAAGGATAATCACAAAATCAGTTTATTTTTCTAGTGCAATTGTCCGTTGAAATTCAACGGGGAACTTAGAAATGAATAATAACAGCTGTAATTATTGAGTAAGAGCCTGTATAAAATTTGCCAAAATAGAGATTCGGGAGAATTTTTTTCTTGTTTTCTCCAATGATGAGACCCTTGTCAAAAACGAAGTAATGATAATAAATAAATAATAATGTTCCCTCCCTCTCGCCGTCCCTCTCTCCCTCCGTCTCCCTCACTTCATCTCTCTTTCCTTCCCCCTCTCTGTCTCTCCTCCTCTCTCTGGCTCTCTTTCTCCCACCACCTCCATCTCTCATTCCCTCCTGTCCCACTCCATAGCTCTCGCTCTTTTCTCCGTCTCACTCTTTATCTCTTTCCTCCCGTACTTTTCTAATTCTATACCCCCTTACTCTCTATGTGCCTTCCAGTCTATATCCCTTCCTCCTATCTCCCTCCCCACATTCCCCTCTCTCTTACTTTACATCTATATAGTCGTTTAGAGACGCTAAAGAATCCAAGCTAAATCCCAATCCAATTAGGATTGCGTAATTTCGCGAAAAATCCTACGATAATTTAAGGCAACCTATGCACTTGTATATATTACACGTATGCGGGTTGAGACAACAATTGATTCTCGAAATTTATCAATGAAGTGGTCGGCAAGGCAACAACCCGTTTAAAAGCCGATATTTTCCAAAAATTTGTAATTTTAGTGTTAAATATGAGAAATATCAAACGGTAGGCGGAAAAAGATGAATGGAATAAGAAACTTCATTAATTTTCCTAAAACATAGTTTAAATTCTAAGATAGTACGTCAATTCTTGCTAATTTGAATTTCCAAAAGAAGAAAAGATTGCACTTTAAAAAGTCGTTTTTTACGTGTTATCTTATCGGAAAATGGATATCGCCCCCTTGGAGACGAACCCGAGTCTTTTACATTTTTTTTCGTCATTAATTATTATATCTGAATCAAACATTCCTGCAAATTTTCAACCTTCCTCCTAATCGGGAAGTTTGTTAAAAAGATTGGGAGGAGAGAGGAGGGTGGTAGAGGGGAAGATAGGGAGGTGTGATGAGGGTGTTGGGTGGAAAGATAGGGAGGGGAGAGGATGGAGGTGGAGCGGAAGATTGGGAGGTGAGGAGAGGGTGGTGGAGGGAAAGATAGGGAGGAGAGATGAGGGTGGTGGAGGGGAGAGGAGGTTGGTGGATGGAAAGATAAGATGGGAGAGGGGGGGGGTGGAGCCGAAGATTGGGAGGGAAGAGGAGGGTGGTGGAGGGGAAGATAGGGAAAGGAGGAGAGGGTGGTGGAGGGGACGATAGGAAGGAGAGGAGAGGGTGGTGGAGGGGAAAATAGGTAGGAGAGAAGAGAGTGGTGGAAGGGAAGATAGGGAAAAGAGGAGAGGGTGGTGGAGGGGAAGATTTTGAGGGAGGGGAGAGTGGTGGAGGGGGTGGGAGGGAAGAATGGGAATTTTGAAAGGGATCGCAAGTAGGAGACCTCGGAATTAAGGACATAAATTTCAAAGGATATTGAGAGAGACACTTTGGAAACAAAGGACCTTCTGTAATTGAACTTAAGCTGTCTTCGGCGGGAAATAAGGTCTTTCTCTAAACGAAAGGATTTGATGCGGACAAACACGACGGAGGCGTAATTGAAATTGTCCGACATATAGGCGCCGACCTCGAATTGGTTCTCCGTCACATTGAATCGAATCGACTCCATAGAAATGTTTTAAAAAACTAGTTATATTCGAAGGTTCATTTGTATCTGTTTCCCAGGATTATAACTGCCAATTGCAATTTCATAATCTTAGGGAAGTTCTTTCAAATAATTTGGAGTTGAAGATAGAAACGTTAAGTTAGATTTGGGCGTTATGACTAGATATGAATTATTTTAACGATCTTTTCCATTATAGGTACTCTTTTAACGCCACATGTTCGCTGGATTGTTTGCTGTAAGTATTCTTCAGACCTCTTATTTTCGTCTGTAATAGGCGGCTGATGCTATTCGCTCTGCGAAAGATGCAATCGTATTTTATTGTTCGCCTCAAGTTAACGTTATAACTTTGAAATTGGGCAGAATACTAATCCGGTAATTCCTTCCTCTAGCCCTTGTTTTGAAATTTATAATTGCTGCTCAGCTATTATTTTCGTTAAAATGGCTTTAAGTGAGCTTCTTTTCCATTTGTCTTTGTAACCACTATATGGTTTTTAGGTTGATTGTTCATTATATGCCGTGGCATTTCTCATTCATTCTTCCATCTTTCTAGTATCGTTCTTTGTTTCTTTCCTCCCTCCAAACGATCCACATATGTAGTTCTTTGCTTAACTGTTCATCCACCAATTTTTATTTTATTTTTTTATTTCCATGCGGCCCCTAAACAGCCGTAATCGGCCTTTTACAAGGGGCTAATTAACATAATAACAAGGACTATCACAAACATCCATGCCCTAGGTGAAGAAAAACCCATCTAGGCGGGATTCGAACCCGCGACCTTCGGATTGGCAGGCGAGGACGTTACCCCGCCACCACCGAGTTCGGTAAATAATAACGTCTTTTTAAGTAAGTTAAATCACCAATATTAAAATTCATGCTCCTCGCTCATCATAATAGGTAGTCTATGCGTAAGATTCGTAATTATTCTTGATTAAATCTGGTTCTCCACATACTTTTATTTTCCGCAATCTTCTCTAGTTCTTGATAGCTTTTCAAGCCATCTATCAGCTGAAACCTAATCTAACCATAATCGTGCTGGCAACATCAATTTGGCCTAGAATATCGTACCAAACCACTAAAATCATCAAAAATTAAGTCTTTCAGTTCTCTAGTCGAGGAAAGTGCTTCTATTTGGCGTTTTTGGTCATTTTGTGTTTCTGAAACAGCAACTGACGTAGCATCAACGTTGCAAACTGAGACCGAATCAATTCAAAACAATTAATGTTACTCTTCCAGCGTGTTTCCGATAACGATTTTACTGTAAAACTAGTAACATGATTTTTAAAAACGTCATAATTGTACTGAGCCAGAAAAAGGCACATAAATATGCTGCATTACTCCAAGGAAACTATTATGCAATAGATGACTCTTCCATGTCGCTGAGTGTTAAAATTAAATTGTGGTATCCACATGGAAAATATTTGCCACGATCACCCACCGGGTGATAGATATGGAATTAACAAAACTAATTTAACACAAAACAGGGTTATAACGTAAGGAGAAGAAGACTAAGCCCCCTTTTGCCCTGACCACTTCACACCAAGAACCTTTTTTGCCATTCGACACAAATGCATTGGGCCTATTACCACGCAAACGGAATTCTTGCAGCATAATAGCGGAGAGTTAGTCTTGGACGAGACACTGTTAGGTATCAAAATCCAGATGACCATATGGTACAGATGTGTGTGTGTGTATTTTTGGCCTTATCAACCTCTTTGGTCATTATAGCCATAACTCCTTCCACACCGAACACATACACAAAGGAGGAGGGAAACCCGGTGCCGGCATTAGCCTACTCTTAGCGAAAAGCACCAAGGGGGCCAACGGCTTAACGTCCGAAGGACGGAACGCTTACTTTGCGCGGTCTCCTCAAACCACACAAACAGGGGACCGAGCGACCTTGGAAAAAATCCTACTTTCGCAGGTATCGTGCCCGCTGTCCTTTCGAGCAGCAGGCGCTTGGTACAGATATAACTGTTACCAATCATAGGGACCTCTCTCATCTGCACTGCGGCAGTATGCTGTAATTAATTTGTTTCACATCCTTCAACTAATGCCACGCCCTTTTTATGTTTAACCCTCCCTCCACCATAATTGGGGACTTTTTATACGAAATGGGTGCTTGCTCCTTGCACCACTCATGGACTTTACGCCATTTCCCATTTGTTGGCTCCCCATCACTTTTTTTAATAACGCCCTCATCGCTATTTTGCTGCCACCAGACATACGTTTAAATATCGCCAGTGGCATACCGGATACTCCCGCGCAGTGTGGATGCCCGAATGTTTTCGGCACTTATGCACTTTACCCTCCCGGACAGATTCTTGCAATTATCGTTCTTCTTTTGTTCACTCCAAGGAAATTGTGCTGGAGATTGAATTGGTGTTGGGCGCCTGCGGCGCCCTGACTTAACGGCTCTCACACCCTCACCACACCAGCGGTGATTACGGTGGTGGCCACATCAGATTTTTTGTTTTGTATCTATTTTATGATATCACCTAATATAAAACGCTTGATATCTTTGTCTGCGCGACGGGGACGCATCGTGCATCGTCGGGGATGTCCCCATGTCACGCTATTAAAACGCAAATAACTCGATCAAATATGTAGATGTAAACTTGAAATTTGGCCGAGATAATCTAATCGGATATGAAAATACTATGACGAAGAAAATTTTACGAAGAATCTTCAGGATTCGACTCCAGAGGATGATTTGCTTTCTTCATAAGATAACAGGTAAAATTTTTGACGTGCAGTCTTATCTTCTTTTTGACATTAAAGTTATAAAACATTACCTCAAAAGCTTTAAATCTAAACCATTTTAACGAAAAGATTACAAGATTTGTTATGCTGTTCATCGTTTTTCGTCTACAGTTCGAAATTCCTCATGTTAAACGTTTAATTCGCATATTTTGGAGAAATCTTGCCATTTTAACGGAATGTTGCCTTGTAATATGCCCTGTAATATGCTTTAAACAACCCACTAAATTATTAAGCCCTCCAAATCTGACTGTGGAAGCATGCCATTCCCTCCCCCCCTCCCCTCTGGAAAAGCTACAGTGGATGCCCATGGGCACAATATAAATAAAACGTGTGAAAACGTAAAAAATTCATATTAAAACGTAATTTTTGGATATTTACGAATGAGGTTTACATTTTTTCTTCGCATAACTAAGTTAAATATCTCATCGTTGAGAAATGTAAAATGTTAACGAAAAAGGACCGTATGTCAAGAAATGGCCTTTTCTGTGTTTCATGTCTCCACTATGTTACTTTTGCTAACACTAATCTACATTTCTTATAAATTTCAACACCAATTCTGTCCCATAAGAGTGAAAATGGTCTTGGAAGCAAAGACCAGCTCATGTACATTCCTTTTTCATTTTTTTTTTCTCTTTTATTTCTAAACTAGCTTAAAAGCCTGTCAATAATGACCGGGAAAAATTAAACGAAATTATTTAGATTTCTTGCATTTTTATCAAAATTTGCCATCTATTATCACAAAGTTAATTTATTATCACATCAACTCATTAATGTAATAGTTATCTTCAGAACCGGTCTGAGAGGCGGTCGGCCGGAGTCCCCACTTTTAAGGGGCAACTGAATTGTATATTATTCACCGTATAAAAACGCTCAAATATCGCATTATTTTTTGCCATATATGTTTCATAGTTTTTACCGGATGCGATTTGAAGATTAAAAAGAAATGCAATTATATCGTTTGCTACTGGCGTACTGGAAAATGTGTAGGCCCACCTGTCAAAACAAACATGAAGTCTCCGAAAAAAGTTTAAACTCGAAAAAAACAGGCATTTATGCATTTTACCTCCCCCCGGATAGATTCTTGCGATTGCCGATCTTCTTTTGTTCACTCCATGGCAGCAATGGTTAAGAAGGTAAATAAGCTTATGCAGTTCAATTGAAATGAAACTCTTTAATAATGAAAACAGTATAAATTTCGATAAGGATCTTTGTCGAACTGTATAAAAACGAGAACAGTATAAACAGTGAAAAGAAACTTTGGTAAGCAGTATAATAGGGAGAACAGTATAAACATTGATTTAAAACTATGGCAAGCAGTATAATGGCTTATGACTTCACCGTTGTTCTGAGTTTTCATTATAATATACCTATTCCAAACACATCTCGCTTACATCCATACAAACTGTATACGTCACTGTTCGGGCACCTATATCTCTTAAACAATGCATTATATGGAAAAATATTTCAAAAAAGGTTGTAGAAAATTAAATTTCCTCCAACTATTATTCCAATACATTTTTATATTTATCAAATATTAAAGTAAATATTTCAAAATAACGGATAAGTGACAAGATTTCTTTAATCCAATAAACATATTACACAGCGTCGTTTGTACATACATGAAAATCAGTTTTCCTTGTAAGGTTTTCACTGTTAACGACCCAGATTATGACTGGATGGTGAGTACATTTAAATTAAATTAAATAATTTAATTTCCAATATATCTATAAATATTATTATCTGGCAGTTATGAGTACCATATTGATAATCAGGACCTCCAAATATACCAAACTAGCTGAGACCAGGGCAATTATTCTGCGGAGTTTTTTCGTTAAATTTATGAACAAGCAATTATATAACAAGATGGAGAAGTATACTTCATAAATGGAATACAAGGAGATTTCGAAGGCATTCTTTACAGGAAATACGTACAAAACGGCATCGAAAAATTCTTAAATTTTTATACCCGAAATTAAAGTCGTAATTATGTGGTCTCGCGGACTAATTTAAGGCAAATGTTGTCCTCGACCCGAATAATTTTTAATATAGAACTTACAGATCATATAAGAGATAGGAAGAGAAAAATATGACATTTAATTATTGCTTGCCGAGAGAGCCGTCTTAACGATCGATGTAAATAAAATATGCGATGCTTGGCTCGAAATTTTCTTGAATTTTTATCTCCAAAGCCATAACTCGTAATTATGTTGTCTCGAAGACTATCTTGGAGTAAATGTTATTATCCTCTATCCGAATACATTTTTTTAAACTATGCCTCACAGGTCATATAAGAGCGTGGGATAGGAAAGCATGGATTTTAATTGTTGTTTTCCGAGAGAACCGCCTTAGAGATCGATATAAACAAAATATGTGATGTTTTGTGTTGGATTTTCTCGAATTATTATCTCCGAAACTATGACTCGTAATTATGCGATCCCTCAAACTTTTTTGTGGTAAATGAAGTCCTCTAACCGAAGACATTTTTTAATGTATACCTTACAGATCATATAAGAGCTAGAGAGAGAAATTTATGATTTTTAATTGTTGCTTGATGGATGCCATTTAACGTGATACGGGTATAGTTTATTAAAGTATGTATGTAAAGTGGAAGTTCTAATTGACGGATACAGTTCAAAATCACAATTGGGTAATACATTTTAATAAGGATCACTCCTACATAAATTAATTAATATCTGGCTAGCGGTTTAGGTGATAAAAGTTACGACAGACGGACGAGACGTGTCCATAAGGCGTTCTGCTCTAAAAATGAATTTTCGTAACCAATTCTATATAGTTAATATTTTTATTTTATAGTTAATATATTTATTTTATTTTTTATAATACTAAAATTTTGCGATAAGAATCACCCAAATAATACGACAAAAATTTAACAGTTCCTTATATCACATCAACCCTCAAATTCTAAGGTAAACCTCAAAAGGTTAAGATTTTACGTTAATTTTCAATCAATTATTGTTCTTCGTGCGTGTTTTTAGGCTGGTTTCCAAAGGAAACAGCATTATGAAATGGTCACGTCTGTGTATATGTGTGCCCCCCACTAACAGCTTTTGCATCAATGGACCGATTTTCATGAAACTTGGTATGGGGCTCGTGATGCCAGGACCCACCTCCGGGCTAAATTTTATTTGGCGAAGATTTGTCCCGGGTCCGATTCCAGGAACGTTTTTCCCTATTTGTTTTACATAGGATATCTGAAATCAATCGTGCAGAGATGTTTTCTTTAATATATTAAAATATCTTAAAATTGTGATATCGGAGCGAGGTTTGTGCTATTCTAAGGGGGAAAATGTAGATTCTTATTCTTATCACCGAATTTTGACAATTGATCGTATTTTCTTGAATTTCTACTAAAACCTAGCGTTTATGCATTTTAAATCGCATTTTATAGGATTGTTGCCATGGAGCCGAACTCGGCTTGAGCATAGACTAGTGATCAAATGGGTTATTTTCTTTTCCATTCAGTAATGGACAGTTGATCCATACATATTAGCATATAAACAGCTATGAACTACAACTGGTATTTATGGTATTAGAATTCCTTGGAATGACTAACACATACTGAAAAATTTCCCTTCAATATAACTAATCATTTCGGGAATTCAACTTTGGGAAACCAACCTGCATTGTCCTGGTTTGGACTTCTTGTTGAATTTAGGCTATGTGTAAATTCACTGAAAACACCGATGAAAACAATGCCAGTAACCATGGTAACCTCCTTTTGAAATGTGAAAACATCTGGAAAATTCTACTACAATCTTACAATTCGAGCGAATTCGAATTAGGTAAGTTAATAGACGATAAGAATAAGAATTTACATTCTTTTTTGCGTAAAATAGTGCAAATTCTGCGATGATATTTCAATTTTGATACATTTTAAAATATTTATGATTATAATTCTACATGTTACTTGGTAATCAAATGGAAAAATGGAACGCAGCTGGAATCGAAGCAACGAACTTGAGAAAAAATGAACACCCGTTGCACCCTCGCGGAAGTCCGTGTTTCCCAACCATACCACAGTTAAAGGGGTTTTTCTTCCGTTTTCTCGAACCTACGTGCATTTGAAAATGTTACTCTTCCTTAGTTACCGCTAACAGTTAGCGGTGACTAATAATTAGAACCAATCAAACAGGGAGCGGCAAACACATTGTCTTTCTGGAGGTCCTAGGGGTCCCGCCGCACTTTCACGCTAGGCAAGCCATGCACCCGCCTCGCGCGGGGCCCTAGACCATGGCCTACTTGGCCCATGCCTTAATCCGGCTCTGATTGCAGTTCATGTAAGTATTTAGTTCATAGTAAGTTACTACACATTTTCCTTTAATGGTAAATTGACTGTTCATTCATGTTTTATCCTGTTTTTACGCGTTAAAGATTTAGTAAAACAATTCAATTATTATGTTAGATTCTATAAGTTTCAAATAACTTATAATTTGCTCAAATATTTCAAGTGAATTTCTGTTGATTCTTCATATATTATATCTTATTACATATTTCGATTTTCCTCCTATTCCCAGCAAATATTTGGATAATCATTTGGTCTCCCTGATAATAATTATTTAAACAATATAATAAAACAAAAATACCTTTCAAAAACAACGATTTCATTGTGCATGAAAGCCAAACCAGATCATAGCAAATTTTACCAATTTTTCATATCGAAATCAAATATCTCTGGAATACTTTTATGATGATCCCATCATTTTTGATGAGCAATTTTCAAGAGGTGAAAGCACTTTTTCTTTCAGGGTTCTTGCGGCTTTTCTTAATTGGGTTAAGAAGTCGAAACAAATGAAACGTCCTGTTTGTGTTTGAATTTTCATTTTTTACATGCTTTAACTAGCATAATATTTTCCCGAAATTTATTTACATTATTTGATTATGTTAAAAATTATTATTCTTCGTAAATTTTAAGAAGAATTTTCACTTTTATTTTGCAAATTTTTACGCAATAATTTTCTTAATTTCCAAACTTGATCTGTTTTGAAAGGTTCCAGAAAATTCGAATGGAAATTTCCAAATCATTCCTTATTTTACTAAAACAAACCCACTTTAGCAGAAAATTTTGAAAAAGTTCATCAAATAGAAATGATAAATTTTTGCCTCCCCTTTGGGAAGATCGTTGGAATATAGATCATTCACTAGACTTTCCCATTCATGAAAACTTGACTCTATCTTCAGTAGTTTGGCTACTATATCATTTAAAAAATTTGAATTTTCCCTCTTTGAAGCCACATAGCAAAAAATTCTATGAATTACTTACTTAGAAAAACCAATCATTGTAAAATTCATAACTTGATAAGACCTAATTAAAAAAGAAATTTCCAGAGGTTGCAGTGATGAGTTGCCTATAGCATTGGCCTTCCAGGCAGTGGACCTTGGTTCAAATCTGGCAGAGGTTGGATTTTTCAACCCCTACTAAACAAGACTACTACTACTTATGTGATTTGAGAAGACCACCCAATCAGCACTGTCTTTTAGAAGGGATGTTAAGCAGCTGGCGCCCATGGTGCTCTTCATAAAGAGTAGGCTAATGCTGGCACCGAGTTTTCCTCCTCCCATCCGTGAATGTATGGTGAGCTAAAAGAGACACATTTGCAAAAACTGAAGGGCGGTAAGGGAAAACCAAGGGAGACACACAATGTACCCTTAGTGACTCTTTAACACAGTCCGTACGGCTACGGAAAAGAAAGAAAAAAATAAACGGAGATCCAATATAAATAGATAGTTAACATGTCTCTTACAAATTAAGTAAAATTGGTACGATTGTGTGGTAATTTTAGATATTAATGATTTAGTAAAATTTTTGATCATCGGAGACCCACGGAACATGAGGTGGGTAGGGGGCGGCCAAAAATTTCCCATCTCAGGGCGGCGAAATGCCTGAAGCCGGCCCTGAGGAAGATAGTCGTGCATTGGTCGTGAAGATCCGTATTTCATTGATTACGTAGCAATGGCGTATGCAGGAGGGGTTTTGGGAATTACAACCCTCCCGCCCTCATGAGCAACGTTTACTTAGAAAATCTTCTGAAAAAGGTAATGACCCCCCAAGTTAATTGTGAACGTCGGAACGAGTAAATAAAATTCACTGGTGTTTTACTTGGCGTCCTATATGCTAACTTTCTTTAAAAGATGAGTTATGCGATCAGGGCTTCCGAAACTGAAGCAGTCTCGTGAGAAAGGGGCCCATGTGCACGGCACTCCGGCGGACGGAGAGGTAGGGTGGCCGGAGGAGTGCCTCTCTCGGGCTCAGGCTAAGAGGTCAATTCTATTCGGGATTTATTCGTGCCTTAAACTTGATCCATGTTATATTTTGCTGAACGTAAACGCCTTAGCGCTGCTTATTGTTTCTCTCTTTATGAATCTCATTCTCCATAAAGGCTTAGAAGAGAAAGAAAGGCAATGTGGTTTGGACGGAAAGGCACTTAGTGTGAAAAAAATGCTTGACACTTCAGTGTCTTCTCACGGACGAAATATATTGCTGTGAAAATAAGCCGAGATAGACGAAGAATTTATTAAAGCCACTCCATAAACACAGGACATGGCGTAAACACCACGTATCCACTTAACCCAAGCGAAAGATGTGAGTTCATTAAACATCTGCTGCCCGGCTAGTAAACTAAAACGCATGTGTGTATTTTTTGCTAATCAAATTACAAAAATCAAAGCGCGAAAACTAAACATCAAATACAGAGATCTTGGAAGAAAACCGTACGTCTCACATGTTCTGATGCTGCACGTATTCTCAATCCATATAATTTCCAGTCACTTTTCGTCAGTCATTCATTGTCAGTGGTCGAAAAAGGATCTCCTCGTTGTTGTACTTCGGACTCGACATTAACATTCATTGCCTTAAAGGTTTGTACTTTTACATATATATATATATATATATATATATATATATATATATATATATATAACATTTCTGCGAATGTACCTGTGTGAAATTTAGTGAGATTGGTAATTTTTAGAATAGCATTTCCGAAAAGTTTTATTCCAAGTTAAAGCAGCAGATGACAACGTTTGCTGAGTTCTGCAATCATGCTTTTCAACTTACTGACTTGGTTTTATTTCAACATCGGCATGTCGCGCCACGCATCATTTATCCAAGCATTTTTCTTAAATTAAATCGCTAAACATAGAATCGTTATTTTTTGTTCTACTTCATGAAAAAATAGAGCGTTATATTCAATACAATGTTACAACAATTGACTTAACACAAGAATAGGGAGACAGTGCTACTTAGTGTCACGCATCAGGTCAATAGGATGATCTAAAAAAAACTGTAGTTTATTCTTACCTTCCCCTTAAAATTTTTACTAATCCTTCATAAACAATTTCTCGCATGTTTTCAATTTGTCCTTACGTGTACAAGATATCTCAAGAAATTCCAGAGGGAGTAGTCATTTTTTCAGGATTAAGTTTCTCAAACCTTGAATTTGGAATGGTAAAATTTTGGCCGACCCATTAGGCAGAGTTCTAATCCGGAAACGATGTTCTCAACTTATGTAACAGAGGAATGACTGACATGTAGGAACTTTTTTAAACTAAGATTAAAATATTTAAAAAATACAAAATCAAGCCATTAACATAGGGTTGCACAAACGATTGGATTTTCATTTTACCATCGCCAAAATAATAATCTCATTCTATAACTTCCGTAAATCGACTAAGAACGCAAAAGTAGTTGGATTTTATTGTTATATCATATCTATTGGTTTATTATACGTACTTATGATCAATAATATTGTGTCATTACCTACTTATGCACCGTATTTTGTTGAATCTCTAAGAAAAGGTCAGTGGAGATGTTAGTGATGGGGCTGATAAATTCCCGGATACGCCACGGTTACGCAATGTATTCAGGTGCGACGTTTTCTTCCAGCCTCTCTCAATATATCAGCGTGTAATAAGGTATTGTATAAAATATAATTTAAAATTTTTTGCTTACTTACATACTCAAAAATGTTTAATATTTATTAAACGTTTGCCCCTTTACTAATCGTTCTATTATATATCCTGTGTTCGTACCGAGGGAGGTTATTAAATGTTTTCGATGCTGAAGGGATCCCTACGTTTCAAGTTTCCTTCTTGTCTCGTGGGTGGACGTGTGTTTAATGCATTTTTTAAAAATCATTGCTATAGAAATCATTAAAATTTGGTAAGTATATTTTTCTTCTTATGAAGAAAATTTAGAAATTATATAACATTGTATAGATGTTTATTGTAAATGAAATGCTCAGATAACATTGTACTCACACAAAACATTTTATGAGTTTAACCCATGAATGTTGATTTAGTTTAACATGCCGATATTTGTATTTGGTTAAACTAAAGGTAAGAATGAAAAAATATTTTCTCTGAAAGTCTTGTAAGAACGTTAGGATTAGCGCTAATCAAAGTAATTGATTTAAATATCATTTAAAAATATTTTTTTAGTCTTATCAGGTGATTTCAACCGTCTGAAAAAAGTAAGAAACGCATCGCAAAACGTATGCTTTTTAGAAAAATACTTCAAGCATCCGGACTTGAAAGGAAGAAGTAACTACGTAATGTTGTTGCACGTAATGTCGCTGAACGGAATTTCCTAAAAATGTAATGTGAAACAATTTATTTTTGTATATTTAATAAGTGAGCTATTCTGGGACTTTCAGTTTTTAGTTGCGATTATTCTAACTTTTATGGTGAAAATATTGAGTAGAGCACTAAATCGCGTTTGTTTCTTAATTTAAATATATAATAACTGCTAACCCCCTACAATGCCGAAAATAAATTGTATATCTACCGATGGAATGCAAAAGGAATATCATTGTTTAAAATACTCTGTGTTGTAGATGATCGTGTTAAATGCTCACATTGCGGAGCAGAATTTTTGGTAAGACATGGTGGACGTGCAGATAAGTATTAAAGGACGCTTACAAACTGCAAAACGCAAATCGTCTGTAGCATTGGCAACCTCCCCAAAATCAATTTCATAATTTTTTGTGAAAAATTATTAAAATGCTGAAGCTCATATTGTTGCTAAAAAAGAAGACACTTTATGTTTCAAATCATCGGATTGCACTAATAAATTCAATTCAAATTTTTTCGAACCTAAGTTTTGTGTTGATCGAACAAAATGTGAAGCTATAGTTTTAAATTTAATCACATCAATGTGTATTGAAGAGTTACATAAATCCAACTTTGCAAGTGTTACAATTGACGCTTCCAACAGAAAGGACATGAAAATCGTTCCAATGATAGTGTGCTATTTTCTTCCTCAGGCTGGTTTAAAGGTAAAAGTGCTTGACTTTAATGGAGTTCCTTGAGAAACATCAGAAATATTGACTCATTAATTTGTTTCTTCATTAAAAAACATCATCTTATGGACCAAATTGTAGGATGTTGTGGTGACAATTGCAACACGTATTTCGTAGGTGTGAAAAGAAGGTATTTTATCGATTGAAAAGCGAAATTGGAAGAAATATGTTTGGAATTGACTGTGCAGCACACGTAGTACACAACTGCATCCAAAATGCGGTTGATATTCTACCGATTGATGTAGAAGCTCTTGCAGTAAAGATTTACAAATATTTCCACATATACACTGTTCGCGTCACTCAACTGAAGGAATTTTGCGAATTCGCGGAAATTGCGTACAACAAGGTCTTAAAACATGGCAACACGAGATTTAATTCCCTTTTACCGGCTTTAGAAAGACTTCTTGATATGTATGAAGATCAAAAAAAACTATTTCGATTCACAAGAAGTGCCCACCAGTGATAAATTATTTTTTAAGGCCCATATGAAGATGGGTATTTGCGATTTGTTCTCGGACAATTCAGATTATTTAATAAAACAACAATGAATATAGAAAAAACTAACGTTAGTGTAACAGACATAGCTTGTGAACTATAAAATTTAAAAATTAATTTGCAGGAACACGAGGATAATTGTTTCATTCCACAGGAGGCTAACATTTTACTAGGAAAATTCGACGAATCTGGGAATGCGATTTCTAAAACGTAAATAAAGAATTTGACGCATTTTATCTTAGACGCTTCTCATAACATATCGTTGTGGGAAAACAGTTTCGAAGAAGCAGAATCATTTAATTGGGAAAATAGTACATTCAATTGGCACGTGGCCGAAAAAACAGCGTAAAATATCAATAAAAGATATGGAAAACGTTTAATTGATATCGACAATCTTTTCGATGAAATAAGTTTAGCAAAGCAATTTAGGTTTCATTATGACTGAAAGAGAAGTTGGGAAGAGAAAGGGACGAAATTTGAAGATAGATGGATTGAGTTAAAATAAATAAATATCTATGCGATACTGAAATATGTTTTTGTCCATCATGCATTTCATTGTAATTTTAGTGCAAATGCACTTGAAGCCCCAATCTAACAATGCAAAAATCCGAGATGAACAGTGTCGGCTACCCTAGCAATCTCCTTGAAATGTCGAAAAACTGGAGAAAATCGAACATAAACATTAAATATGAGCAAACACGAATTAAGCAACAGAATCGGTGGTAAGGATAAGAATCTTCATTTCTTTCTGCGTTAAATGGTATAAATCTCGAGTCAAAGTATCGAACGTAAGATTTTTTAAAATGTTAAAGAATAATCGTCTACACAGCGTATTCTAGCCGATTACGTGTTAATAAAATACAAAAACGAAAACTATCCTGGTATCGAATCCATGTCTTTCCTGGGGACGACTGTCCACTTAAAACCTGCAGGAGTTCGCGCCGAGTATTGAGGCGAAAGATTTGTCGAAATCGAGCCGACCGTTTCCGGTTTATTTGCGTTCATGCAGGAAGGTGACGTCTCTCGAGGCTTCAGACGCAGACAGTCATGGACGCAAGCAGGCATCGGAAGTTCCATAATTCGAATCTCAAGGAAAAGTCAAAATTATTCGAGTCATAGAAAACTCAAGTTATAGAAATATATTTTTAAATATTTGTGTATATACAGTGGAACTTATATAACTAGAATCTCAAGAGAAAGCAAAAATTATTCGAGTTCTAATAAGTTCGAGTTACGGAAACATTTTTTCATTTTTTACTTTCTCCATACGTAGTATAGGGAAAAGTATTGTTTTCATGAAAAAATTGACTTCGAGATTTCAACGGAAATACACGTTTTGAGGTCCCCTGAAAACGTTTTGACAATTTCCTCGATGATGTCTGTGTGTGTGTGATAGCTTTTTGTGGGTGCTCTAACTCAAAAACTATTAATCAGGACAACGCGAAATTTTATATTTAACATATATTTGCTTTAATATTTGATAAATGTAAAAATGTAATGGAATAAAAGTTGGCGGAAATTTAATTTTCTACAACCTTTGTTTGAAATATTTTTCCATATAATGCATTGTTTAAGAGATATCTTATATTTTTAGCTGCCATCACCACGCCACCTACCGACAACTATTGTTAACAATCGACGCTTAGTTACGTCTTAGAAACGCTCTTTTTTATTTTCTTAATTGTTGGAGCTTTGTGGCTATATCCAATATCAAAAGGCTAAGGTTTGAGTTTATTTCTGTTCTTTGTAGTCTAAAATTTTCTCGCAGTTTCTTAAAATATTTATTATTATGTAACCAGTTTGCTTCCCCCCCCACCTTTCCCAACCGCTCATCCAATTACCTCCCATTCGTTTTCTTTGTAACCCCTACTGTCCCCCTCTCCCCCCTCATTTTACTCTATATATATGGAACAATTTATATATTTTTTCACCTGATGATGCTACAATCATAGTGAAACCGGCCGTGTTATATTAAAATTGTGGAAACTACAAAGTATTCGTTTCATTATTATGTAACCTATTTGGAATTTATAGAAATATTACAGATATGGAGAAAGTCATGTGGTGGCCACATCAGATTTTTATATTTATATGCTTGCAAAATGCATATTTGAATTTGTATTAATTCTTATTTATGTTCATATGATGTTTTATGTAAATTTTTTACCCTGAGAAAATTACACCAATTTCAAAAGACAACTGAGAATATGCGAAAAAATATATTTTTTTAATTTTTACGAAACAATGTTTCCATAAGTCATAAATAAGCATTAATAAAAGTTAGTTTTTAAATTAATTAAATATGTAGATTTGCTCCCCACCAGCTGAAAGTTAATGAAAATTTTCTCCACGCTTAAGGGGTTAATGATGATTATTCTTATTGCTCAAGCAGGGCTATCTGAGTGACAAAACTTGAAATACGAAATCTTGGACACGAGTCAATTGCCAGAGTATTTTGAAATGACGAATAATTGCTATAATTTCACGGAAAATTATAAATGTTCGGCTATTTCTCATGGAATTTATTATCTAATACATATAGGCTCCAGGTGGCTGAAGTACTGATGCCCTGGAGATCGCGTTGGTTTATTTACGTCTTTGATCTTGGTATATGGTGATTTTTTAGCACTTGCAGTATTCAAGCACCGACAACTCATATTGCATAAAAATAAAGGGTAGTTTATGGTTGGCGATTTTTAGAAAAATTTGATTTACTCAAAAATGACTACATAGAGTTTGATTAAAATCAATCAAATTGTAGAGCCTGATGTCACAAATAGTACTACGTAAGCCATATATCTCTTAAAATCACCATATGGCATCCAGTGGCATTACAATGTACAATAAGCTAATTTAACTAAGCCCTATGACATCACAACTCCGCCGCGATCTACTCAAAATATTATTATAGCCTAAACCAGGGGTTCCCAAACCCAGGTTACGACCTAAACTTGGGTCGCAAAGGCCTTATGATGGGTCACAGATGACCCCAAGTCCCAAAGTGAAAAAACCGGAAATTTTCGACACAAGCAAAAATAAATGTAAAGAAGGACCACCAAGATAGGCAAGAAATAAATTTGATTCTTAGCATGATCTGCACTGCGCTCTCTCCATCAATATTAAACTAAGATTGGATCAGAAAATCACGAATGTGCAACAGCATCATGGAAACCACTAACAATTAACAATCAGCCGAGCAGACAGTGATGTTTATCTTTATTAATTTCAAGTAAATAGTGCCTGCAGCTTTCTTTGTTCAAAATAAATTGAAAACTTTCCTAAAATTTCAGTGAAGGAATCACTTGATTCAATGGTCCCATTTTGTTTTTCATGCACCCATTTCAAAAATTCAACTTTATTCCAGAAAAAATTAGAAGAAATTGAGCGATTCTACAGTTTTTTCTAAAGGTTTTATTTAATATTATGCTAAGAAATTTACGGCGATTTGCTGGGGTACTAGGTAGGTACAGGTACCATTTGGGTCGCAGGGCGAATGTGATTTCAAATCTTGGGTCGTTGACAAAAAAGTTTGGGAACTACTGGCTTAAACGGTTAAACTAAATCGAATGATATATCATATTTGTGGATATTATCATTCATAATAGTCATTCTGAAGAGATGAATGATATTGCGCAACAAAAACGTACTTTATTCTAGGATATTTTGAAACAAAATTCATTTTACTCAAAAATGGCTGTAAGGATGTTGATTAAAATCCATCAATCATACAGCCTGATGTCACAAATAATATTAACTAAGCCATATGCCCCAAAAAATTACTATATATCGTGCAGTGGCATTAAAATATATGCTAAACTATGGTTAACTTTGATTTATAAACGTTTTTCTTTTATAAGCTTACACAGTCGACTAAACGTGTACATATATGTATGTATATGTGAAAGTTTGTGCAATATTTATTGCGCTGTTTATTTCTTTTGAAAGTCATTTTTGCTGGGGAAAAGAAGATTGTGCATCTCCAGTAAGGAGATCAGGTGTTTATATAAACTTTTCAAAGATTATTGAAAATTGGTTCTGAACTGCTACTTGACGGTAGTTATTTGTATTATTGATACTGCCCTTATTTTTATAAATGGATATCAGTTTTAAAGTATTTAGGAATAAGGGAAAGATGCCAAGTTTAACAAGGAAAGACTACCATCCCATAATAGCTGATTAAGTGTGCATAAAAGTGGCTTGTGTTATTAGATAGGTGGTGTAAATAGGATCCTTTTAACTGTAATTATGTCATGCAGCACTTACAAGAAGAGAGTATGACCTTCGGGTCATGAATTTTGATGAAACGTGACTAGGAGATTCTACATAAAAAATAAGGAGACCTGTGTCTTGAGGTTTTTGTGAATGGCTTTTGGGTTTGAGAAATCAGTGTTGAAAATATGCAAAAACATTGTATGCCACTTGTTATGTATGTGCCTTGGCAATGACAAACCGAGATCGTTGGTTCAACAATGGCTGTATTTACTTCTTATGACACACAATACCTATGCGAGGGATATGCGACCGCACTCCCGGATGGTCACGTTACAACTGCTTGCTCACCGAGAATCAAGAACATGGCAAAGTGGCAAAAAACAAACAAACATCGCCGCGCAACACAAACAAACAAAACATGAAATGCGGCCCTATACATAATAGTTAAAATACAATAAATGAATACATAACAACTCCTCCCCCTTTTAGCTTGAAGAGCCACACAATTTTATAAATTAGCATTAATTCAATATATAGCCAAAAACTAAATACATATCATGTTGCCTAATAAGCACTGCTCACAAAAAATTAACCAAACTCTTAGGTCCGAGCAGTATGGCACTTATAGTCCTTCAGGTATCCTGGAACCCTCTTTATTCTCACTGATGCTCTTGTAGCCTGCTGTAGTGATGGTCAAGTTTCATCACTCTGGGCTGACATTGCGGCAGCAGATGATGGTTCACCATTATCTGAAGCACCAATGCTGGTAACACCTCGAGCATGATTTGTCTGCAATTCATTTGGAGGGATCTGCTCTCCTACTGGAACTTCAGGCATTGAGGGACTAACACTTTTTACAAAATTATCAAAAGGAAAAGGATAAAAAACATTATTTGGATATGACACACTATCTCCAGAATCTTTAAAACTATCTGATGAGGAAGGGAGCACTGCTGATGTGTTACGATGCATCAACTGGTTTACATGGCGCCTTTCAGTTCTCCCATCTTCACATGCAACTTCAAAATTGCAGGGACCCTTGGCTGCTTTTATGTATCCCGGCAACCATAGCTTTCCACCTGCATAGCTACGGAAATATACAGGATCTCCTTCTGCAAAAAATCTAAACTTATTAATTGGCATATTAACAGCATTTACTACTTTCTTGAGTTCAGTTGCAAGTTGACGCGAATCCTGTTTTTCGCCGAGCTAGGCCGGTTCCACTCGCAATGGTTGAGAAAGTGAGTGAGGAAATAGATAGAATGGTGAAGAAGGGCATCCTAGAGAGGGTTGATTTTTCAGAGTGGGCCACCCCTATTGTAAATGTAGTCAAGCGTGACAAAACCATTAGAATTTGTGGTGACTACAGCTCCACAATAAATCCGCAATGCATGAGACAGATTTACCCACTCCCAACTTTATGCAGGTTTCAGTGGATGAGGAAACGTCACGGGTGTTAACACTTAATACCCATAGGGGGTTGTACAGAATGCTTCCGTTGCCCCCAGGGCTCTCCTCTTCTCCTGCAATTTTTCAATGTACCATGGACACTATCCTTGCTGGCCTGGAGGGAGTAATTGTATATATGGATGATGTTCTATGTCAAGCATCATCAGAGGGCCAGCTATGGCATCGAGTTAGAGGAGTATTAGAAAGATTAAGGTGGGCAGGTTTTCATTTAAGGCTGAGTAAATGCCAATTTTCTGCTAGAAGTTTGGAATTTGTGGGATATTTAGTTTCAGCAGATGGCATTAGGCCAACGGATAGTCAAGTGAAAGCATTACTAGAGGCTTCATCCCCAACCAATGTGGCTGAACTTCAAGCCTACCTGGGCTATATAAATTATTATGATAGATTCTTCCCTCAGAAGGCCACTAGGTTTGCTCCTTTATATGCATTGCTAGGTGAAGGTGTCCAATGGAGATGGACAGAAAAGGAAGAGGCCTGCATTACTTATGCTAAGTCTATTATGACTTCAGGTGCAGTGCTTGCACATTATTCCCCTAAGTGCCCTATAACGGTGTCATGTGATGCCTCACCATATGGAGTTGGGGCAGTGTTGTCTCATGTGTATAGTGATAACCAGGAGAGACCAGTGGCATATGCCTCAAGAACTCTTAGAGGAAGTGAGAAAAATTACTCGCAATTGGACAAAGAGGCACTGGCTATTATATTTGGGATTATGAAATTTCGTATGTATTTGTTGGGGCGCACTTTTGAGATTATAACAGACCACAAGCCCCTGTTAGGAATTTTTAAGCCAGGAAAGCCCATATCAGATGTCTTGTCTCCACGGATGTTTCGCTGGTCCTTAATGCTATCTAATTATGATTTTAAATTGTCATACCGCCCAGGGAAGCAGCATGCAAATGCAGATTTTTTCAGTCGTCTTCCATTAGACTGCAAGGAGGTGGATGCTGAGACAATTTTCCCTGAGCCAGCAGGTGTGATGCTCCTAGAAGAAGCTCCTTTGGACTCACCATTGACAGCTGGGGCTGTAGCAGAAGCCACAAGTGAGGACAAACTGTTGGCAGAGGTGCGAGAGGGGCTACTTCGAGGGTGGAGTGCTGCCTCCAGATCCAAGGAGGCAAAGCTTTTCTTCAGAGAGCCAGCAGGCACTTTCACGGTGCATAAGGGATGCGTCCTCCGGGGTAGCAGGGTCGTTATCCCAGAGAAGCTGAGAGGGAATGTGATGCAGCTTCTACATAAGGTGCATCAGGGAGTCGTCCGCACTAAGGCATTGGCACGGAGTTATGTCTGGTGGCCTGGCCTTGATAAGGACATTGAAGAGTTGATATTGTCTTGCCCTAGGTGCTGTGAGACACGGCCAGATCCAAGGAGGGCACCTGTCATCCCTAGGAGTGTTCCAGAAAAGCCATGGTCGCGCCTTCACCTTGATTTTGCAGGACCAACCCATGGCCATACATTTCTACACACAATACCTATGCCAGGGATATGCGACCGCACTCCCGGATGGTCACGTTACCACTGCTTGCTCACCGAGAATCAAGAACATGGCAAAGTGGCAAAAAACAAACAAACATCGCCGCGCAACACAAACAAACAAAACATGAAATGCGGTCCTATACATAATAGTTAAAATACAATAAATGAATACATAACACCACTTAATAGGCCTCATTGTATAACCAGAGAAACTCGACTTATAGATGTAGGTAGGTATGTTTTGGGAATCTGGAGAATTTATTTGTTATCTCTGCAACTACATTTGTTCACTTTCATTTGTGCTGAACCAAGATGAATACATCCAGGTTGTTTTCTCCAACACTTGAGGTATTACTTCAGTCAAATTGAAAGCTTGTGGAATCTGTTGTGGTAGATTTCATCATGCAGACCATGCTTATCCACCATGCTTGTTCCGATGCTACCAAATGGCAAACTTTCCATGTCAGAAACATGTTGTTTTATTTTTTCAATTTAGGCAGGTATTTTATTTATATTTTTATTTGGTATTGCCTCTTCTAAGATGGTGATCCTAGTTAGAATGTCTTTTATACACTTCGGCTTGCATTTATGAACTCATCTGAACATGGAATTGTCTCTTTTCAATGCCCAAGTATCACACATCCAAATTATGGATTTGTTACACAGGATCACTTTGACTTCCTTTTTAGTCAAACGTGAGCACTTAATATGATAATTACCTGCACAAGAGCCTCTGCAGAGAACATAATTAGTGTCTCAAAGCAGGAGCGGCATTCAGTCTTGTTTATGCTTCCCTCCATGCTGTGATGCTGCAATATTTCTAATAACCTAATAAAAAATAATGAGAAAAGAAAGCACTGTGTGAAAATTCCACTTAACAAATTATTGAGTACAACGGCAAAGAATCTAAATGTACAAATTTCATTATCAGCTGAAAAGTGACTGAATAAGGAGATATATACAGTTAAGTAAACCAAAATCCAAAAAATCAAGATTTAGGTAGATGAAATCATGATTGTTTTATTTAGTAATATTTGAGTATCTTTTATAAGTATCATTTATTAGAATATATCTACTTTTGTTTTAATAACTATTACTATCTATTGATATCAGATGTTTCTTTCTACAGATATAAACAACTTTTATTTTTGATTTTTACTATAAAATTTTCTTGTCAAACAGGTGATTTATGAAAGATTCAATCTCTAAACATTTATAAACTGGGCATAGCCAATTTTCATATATACAGCCATCCCTCTTTATATGAACTTCCATTTTACAAGTATTTGCTTATACGAACTGAGCAATTTCATACCTATTTATCAATTTGCAAATAAATTTTTGCATATACGAGTTCATTATGTTTGCATGAAAATTAAAAATTTTTTACATAGGAAGTAATGTGAAAATAATTTTTGTTTTACAAGTTTTCACCTAATGGACAGTTTTTATGGAATGAATTAAGTTCGTAAAGTGAGGGAAGGCTGTATATAACATTTTAATTTTCTATACCTACTACATAGTTGTAAAACATTTTCTAGTTCAACTTTTTGCAAGTGTGTGCAAATGTTATCACCCTCCTCAAGGAAAATTACCTACGCATTTATAAGTTAACAGTGGAAATTTATAGAAGATGTAGTTTTTGTGAACGTTAGGAGAACCTTGTGTTTTTTGTACTATTTAAGTAAACAGCTTCCACACCCAAATTTTGACTTTGGTTTCTCAAATACCTTCTGATGGTAATACAGCAGACCAGTAGTGCCTAACCTTTTACCAATTGTGTGCCATTTTTCCAGTGCCAAAGTATCAATGCACCACTTAGTTCTAAGCCTGCAATAAGTGAGTATAAGGATATGATAAAAATAAAGCTTCTTTTTAATGCGACATCTGGTGCAATTTCAATTCCGCCAACTTTTCTGCCTGTTATAAATTTTATTTTTTTGCTAGTAGCATCAGATTTTCTGGATTAAAGTTGGTGAGTTGCAAATTGACAAATGTAACACCGAGTAAAATTTCTTAGTTGTGGAAATTCCTCACGAGGTAACAAAAGGCCTAATTTTTAGAAGTTGATCCATGATGAGTAAACAACGGTGGGAGGAGAATAGGGAATGCAGTACTTTGTATGTGTTGGATGGAATTTTCGGGCATCTGAGACCTGACAAGGTTTCCTTAAAATCACTCGCCCACTAAATTCTTCACTTTCAAATCCTTTCATTCATTCAAAACTCACAAACTAAACCGATATATTGACCAAAATACAATAAAATCTTGAGATCATTCTTTTAAATATGTACCAGATATATTTCAATTGTGAAAAAATTAAATGATTGTATAAATTGTTTAATATACTGAGCACCACATTTGATAGGCGGACGCACCAAAAGTGGCACATGCCATAGGTTGGGCAGTACTGCAGTAGACCCTCGATTCTACAGATTATGTAGAGGAAAGGGGTATCCAGATAAGGCAAAAGGCTCATGGTCACATAAGTTCCTAAAATTAGTTATGAAAAACAGTTATGATGATATGTTTTCTTTCAAGTATGAAATCTTTATCTATTTGATACATTGCAGCAAGGCATTTTGACTGGTTTTTCAAACAAGTAACAGGTCACACAAAAGTGGATTCAACTCGATGTCATCTTACCATCAAATGTCTCCCAACTGTAATGCGAGGTCTATAATTCATTTTCATTACCATTCCCTTTCCAATTAATGTTGTGTCCAGAGTGAAAAATTTATTTAACCCTTATCTAGATTCATGGCACTTCAGCGGCACTTCGATATTTTGAACATATGTAGTTAAAAAGCTTATTTTTTAAATCAAAACCATGAAGTTCAACATACACCTAGTCTTCTATTTTAACATTTTCTTCAAAAAAAGAAATTGTAACATTTTTGGTAGTTGTTGCTTTTAGTTTTAGATACCTTTTATGAAAAAACCAACTTTGTTGCATTCCTGGTATCGCACATAAATGGTATGTAATTTTTGCAGCATGGATTCACATGGTATAACAATGTAAGTGGAGTATATTATTTGTGTCTAAATGTGTAAGCACAAAGACAAAAATGTGAAAAAGTGTTGGAAACCTATAGATATGATTGAAATGCACCAATTTTTGGACTTTCATTGGCAGGAGGACATAAAAAATCTCCTAACATTGGCAGTAAGCATATTTGGAGTAAACTTTACAGCCCAATGGTTATTTTGTGCTACAATATCTGAAACTCGTTTCAAAAAAATGTTGAGGTTTATAAGATTTGATAATAAAACTACTCAGTCAGTAAGAAAAGAACAAGATAAACTTGTGCCAATTCATTGTATTTGGGAATCTGTTAATATCAATTTGAAAAAACACTTCATGCCTGGGACATCAATCACAGTTGATGAACGATTGGTAGGCTATAGCCTGATAAATGTGGCATGAAAATATTTTGGGTAAATGATTCACAAATGGGGTACCTGCTTGGTAGATTGCCTTATTTGGGCAAAGTGAATGGAATAAGAGCTCTACCAAATTTAGGTGAACTTGTAGTAGAACAGCTGTTTCCTTTACTTTAGAACAAACCGTAATTTTAGTTGTGACAATTACTTTATGACATTACATCTAAAAAGTAACAGCTTAATCAAAGGTTGGCACATAGAGAAAAAATAAGCCATACATACCAAGGAACTTTTTGCCTAACTGTTCTCATCCAGAGCTATCATCAGTTTTTGGATTTACAAAAAGTGTGACAATGGATTCATATGTTCCACAAAAGGAAAAGCAGTGCTCCTATTACCCAGCATGCATCATGGAAATAACATAAATGCAGAGGAACAATATAAGCCAGAAAATATTTTGAATTATAACTCAACAAAAGGTGGCATGGATTCAATGGACCGAATGGCTCATACATATACATGCAAAAGATGAACTAATAGATGGTAATTTTCCATTTTCATGAATCTATTTGATATCAGTGGTATTGCAGCCTATGTGGCTCTATGGGCGAGCACTTGAGAGACAGGCTCGGGGCGCTGAATTTTAGGGATGCCAAAATAAAAAAGTTAGCTGTGGTTAATTCTTAAAAAATCTAATACACCGAAATAGCGCAATGTATGTAAAAATATGACATCAGTGATGAAATGAGTTGCCAGATTTCTCTTTTTACTCTTTTCAAGGCAAAAATTTCATCCCAATTTTCAGCTTGTTTTCACATTAAAAATTCAAAAATGATCATATTGTCATTTATAGGTATAAAAACATTTAGAAAGTAATAAAATTGATCACAAGCACACAGACGGTACAGATGCAATTGTACCCAGTAGCGTTCTGTAACAAATATCGATCTTTTTAGTTATCGTTACGTATGTATGGTTATGAAAGTGATTTGGTGAAGCAATTTCTTCTGATGCAGCAATAATAATCTAATTATGATAATTTCAATATAATAATGTGCAAAATTTTAAATAAAGATTATTAAAAATTCAAATTATGAGACGATAATTGGCATGCCTTCAGCTTGTTTTAATTTCAGTTTCTAGTGCCGGCTATGTGAAGTGTGTCCCATGCAATCCCCAAGACAGAGTATTCCTCACCATGCATGCAGTGATTGGGTGGGTAAATGTTGATAAAGAAAGTAATATATTGCATCAGATGATGCACTGGGTAATTTGGCGGATAGTCTTGGCGGGAATACAAAGATCGCAATTTGCTAGATAACTCAGTGACTGGGTACGATCGAATCAGTGCCAACCTGACTAACTAGCCTTTGTCATACCCAAAAACCTCTAGCCCAGAGTTTCCCAACATGGTGCCTGCGGGCACCATGGCACCTGTCAAGGTTCGCTGTGGCACTCACCGAGGTTTGTTCAGGTGTCCTTAAAACTTTCAGCTCTTGCTACTAATAGTGTTGAGCAGTCACATAATACTGGAAAGTGCCAATCTAAAAAGGCTTTATGACTTTGTAATATAGAATTTACGTACAAATTCATACAATGATTCTACTTTCAATTTTTTCACCAACCTCTCAGAAGTGGCTCATTCTATCATTTTAGCTTTAATGTTTATCATAATGTATCTCATTGAAATGAATGGTGAATAGTTTTAAAAAATTATTTAAAAATTAATAACAATTGTATTAGATGATATAATGAATTTTGTAATAGCAATGAAAAATGTTGGTGGAGAGGGGTGCATTAACAAATTTAGTGCTCGGGGTGCCAATACACCTTGAGCCAGTCTTGTGTGGCTTATAGAAAACTGTACCAGAACTGGAATATTGGAAAACTTGACAGGCATAACACTTTTCTGGAAAAAATGGCAGAAGATTTGATTCAACAACATATGATTAGAAGAGTAGAGACAGCACATGCAATAACAATTTGAAACATTGTGTTTGGAAGAGAGCAAAATGTTTGCAGGGTCATTTTTGTTCGTCAAAAGACAGATGTTTTTCAGATTTGCAAATCTTGTAAAAGAACATTTGTAAGGAACACTTGACTTATATTTGCAATAGCTGTTTTAAAAAATAATAATTTGATTGTTTCTTGCTATAGTTTTATAATACTGGTTATGACTGAAATTATATTTGATTATTATGTTAGTAAAATTTGATTAAGGTAAATAACAAAACAAATAGAACTGAAAAATTTTTTTACAAATTATTCTCTCTGTATTTCTTGTACAAGAATTTGATTAAAATAAATAATAAAATATCTACCTTTCAGGTATCTATTTAAGCCTGCATAACAATAAACTCACAAAATTCTTTAAGCAAGTATGTATATGACACTGGCATATGGCCTGAAGATTTTTTAGATGTTGTTATGGTACTACTGGAGAAAAAGAACAATGCAAAATGTTGTAAGTATTACAGAACTATTAGTTTAATTTCTCATACAGTTCTAACCAGGTTAATAACCAAAAGAATTGAAGGTAAAATAGAGGAGCTTCAAGATAATCAATTTAATTTCGTAAGTTGAAGAGGGAAAAGAGATGCTATCTGGGCCGGATTAAGGGTTTCGTAGACAATAGGCATTATAGCTCATAGAACTTTTAACTATTATATGTATATATATGTATGTACTGGATGATGCATAATTGGGGAAACATATGTGGAATATTATTATCGATTTCTCAAAAACATTTATTCTAGAAATTACATTTCTCTTGTTGAAAAATTACATTGTATTAATATTGCATTTATGCCAATGGTTTTGTATGTTTTTGTTGTTAATTTGACAATAATTTGATCTGTATTTAATTTGCAGAGTAATTTGCATTCTATTGAAAGTAAAGAATGAGACCATCTTTTGCCCAATTGTAGATCTATGAAAAAAAACGTTTACATATTACTTTTGTATGAACTTATCATAGGTTCCTTTTTTGTAGGCCCTAGGCACAATAATACCTAGGCCACAATCCGGCCCTGGATACTATAGGATGTATGAGGATGATAATAGAAAGAGTGCAAGAAGTCAATAAGGATATGCACTTTTTTGTTTTGTAAATTGCAAGAAAGCTTTTGACCGGGTGAAATGGGATAAAATGCCGGGTATATTAAATAAAATAGGGATAGATTGGAAAGATAAAAGATTGCTTAAAAACCTTTACTTAAATCAAAAGATTATAGGGTCGAAGGAGAAGAAACAGAAAGTACTTCAGTAGAGAGGGGAGTGAGGCAGGAATGTCCTATCTCACCAGTGATATTTAATATTTATGCAGAAACAATAACAAACGAAGCGTTGATGGAAGAGAAAGAATTTAAGATAGGAGGTGAAAGTATTACCACCATTAAATATGCAGATGATCAGGAATTAATAGCAGAAGATGAGAAAGAACTTCAGAGGATGACAGACAGGCTAGTGGAGGTTGCCCGACAATAGGGAATGAAGATCAATGGCGGAAAAACAAAAGTTATGATGGTTTCAAAGCAACATAAAGAATTAAATGTAATGGTATATGGCAAAAATTGGAACATGTAAGTAGTTTCAAATATCTTGGCAGTATCTTAGTGCAGGATGGAAGTAGTACATAGGAAATCAGAAGTAGAATTGTAATGGCAAAAGCAGCATTTAACTTTAAGAAGGAGTTTCTCACAAGCAAGAAAATAAATTTAGAAACAAGGAAGAAATTAGCAAAATGCTACATATGTAGCATAGCTCATTATGGTGCAGAGATGTGGACGGTAAGGAGAAAGGAGGAAAAATATTTAGAAAATCTTGAGATGTGGGTAGTATGGAGGAGGATGATGAAAGTGAAATGGACAGAGAGGAAGAGAAACAAAGAAGTATTAGAAATGGTTGGAGAATAAAGGATGCTAATAAATACAATTAGGAAAAGAAAAGCAAATTGGATAGGGTACATATTGAGAAGACAGTGTTTACATAGGACAATCTTAGAAGGCAAAATTAGTCGAAGAAGAGGAAGATGGAGAAAAAGAATAGGAATATTTGAGAATTTAAAGCAGGAATATAGTACTTATAGAGATATAAAAGAGGTTTCTGGGGAGATAGAGAGATGGAGGCAGCAATTCAGCTAAAACCTGTCTTCAGACAGCAGCATGATGATGATGATGATGAATAACAAACTTTAATAAAACAATCAACATATAAATCATTGCAGAAATGTAGTTATTTAAGTAATTAATAAAATAGTTTTGTAATAGTGCTGCTGCAGCACCAGGAATGCAACTACATTAGTAAAATCATGAATTTCTCAAGTATTAGCTTTTTGAGTTTTAATTTAAATGACTGTATTAAATTTATATTCTTTAGTTCAGAAGTTAGTTTGTAAAATAGCTTAAAGCCTTTGTGATATGGACCTTCACTACTTAATTTGGTTGATCTTTGGTTGACATGTATATATTGTTTCGATCTGGTATAATGGTGTTGTACATCACAGTTTATTTAAAAAATATTAATATTTTTCTTTACATAGAGAATTAGCTCATATACATAAAGAGCGGGTAGTGGCATCATTCATAGAGATAGAAATTGAGCTCTACAGGAGTCTCTTGAGGATAACTTTAGAATAGCATTAATAGCTTGTTCTTGAATTTTGAATATTTCATAACTATGATTGGAGTCACCAGCCTTGAGAATAGTAAGACTAGTACTGGATCTTAAATATTTAAGTTGAGATATTACTTTTTTAATTTAGACAGTAGAACTAGAGCACTGCACGGGTATAATATTTTCCACCCATACCCGACCCGTACCTGCAGACTACTAACCCGTACCCACAGAATAATAACGCATACCTGGCCCATATTTTTAACTGTCCGGTCCAACTCAAGACAAATTCCATAGCAAAAAATCTGGAAAAAATAAAAATATTATTTCTGAGTCACAGTTTTGTATAAATTCAAATGAAATGCAGTTGTGCATAAACACATTCATTTTTAAGATCGAAAAATGTATTTAAATTATCTATGACTCATTTTTACAAAAATTACAAAAGAATTTAATTGAAAAAAGGAAACATTAATTAATAGTACCCTGAGATTTAAAATGGCTATTTAAAAATAGGACACCATCCACATTTGCTGGACCTAAATTGCTTCTTCTTTCATTAACAACATGTCCTGCCAATGAAAAAACCTCTCTGATTGAGTACTGGTTGCTGGTATTGCAAAAATACGATCCACTAAAATACTTCAATTTGGCAAACAATTCTTTTGCTTATCCCACCATTTCATTAAATCAAAATTATTAGTAATGTTGTCAGATAGTTTTAAGTCAATATATGCAGTCAATTCGTCTAGAGAAATAGGATTGCATTGGAGTTAAAACTAGTTTTCATTACCGCTCTTTACCTGCACCGGTGCCTTTTGTGTCCGAACCTGACCTGTACCTGCATGGAAGCACTATATACCCAACCCGACCCGCAACTTTCACTGCGGGTACCCACAGGTTGGGTCGGGTAAACTGCAGGTATGCAGGCCTCTAAGTAGAACTGCTACATGGGAAGACCACTTTAAGGATTGTTCAACCTTAAATCCCAGAAAACTTACATTGCTAACAAAGGATAATTCTGTATTACATAGTTTAAGATTTGGATGAGGATTTTTATTAAAGTTAACATAAACCATTTTTTGCACATTTATAGCTAGTGAAATTTGATGATACCAGGTTTCCAGATTTGACATGGAATGGTTGCCTTGTTTGTAGTTCCTGTGTGGTTTGAATGAAACTAATCACTTTAGGCTTACCTTATGGAATTTCTCCATTACAGACATGGAAAGGAAAGAAATTACTTTGTAACAAATTTCATTTTATAAAAGAATACACTTTCATATGATCTAGGTTTAATTTCACTGCAACATCCTCAGGTACAAAATTACAGATAATCAGTTTCCCAATATAATGAAGTTCGCTAGTAGCATGATCGCCCTATTTGCGAGCACATACATTTGTGAGCAAACATTTTCAAAAATGAAATATACTAAATCGAAGCTTCGGTCAAAACTGACAGATAAACTCCTACAAAATGTTTTCCATGTTGGAACTATGAATTTGCAGCCAGATCTGGATAGTTTAGTGTCTGGGAAGAAGACTCAAGTGTCTCACTAACAAGTTCCTCATCATCCGGCCCGTGAAGGTAAGAGTAGTTTTTAATATGGCCTCCTTACCTAAAAGGTTGGCGACCCCTATCTAGCCTATCAGTACGCCCCTGCGAGTTTGTATTTAGCATTCCGGCACGCAATGCACATCAACCGCTTTATCTATTTATGACCTGCCAGGGAAGCAAAAAGAAGAACCGAAGAACCAGTCAATTCTGAAGTGCTTGCTAAACATGAATATGTCGTGCATGGGCATCCGCTGGAACCTTTTCAGAGGGAGGGCAGGAGAATAGGCAAGCTCCCACAGTCGGGTTTGGCAGACTTAATATTTTAGTGGTTTGTTTCAAGCATCTTGCATTGGCCTCTCACCTGCTTGCCTGAGCTCAGAAAAATGACCTCGTAAGTCCCTTTACATGGGCCTGATCCAGAAGGGAGCAACTGCCTCCCCTGCCCCCTCCACACAGTGGACGCCCATGAGCTTTACCCGTATGCTCTTCAAGACAAACAGTTGCCGAGTGATGTAAAGTCATCAGAAAAATGCGAAAATGTTGAAAAAGAAGGACTCTGCTTGCCGTAAAAATGAAGAATAATACACACATACACTCTAGAGACACGCGTAGGTTTACGGGACGTTACTCGATGTGGGTATGGAGGAGGATGATGAAAGTGAAATAGACAGAGAAGAAGAGAAACGAAGAAGTATTAGAAATGGTGGGAGAAGAAAGGACACAAATAAAAACAATCAGGAAAAGAAAAGCAAATTGGATAGAGCACATATTGAGAATACAGTGTTTACAAAGGACGATCTGAGAAGACAAAATTAGTGGAAGACGAGGAAGAAGGAGAAAAAGAATAGGAATATTAGAGAATTTAAATCAGGAATATAGTACTTATACAGGTATAAAAGAGGCTTCCAGGGAGAGAGAGAGAGGTGGAGGCAGCGATTCAGCTGAAACCTGTCTTCGGACAACAGTATGATGATCATGACTCCTCTCCAGGGACCCAATAGCCACGCACCATGCACACCTCACGTACACAAAACACTCGGATTTACGGCCAGTGGCCACCATTAATCCAGCTTCACACACACAAGTTTGCGGGACCTTACTCCACGGCAGAGACTGTACCAATCACACAACGAACACACGTTGGTTTAGAAGTGATTAAACCTCTCCAGGGACCCGGTCAAAGGCTCACTCACAGACACACATACACATCCTAGTTATTGGTGACGTTTGGGTGTTTTCGGATGCATCTGCCACCGGAGAGGCATTTAGGAAAACCTCACTAATGCGAACCGGCAATCTTGGTTCCACATAATTTTCTATCCGTGCTCGGCGATCTCGCGCACGGCGGGAGTTAGGTGTTAAATTAATTAATATTGTGCTTCGTTATACTGGAACACCCACCTACTGCAATACTAAATTATATTGAACACAACATTTAAGAGCAGAACAATTGTTTTCAAGACCTTAAATGCGGAAATTCTTTTGTTAAACTTGCATTCAAACGGTATTTTATCTTTTTACTTAAGGATATTCTGTAGGGCTAACCTAAAAGATAAAACAATATATTTTTCGCATAAAATACACCAATAAAATTATAAATAAATAGACATTTTTCTTTTACATTAATATTGATGTCATGCATATTCGCCAGCATTCAAGTTTCAAACTTAAACGTCGCAATGTATAGCTTACTTTTAACACGAAGGTCACATTGAGACACCGATAAAACTAACAAAACGAACATCAGAAGTATGAGTAGTTGTCGATTCATAAGCGGGAGGTGCCACCCAACACAGCGGCGGGTAACACGAGGTAGCCCATTTACATTTAATGCCTTACAAGTCGCCGAAGCGTTTTACAGGAGGTAGAGACAGTTGACCTACTAAAAATCACATCGCATTTTCTTAATTGGTAAGAGGAAGGACGAAAACGGGAAAACGTTCAAAAAGAAGGACATGGGAGGATAAAAAGTTTAAGAAGGACAGTGTTTGAAAAATGACTGTTCTTCCTTCAAAGGAGGATATCTTTACGTATCTTTGAAGAAATATTCTTGAGGTAGTTGAATCCACATTCAGCACGTTTTAGTAATATATATACAAGTTTTATTAATATTCCCATGACGTACTGCTCTAGTAATCTTTTACACAATGCAGCAGTACCGCCTATAACGCGGTATTTTAGAGTGCGGTGTCACTTTTTCCTGATTTATAAAGTATGATCATAGTATCCTAGAAAGCGGTCCCGATTCACGTTTACGCGATTTTCGATTCCTCCGATTTTTAACAAAGAATTACTGACGCGGAGCAATTTGGCGCGTTCCCATGTGATGCCTTTCGATTCGGTTCAGTTGGACTTCCTCCCAATAAAAACCCTTCTCAACACTTCTACATCTACACTCATTTATTACTATATTAAACCAGTTTATATAGATTCAATCCAATTTTACTAGGAAATCTTGTATTTAATATTAACAAATCTATTTATTATTATATTATTTCTTGTTTTACTATATTATTTGGAGTTTAAATATCGAAAAGTAGACCGACGGGCCTCTATTCCCCTGCTACCCGTAGACTTAAGATAGTCTATAAGGCGGTTTCCTATTACACGTTGTTTTCCAGGGACGTACCTCTGGCGCTATAGGAAGGACGACTGTGCATGAGTATGTCCATTCCATTTTTGATATCCATCTAATATGAAACCCAGGAATATTACTTAAACGAAATAATTCTCTACGTCGATGGACAGTAAGTTGGTTTCTCATTGAAATGTTTTTATTTTCTTATAAAAAATTATAATATGTTACAACAAAAAGGATTTTGCACTGGGCCCCCAAGAAAGTTTGCTACGCCAGTTTTAAACCATATCCAAACACACCTAGTTCAAGGGGTCTGAAGACGTGTCAACCTTAGTATTTCTAAGATGATATAGAAAAATAAAAAAATCTAGACTATCATTGAATAACACCTTGCTTTTTTCAAATTTCTTCGTATATAATACGGCTTTATATCAATATACGCAGAAATAACCTCTATAATTAGTGAAGTAGCATTGCGTCATTAATTTCTATAAAATTCGCAACGTATTTTTAATTTCATCTCAAATTGATATTCGTATTGAATGTTTTAAATAATATAAACGTAAAGACAATAGCCACGTTAATATAGTATTTTAAATCAGGCGCGTATAATGACAAACGATTTTCATAATAGTTGACGAACTACTAATGAAGAGGTTGAATATTTGTTGGAAAGGAACTGGAAATAAATGAATGAGAGGATTAATTAGTTTTTCAGTGTTCGCTATCTCAATCAGAATTATTAACCTTCAGGTTACGTTCTAATTTCATTTACAAATGTCAATAATTCGCACGACGAGTATGTTGTGTCAAATGTTCAAAAGTAGTTATGGGAAGCAGACACAATGCAATATGGCGGGAGGACTCAATGGAATATAGAAGCACTCTGAAATTGTCTCTGCATTTTCTATTATCTATATATGGTGAAGAAAAAGAGTATATGCTCTCGTAACTTCATTTTATGGAGTAATGGGAGGGTTATCATAACTTCGATTGAAGATGTGCGATGTATGCGCTGATTTTGTGGACCTACTGCAGTCGTGTAAGCTGTTACAGTAATTGTTATGATAAATGTGCAAGTAAATTGTTAACTCACCGTGTTTCGTTTTATCGGAAATAATTGCGAATCGGTTAATTATGCTGGCATCTAGTGATTATTAAGACAAGTCTGAAAATAGCTTGATAGAGATAATAATTGTAGATATTCCTTGTTCGTAATTTTCTTTATTTATTTTAATATTAAAGAGTGAAATGCTGCACACGGTATGATTGTAATTGCATGAGCGATCACTCAAGCCTCCAAAGAAATTATGGAACATTTGTATTAATATAATATGAAATTTATTGTCTTTTCTAATTTGTGTGTTGTAAGGTTATTGACGTTTTGTATTTGAAGTATACATTACTGTATGGAAGAGGATTAGTAATGAACTCCTTTAATTTGCCTATAAAAATTGCAAGCAGTAGTGACGTATTTCTTTGTAAATCTAAAACAATTCGTTAGCCTGAGTGAGTCAATTTTTCAAATTTTAATATCAACAGATGCAGAAAGAATATCGAAAGAAATCAGCGAGAGACCAATTCTGAATAAATCTGAAGTTGAGACCGTTTTCCTTTATTTACAATCATGGTCGCAGAGGTAAGCAAATTTTTAATTCAAGTAAGTTTCAAGTATAAAATGTAGTGTTTCAATAGTCCAAATTTTGTATTAATATTCTCTCTCATAGGCAATGTATGTGCTGTTTTCGTGATGCAAAGAATTTCGAGCGTTTTAATCTTGTTACGCAAAGTATAATATGCCTGGCAGTGTGTCAGTTAAGAGAACTCCATCAAGATTTGCTACACTGTCAACTGAATCTCAAATATGACTCCGAAAAGGATCCTAATATTGCCTCTCAACCTGGCGCACCGGAGGTGTCCAATGAAGGCACCTTACCACATAAGACAATCAATGAAAATAAAATCGGCTCGAAGGGAGATGCATCGTTTGAAGTTAAAGAAGAGAGGGAGGATGACAGTTCTACAGGGGAGGGGTCCGCGTATGAAGGTAGGCTCTCGGCAGATGATTCTGAAGAACTCCCCGAGGTGTGGAATATGGAGGAGAGGGAGAAACTATTCCAATTCCTTTCTAAAGTGTTTCTGTTAAATTTCCCATTGTATGTAGCATATAAACACAGTGTACAATCCAAAGTGGATGAACTATCGCAACAAGAAGCATCCAACTTAAGTGCTTTCTGTGATCTTCACGATCCTGAAATTCCAGTTTATTTGTTGAGGAATGTGTGTTTATTTTGTAAGAGTGGTGGTGTTCGTGCGATGACTTTCTGCTTTGAGGGCCGCAATCCAGAGACTCTTCCAGTTCCTCTAGCTCATACCATGATGGCTGTTGTGTGCAACTTGAAACTGTGGCTCAATTTTCGGTCCATTGTCCAATTATTTGTTCCATTACGCTCCAAAGTGCTTCGTTATATGTGCTGTCTCGGAGATAAAGATCTCAGGCTACCAGGAATAAAAACTATGGCAGGTAAGGAAAAATGGTATCAAATGTTAACACTAAATTTAGGTGGATAACATTTTTTCAAGGAAAGCTCGAATAGTGGATTGTAAACCTAACCATTTGTTTGCCGAATTTTTTTGGGCCAAATCTGAAGTGGATGTATTAAAATGTTTTTCGTTAAATGTATTAGGAGATATGTAATGCAATTATTTTAGTGCAGAATTAGATTGCTGAAGTTTTTGCAGCCAGAAGCCATTTTCCTCATATTGCTTTGGGAGCCTACTTCCTGAAATTGCACACAATACATTCGTAGGATGTGTTTATTCTTAAAGCAATTTATGAGAAATATTTTTTGTACTTTAGTTTCATTCAAAATTATTGAGTTGGTTATTGCTATAACCGAAAATGGAAGGAAGTTTTCCATTGCTTTTTATATTGCTCCAGTGTATAATTGTTTTCAAGTCCATGTTTCCTTTGCAGATTTTATGTGGAGTGCTGTCAAAGATCCGCTTGAATCCCCTTTGACATTTGATAAAGACGGCCTTGATTTAGCATTTAAGTACTTTACCAGCCCAACTTTGACCATGAGGCTTGCTGGAATTGCACAAATCAATAGCAACATTAATTTATTCAATGAGATGTGCAACAATGATAGTATTATTGAAGTTGAAAATGTGGGCCAAAATTTGGCTAATTGGTTGATTGAAAACCAAATAATATCTCATATCTTTGGACCAAACCTTCATGTAGAGGTATGATATTTTTTCTTTTTATTTTCATTGTAAACTACTATTATAAATTTAGATTAATGTTTGAATGTTTGTTCTTTCAGGTTATAAAGCAAAGTCACATCATACTCAGTTTCCTTGCTATGGAAGGAAAAATTACAGATGAGCACATTGACATTGTTTGGCAGGCTTCACAGCTAAAACATTGTAGTAAACAAGTCCATGATTTGTTGCCACCACTAATTAAGAACCTTGAAGCTGGTCCAGTTCTTCATTTATATGGTTTGCTTTGTAAAATGGAACCCAAAGATCACACTGAACAGGTTAGTTTCACTACTATCTGTTAAATTCTTATTTTTCCTTTTTTCTGCTTATGAATTGATGAATGTGGTTGCATTTACTTATTTTAGCACATTGTTTGTCTTATTTTTTTACTAGCTTAATTGCTCGTCAAATATGACGGGTACGCGTGAATTAAGTATTAAGTTAAAATTGAAATAAAAATTAATGAAACCATCTTTTAAATTTAAATTTAAAATTCACATAATTGACTGTTCCAGAAAGTAAAAATAGTTTTGGGCGAATAGAAATTGTATGACAAAGAAATACATTATGTTATACAATTCTTATACACCCAAAATTATTTTGAATATATGGAACAATTTTGTCTCCCTTTACCTCTTTGTCTCTCCTTTCTTTCTTCCTCTCTCTCTTGCATTAAAGCATTCAAAGCCTGCATTCCTTATGCATAAGTATACTATAAGGATTAAGGCGACAATACAATCTCGAGGTTTAACAATGACACAGTTGGCAAGGTACATATCGATACAAAGCTTAAATTTTTGCAATAAATATGATTTAAACGTAGAACTTGAGCAGTTTTGTATTGTAGGCAAAAATTTTTCTGCCATAAGGCGAGCTTGAGAGTTCCCTGTTGAAGTGATATGTAATTCTTCAAAATTATTTTTTATAACAAAGGTATAAATCTTACCTTTTTTGCAATACAACAATTTGCGATGGAACATTGTGGATTAACAGATGCCATAATATGTATGTTTACTTATGTTTATGTTAACATTAATTTTGTTTAACTTGATCAACTCTGCTATTTTATGTACATCTTCACATACAAGTACATGATCCTTCTTGCTCTTTATTCATCTATATAGGTAATACAATTGTCCACAAAGAGCCACATCTAAGATTTAACGTAATTAGAGAGGTCTTGCATGTATATCAGAAGCAAAATGCTCCCAATGTTACATCAGTTTCATTCAAGAAGTTCTTTTCTACTTAACTGACTGAGACCTACCAATAAGGAAAATTTTAACCACATGATCATAATTTTGCAATCTTTAATTTCCCTAGTTTTGTTTGGAGAATGTTGTTAGCTGCTATATCAAAAGCTTTGGACCAGTCTTTAACAATACTGTCCACTTCTTCCTCTCTATTGTATGATTCCTGATGCAGTCCTTATGATTAAGCCTTATAATTGCTCTTTCTTAACCTGGGTTGATTTTTATGTGGCCAACTGACTACTTTCCAAAACTCTTGTAGGTTCAGCTTTCATTTTTTCGAAGAGCTTGAAAATTGCAGAGTTAAACTAACTGGTCTATAATTTTTCAGATTGGCTTCATTTCTATCCTTTTGAATAGGTATAATGATTGCCTTTTTCCTGCAAAAACACTGAGTACATTACATCATCTTCTTTATTCATCTATCACCTATATAAGCATCTTGATAGATTAGACTGGTTAACAATTACTTAGCCTTACTTCCTCCAGTTAATGACCCATCCCACTTAGCCCATGGTAAATTTAGAAGCTGTTTGTTAGCTGAAAGTGGTACCAAAACCTGCAGGAACTACTCTGAACTATGTTTTTAACACCTCTTACACTTCATCACAACAATGCTTATGTGATTTTTCTGCCGAACCTTCTCTCAGCTTACTTTCACATTTTAAATAACTTAACGAACATGTCCTGTCACCTTGGCTGTGAGGGATTTATTTCATTTTCTCCTGACCTTATTCTTCTATTCTTGTTGCATTCTTTCTAACTTTCAATAATTTAAAGGAGTTTCATTTCTATTTAAGTTTCATTTATTCCCATGGAAATCAATTGTGTATTGTATTGAGGTTTGATTTTATTTTGCTTTCATTTGTATTTGCATCTTTTTTCATATATTTTTGCCAAAGCTAATCAATGGATGTCATTTGTTATTTAGAACTTCATTTAGTTAAATATAATTTCTGCCATCTTGTAATGTATGCTCATAACCTTTTCATCTTTACAATAATCATTATTATTGTTTTTAGATCAAATTTTAAGAAAAATTTCAGTTGAAATGTTTGTTGTTTATTTTAAAATGATTTAAAATGATATGGGATAAAATACAGGTTTCCCTCTCTCTCTCTAAAGGTTTGCTTTATGCAAATTTGCTATTACGCGACAAACTTATGGCTACCAGAATTTCTTTTTATGCAGCTTTTATTCACTCTTATGTGGTTGTGTGGCCAGTGCAATACAAATGCATGAAAGTTCTCCACTACACCACATGGCGAGAGAGTCTTGGAAGGGAGTTAGGATTGCTTGTGGAACGTATCCCTATATTTGACATGTAAATGTGGGTTCTGTTTATGCGAATTCGCTTTGTGTGTCACTTTCCTGGAAGATAACCCACACATTAAGAGAGGGAAATCTGTATACTCAACTGAATGATTCACTGAAGAGGTTGATATTTGGTGGAACTCCACATTTGGGGAATGAGTGTAATTTGAAATTAAACATATTGCTCATTTATGGTATAAGGTTACTCCTAAATCTTATACAGTAAACCCTAATTTGTATAAACTTGGCTAACACAAACACCCAGTTTACACAAACATATATTTTACCCAGCACTGAATGTATGGATTAATGCATGTGAGTTTATTGTTTAACACGAAATTTGCTTAAGATGAACTTCAAACAAAATTCAGAAACCAGGAACACAAGTAATCGTTTAACACCTTCCATTGTTTTAGAGTAATAAAGCTTTGTTTCCAGCATGTAGAGAGTTTACTTGTGTAAATAGTTCAATATGTGGATACAGTGAGGTTCTAAGAAGGGTGATTCAACGACGGTCTTCATGCTGCACTCTATCTTACCTTGTCCCTTCTGTCTTGTTTCATGAGTGCCTCAGACAGGGAAAGATGTGACAAATATGAATGTTTTTACTGTGACAATATAGGTATTTGCATTCCTTGTGGTAAATTTTTTCAATCAAACAGATCATCGAGGAGGAAAGGAAGGAAATTATTTTGTCTGATATCATTATTCATGATGGACAGCAGAGTGCCTTGTTGTGATAGCAATTCTAATGAGGATATATGGCTGCTAAATTCTCCAATTCGCTAGGTACTGAGAGCTTACTGTGCTTTCTGCACTGATTACTGCACCTGCGAGAACATGGCTGTGCATAGACGTCTTTTCCAATTTATTGGAAAGACATGTGACCGGTTTCTACTAAATCATAGTCATCATCAGGCAAGGAAACAGTTCACATACATCATCTATATAAGGAATGGGTAAAAAGGGTGGAGAGAGGATGAGAAGGGAGAGGTGGGAGAAGGGAAGGAGAGAAAAAGAGATGGGGAGCACTTAAGGGGAAGTTTGGGATATGTTAGGGGGTGTGGTGGGAGGAGAAGTTTGCGGTATTGGTCAGTAAGGGAAAAATGGAGGACAGCTGCGGGGAATGGGAAGGGAAGAGGTGTTCATTAAAGGTGTTGTCTGGGTTATTTTGAAGGTGGAAAAGAATTTCCTCCAAAAGGTTAAGTCTTGAGCCTTTATCTTCTATTTGGATGATGGTGGGGTTAAAATCAGAAGAGTGGTTGTTTTTCAGGTGTTTAATGAATTGGGATTTGAGGGAATTAGAAAGGAAACATTTCTGGTGCTCTTTAATGTGTTGTTGGAAGTTTCTTCCAGTTTAACCTATATAAAAACATTCACATGCCACTTTTGTCAAGGTGTTCAATTTTATCATCCTTATTTGAAAGAAAATGGCCTAAGCTAGAGTTGCTATAAAATTTAAATTTGTATTTGGGGATTTAATTAAGTATTTCATGAGATAAAGGACCTGTGTATAACAGGCAAAACCAATGGTGCTTTATGTCTGAAGTAGGCAAAGAGGAAAAAATTTGTTTGAGTGTAATTTTCTTTTGTTTTCGTGATAAAATACTTTCAGTGATAGAAGGGGAATAACTGATTACGATGGCAATGTGCTTAATAATCCTGAGTTCTTTTTGAAAGTGACTGGGAGAGAGAGGAATGTGTCGAAGGTGATGTATCATGGAGTGGTATGCAGCATGTTTTTGGGATGTATAGTGTTTAGTGCAAAGTGTGTTCTGTAAGTTGGTTTATGGAAAATAGAGACATCAAGGGTGAGGTTAAGTCATTGGATGGTGAGGTCTAAAAAGTTTAAGGTTTTGTTTTTCACTATCGGTAAAGTGGATTGATAAGTGAAGGGTATTGAGGTGGAGGCAAAATTACAAAGTTGTCTGCCGGAACCATCCTAGATACCAAAAATATCATCAACATATCTAAACCAGACTTGAACATTTTGAATATAAGTGTGATCAGAATTAAAAAGTTTCTTTTCAATGGAGTCCATAAAAATATCGGCAAGAAGGGGTGGACGATGGGGAATCCATTGCCAAACCTTCCGATTGCTGGTAAAAAATGTCCTGAAAGCGAAAATAGTTTTGGGAAAGACATACTTTTAACAGATTGCAAAGTTCTTGCACGGAGATTCCTGAATGAACTAAAATTTCTTTGGCTAGGTATATGGCTTCAGAAGTGGTTACACGTAAACAAATTGGTCACATCAAAAGATATCAGTTTTACATTTTCTACCAACAATCGGAAGGTTTGGCAATAGGTTTCCCATTATCCTCCCTTCTTGCCAATAATATGGACTCCATTGAAAAGAAACTTCTTAATTCTGATCAAGCTTTTATTCAAAATGAATTAAATTGATAAGAGCTCATATTCTGATCAGAGTATTTTCAATTTGGATGAGAGATGGGCATTTTCTTCAACCTGTTACCAGATCATTTGTTGGACCTCAAAGTGTTAAATGTCATGGCGGTACAAAGAGCAAGGAGAGACCATAGTCCTTTGCTCCAATGCAAATGGCACAGGAAAAATAATAATATTGGATAATCCAAAAAACCTATGACATTTAAACAAATTTTATCATCTTCATTTACCATGTGAATATAACCACCACAAGCAAGCATATTTGATTTCTGGAATGGATCTTTGGATTTCAAGGGAGGATGGTTGCACAAAATCAGTGGATGTGGATGTGTGGTATATAAAACTGTTGGACTGGATTTACTGAATGCCAATGTATATTTTTTCACCTAATACCACAAACAGAGTTTTGACCTCTAGACCAGCATATCATAGCTTCACTAAAAAGGTCCCACAGACTGTGTGTTGTAAAGGCTGCAATTCTAAGAGTAGAAACAAGCCAAGACAAGCCAAAGTAGAATGTTCTGCAAGCCATGCAGGCAATATCTTCATTTAATTGTGTGAGTGCTGTAACTATTAAAAATTGTATCAGAAGGGCCTGGACAAGATCTGACGTAGGCATTCTGGTACAAACTGAAATGAGTGAAATCAAGGCGCCTGAAGAGTGACTGGCAGTATTAAACACTCTGTCACCACCTTAAAATCTCACATTTTATGATTTTTCTTCAGTTGAGGATGACATTGCTATTTGTGCTCCTGCAGGTGACCCATTAAGTGATGAAGCGATTCTGCATTGTCTGTAATTCAGCACTTTGCAGATTCAATGTAAGTGAATCTGTTATTCATCTAATCCTTAGAGAAAATAACACTACAACAAATAATCAGTGATTTTTTCAAAAGTTTCCAGGGACTAGAAAAAAGTTTTATTTCTATTTGTTCTTGTAATTACAGAGTACCACCGGAAATGTTTCATTCTTAGTTTATTTGTTATTTTTGTGAGGCAAAAATAAAATTTTGGGACTTTTGAAAATATGGCTGTTTTCTTGCGACAAAATCTTTTCCAAATATGATGTTAGGTCAGTGTTGCTACAGAAAATTTTAGTAATAGAAATATAGTCGACATGAGTATATAATAAA
Source organism: Tanypteryx hageni (assembly GCA_028673005.1). Classification (NCBI taxonomy): domain Eukaryota; kingdom Metazoa; phylum Arthropoda; class Insecta; order Odonata; family Petaluridae; genus Tanypteryx; species Tanypteryx hageni. The sequence continues at coordinate 86,610,848 of CM054114.1, read as the reverse complement.
GTAACTCGTTCTTTCCGAGGAAAACTTTCTTCCCCGATCTCTGCTTTATTTTGCACAAGTGCTCTCTCTCTTCCTTTATCCTTATATATGGCCAACAATACCACTATTTCCATGTGTGATATCAACTGTTCCAGTGTTGTAGTTAATTGCACAACTTGCAAAAAGAAAAAGTAAGAGACAAATGAAAAGAATATTCTGCTTATTTATGTTAATTCATTTTCGTTATACAATTTTTTGTGTTTACTATGAATTCAGATGCCATAATTTTAGCTGATAATTAGAATGAGCTAGATTGTTAAATCGATTTGTTAGTTTTGCAAATAGTCGCTGTAGTATTATTTTATGCTTTAGATTATCTCTAGCTACGAATTCACTGGATTGACGACACTGGATACAAACAGCAATAAAATAGGGAGGCATTAATCTCAAGCTATCCCAAAAGTACAGAATAATTGTAAGTTTATAAATAGGGCACTCGGAACATCTCACAAAGCTTGCAATGTCTCATGGGGATTAAGATGATTTTAATGACTGCCAGGGAGACTTCAAGAAGAAAACCATAACTACCACTTGGACTCATTGCTACAAAATGTCACCATGCAAATTATGCAAATTTGATAAAAATATGTCAATCCAAAACACATTTTACACTCAAATAATGTGATCCGCTGCAACAGATAACGTGCGAGAATCGTCTACGAAATGTTTTTTTGTTTTGTTTTGTTTGTTTTGTTTAATCCCCAAGTCAGGACGACATTAAGTTGAATAATTAATGATGTTAATTCAAATATGGATAGTAATTTTTGAACAACGTTAAGTGGATGTTAATCGAAGTGACGTTAAACCGAGGACACACTATTTTTATTTTTTTGTGGGGCAATGAACTTTTATATAAATTTAATTTGTTTTATTTAATAGCCTTGAATTTTACATATATCTTGCCGTTAAACTTCAGTGTGGACGTTTTAAACTTGCAGATAATTGAGATCTTATAATTTATTTCAAATTTAATGTTACATTCATTTGAATATTAGTCAAATTTGTGTATTTGTGATGTTTTTAATGACAATAATAATTTATTCAATACAAACAGGTTACCCCAATTACATGTGTTATATCTATGTACATATTTTTTAAGTAGAAAATTTCTTTCAAAAATTTAGTTATCACAAACTCAGTTAACAAGAATGCAAGATTTTAGTCTTGCTTGGAGTTTGCAGCAATGATGGTTTACTGTAATTAATTTATACAGTTTAAGAATAACCTTCTTACAAATTTTGTGGAAATTATACGAAGTTTATAAAACTGTAATTGTTTAATTTCATATGAAACCCATTTGCCTACACTCCACTTACTGAAAAAATGTGGTCATCAGGCTATTTGCATGTATGATTGGCTTTTGTAATAAAAATGGAGCATAAGAATTCCCTTAATGATCAAAAGTCATTGTTTCTCAGAGTCTCTACCTGGCTTCAGCCCTAATTAAATTTATATGGACAAGTGGTGGGACATGCAGTGGGAGAGGTCTTAGGCCCCCAGCCACCATGAGTAGTGTGCCAATGGGCCACAGCAGTTCTCGAGAGACGGGAGACATTGATGGACATGCAGAAACAAGCAGCAGTGAAAATAGCGTCAGTGTGGAGGCCAGCAATTCTGAAGATGAGCAGGTGCTGCATTCAGTCTACTAAGCATGTCATGTATATGTGGTATATACCATGTTTTTGCTTTCTTATTATATACCCTGAACATTTTTGTTATCAAAAGTAATTGAGAATTGGTATTTTCATTTTAAAGTTTCACTAGTGTTGTATTTCAGGTTATAATAATTCTTTTATCATGTATTGCTGTTTTGTGTGCAATGTAAATAAAAAACTTTTATTAGTACAAATGAATTTTGGTTGTTAAGTTCTCTGTGGAAAATAAGTGCTTCTAATTAGTCTATGAAGAGCCTATTCATAATCCCAGTTATTGCATGATTGATTTGCAGCCTGATAGCTCCCAGCAGAGTGAAGGACAAAAATCTCCGAGTGATGGAAGTGACAGAACTCCACCTTGCAAGCAGCCCAGGAAACTTGAGACGGTAGAAGAACCGAAGGTTCATTTAGATAATCCTAATGGTAAGTAGGAAATCTTCTCTTCTCTATAGTACTGCTCAGTTTACTAAAGAGTATAATAGCCTTTATATAGTATAGGTCTCCCCCAGCATCTGTGAGTTCCGTATCAGCTAATATCAACTGTCAGTATTATATATCTTGTACAACTGGATGCGTGTGCTCATACAGCTATGGATCATGAAAGAATGCGAGTGTTATGTATACCAATTTTTGTACTGTCGAAGTTTCCTGTGTTATTAGGAAAAACAGCATGAGAGTGTCATAATCTGTTGAAGGAAGGCTTAGGGACTCATGCTCCACTGTATGAAACAGTTTGATGGTCTGTGAGCAGCAGATGCCCATGCATTGGCACACCAAAAACTGCCACTGTTGCACTACATGTGGAGCATGTGCATGCATCACTTCAGTGCACACCCAGCATTTATTGCACAGCAATTGCAGAAGAAGTAGCAATCCTATCAGCGTGTTTTGCATCCTCACCACATCCCTGGCGATGTTGTTTACATGGGTTCCTATGAAAATCATTTCTCTCTGCTTCCTTCTGTCTTCCTTGCACATGGGCGTCGGCAGAAAATCTTGCAAGGGGGGGAGGGGGGGCAAAACACAAAAATGCCTAACACACAGGGGCAGACACGATTTTTCAAACCCCTGAAAATTTTGCTTAACCGGCCTCCAGGTGACGACAAATCTACACCAAAGAACCAAATTCTATTGAATATTCTATTGAAATTAGCTTAAGGTACATTTGTCTTGAGTTTTTTACTTTGTGTATGATGATTGCTATTCCCTTGAAGCACGGTAAAATGTACTCCAACAGGCTTTGCTTGGATGCAAATAAAAAATATGTATTAGTCTTTGATTTGCCTAATTTTCATGGAACGATTAACGTCGAATATAAATATTGCATGTTTATAATATATTTAAAATACCCACCTTTAACGAGCAACCATGAATGTGCACATTTGCATTGGCAGAACATTTTTCAGGTTAAAATACATAATGAGAAAACAACTAATGAAATTCATACAAATTAATTTATTTACAAAAATTATTAACAAAAACAGAATAGTCGTTCTCAAAATAAAAGAAATTAATTTTTAAACAAAAATTGTCAAACACCTTGTGGCAGCACCAAACTTTTCTACTTCTACTTTTTTACTTTTTTCCATAAATATTTTTTTGTTTTCATTTACATATATCCTATGCCCCTCCCTAAGGACTGCATAACCTTACAGAGGTGGGAGGGTTTGTGTACTCTTACGAACCAAAGAGCTATGCCGGCGGGAGATAATTCTCCTGGTAGGACCATCCAAGCCGGAAAGGTCTGAGGGGAAGAGTCAGACTAAGAAGCAGTCTTGGGGGTTTTACATCCCCCTGTGCAAGGGCAGCAGCTTGCACAGTACCTCTGTAGGTGGTGATCATGTGGATCTGAACAGCTACAGATGGGTAATCACTCTGTGAAACTGCGATGAGGAAAGCAAGGGGAAACTACCTCATTATATTTCCCATGATAGGCTGAAAAGCTGAAAATACCTCTATGGATCTTTCTGGGGTAAAATATTCCATAGGTAAAATAGTCCCCCAATCAGATCTCCGGGTGGGGACTACCCTAGGGGATGCACAGAGGAAATGTAACATTAATAAGAAAGCAAGTAGTGAGAAATTAAAAATAGGCACATGGAATGTTAGGACCATGAATTCAGGGGGTAAACTAGAGAACTTAAAAAGGGAAATGAGAAGGAATAATGTAGGTATAGTAGGTCTTAGTGAAGTTCGGTGGGAAGGAGAAGGCGAGATAAATTCAGACGAATTTAAGATTATTTACTCGGGAGGGGAGAAAAAGGAAAGGGGAGTGGGGATTATAATGAGAAAAGAGATAGCTGAAAGAATTAGCAAGGTAGTGACAGTTAATGATAGATTAATAGCCGTAAAACTTCAGATGGAGCCAGTGGAAATGCTTATAATTCAAGTGTATATGCCAACAACTAATGCTGGCGACGACGAAGTAGATGAAATGTATGAACAGATTATGGAGATATTGGAGGAGGAGGGAAAAGGAAGGATCACCACCATAGTAATGGGAGATTGGAACAGTGTAGTCGGAGAGGGACAGGAAGATGACATAGTGGGAAAATATGGACTAGGGAAGAGAAATGAAAGAGGGGAGAAACTTGTGGAATTCTGCCATAGAAATAGATTGATTGTAACTAATACATGGTTTAAGCATCACCAGCGGAGACTTTACACATGGAGAAGCCCAGGAGACCAGAGACGATACCAGATAGATTACATACTAGTCAATGAAAGATTTAGAAATAGCATTAAAAATGTGAAAACACTACCAGGGGCAGATATCGATTCTGACCACAACCTTTTGGTGGCAAATATACAATGTAGACTGAAGAGCGTTAAGAGAAACATAAGAGTTAACAAGAAATGGAACTTAGAGGAACTCCTTAAAAACAAGGAGGCTATCATGACTGAGCTGGAGGAAAGGTTGGGGGAGAGAGCTGAAGAAAATAGGAAGAATGTAGATGAGGAGTGGAGATACATCCATAGCAACATTAAAGATGTAATGGAAAAGAAGGTAGGAAAGATAACGGGTGAAAGAAACAAAAAACCCTGGATCACAGCAGCCATGCTGCAAAAAATGGAAGAGCAGAGAAAGTGGAAGAACATAAACACTGAAGAAGGCCAAAGAAAGTACAAGGAGTTAAATAATGCTTTAAGAGGGGAAACAGATAAAGCCAGAGAACAGTGGATAAATGAGAAATGGGAGGAGATTGTCAAGTGTGAAAGAATTTGTAGAACAGACCTCATGTATAGCAAAGCAAGGGAACTATTAAAAAAAAAAGCAAGAAAGATAGGACGTAAAGGAATCATGAACAAAAGTGGTAAAATAGTATTGGAGCCAGACAATGTAAAGAATGTCTGGAAAGATTACATTGAGGTTCTGTATGACAAAGAAGGAAAGCCAAGAAATATTGAATTAAATGAAAAAGAGGATGTGGAAAAAGATCAGCTAGGACCAAGTATTCTCGAGTCTGAAGTTAAAAGAACAATTGATGACATGAAAAGAAGGAAGGCTGTTGGAAGTGATGATATACCCGTGGACGTTCTTAAGGTTTTGGGATCTAAAGCAGTTAAGCAACTCACAAAATTTTTTAACCAAGTATATGATACTGGCATATGGCCTGAAGATTTTTTAGATGTTGTGATGGTACCACTGGAGAAAAAGAACAATGCAAAATGTTGTAAGGATTACAGAACTATTAGTTTAATTTCTCATACAGCTAAAGTTCTAACCAGAATAATAACCAAAAGAATTGAATGTAAAATAGAAAAGGAGCTGCAAGATAATCAGTTTGGTTTTAGGAGAGGAAGGGGGAGTAGAGATGCTATAGGATGTATGAGGATGATGATAGAAAGAGCGCTAGAAGTCAATAAAGGTATGTATTTTTGTTTTGTAGATTGGGAGAAAGCTTTTGACCGAGTGAAATGGGATAAAATGCTGGGTATTTTAAACAAAATAGGAATAGATTGGAAAGATAAAAGACTGCTTAAAAACCTTTACTTTGATCAAAAGATTAGAGTCAGGGTTGAAGGAGAAGAAACAGAAAGTACTTCAATAGGGAGGGGAGTGAGGCAGGGTTGTCCTATTTCACCAGCGATATTTAATATTTATGCAGAAACAATAACAGAAGAAGCGTTGATGGAAGAGAAAGGATTTAAGATAGGAGGTGAAAGTATTACCACCATTAAATACGCAGATGATCAGGGCTTAATAGCAGAAGGCGAGAAAGAGCTTCAGAGGATGACAGACAAACTAGTGGAGGTTTGCCAACAATATGGAATGAAGATCAATGCAGAAAAAACGAAAGTCATGGTGGTTTCAAAGGAACATAAAGAATTAAATATAATGGTAAATGGCCAAAAATTGGAACAAGTAAGTAGTTTCAAATATCTCGGCAGTATTTTAGCACAGGATGGAAGTAGTACACAGGACATCAGAAGTAGGATTGCAATGGCAAAAGCAGCATTTAACGAGAAGAAGGAGCTTTTCACAAGCAAGAAAATAAATTTAGAAACAAGGAAGAAATTAGCAAAATGCTACATATGGAGCATAGCTCTTTATGGTGCAGAGACGTGGACGGTAAGGAGGAAGGAGGAAAAATATTTATATATATTTGTATATTACAAAACCAATGAGAATATTTAGGCTCATCCAAAAAAATATTTAAAACTTATATTAGTTTATTCGTGGTACTTTGCAAAAATTATTTTTAAAAACACGGAAATACATTACCTATTATTACTGAAAATGAAGTAACTTCTTTCCCGTATCGAAAAATCAAATATCAATTGGCTAAAAGTAACTATTACAGGCAAGATAAATCACTGCTATGACCTTTTCTAAGCAACACCAGATGAGCTACTGCGGAAAAAACAGCCGATGTTCTTCCAGTCGAAAAATAAAGCAAGTATTGCTATTCTGTTGAGATTTTCGTTGACAGAGATGAGTAAGCATCAGAAATAACAGATAAGTGTTTACGAAAGCCATCTGACTCACAAAGACGAGAGAGACAGAGCATAAACAAACGTGGCCGATAGATCGGCCGGTGGCAGTTTTCGCACAAACCCCAAGGGCCGATATATCGGCCGGCTGGCAGTATAAGGGTTAATAACTTCCAAAAAACTGTCGTTAAAATGACTATCAACATTTTGTCTGTGATTTTGGAGCACTATTAAAAGTTTTAGTATATGCTCATGAACTTTCAAAATATCCAACTGAATGGCCTGAAGAGCTTGCATTACTGGTTCTAGTATTGATGAATAAGTCGAAATAATAATGAGACTGAGCAAAAACCTTGTTGTGTTTATACATTGACTAGTTGATGCTCCTCTTGGGATGCTTTACCAAACTCTGTTTCAGCTATTTGGTTTAATTTTTCGTGAATTTTCAAAAAGTTAGACGTGAAAATCCTAATACTTTTGTACTTAGCACTCCAACAAGTTTCGCATAGCATTGGTATAGACGGAATCAAAGATCTTCTTTTAGGACTGCCACGAAAATAGTTTACAATGGCTTTGGCTGAGCCAATGGTGTTCCTCATTTCTGGCACTGCATTTAAATCATGTGCAACTAGATTTAGTCTGTGTGCAGAACAATGCACGAAAATGGCTTTAGGACATATTTCTTTAATAATGCTCTGCACTCCTCGCTCCTTCCCAGCCATTGTTGCACACCCATCATACCCTTGTCCAATTAAGTTTTCAAGGCGCAGCCTGAATTGTGTAAATTTATTCATTATAGTTTCAGCAATAGACTTAGCATCAAAACTAGTAAGGGTTGCAAACCCCAAAAATTCTTCTCGTATCATATCCTTACTGTCTACAAATCGCACACCAAGAGACAATTGCTCTTTACCTGATATGTCAGTGCTTTAATCTGCTAATATAGAAAATCTGACTGATTTATTGACTTCTGCAACGATTTTCTGCCTAATGTTCTCTTCACAGAGTCCAATCAGCTCATGTTCTATTTGCACCGATGTGTATCGAGCATTAGCTGGAGAAGTTTCTAAATGTTTATGGAGTGTTTCATCCCCTGCTTCGATCCAAAATTCGTAAAGGCTTTGCACGTTCCCAATATTGCTGGGTTTTCCACGAAGTGCAATGTCGTGTGTGCCACAAAATATGAGAGTGGATAATATGGGAAACAGCATCTTTCTATTCTCTTCAACTTTTAGCCTTGATGAACTGTCAATTTGACAAACAATATTCTGTTCTGGGTTTTTCTTTATTTTTAAAAAATTACTAGTATCTATTTGTGCATATTTGTGCCAGGAACTCAGAAGATGATTTTTAGCACTCTTATGAAAATCTTTGTATTTTGTGAATGTCTTATTGATGAAAGCTCCTTGCGTGCGTCGATGAACAGTTTGTGGAAATAATATGCAATATTTGCAAACTGCACCTTTGAGTTTTATTGAGTAATCAAGAAATACATATGTCATTATTATACTTTGTTGTGCTAAGAAAATCTTTAATTAGTAGAATGATAAAAGTGAATGAAAAATTGATAATTTTAGCTTATTAACCAATATTTCTTGGTCTATATCTTGAACAGATTTTTCTCGATAAATTTTATTAGACTGGAAATCCTATGCTAAAATGCATGTATTTTAAAAGAAAAATGTACTTGGACCGTCAGTCCTGAACATCCACTCATCCTCTGGCCTCTAGGGCAGTGATGGCGAACCTTTTCTAGCTCGTGTGCCAAAATTACCTTCATAAGACAAAATTTGCCTCTTCGCGTGCCAGTATCATAAAAAATTCTTATCTGATTGTGCATCTATTCCATGAATATGGCATATGGTATGTCTTTTCTCACACAGGAAGAAATATATAATAAAAAATTATAATGGTATATCGAAAACGGTAAGAAATATAGTCTTTTCGTTTTTTATCGAATTATTTGTGCTAATCCCGCATCATCATCCGAAATTTTACATACTTTTGGTGCAAAAAACATCCGAACGTTATACATTGTTAGTTTATGCAATAAAAATGTTGTTTTGTATTTTTTAAATAAAAAAATTCTCCAAATATCATAATACTGATGTTATCTCTCATAAGCGAAGCTTCTTCTCCGTATCGGTTCAATACCTACATTTATTAGATTTTAGGGGTCCTTCTGTGGCACATTTCATTTTTTATTCCATTTTGTGGGGTGCCAACCAAAATCGTTACACATGCCACACTTGGCACGCGTGTCATACGTTCGCCATCACTGCTCTAGGGGAAAGGGAAATCTGCCACTGTTCGGACGTTGGAAAATTTTATAAACAGACTTAAAGGCCCCTCTGCACTGTTCCAAATGACAGATTTTATCGTTTTTTTTCTGCTATCTCGCGTGCATCTGTTTATTAAGATAGGAAATTTTTTTGACTGCTCCTAATTTCGGGGCTTCCTGATCCCCATATTCCCAGAGTCCTGCACCCTGGGGATGTTGCCCCAGCATCCATGTCCTCTCGGTGACCCTACCTAGTGGAGTTGATTTCAATAATTCATAGAAGTTCTTAATAAATATTACTTATTTAAAAAAATCTTTTATAACATGCACAAAACCTTTGTATTTAGTAATAGATAAACGAAACCTAAGATTTTGTTAATAAAAAGATATTTGTTACAATAAAGTGAAATGTTTGAATGGTAAAAATTCTCGCCATCCATAGTTAACGTGTTAATTTATTAGGCATTTCCAGTTTATTCCCATTTAAAAGTAAATTTTAATGAAAAATTTACGTTTTTCATATTTCCAAGGGGGCAACTGCCCCCCTTGCTCCCCCCCCCCTTGCCCCTGCCGACGCCCATGGCCTATCATATTACAAAAAGGATTCAAACCAAGATTATTGAAATAACAATTGAATTTTGAGGTTTAACATTGTAAATTTTTGACAATTAAATTGGCTAGATTTCCCCAAAATATGTGAATTAAACAACATGAGAGATTTCAAACTGTAGGCGGAAAAAGATGAACAGAATAAGAAGCCTTATAATTTTTTCTTTTTATCGAGTTATTTGTATTTTTATAGCATGACAGAGGCAGCCACAAAGGGGCAGGAGTAGGCTTTTATATTTGTTATATAATTGACGAATTTCTGCTTGAAAATGATATTTGGTCACAGACAGGTTCTTGTGTCTAAAACATGAGTGAGGAACTAAGGGCAGTATTTCAAGATGTCGTACGAATAATAAATTACATCAAAAGTAGTCCGTTGAAAGTGAGAATTTTTGCTAAGTTGTGGCATGAAATGGATGCAGAGCACAATGCTCTGCGCTATTATTGCCAATCTCGCTGGTTATCGTATGGAAAAGTGCTTCAGAGAGTTTTTGAACTGAGGAACAAAATTGGAGTTTTCTCAGGGAATGCAAAAATTCGGATGCAAGTCTATTGTATGAAGAACATTTCAATCAAAAATTGGCATACTTGTGGACATTTATGAAAAATTAAACAATTTGATTTCTTCTTTGCAAGGACCTCAGATGAGCATACTCAACTAGAAAGATAAAATTAATGCATTCACCAAAAAACTGGATTTATGGAAAAGAAGGTTAGAGAATAAATGTTTTGACATTTTTCCTGTTTCAGAAAATCTTTGTAGTAGTGAAATTGAAGCTAATATAAAACTATTCATGGAGCACCTAAGTGAGTTACAGGTGCAGTTTGCAGTATACTTCAAAGACTTGCAAGTTGAAAGATTTGAATGAATTCGAAATCCTTTTGTTAGCCCTACCTCTGGACTGTCAACTTCAGAGTAGGAACAACTGATATATTTATCAAGTGATAATTTGTTGCGTCAGGTATTCGATCCTGAAAAACTTTCTCAGTTTTGACTGCAAGTTGCCAGAGAATATCCTGTTCTATCAGAAAAAGCCATTAATATTATACTTCCATTTGTAACTTCATACTTGTGTGAAACTGGATTTTCCGCTGTTGCTGTCATGAAGACCAAGTATCGCTCTCAGCTAACAATTGAAAAGGAACTGCGAGTTGCCATCTCATCAATGGCATCCAGATTCCAAAAACTTTGTGCTGAAAAGCAAGCATACACATCCCACTAGCAAATTGTAAGTTTCATTGAATTTTATTACATTTTTTGTTATACCATTTAATATTATCATATATAAGCTACATAAAAATTGTAGGTCAAGGAAGTTTTCTTCAATAATTGAACATGATATGGGAGGTGCCAAAACAATTTTCCTTGGTGAAGGGGGGTGCAGCTTGGTAAAGTTTGGAAACCACTGCTTTAACTTAAACATAACGAAATTTTTTCAGTAATTTATGAAACCGCTTATGTAAGTGCAGGTTTACATAAGTCGAGGCTTATGTAACCCGGGGAGTGCGTGTATAGGATGTGCCATTGTCAAAATAGGATGATCTGTGTATATACGGATACCTAACCGACACGCTTTGCATATATTGTAAAATGTTCTTATATTTAAGATATGCATATAAATGAAAACACATATAGCGGACATACCTATATTGGGGGATATCTTGGAATTTAATCGGGCAATGACAGCTTGGTGGTCCGGAACAAAAAATTCCCCTTTTTTATATATTATTAAGTTCCATTTATAGACTTATAAGCTGCAATATACAGTACTTATTAATTTATTGATTAAGATACGATAATATTCTTCTAGTCTCCAGAAATATGCTTGCCCATGTACTGTGGGTGAGCTAAAAAAGGACAATTTCAATTAGATTTTTAGCCCAACCTACCACAAAATGAATTTTGAGCAAGTGGATTTTGTGAAGTGGCAAATAGGTTTTAGTTGCATCTTTTGAGCCCTGATATTGTTTCCATTAATTTATTTTTAAATAGTACTTAAGCTTTTTGAAGTTTTTCAGCTAGTCCAATCAATTTTTTTTATGTATCTCTATTTTATTGAATTTTCCACAAGTTGTTTATTCCTCACCATTTTATTGTTGCTCTGGCTAAGATTAGTGTAAGACTGTGTTACCCAATTGGATATTGTTATTGCTGGATATTGCAACTCAAGGGGCTCACAAAGAGAAAAGGAATAGGTTGAGAGGCGCTGGTATAAGATGATTTTTATACAATAATTAGGAGATATAAACTCAAGAAATAAAGTATGTATATGAGCAAGGTGGATGACTTAGATTATAATAATCTTCTTGTTTGCAGAATGTTTGAAAGCAGAGTTACCTGAATCTGAACTGCAAAAAACCAAGGCTGAAGTAAAAGAAAGCTCTAATGGCATGGAAGTTGTTTTTGAGGAATTCAAACAAGAAGATAAAGGAAGGTATTGTGAATTCAAAATGAGCATTTTTGGTTAAATTGATAGTGTACCATTCTGTGATAGCTGATAAAGTATATATAAAAGTGGCTAGTGTTATTAAATAGGTGGTGTGAATAGATCCTTTTAACTGTATTTATGTCATGCCATACAAGGAGAGGCTACGACCTTCGGGTCACGGATTTTTATGAAACACTATCAGGTGATTCTACATCGAAAATAAGTAGACCCGTGTCATGGGGTTTTTGTGAATGGACCCTTGGGTTCAAGAAATCAGTGTCGAAAATATGCAAAAACATCACATGAAACTTAATAGACTTCATTGTCGATAAGAATGGGAATGGCTGAGCGGCTAATGTGTCTGGCTCCTACGGCATAGGCCTGGTTTCGATCTCAAGTGTTACCATTTTTTTTTCAAATTATCCAAGTGCTATTTGAAAAGTAATATTCTGTAGTATATGCTGTATAATTTTTACATTCTCCATATATGAAGTATAGAGAAAGTATTGTTTTCATGAAAAAATCGAATTCGAGATTTCAACGGAAATACATGTTTTGAGGTCCCCTGAACATGTTTTAACTATTTTCTCGATTATGTCTGTCAGTCTGTCTGTCTGTATGTGATAGATTTTTGTGGGCGCTCTAACTAAAAAACTATTAATCAGATCAACGCAAAATTTTATATTTAACATTTTTATAAAAGTTAGAAGATCTGATTAGTTTTTGGTAAATATTGGTTGACCGGAAGTGGGTGTTTACTCTTGTCACTTATCCATTATTTTGAAATATTTGCTTTAATATTTGATAAATGTAAAAATGTATTGGAATAAAAGTTGTAGAAAATTTCATTTTCTACAACCTTTGTTTGATACATTTTTCCATATAATGCATTGTTTAAGAGATCTTATATTTTTAGCTGCCACACCCACTCCTTCTACGGAAGACTATTGTTAACAATTGACGCTTAGTTACGTCTTTGTAACGCTCCTTTTTCTTTTCTTAATTGTCAACCAGAAGTAAATATTGACAGCGATCCCAGAGCTAACATATAATTTGCCATATAAATATGGAGAAAGTCATGTGTTGCCTACATCAGTTTATTATTTGGGTGTAATGAAAACAGAAACATATGATAATGGGCGTTTTAAATATTGCAATCAATGAAACAATTGTTGCATTGAATACTTTTCAATTAGGATTTGGATAATTAAAAAAAAATGGAAACACTTAAGATCGAACCTGGGCCTACACCGTAGGAACCAAAGACAATAGTTGCTCATCCATTCCCGTTCTTGTCAACAATTTGACATTGAAGCCTCTTTAAGTTTCATACGATGTTTTGCATATTTTTGATGCTGATATCTTGAACCCAAGGGCCCATTCACAAAAACCCCGAGTCATGGGTCTACTTATTTTTTATGTAGAATCAACTGGTCGCATTTGATCAAAATCTTTGACCCAAAGGTTAGTTAGTATTTTATTACTTTTAAGGGGTATTAATACCATATTTATCCAAGTACAACCCTCTTCCAATTAACAGGCGCAACCCATTTTATGATTATTTATGATTCAAACATAGAACTTTAGTAACTTCAAATTGCACATAGGAGAAATGTGATGATAAGAATGAGAAAGTATTTATTTTTATTTAAAATGGTCCAGGTCCGAAGATCATACACTAATTATTTCTAATTTTAATTTGCAATTCCTGCCCGAGGTTTTAATGATTTTGAGATTCATGATCACATAATATGATGCAGTTTCTTCCACTGGAAATCAATTTGAGTGAAATAACTATAATTTAAAAGTTATTCTATCGATTGTTTATTATGATTATTTGATAAAAAATACAGTCGCCAAATATGTTGATAAAGAATGCAGGAAAAATTTATTTATTTGGACAAAAGATGGGAAGACAAGAAATATTGCAGACCATCGAGCGTTACAATAAAAATGAACTTTGTTTCATTACTTGGTTTTGTTCTCAAATGTTCCTCAATATTTTTTGTCTTGACTTAAAATCCTGAGCAACGCTGGGTACTTTCAGCTAGTTAGGTTATAATTGTATTGCACAAACATTTCATGAAATAAGTGCCAGATGTAAACTCAGAATTAGTAATTAAATTGACTATATGTAGATCTTTTTTGGAGAGGAAGTTTTTTTAGCAGAAAGTCACTGGTGCATGTATATGTAATTTGCAGTGGCAAGGAATGTTCTGAGTCTGTTGAAGGAGAGAAAGATGGAGCAACAACTAGGAAAGACATTAAAACGGAGAATACAGAGGAGAAAACCAGAAAAAAAGGTAATACAAGGGAAGAAGCATGTGATGAAAAGGGCGTTGATGCAGATGCTGAGCGATCAGGAGGTGAAGAGAGTGCAGGTGATAGAAAGAGAAAACTGTACAGGAAAAGGAAAAGAGGAAGTCAAGGTGAGCAGGTTAACTTTCCTTATTGCTTGAATTTTATATTACCTTAGCAAATTTTATGCCTTTTAATATCATTATACATCTAGTGTTTCAAGATTTAACATAATTTTAAAAATCAAGAGTATGTTTTACATAAATATTGCATGTATGCTAGAAGGGTTCAAGTTTATAAATGGTGTAGTTTTTAGTGCAGTAAATCCTCATTAGTTCAGACTTGAAAGGAGCAAAGAACAAAGACTCCAAATTATGCTGATTGATAAATATATTGGCATTGCATATGCTCCACTGTTGGGGCTTTAAATGGTTAATGAAAAATTGTTGTGTTATCTATTTGAACTGTCAAAATTATATTAACCTTGCATAAAATTTGTTACTTGAACTGTGAAAGCATAGTTATGTATTGTGATAACTTGATCTTAGGTAATACAGTTGTTGCATTACAATAGTCTTCCTTATTTCTATATGCTGTATTTAACCAAATATCATATTTAGTCTTATATAGGCCAACTTTATTTTTCTAGACTGAAACTAGAAAATAATTTATCTGAATATAAGCAACATCCAAAATTTCTAAGGTGATCTCAAAAATACAGTGAACCAGAGAATATAAATAAATGAAGAAAAGTCATAGTTTTTCCTCAAACATTCTGGCAGTAAAAATCACTAATAAATACCATTTAACCTACATTAATATTTACAAATATTATTATTTATTACAATAAAATGTTTTGGAAAATTATCTGGAACCAAACAGCAGTACACGAGAGTCATCCATGAATGAATAGGACTGACTGGGATTCACCAATACAAGGCATTCCAGCCAGTGTGTCACCCTTCTGCATGCTCAATGAACTCTCCACTGAGATTACTGCACCATTGCCACCATTATGGCGACTTCTGGTTAGTGCCAGTGAACCACTCTGGAGGAATCCACTCAGGGAGAGTGTCCTGCAAGCAGTCTTTATCTAGAAATCACGCCATGTAGGGGTCCTTCATGGTGTCAAAGAGGCCATAGTCAGATTGAGCCAAATCTGGTGAATGTGGCATCACAGTTTACCCAAATGATTGCAATGTAGCTGTGATCATTTGGCTAATGAGGGGATGAGCATTATCATGGAACGACGACACCTTGTGTGACCACTTCCCCTACTGATGCTGTTGGATTCTGTGACAGATCTCCAGTAGGTTTTGCTATTGACTGTTGTTCCCTGAGGAAGCCAGTCCATCATCAGGATACCCTTGATATCCCAAATAACTGTGGCCATTTGCTTGCCAGCAGACAGAACGGCTTAGGACTTCTTTGACTCTAGACTGCTGACATGTTTCTGCTGCATGGATTGCCATTTCATATCGGGTGTACTAGTGGAACCATGATTCGTCGCTAGTGATGAGCCTGGCAAAGAAACCGCCAGGGTCTGCATTGTGGCAGTCATGATCCATTTTGTCCGCATGCACATTCAACACCACCTACAAATGAGCTTTCAATGGGTTGGCAGCTGAAATTTGTGACACCACCATCTGCTGTGACATAGAGCAGCACCATAGTTGCCATATCTCAGGAACTGACCGGCATCCCATTCATTTTTGAAACCCTTGTATTTAATATCATGGGATATAAAGGACAGTACAGCAGAAGGAGACATGCATGAAAATCATGAGATGTGTAGTATTTGGGGGTGGCGGTTGCAGAGTGGTTAGAGCATTGGCCTTCTATGCAGTGGTTCCAGGTTCAAATCTGGCTGAGGTAGAATTTTTCAACCTGGGATTGTTCCATCCCCTACTTGTGTGCTTTGAGGAGACCGTGCAAGTCAGCCCTCCATCTTTCGCAAAGGACATTAAACTCCTTGGTGCTCATTGTAAAGAGTTGGTTAATGCCAGCACAGGATTTTCCTCCTCCCTTCTATGTGTGTCTGGTGTGTAAGGAGTTATGGCTATAATCAGGGCTTGACAAATGTAGTCACCCACTCGCCAGTGGTGAGTTGATATTAACATCTGGCGACCAGATACGACTGGTTAATAACATTAAAAAAACACATTTTTTGGCAAATACATTTTTCATCTGGAGAGTAGGACTAGGCATAATTTGTCAAGCTCTGGCTATAATAATCCAAGAGGTTGATTAGCCATAAATACACAATTTATTTTTTACATTGATTTTCATTTCATTATCAATTAATACAATCCTTTGACAAAACATATACATATCATTGTCCTAATTTAATAACTAGCTTATATTGGTTTTGTTTTAGTTCCTTGCAAAGGTGTAAAGGTTTTATTTTCTAGCAAATAAATATTTATTAACTAAAATACGTTATGGAAAATGAAACATTCCATATTAATGTTGCAATTATGATAACTTGCTATAACTGATTGTGATTGATTTAACTCTGTTTATAAAAATATCTTTAATTAGGGAAAGGGAAGAGTGGTTTCTTCAACAAAGACAGACAGGTGCGGCTTATAGTGAGTGGCACTGGTGAGCAGCTGAAGGAAAAGCGAGTGAAAGACGAAGAGGAGGAGGAGGAGGAGGAAGAAGAAGAGGAGGAGGCAGAAGATGAGGAGGAAGGGGAAATGGAGGTGGAGGGTAAAGGAGGAGAAGAGGATGAGGAGGCTGAGAGCAGCTCAGAAGTGAGCAGTAAAGACCATGCCATAATCATACATGAAGTGATAAGTGGGCAGCCAGAGAGATGTAACTCCTCTGCTAAGGCCAAGATGGAGATGAGTGGTGTGGAACTTGACCAACAGGTTCCAAATGTGGTTATAAGGTGTGTATATGTGAAAGTGTCCATTTAAATAGTTGACGTTCAAATGTCCCGAAAATCACCCTGTTTTTCATGAGCTCTCTTTGAATTCATAATTTTCAGAGGAGGGTAGAATAGATCTGATGCTATACCCTGTCAAAGTTTCATGAGCATTGAAACTAAGAGTTGATCATTTGCATACATATTCTAAGTATACATACATAGCCACCATTGCGAGACAAATTGGAAAGCGAGACACTATGGCTGGTGAAAGGCAGGGGGAGACACTTTTCCAAAAAAAGTTTCTTTATATTTTGATAATACCAGAGTGAAATGCAATTCTCTTTTCAAATTACGTGAGACAAATTGGATGGTGTATGGCAAGGGGTGACTCCCAACCCAACAAGTGTATCCCCTTGCCGCACACCAGTCATGGTGTCTCGCCTTCCAATTTGTATTGCGACGAATATATCTCGCGACGAATGCCTCGTGACGAATTTGTCTCACGATGAAATTGTCACGTGACGAATTTGTCTAGTGATGAATTGATGCATGATGAGTTTGTCGTGTGATGTATTGATGCTTGACGAGTTTGTTGTGTGACTAATTGATGCCCCACGAATTGATGCGTGAACAATTGACCACAATGTATTGATGTTATACAACTTCGTACTCGAATTTAAGATGGCCCCCGATTTTTGCAAGCTGAAATTTGGAAAATATCCTTGTCTTAGATTTGGGTAAATATGGTAACTCAACAGCAGTTAGATGAAAGGAGAGACTACAATCGAAAATATCACCAAACTATGATCAAACCTATTTTCTTTTTGTTTACCCGTCAACTTTGATAGGATATTGCTAGTACCACCATAATAGTATCATTTCACCCAGTGAAACAATCCTACTGAAAACATCCTGAGTGATGTGCCTATTTCCCATTTACACGTGCAAATTACAAATTATGCAAAGAAAGATATTTTTTATTTGGTCTGTTTGTACTAGTAAATTTGCTTTCTTTTTTCAAAAAAGGTATGTGTTTATATTTTCTCTAGCAACTATTTTCGGTTTTATAACTCCTATTTTGTAACACCTTGGCAACATTCTTCAAAATGTTATTTAGAAAATTGTTTTCTCCTGATTTGGGCAATGATTAAGTTATATGCATTACATGCACATACACAAAAATGGAAACCCACATTTACCATATCTTTATTGTCTTATGCTTCAGTAAAAGTTTCAAAAGACAAAGTCAGTTGTAATCCATTTAGCTATACTGAACTACACAGACAGAGCGTTAGGTACATGTAATAACGGGATAACATGCCTGTTTTTATGCGAAAACATTTGGCAAAAATTTAAGAAAAATGCTTAGAAACATATATTATGACTAAATATTTGCAAAATACAAGACAGTTGAAAATTTACTGTATCTGCCCAAATACAAGGTGATGTTTTTCGTCAAAATCTATCATGAAAAAATCACCCCTCGGCTTAAATGCGAGTCCGACAAAAAAATTTGGGGTTAGGGTTAAGTCTTGTAGTTACGCATAGCTGGCAGCACGTCTCTCATTGCCGTCACGTTCATATGATAGTACTAAATTTTTCGTATAGTAAATATTTGACCTATGATGAATATTAATGAATAAATAATAAAGCTAGACTATTTAATTTAGCAGTAAATGTGTTTTGTTACCATTGTTACCTGTTCTTTCGTTTCTAAATGCTATTGGATATTTTCTTTCGTTTCTCAGGGCTATGCATATGTATCATTAAGAATAGTTAGCAATTTGTATTATTTTTCATTAGTCATTAAAAGAAGTTCCTATTAGTTTTACTTGGCTATTGTAGTTATTGCTATAGCCATTGTAATGTTTGTATGCATATTAAAACCTCATTCATTGAATCTATTAAAATTGTATACATTGACTAAGCAGACGATTATGCAAAATGCGATGACGGCTTTTGATGCTCAACTGTTTGAATTTCGGTAAAACTTTAAATGGAAAGTGTATTCAGTCGCCCACCGATTTTCTGGCAATTGCTGGTCCGGCACCACCGCTGGTTCGGACAGATTTTCATGACGACATTTCAAATTTCCCGCGATCACTTAGAATAGTTCACTAATCCGCCACTATCGTTGAGGTAGTTTTTACCCTGTGTATTTGTGTTTATTTTCCCACATTTCTATAAGTTAATCCTGAAAATGTCGTCAAAGAAAGATGCAGATGTTAGTGGTGGTTTAAAACGCAAACATCATTCGTTGTCAATAGAAGATAAGGTAGAACTTTTGAAAAAACTAGACATGTTATTCAGTAAGAGGTTTGTGCGATATTTATGGTCTAGGTTCATCAACTGTATATGATATAAAGAAACAAATGGATAAGATTTTGAAGTTCTATGCAGACAGTGACTCAAGAAAACAAATGTGTATTCGTAAAACAATAAAACACAGAAAAAGTGTAGAACTTGATCAGGTATTGATGCAATGGTTTAGACTGCGTCACCTAGATGGTGTAGATATTTCGGGCGAAATGATAATAGAACAGGCTAAAATATTGCATGGAGAACTTCAGTAGATTAGGATTGTGACTACAGTGAAGGCTGGCTTCAGTGTTTTAAGAAGCGATATGGCATTACTTTCTGTGCTGTGTGTGGTGAAACTCATTCTGCAGCAAGGAAGCAGCCGCAGAGTTTGAGAGTGAATTTTCTACATTAGTAACAAATGAAAAGTTAAGTCCCGAGCAAGTATATAATGCTGATAGACTGCATTGTTTTGGTGATGCCTGCCACGAAGAACACTAACAACAGAAGATGAAGATGAAGGCACACATTCAGGATTTAAGGACTTTAAGGAGCGAATAACTATTCTGGGATTCTCGAATGCAGCACGTACCTATAAGTGTAAGTTAATGGTAATAGGTAGGAGTCTACATCCAAGGGCCTTGAAAGGTGTCAAAAGGTACCCAGTGATATACTGTGCCAATAAGAAAGGTTGGATAAACACAGAAATCATGTTAGACTGGTTTGAACATAATTTTATCCCAGAAGCCAGAGCTCACTGTAGATAAGAATTGCAAAATAATTCTTATTTTAGACAACTGTTCAACACATCCCAGAGGAGAACTGCTTGTGAAAAACAACGTCTGTGGTCTATATTTACCTCCAAATTGTATATTGGCTATCCAACCACAGGATCAAGGCATATTATGCTCTCTTAAAATGAAATATCGTTCACAGTTCATGAAACGGCTCTTGAATGTGGTGAGTTCTGGCAAATCTGTTCAGACATTCATCAAAGAATTTAACATTAAAGATGCGCTTTGGTCTATTGCTATTGCCTGGGAAATGGTAGATTCATCAACTTATAAAAATGGTTGGTACAAATTGTGACCTGCTTTGCGGTTTGAAAGTAGTGCCGATGAATATACAGACTATGAATTTATGGGATTTAGGATCTCAAAACAAAAGGAAATTGTGTCTGAGCTGCTAGAATTCGTCAAAAGTTTAATGGAACCTGCAACTGTTGATGTAGCAGCAAAGTTTAACAATGAAACAATTTAGGAGTGGATAAATGTGGACACAGACATACCTGCAGTCAACCAGTTCACTGATTCCGAGATTGTAGAAATGACTGTCAATCCTGATAAAAATAATGAAATGGAAGGAATAAGTAGTGATGAAAATGAGGATGAACCTAAAAAGATTTCTATTGAAAAGTGCATTCAATTGACAAATGAATTATTAACTACTTTAGAGCAATGCAGCTTTATAACAGATCAGGAAATAATGAATCTATATTTGTTGCGTGATAAACTTATCAAGGAAAGGCCCAGATACATGAAGCAACTTCAGTTGCCAGAGATTTTCAAAAACATTAGCAAGAAAAATGCGGCGCAACACTTAACACTTGAGAATCCAGAGCCATCAACTTCAGCTGCCCTAGATATGCCACCTTCAGCGTCAACAGTCCCTGATGTAATTAGAGTCAGCAGTCATGATGAAGCAGACGACAATTCTGACAATTCTACATTTTGAGATTTTCAATTTCAGTAAGCGGCAAATATACCTATATGTTGAACCTACAGCATGCACTCACACTGTACCAGTTGGTGTATCATAATAAATTTGTTATTATCTTATCCCTTGTTTTCTTATTATTTAGCGAAAGAAAGATCCAACCTTCTAAGTCATGAATGAAAAGTAGACTGTTTATGACCTATATGCATAAAATATTTACTTTAATATAATGTACTATTTATGTTCAATTTACGGAATTATCAAAATAAAAAATCTTACGAAATGGAACGCTTGTGTTAGTAATGGAATATTTTACGAAACGGAAAACTTATTTTAAGGAAAGGTATTTCTAAATGTCTAACATAATGGAATGATGTAATCGACGTGAGTGATAAACTGGAATGACGTTTTGGTTTGTTCTGACTCATTTTGAGTAATGAATTTATATTCAATGTTGTTACATGTCCGAAGCAAATGATCCCAAGTACACACCGAGATTCGGTGATCTTTTCACCTTGGTATTTGTTTTTCATTCCCATTCGTTCTAATTAGTTCTAATTCCGGCCTAATCTGCTGTCATACCTTATCATTTATCCCCCTAGTGTATCCTTCCGGCACTATCACTGCCCCGACCTTAACAATATTTGGGTTAAATGATGATAAGGTTATTATATCTACTGGTGGTCTGGCAAAACGGCTGATCTGGTACGGCTCCGGCCCCGAGGGTGCCGGAAAATCAGTGGGCGACTGTAATTATAATAGAGCAGTTTCTTAAGGCAATGTAAATGCTAATTTCATTGGAAATAGACTTGGATTAAAAATTATCTTGGCGAGGTCGTTATTGCTTTATTTGACTTTTTGTGAAAATGAAGATGAATGAAATTATTGTCCCTGAACATGGAACATTATTCAACAACACGGAATTATTAATTGGAATAATATTTCAAAATGTTAACAACTAAACCATTTCACACTCTTTTCTTTAATCTCGAATAATGTATTCTAGGCCGTGCAGGCATGCCCGGCACACTTAAGCATAAAATCTACAAAATTTATTTTTTTGGCAAAAAATTGTGGAAATTTTTGGGGGGTCAGCTTCTATTCAGGCAGATACGGTAGTTTGAAAATAATTTCTAAGTTAAAAATAAACAAAAATTCTTAACAATTTATTTTCATAAAATTAATTTAATAATTTGGTAAAATTTTAGCCAATCAAAATATATATAAACCTATATAATACTAATATAAAAGAATACTGGCCATAACAAAAAATTTCAATTTTTTTCAAGTGTTTAACCCCTGGTACTTTAGCCCTCTACATTTATTTAAGCATCCGAAGAGTCAACATTTTTCTTTGAAATCTGCCTTGATAAAAATTAAACATTTTGTATCATATCATCATGAGGGAAATATTCATAGTTGTAATTGTATTTTCTCACAGTGAAGTGATGGAGGAGGCAATGACAGAGGAAGAGGGCAGCTATTCCTCACGGATGAGTAATAAATCTGAGAAAAATATGGCAGATTTTGATGGTGAGGAATCTGGTTGCGAAGATGAACTTGTTCAGCTAGCTGCTCGTGCACGAGTAAGTTTTTATTTTTGCTTTGTTTTTATTACGATTATTTATTACATATCTTTCTCTGCTTCAGCCATTCTGCTTGTGACCCAGTTAATGATATCATTTGCCTGAGCTTTCTGTTCAGAAAATTAATTACGCATCTAAAAATTAAACCACCAAATTAAAGAAAATATAAAATTTGAACATAAGCTTCATTTAATTATACAAACATAATGTGTTAGGGCATTATATTAATCGCTTAGAGTTAAATTTACTCTATCCCGCTCTAATTTGCGCATCATTCATTTTATATTTTTTTGCTTCTCTGGTATTCTTTGAACATACTAAAATTGAAAGAATGAACAATTCTGTCTTCTATTACACGCAATTCGTTGGTTCGTCTTCCCATCCATATCCAGTCAAACTTCTGTTCGGTTTTGTTTAGTTCCTCGATTATTATATTATTTTGTAAAAACATAGCTGGAGATATGAAAATACTCGATGTACTCTTGGTGTAATTAAATCAATCAAGCGCACTGATTTTTTGTTTCAGGTACATATGGGCTCTCACATTTCTCATCAGGGTGGTGTTGTAGCTTTCCATCCACATTTCTGCCCCAGAATGGCTCCAAGTTTGGCGGTGGATCACCCTGGTATTGTACCACGAGGGCTCTTCTCTAATTTCAAGGCCGATGATGTGTGTCGACCCGGTAGTACCCTTATCTGGGATCTCCTTCAAGATGATAAAATAGTGAGTTTTCAATGGGAATACAATTGTATCAATTAATTCGGCCATACTAATGATTTTCGTTAAAATTTATTCAGTTGCAGAGCTTGGTATCATAAACAGCGCTACCTAAGCCATGCTTCTCAAAAAATAACTGTATAGCTTACAGCAACTTAACATAGTATCGAATTTTATGACCATCTATCACCCAGCTCTCTCCAGTCTTCTGACATCACTCAACAATCTCCGTCTAGCAATAATGCTTCAGTGCCTATGTGGCTTTGCCTTCCATGTAAATAATGAGCTTAGTTTGTAACCACAATGCTGTATGGAGTTAAATGGGAGAATAAGTAAAACACTTATAACTCAAAAACTTTTCATTCTTTTTTGATCAAACTTTGAGAAATTACTTTGCAATGCCACTTTTAACTTTTAACCTAATTGTTATATACAGCGAAGTCATAGATTTTATTCCAGGAGCATTAATTTTCTTTATTTGATTAAAATGGGGATGTGCGTAGCATGTTAATTATTTGCTTATTAAAATTATTTAGAATCATTGCAGTAGTTTGAGACTTGAGAAAACAAAGATCTAAAAGAATGAAATTTCCTTTTCCTTCTGTTGATTTTCAAATACAGGTAGTCTTGATTTGCACGGTTAATACGTTCCTGAAAACTACCATGTAAATCAAATTCACATAAAACGAGAACAATTTCCCATATAAAATAATTGTAATGTCCAGAATAGGGGGAGTACTTTCCGGTATTAGCCTACCCAACATCACCGAAATTTTAAATTGTAATACACAACCTTTTTAAACTTCGCGAATAATTGTTTCAGGAAAACTGACGTGAAATGCAAATTCACGAAATGCAAGTCCTATTTTCCCATGAGACCCATATAAAAATAGGAGTATGGTTCTGAGTCAACCTAAAAAATTCACTTTTTATCATAAATAATGGAGTTTAACAGAAAATAAAAGAAAACGTAACAGCAAATGAAAACCTAGCATCATGTAGTGAAAAAAAATTTAATTACATTCAAAATGCACAATGGCGAATGAAAACCCAGCATTACAAAGTGGTAACACTTCTTTCGGCAATTGTGCAGTTAACACCCAGCAAATTTTCACATGTGATTTTCGACATTATTTTGTTCACTCCAAGGAAATGCTTTAATTTAAATTGATGAACTACTGAAATGGAATGTTGAGCACATGATGCACGGATGTTTTCTTAGGGTCTGAAACAAGCATTTCCAAGCCGCAAAAAAGAACACTAGCATTATAAAGTGGTAATATTTATTTTATTAATTACATTCGAAATGCATAACAGAAAATCAAAACCTAGCGTAAGAAAGTGATAAAATTTATTTTAATTGTTCAAAATACGTCACAAAAAATGAAGCATTAAAGTGGTAACATTTCCTTTAGTAATCGTGTTCAAAATACGTGGCAGAACACTTACATATACAAGATGATAGCAATTCTTAGATTTACATTAAAAATTTGTAATAAAACAGGAAACCCTGACAAAACAAAATAGCATTTCCTTAAATTATGCTCAAAATATGTACAAAAATAATAGCAAATGAAAACATTACATTCCAAAGTGATGGCTTTTCTTTAAACTTTAAACTAATGTTTCATCATCGAAAATCGGCTTTGGCGGTGAAGTTCAAACCGAACAACAAAATAATTAATTTGCGAGTTACCATGTTTGTTTACTTCAAAAACTGCTAATAATGAGCATTATATATATATATATATATATATATATATATATATATATATATATATATAACAACTTACCGAAAAGGAAAGGTAAAATAGATATATGGATGTCAACAAGGTGTTGGGATGAGGAAACCCAGTGAGCACTCACCAATCAGACGACTTCAGGTTGGCGAGCCCCGGGGATGTCGAAGCGACACACGTAAAATAACACAAAAACACAGAAACATCACAAACGTAAAGCTTTCGGAACTACTCCTTCTTCAGCTACAGAGAGAGAACTGATCATCCCAACACCTTGTTGACATCCATATATATATATATATATATATATATATATATATATATATATAACTACTTACGGAAAAGGAAAGGTAAAATAGATATATGGATGTCAACAAGGTGTTGGGATGAGGAAACCCAGTGAGCACTCACCAATCAGACTTCAGGTTGGCGAGGCCCTGGGGATGTCGAAGCGACTCACGTAAAATAACACAAAAACACAGAAACAGAAACCGTGAGAATCCCCCTATCAGGCCTTCCTCCGGCTATCCGCTCATCTTTCGCCCTTACATATCACCTCATGTCCCTCAACATTGTCCGTCTAATCTTACGCCACTATAAATCACTCTCTAACATGCACTTTGAGAAATGTTTAATCCTCATACATGAACTCAATCATTCCCAAAACTCCACAGCTGATCTCGACGCCATTTTCCGTGGAGCTGCAGAGGATATCACAGCCAACCGATACAGACTCATACGCAAACTTTCCCTTATGTGCGTCCGCCACCTCCAGCTCGGCCTACCTCTCCCCTTCTTCCCAGCTGGTAAGTCCGACATCCCCCCTCCCCCGCCTCTCCTCGCCCAAAAACCCTCCTTGGCCGACCTTTTGGGAATCCCCACTCCACCCCCACTACACTCTCTCAGGTGGTCTCCCTTTGTTTCAACCCGCAAACCGAGGATGCATCCCAATTCTCCACAGGACCTCACCCCCACGCATACTGCAAACCCCTCCCAGCCAGATGACGTCCTGAACCTTTCCTCTCATGTTCTTAACCCCACCGAGAATGCCCTCCTTTCCCGGGGCCTCTCCTTCTGCCCCACCATAAAATTTGACCATTTTTGTCTCCTTGCCGACATACAAGCCTTCGTACGCTTACTCCGCCTCAAAGCCGCCCCACCCACATCTGACTCCTCATCTTCCCCCGACTCACTTCCACAATCCCTTTCTGCCTTAAAACCCCCTTCCCAATACATCCCCCCCTCTCTTCCTCCCCACCATCCCATCGAGCAATATGCTAATTACATAATTCACGCAGTCGCCCAGCCCAACTTTCCCGACCTCCTTGACCACAACGACAATTTGACGAAACCAGAAAGACGCAATTTCTACGTTGAAACGCAACGACAAAATTATTATCCTCCCTGCAGACAAAGGTACCACCACCGTAGTAATGGGCGGCTCGCATTACAACGACGAAGCCCTCCGCCAACTATCTGACCAAACTTCTTACCTTCCTCTCCCCTCCAACCCCACTGACCGCCACTCCTCCGATATTTCTGCATATCTGCGTTCCGTGGGAAAACAAGAAGGCTTCTCTGATTCCACCATTTCCCTGATGATCCCCAACACACCCCGGACCCCAACCTTCTACCTACTCCCAAAAATCCACAAACCCAACATCCCCGGCCGCCCCATTGTTGCCAGCTTTAATTCTCCCACGGAACGCATCTCTGCCTATGTTGACTCCCACCTACAACCTTTCGTCCGTCAAATCCCATCCTTTATCAAAGACGCAAACCACTTTCTACTACGCCTAAAATCACTCCCTTCCCCTCTCCCACCTAACACAATTATCTCCACTATAGACGTCTGCTCCCTCTACACAAACATCCCTCACAACCAAGGACTGTCCGCCCTGAGAAAATTACTGGACTCCAGACCACCTGACACAAGACCATCCTCCCATTTCCTAACAAAGCTGGCTGAAATGGTGCTCCAAAAAAACAACTTCTCTTTCGGAGGGCGCCACTACATACAAATAAAAGGTACCGCGATGGGCACTCGCATGGCGCCCTCCTATGCCAATGTCTTCTTAGGTGAATGGGAGGAACGCTTTCTTGACGTTTCCCTCAGACCACTCCTATGGCTGAGGTATATTGACGATATTTTTCTTCTCTGGACACATGGACCCGACTCCCTACAATCCTTTTTACAACGCCTCTCATCCCACCCTACGCTTTCCTTCACCCACAACTCCTCTGCCTCCAACATCACCTTCCTGGATGTCGATCTCTCCATCCGGGAAAACAAAATCCACACCAGCGTGCACCTCAAGCCTTCTAACCGCCTTCAATATCTCCAGTTCGACAGCTGCCATCCCCTCCACACCAAAACCTCTATTCCCTATGCCCTAGCCCGACGAGGGCGGAGAATCTGCTCAGACAGAGATTCCCTGTCCGAGTACTGCTCCACCC
Organism: Tanypteryx hageni; assembly: GCA_028673005.1. Classification (NCBI taxonomy): domain Eukaryota; kingdom Metazoa; phylum Arthropoda; class Insecta; order Odonata; family Petaluridae; genus Tanypteryx; species Tanypteryx hageni. Next base: position 86,583,216 of record CM054114.1, on the reverse strand, counting down.
TCGAACATGCCTTCTTACAGCGCGGATACCCGCCGGATCTGATCCCAGACCAAATCTGGCTGGCAGTCGCACCCGCCACCCCTAACTCCCACCCCAATACCCACACCACCACCGATTCCACCCTCCAACTCACCCTAACCACCCTGTATTTCCCCGGCATCCACGACATTCTGAAAAACATCCTGAAAGCCGCCCACCTTATCCTCTCATCCTCCCCTCACCAGATTCCATTTCCCAGACCACCGATGCTCTCCTTCCGCCATCCCCCTAATCTGGCAAATATTCTATGGAAGAAAGAACCCCCAGCACCCACGCCTTTACACCCTGCCGGATCTTACCCCTGTGGTAGACCCCGATGTCTAACATGCCCAATAAACCCCCCCTGCAACTCCTTCTCCAGTCCCACAACCAACATCACCTACCCCATAACTTCCACCACCAACTGCACCACCCGCAATATCATTTACCTCCTGAGATGCACCCAATGTCCCGCCTTTTATGTTGGCCTCACCAGCAATCCCCTCAACATCCGCATGAATGGCCACCGCAACAGCGTCATTCTCAAACGACCGCTGCCCGTGGCCGTTCATGCGAACAAACATAATTTAAAATTTAACAACTGCTTCACAGTGAGAGTCATTCGCGCTCTCCCCGACAATGCTTCGGCTCCCCAACTCCGTCAGTGGGAGCTTTCGCATATCCATCTCCTAAACTCCTTCACTCCCCCAGGCCTCAACCTTCGGTAGTTTTTCACACCCTTTCTGTCTTCTCCCAAAACCCTACCCATCCCCAACCCCCTCCGTTTCCTCCAATCCTCGACCTTTCCGCACTACCCTTCCACCCACATGCCTCCACCCAGTGTCACCGCCATCAGTTCTCTCTCTGTAGCTGAAGAAGGAGTAGTTCCGAAAGCTTCTACGTTTGTGATGTTTCTGTGTTTTTGTGTTATTTTACATGTGTCGCTTCGACATCCCCGGGGCCTCGCCAATCTGAAGTCGTCTGATTGGTGAGTGCTCACTGGGTTTCCTCATCCCAACACCTTGTTGACATCCATATATATATATATATATATATATATATATATATATAATGTATTTTTCTAGCGTGCCAAAGTTTAAGCTGAACTTCGAAACAAAAAGTAGAGGGAGTTCATGCTTGTCATCGCAAACACACGTTTCAAACCACATAAATGTAAATTTTTGGACCATGCAAATTGAGAAGATGCCTAAATTAATAAACCGTGTAAATCCAAATTTACTTAAATCAAGACCATGCAAAACAAGAACTGCCTGTACGTGTTAAATTGGTGCATAAATTAATTTTTAATGCAAAAATATAATTTATTTTTGTGAAAATCTTTTATCACCAAGGTGTTTGCATTATTGCCATTTTCATTTAATTGTGTGTAATTAACTGGTATAATAACTTCGCATCATATCTGTCCACATATCCGTGAGATTTTGGTGCTGTTTTGAATTTTGAACAATAGCTTGTTAATGATAAACAGTATGACTAATGAAAATAAATAAATATTCCATTATTTATTGATATTTTATTAATGAGTGTTCCTATGTCAGATATAGATATTAATATAGCTGAATTTAAAAAAGATTTAGGGTACATTTTCTGTGAAATCAGAGCAAGTTTTTGATATTTGACTATAAAAAGAAAAATAAAATTATAAAATTATTTTAGTGAAACAATGTGCATAAGAGTCATCTATGCAGGATTTTTTTCGTGCATTATTTCAGCACCGAGTCAGGACAATATTAAATTGAATCATCGACGACGCTAATTCGAATATGGGTAGTAATTTTTGAATTACGTTAACTTGAATCGACGTTAATCGAAGTGACAAATTGAGGACACACTTTATTGCATATCATTGATATAATGCTTTAAAGGGAATTTATAGATTATATTACGAGACCATTGATCTCAATGAAAGGTGTAATGTTATGATAGTCCTAAGACAAGTAAAATAGTGCCTTATGTAATTTGCTCTGCAATTCTTCCCTCACTTGTTTTATTTAAATTTTATTGTAACTTAATACTTGATTCATAGTTACCTGTCATTTTTGACCGGCAATTATGCTATTTTAAGTATAATAGTATCAATACTATATAAATCCACTTGTTTTCATTTTACAAATAAATTTATAAAAATCCTCAACTTTCACAGTACCAAAAGTAAAAGAAGTGGCAGTTCCAGGTATATTACTCAAGTACTGACAAGGAGAGACTACAGTGATAAGTAAAAAAGGTCTCCAAATGCTGTAATTAAATTAACAGCATTTGGAGATCTTTTTTTTACTTTTTACCGTTCATTTGTGCTGTGGAGCTCATTTCCATATAAGGAGAGACTATGACCTTCGGGTCACAGGTTTGAGGAAACACAATCAGGTGATTCTGCATCAAAATTAAGGAGATACTTGTCTTGGGTTTTTGTGAATGGGTCCTTGAATTCAAGAAATCATTGTTTAAAATATGCAAAAACATCATATGCAACTTAATAGGCTTCATTGTAGAATTGTTGCTAAGCATGGGTTTGGCTAGTACAGCATAGGACTAGGTTTTATCCCAGTGAACACAGAAACATATAATAATGGAAATTTAAAATATTGCGATCAATAAAACCATACTGCCATTACTGAACCAGGGCCCCATGATGTTTGACTTACTATTAATGCCCTACTGCAATTTCAGCTACTTTTTTCATCTACTTTATTTTACCTATAAAATTTGACAAAAATCAAACCACTTTCTTATTTTTTAATCTACAGTCAATTTTGTCTAAATAATAAATTTACTTGATAATTTTTTCCCTATTTCTGATTAATCTATGAATTCAACCTAAGAAATAAGCTAGTGATTATAACATAGAGTTGAGAATAACAAAGTTTTTTATTTTAAATTGAAAGATTAAAGTTATATCCACATGTAGCTAGTTATTCAGTAATTCTGTTACTGTTTTTCTATTCATTGTACCAGATGGCAATAGCTTGCACTCTTCTGTTCAATCTGCTGTATTTTAGCCTTTTATTTTCTCAGATCTGGTGCCCTGCATCCACTTCAGCAATCATATTTTCTGTCTCTTGCTTGGTGATTTTCCCCTACCATTATTTGAAACCTATTGTGCCAAGCTTCTGTGAGATTATACACCCTGGGTTCATTAGCAACAAAAGTAAAGTAAAAATTCTCGGTGATTCTTTGAGTGTGTCATCCATGAACCAAATCCCACAGAAAACCAATCTTCTTCAGTTTTCATTGGTTGCAAATACTATAATTTTACTATGTAACAATAGCTGTTTCCATATCAACACTGTTGGTTCTTCCAATAATGGAATGGAAAAATCCAATGGCATTTTAGGTGAAGTTAATAAATGGTATTATGCAAAATTGCAGTAGTTATGTTGCATATTATGATAAAAAGGAAGTAGCTCAAATTTTATATGTAAAAATATAGTAGACGGAAAAAGTAGGTGAAATTGCAAAAGGGCATCAGTAGTAGGTCAAACCTCCTGCCACCCTGAGCCAGTTTTATTAAACTGAAGTTCGCAACTCATGTTCTCTGTACTTTTGTGAGCTGCCATTTTGTTTCTTGGTGCTGATGCCATGTGCAATGGTGCTGCAAAATTTCAACCTCACTATGAAAGAACCTGAAGTGTTAAATGTCCCATTTAACAAATATTTTTCTATTGTTATGTGCCATACTAATTTATCTAAGTTGTAAAATGAACTCTGTACATTGGAATTTAGAGAACATATTTTTACATTATAATCACATTTTGGTCAAATTTTATAATCTTTTAACCTTACTGTTATTACAACATTGTTTCTTTTGATGTTAGGTTCATTTAGGAGAAGGTCTAGCACTTGAAGCAGAAAAAGCATTATGCAATCTTCTCTGCTTCAACACAGATAGACTGATAAGGATGAAGTTCATCGAAGGTTGTCTGGAAAATCTTTCAAAGAATGAGTAAGTATTGTATGTATTTGTTAATTCATTGATAACAGTGCAACTCCTGTTTAATGAATCTTTGGGAGTACAGTAAACACTCGACATTCCGGAGAGATACATTCCTGGAAATCACCACAAATGTCAAAACTGCGAATGTTAAGCCTTATGGACCTTGAGGAAATTGAGGCAATGTTCATGATTAATAAGAATTAACTTGTAATGTATGTAATAACCATGCTTGTTATAACAAAAATAAATATAAACTATGAATTTGTTTTATATGAAGGATAAATAAAAACTAAAATGCAAAAAAAAACATTTAACTCACCGACGATGACTGTATTGAAAAGACGATGAGAGTGGCGGTGATATAGGACTAGAGAGATGTGGGGTCTTCCTGAAGATCTTTTGGTAAGGTGACTTACACATAAGTGTTTTTCTCTCACTCCTAAGAGGAGGACTCAAAAAATTTGGATGATCTCTCGAATCTGATCAAATGAAATTGATATTTTCTATTTGATCTTCGCTTCACCAAGAAAAATCCCATGGCAGACTATTCCAGCTTTCTCCTCTGTTTCTTGCCATGCCGACAAAAAATGTCATATTTAGAAGGACGACTATGGTTTGACCAATAGAATTGCTTCTTGAGGGTGAAAGAGGGAAATGCCGTATCACTACATTTTCCCCTGTTAGAGTACTGTTTTGTGTGTGAGCTTGCAACTGAATAAATGGATAGCACAAGCTGCAAAAAAGACAAACTCCTCTCTCAAAAATAAGAATTGCAGAAAAACATAAAATTCCAAAGTTGACACTTTCCACGATTATAAAAAATCTGATGTGACTACCACGTGACTTTCTCCATACCTGTAATATTTCTAAAAACTCCAAATAGGTTACTTAATTAAAAATATTTTAAGAAACTGCAAGAAAATTTTAGACTACAAAGAACCGAAATAAACTCAAACCATAGCCTTCTGATATTGGGTATAGCCACAAGGCTCCAACAATTAAGAAAAGAAAAAGGAGCATTACTAAGATGTAACTAAGCATCAATTGTTAACAATAGTCGTCGGTAGGTGGTGTGGTATTGGTAGCCAAATAATTTAGTTTTTAAGATATCTCTTAAACAATGCATTATATGGAAAAATGTTTCAAACAAAGGTTGTATAAAATTAAATTTCATACAACTTTTATTCAAATACATTTTTACATATATCAAATATTAAAGCAAATATATCAAAATAACGGATGTGACAAGAGTAAACACCCACTTCCGGTTGACCGATATTTACCAAAACCTATTCAGTTCTTTTGACTTTCATAAAAGTGTTATATATAAAATTTCACATTGATCTGATTAATAGTTTTTGAGTTAGAGCACCCACAAAAAGCTATCGCACACACACAGACATTTTCGAGAAAATGGTGAAAACGTGTTCAGGGGACCTCAAAACGTGTATTTCCGTTGAAATCTCAAAATTGATTTTTTTCATTAAAACAATACTTTCTCCTATACTACGTATGGAGAAAATAAAAATATAGAGAAGGTTGACCAAGCTGTAGCTGGAGGGTCAACAACAGCAAGCAAATGCATATGTGGAGCTGCACAATAAAATTTAGAAAAAATATTGTTGAAATGTTTTCTACATATGTCATCAATAGACACAATCTCTGGACTTCTCATCCAAGAAAAGTCCATAGAATAGAAAAATTTGACTTCAAGCGAATGGCTTTGGAGGTTCCAGAAGGACATGGATTCTTTTTGCATGCTATTTGTGTTAATCTAATAAAGTGGATGGAGTGGGTGCAAACGAATTGCTTCAGAATTTTGAAATCATTAAGAGCTCACATTCTGATCAAGCCATTTTCAGTTTGGATGTGTCAGGAGTTTTCTTCATTCTGTTACCAGATGGTTCGATGGACATCAAAAGTGTTACATGTCATGGTGGTACAAAGAGCAGAGTGACCTACTAGTCCTTTGCTGCAATGGAAATGGCAAAAAATAGTTAAAATTCTGGGTCTTCGGAAAATCCAAGAACCCAGTATGTTTAAATAAATTTTACTGTCTTCATTTACCATGTGACTACAGCCACCACAAGCAAGCCTCAATTGATGCTATTTCGTTTTGGGAATGGATCACTGGATTCCAAAGGAGGATGGCTGCACTAAATTGGTGGGTATTACTAATTATGGACAACTGTGCAGTACATAAAATTGATGGGCTGGATTTGCTGGATGTGAAGTTATTATTTTTCCACCTCATACCTCAAGCAGAATTCAGCCTCTAGACCATAGGTGGCCAAATCGTGGCTCGTGAGCCACATTCTGCTCTTTTAACTTAGTATACAGCTCTTTTAAATTTTCATTCAGATGTGTATCAATGTTTTTCACTGCAGAACACAATGATGTAGTGTGACTTGAAATGTGTTGGGGTTACCTAAGGGACATGCATTATATCTGAATTGCTTCGGTCACAGGTTATGTTTTAATATTCATAAATTCATGAGCACAGAATGTGTCATTTGGCTTTCCAGCTTCTGAAGATGATCGTATGCATCTCCTAGGATAAGTAAGTTTGGCCACCCCTGCTGAAGACCAAGTTACTCAAAAGGTCCTACGGACTGTCTGTAAAAACTGCAATTCTAGGGTTAGAAACAAGCCAGGGATAGCCAAAGTGGAATTTTCTGCAAAACATGTGAGCAATATTAACTTTGTGGGATTGTGCAAGTGCCGAAATTATTAAAATTGTTTCAGAAAGGGCTGGACGAGATCTGGCTAAGATAACCAAGTACAAACTGAAATGTAAGAAATCAAGGAACCTGAAGAATGGCAGGCAGTATTACTCATGCTGTTGCCACCATCAGACCTGTCATTTCATGATTTTTTCAATTGACGATGGTGTTGCCCACTTCATGAATCTTCTGAAAACTGTGAAGATGAGGAATTACAAAGCCCTTCAAGAGATATAGTGATCTCTGCATTGTCTGTGATTCAGCACTTTGCAGATACAACAGAAGTGGATCCCCTATTTTTTACTCCTTAGAGAAAATAACACGTGAGTGCATTAAATGCACTCGCCCAAAAATGAGGCAACAAATAAAACCAGAGTTTTTCAAAACAGCCTCTAGAGACAAGAAAAAAGTTTTATTTCTATTCACTCTTGTAATTGCAGAGTACCACCAAGAATGTTAATATCTTTGTTTTGTGTCTTTTATGATGATATCTTTGATGTAAGTAGACAAACTATTTACATACTATATGACAACCATTTCTTATGTTCTGTTGTGCAATGAATTCGTATAATTCTTATCTCTTATAATTTTTATAATAATAATATAATTGATTGGACACAAAGAGATTTCCCCAATTACAAGTGTTATATGTATATAGGTACATATATTTAAGCAGAAAATTAAAAATTTTTACTGTTTTTAATCGTAATTTAGTTATCACAAACTCGGTTAACACAAAAACTTGATTTTATTCCCCTTGGAGTTTGTGTTAACTAGGATTTACTTTATTCAGATTTGTGGATATTTAATGCAGCAAAACCTCAATAGAGCTATAGTCAATAAAATTAAAATAGGCCAGCTTTTGATGAGTCTATGGTGTACTAGTAAAAGATGCTTACATTCTGCAAGCATTTTGGGTCACTTTGTTTATTTTAGTTTATGAAATATCATGCAAAATTAGGATTGAGAACTGCCTCAATGAAAATTTACCTTTAGAACAAACAGTCATTGTATCCGGATTAAGAAGTGTGGTTGGTGATGCGTGCTTGTTTTCTGCAACTATGCACTATCTTAACAGCATGATGACATCACCAAGCATCCAGAAAATCGTGTTTTGCTTTCCCTAGGTCTTATATGATCTGTTAGCTATGCAGAAATGCTATCTTGCATCCTTTAAGTGTGACCTTGAAAAAATCGTATTTTGCACTCCCTTGCCCTTACATGATCTGTAAGGTGTGGATTAAAAATGTTATTCAGGTAGAGGACAACATTTGCTACAAAAATGTGACACTACATATCTACGAGTTTTAGTTTCTGGGATAAAAATTATTAAACTAATGTACAAATGGGGTAAAACAACCCCTAAAAACTAACAATTTTGAATTTTTTTATTTTTCCGTTTGATTGTGACCAAAAACCTATAATTGTGTTTAATTTCAAGTCTCTAGCTCATCTGGAAGTGCCTAAACAGTAGTATCCTCATATATATATATATATATATTACATCATAAGTAAGAAGCAGCTATTTAGTATAGATGTATGGGCTTATTACTTTAAACAGCAATTCTTGTTTTTCAGGACAGTTGTGGTGTCCTTACGACTTCTGCCAAAATTATTTGCATCATTCCAACAATTCCGAGGCATGGATACCCATAGAGTAACTGCATGGGCTGAGAAGGAGCATAATATGATGTCCCATTTTTTCAACAACCTTAAGGTGTATGTAACTGAAGGGTCAAAAGTGAACTTATACACACATCAGACTGAGATCCAAGTTCGACTGCAGTTTCTTACTTCCATTTATTCTGCTGTTGGTTCTGCAGATAATTTCAAGTGAGTATTGGTGTTGTCTTTTGATATATCCTATAATAGCTAAAAGATTTCCTGTTTGCTTAACCTTCTGTAGTATCATTATACTCTTTCTAGGTATCAAAACTTTGGACATCTTATGGATATTTTAGTAGCAAAATATGTATGATTTAACATTTTTGTTATAAAATCGTGGAAACAGCTAAATTTCCTGTAACGAAATTTATGAAACATCTACTCTTTTCTAGGCTTAGTGTGGAACAGGTGGATGTTCTCTGGGACTGTTTAGCCAGTGATCACCATTGCTCAGATGACCTTTTCACCTGGTTCTTAGCACAGTGCCGTTGGGGAAGGGAGTCGGGAGGGGAGCGACCACATCATGCCCTCAGTCCAAGGACTCTGGAGCACCTTTACCTCAGAAAGCTACCAATGCTCAAACCTGAGTCCATGGGTACAACTGCTCTCAGCCTATTTCAGAGATTGTGTGACTTGGCTCGTCCTAATAATGGGAGGAATTTGAAGAGAAGTACTCCTCTTCATGGAGAGGCGGAAGGTGCTGTTTCAGAGCACAGCTCAACAGTACGGGAAAATGAAGATGTAGTTGGCATGGATCACATGTGGAAAATTGCCCTTCGAGCAGACAGCACTGGTAAATTTCTGGGTGGCAGTCTCAAATCTTTGATTGTAAGAGCAAGATTTGAATATTGTAATCCAGCTTTAATTCATTTGTATTTCCTTAAGGTGGATGTTGAATTTATATCTGCACATACATTGTGAATGAAAAGAAACATTTTTTTTCCAGCTTGAAATTTAAAATACAGTAAAACCTTGTTATTTCGAAGTTCAAGGGACCAAAAAATACAACTTTGAAGTATCTGAGTTTGAAATATATGACCTGTAATAAAAATCAAACTTTCTTAGGACCTGCTACTTATTGTTAGACAACAAAATCACTATACAGAATCTTATTCATCCGTTCTACTACAAATGAATTGACCTTGCAAGTCAGTACACATAGCGAATTCGAATAGAGCTGAAGTGAACACTTTGTTTGTAGTTCGCGAACACCACCACATGTGAAAAATAGGATCGAGTGAATGTCCCAAATTTCTGAGTTTCTATTGCCAATTACTCTTTTATGCAGCATTTCGGAAGAAAAGTCATTCAATGGCACATACTCAGTCGAAAGATTTTGAAAATCCATGCTAAAAAGACCTGGAAAATGCTTGTCTGAAATATTGTATTGATAATAGAGAGGAACCTTCACAAAGTAATTCTCTCCAATTTTGTTAAAACTTTCCATGCCATCAGTATGATCAAAATTTATATTTTATGGAATTTTATGGTGATATCGAGTTTCAGGATTTCCGGCGTTGTTACACGTCTGTAATAAAAAATATGTTATCTCAAAATAACTTGGTCATATTTTTTATGCCAGCTGATGATTTTACAATTGCTTACGAATTCTCATCTGCCATATGTACTCAATGCATTCTCATTTTGCATGCACTGGTTGGATTCTCGAGTCGCTCCTTTAATATGGGCCACTGTTGGTGAAGGGATTTCCATCCATAAAGTTTATCATACCGGCAGAAGGGAGGGGTAGAGGTTAAGCTTAGCGTAGCAGCCCATTTTTAAGGGAAGAGAAAAATGTGTTACAAGGGGGATCTAAAAAGGCAAACATAAGCATGACATATTTTATGGACTATCCCTTAGAATTGATTGCTGTAAGAAACACTTTTAAGGAAGAAGAGTAAAACAACCTTTTATTTATTGTAGAACTTCTGCATGAAAAAGTACATAAATTGAAAAATCATACTCATACACTCATTTTTTATTTAAAAACTAATGTAATTGCCCGTCAAATATGACAGGTATACATGAGTTAATTATTAAGATAAAATAAAATTTAAATAAAAATTAATGAAACAAAATTTTATATGCACTAAAAAGTAAACAATAAATACAAAATTCACATAATTGAGTGTTTCACAGAGTAAAAATAGTTTTGGCTGAATAGAAATTGTATGACAAAGAAATACATTACGCTATACAATTCTTATATGCCCAAAACTATTTTTAATTTATGAAACATTTAATTTTGTCTTTCACTCTCTTTCTCTTGCCCTGTCTCTCTCCTTTTTTCTTTCCCTTTTTCCTTTCTTTCTTCCTCTCTCTTGTGTTAAAGCATCATAAAAGTATTCCAATTATATTTGATTTCAATATGAAAAATCAGTAAAAATTGGTATGATCTGGTTTGGCTTTCATATGCAACCAAATCATTGTTTTTTAAAGTTATCTTTGATTTAATTATATTATTTGAATAATTATTAGCACAGATGCCAAATGATTATTCAAATATTTCCTGAGAATAAGAGGAAAATTGAAATAATAAGCTATAATGTATGAAGAACCAGCAAAAATTTCTTTCTTTATAAAACAGCTCAGGTGTAAAGATCGTAGGTCAATTCTTTCTAATTTTAATTTGCAAAAAAGTAAAGCCTGCAAGTTGAAAAATCAATTTTTACTTGTTATCTTATGGAAAAGAGAAATTATCTCCTGGAGTTGAACCTGCGTCTTTTTTGGGATTTTTTTTCGTAAATGGCTTTTACTATAAGCGTCAAATATTCCCACCAAATTTAAATCTTCTACCTTGTCGGGAAATTTGTCAAAACACATTAAAAAGATCGCAATTGAGCTTCAGATTTCACTCACTACAAATCAAAACAGCGTTCCAACAGATGGACAGAATTAGGATATTTTGTATATAATGAATCCAAACTGTTTCTTCTGATACACTTCATGAACCTGTTTGTATGAGTCTAGAATCTTTCACTGCCGCTGGTTTGCTGCTGCTGGTTCATTACAAGGACATTTCGCCACAAAGAACGTTTTGCTGTGGGTGTTTTTCCACCGCTGTTTCGTTTTTTTATAATTTGTTTAGGAGATCATATTACAAACTTTAAATGAAAATCACCGCTGAAAGTTAGTTATTAATATTAAAATTTACTTATTAAATCTTACTAGTAATATACTATTGTATATTGTCGGTATTTCTTTCATAATGGTTTGTAATAATCTATAATATATTAAAAATTTAAGTTACTACGTGTTTGAATCCAGTTATAGACTTCAACTAATATTTTTAAAAATAATACAGAAAAGGAAGCAAAAATATATTATTTTAGAAAGATGTATTATGTGCCTGAAATTGACAAACTGTGTTAGTCTAATAAACTAAACCTTATGATGTCATAGAAAACATTTGCAGTGAAAGGACCTTCAGCGTAAATAACAGAAATGAATTTTGATTGTATTTTATTTCTCAGTTGTAAATTTTCTGCGGGGTTAAAAAGTATTTTCTCATACAGTTGAGCCCCGCTTAACACAGAGGATATGTTCCTGAGGTCTCTATGTTAAGCAAAAATCCACATTTGCCGAGACATCATAACCTTTAGGTGTCCAGAGGGAAATAACTTTCCAAATGGTATTTTTGAACCCACATTCAATGTAAAACATATTTCTACCAGACTTGTAGAATGTAATTTATTAAACAAACTATAAAATTACCTAGTAAACTGTAAGACAAACAAGCTTTTTAGCAGTAAATGTACATAATTTCAAAATATTTCTCAGAACACCTACGAAGTTTTATTAAAAAAAGTCCAGGGTCGACTGCCTAGCTTGAAATAGGTCTGCGTTAAGTCTACAACTGACAAGAGTCGAACATTTCGACTGCTATCTATCTATCCCTTGCACTTTTATTCACAAATCACTTTTCCAAGTTGGCCGCTAGGACCTGGAAGATCTTCGTCTTCATTGGACGTCACTTCATCCTCACATGACGACTCTTTTTCACTCTCCTCATCCCACAAAATATCATCTTCCATACCATCCAGTGAGTTTGTAATTGAACACTTTTTGAATGAACATGCAATCAGCTTGCTCAAAATGTCTTTTGAAGCAGCAGAAACCCAGGATGAAACCTCAGACAAAGTGGCTCTTTTAACACACCTGCTAGGAGTAAGCATACAGTCATTACCATTTGTTAATACAAACATCTAGCAGCTGTAATATGGATGTCGTTCCACCTGGGATAATGGCCAAATCTGTACCATCTTGTTGAAGTATTTTCTTGGTGTATTCATTGTGGTGGCCTGCATAGGTGTCAAGAACTCTATGGCTAGACTGCCTTAACAGCACTCCTGGCCGACATTGCCAAACTAAATCTATTTACTCATCATGTTCGCTGTCATCAAACCTTTTTCATTTGCCCGCACTGTCATGTTTCTAGGAAATGTTTCATTTTTTGGCAGTTTTATGTTGAAATACTATGTATGGCGGAAGTTTATGACCATCTGCCATGCAAGCTAGCATCACTGTCTATCATTGTTTTTCATACCCAGCAGCAGCCTTTGGTGCCTTTCTGCTCAACAGTGTAGTTCACGGGCATATCAAAGTCACTGGTGTTTAGTCTGCATTTCCTATTTGACCGAGCAGGTAGTTCTTCTCGTTTCTATTTCATAACATAGCATTGAAATGAGATCAGCTTTTCTTCATAGTCAGCTGGTAGTTTTTGGGCAGTTGATTGAGAATAAACCCTCAATGTTTCATAAACAGCTATAACCAGTGCCGACTAAATTTCCAGTCACTTTATTCATTTTAAAATCTCTAGCAATTTCACGAGCTTTTGTTTGAATGATCTTGGCATCCACCGGCAAACAGTTATTCTGTTGGTCATGCACAAACTCATTGAGAATTTCCTCAACTGCATGATGCTGTCCTTGCATGGGGCCTCCAAAAGTTTTTCTTTGACTTGAGCAAGTAAGTAGCTTCTCTTTTTCTCTCCTCCAGCGTCTCACATTTGACCTGTCAATACTGTAGCGCCAATGTGCAGCAAGATTAGATGTTTCTTCCACAAATGCGAACACTTTTCTCTTAAACTCCGCAGAATAATGTATTTGTCTCATAATGAAAATCTCGCCACACTGAAGGACTGAAATTTATGCTTACAAAGGCACGAGGAAGGGACGGTTGGCTCAGGGAATCCCAGTATACGTGTGCTAGACACACTGATTATGTTTGTTGTGCGAAGAAAGAAAAAATGAAAGAAGATATCCTAAAGCACTTTGAACATATCAGAACATAATATAATAGGATACATATGCATCTATGTTGAAATGATTTTCAAAATTGTCTGTGAAGGTGCTCATCTGTATTCATTTGTTTCTCGCGTGCATTCTTCTTCTGCATGAGAACAGCATAGGGTTGCACCAGCTTTCTGCCTGTTCCACACTACCATTCTTATGAAAATGCCCCTTAATGCATTGTTTACTTTTTCGTTCATTGATTTTTAAGACACCAATTCTAAGCCGAGGGGCAACTTCTAAGAAGGTAAAAAGGGAAAAAAAATGTTGGCTTACAATCGATTATATATGGTATATAAACTCTGCATCCAGTCAACAGTTCATTCCCTAATTTCTCCTACTAAGGATGACATCGTTGATGTCGAATTGTACATCTAGAGTTATAAATAAGTACTGGTGTAGTTGTCTGATTTTCTGTGTGTGCATTGTGCATGCACATGAGTCCCTGATGTGGAATCATTTTCCCACAAACTCGGTCCCTGTAGAGAATTAGTTTTCCGTAAACTGAGTAGGTGTGTCTGTGCATGTTTGTACTATCACCAGTAGCTACTTATTCATTTTTTGGTGTATAAAGTTTTAAAAATTTTTCATTTAACTTCACACCAAAGGCAGCTTGCTTATTTATTTTTACTATGTTCATCATCGCATCCAGCATGTTCCACTTCCTAATTTGGATTACAGGTCGAGTTGCGGAGAGTGACTTTTTTCTGTCACAGTGACAAACAAACACCTGTGATTTGAACCTGTTACTTGAGTCACCGGTGACTTTTTCATTGCATTGACCATGAGCTGGTAGAGCTGGTCACAGTGGTAACACCATCAAACCAAGTATTGGCTGATAACGGGTAGCAATGTAAATATCTTTGAATGGGCTTGCTTGTGCAATGATGTCAGATAAATGTTTCTCTCTCTCATTATATTGTTCTCAAGAAATGCTGAACCAAGCACTAGCTCGGGACCGAAAACCCTTCCTCCTCCCTTTCCATATAGCTCTCAAGTCTTGACGCAAAGAAAAAAATATCTCAAGAGTAAGAGACGTCAGAGACCAGATCAACAGTGCCTCATCCCCTTCCACTACACAGTACATCTCAGCATTGAATAAGGGGTTTTAGAAGCCACAATTCGCCTGCTCCCCTTAAAGCTTCTCCTTCCCATTCATTCTATTCCCCTCTTTGGACCGTTGGAACACTTGGAACTGTTGGTACCAAGTTAGGACTCGGGTGTGTGGGAATGGGACTAGGGACTGTGCCCTTTCTCCTGTTCCACAGAGTCCGCGGTAACTGAACCTGTGACAGACTGTGACTCCCATACCCGTTACTTCCCATGCATATCTGTTACCGGTCACAGTTCCCCGTTAGTCACTGTGACAAAATAGCAGTGACTGCAAATACTTCCCAACTCTAATTACGGGAATTTTTTTTTAAGTTTCTCTAATAAAATAACGCAGGGTTTCCCAACCAGTGGGTTGCAAAGGAACTTGAGGAGGGTGGGGGAAAGTTTTCTAAATATTTTATTTTGATAAATTTTTCCATTTTTAAAAATGAGTTAATGATAAAATAATTAAAGAACTAATGATAATAGGGTGTGCACCCTCTGTGGACACATATGTACTATCTACTGCTTGGAAAAATTAATATATAGATAATAGGTGGATTCCAGGTAAACCCTATAAGCCTAGGTGTGTCACTATTAAAAAGGTTGAGATACTCTGACATAATGCACCGGTTTCTTCCGGCCCCTTCAGGTAATAAATTATTCCCTAGGGGCTGCCTAGAGATGTTTGTGTTGGCAGGTAGATGAAGAACTCATATATTTTCCAAATTGAGTCCTTCATAATTTTGTGCTGCACATTGATCCATCAGAAGGGGAATATTGCAATCCTGGCCAGCCATCTTTCTGTCGAGACATTGCATCCACTTGCAGAATAGTTTTGCCATCATCCATGCTTTTTGTTTGCCTAGTAATTGCAGGGCAAGCATTTTACTTCTTTGGAGAATAGAGGTTTTTCATATTTTCCAATGAGCAAGGGTTGTAACTTTTCGCTGCTATCTGCATTGCAACAAAGCAGTATGGTTAGCCTTTCCTTTCTCTTTTTTCCCCTCAGCATGTTTCTCCTTTCAGTGCCAGTGTCCTATCCAGCAAGAGGTTGTCTTCGTTATTGGTATCATCTGTGACTTTTATTTCATGTTGACTATTAAACAAGTAAAAAGGAGTTACCTGTTTGGGGTGCTATATGTATTTCGTGTATGAGAAATGAAGAGCAAAAATGACATGATGGTATGCATGTGAACCTTCCACTTACAGACAATAGGGGTAGAGGTTTCAAATTAAACAAACTGTTCGTGAGTCACCGAACTAGATCATGGCTTTGAATTTCATTGTAGATGTATTTCGAATAATCTCAACTAAAAAGTATGCAAAATCTTATGGTGTAGGTCGGGGGCTGATTTTAGCTTCAAATTATTCCCTACTTGGATCGAAATAACAGGGTTTTACTGTGTGTGGAAGAATGTTTTTGGCCTTTCTTTAGTTTTATATTTGGTGTATCTCTACTCCTGTTAAATTTTGACAATTTTCAGATGTTAGTATGTCAGCCATTCAGTATCTGAATGCATACTATGTGGGGCATCGTTTGGAGCATGAGAGAGAATTCGTAACGCAGTGTATGGCTCATCTAGCAGCAGCATCGGCTGACTTGGAGAAGCGTGTGAATGAAGAAGCTAGCCTCCTCTGTATTCAGAGAGCGTTGCTTTTATTGCGAACGCATCTGGAAACATTTAGAAAGAGGTATTGTACCATTCTTATAAATTGTGTTTAATTTATAGAGAGAAATCCACATTTTTCAAATTTCTAGTAGAATAACTGTGTGAAATAGAGCTTTTGTGCAGATAAAACTTGAAACTCTTTATTATAGCCCTGCAGATTCTTGTTGCTCAGAAACCATTGTTACTTGCTACCTTTCATCTCAAATATGGCTTTAAAATGAAAAATAAATTTTAACAACACATTTTTATGAATTTACATTGAAAATTATTTTGTATATACTTCTTATTTTTTAATATTAACTGTTAAATATTAGTAATATATTCAACCAGCAGCCCAATACCACTCACCAAACACCAACAAACCACCTTTTCTGATCCTTTTAGCACTTTTTCTAAAAAAATAAGTTATTTAGTTTGTCTGTCTGTTTGTATGGGCAATATCTCTGGAATCCTGCAACTGGGAGAAGCCAAAATTTCAGAATACAGCAGTCTATATGAGGGCTAAACATGGTAAAAATTTGGTTGATCTAGGATTAGCTGTTAGGGATTAATTGGTATCTTTTTTCGACCTCTTTGCATGATATCAGTGCAGGGTATTATAAATTTGCATAAAGGGTTTTTGGTGCAGCTAGATTCTCTCATTAACATTGTTGAGTGCCAAAAAACTTAGCTGGAAACACTAACCAGAATTGAAATCCTTTATGGTTGTTAAAAAGGATTACAAATTTTGGAGATAAACTAACCAATCTATTTGTTGAGGTATACACAAATTTATTTTATGCTTTTTAATGTACTTAACAAGTTTATATTTTTAAAAAAGAGCTAACAATTGTTTTTAATCCAAAAAGGAGGGAAAATTGGCCAGTTTTTACCAATGGGAAATATCAACTGCCATTGCAACAAGTCCACATAGCATTGACACAATGCCTTTAAAGAGAATTTATAGGACTATACAATGTGTCCTCGATTAACGTCATTAAATCATTCCCGAAAATCGCAACGTAGAATGAAAAAACATTTAATGAATCAATATTTCCCTTAAAAACACTGTTGAAATCAATGCACGAAGAAAACAAATTAGATGCTTACGAGAGCATTTTTATTAACAAATTAAAAAAAAACCATTATGAAGATTGATTGCAGCACGGTACCTTACTCCCCACTCTATAGTTTAATGATTGCCCCTTCCCCTCCTCCCACTCCTCTCCCATCCACTTTCCCTTTCTCGCCAATGGACAATGGTTTAAATTCATGCATGCAAAGTACAATTCCCCACTTGACATTAGCTTGGCTCTTAAAATACATATTTAGCGCTCTGTTCTTCTCCGCTAAATTTCTTTTTTTATGGTTGGAGTTGAATCTTCAATTCATAGTTTTACTCGCCGTAGTCTCCTCTTCTATTTATCATAATTAGTACAACATAACTACATTTTAAGGTGCCCAAGTTGGAAAATTTCACAACAATACCTCTAGTGACAAGAAAAAGGAACTGCATAATACCAATCTGGCGAAATGAAGTCGTACAAACGATAGAGAACAATGATTTTTTACTAGAAAGATAACAGAGAGCCTCAAACACTTCTGTGAATGAAAGTTCATGAGTTGATATTGCTAGAAAAGAAATGCAGCAAAAAATTATTTCTTGCAGTAGTTACTATTTAATTAATGAAAATCTACTGTAATAGAGGTAAATAAAGCATTTATTTTGTTTTTTATTGAACTGTGAGTTTCATTAGGCCCAAAAAACCACTCCTTCAAGCCACAGCTGGTACGAATGAAAATAAAATCAGGAGACATTAAACTCAGACCAATTGTACAGAATAATTTCAAGTTGATAAATAGGACACTCAACAGGTCTTCCTTTCTGCTCAACTCACAAATCTTGTCAAGTTTCTATTAAAGGGTATTAAGAGGATTTTAATGACTGCTGGGGAAACTTCAGGAAGGAGGCCAAAACTACCACTCTTTGGACCCATTGCCACAAAATATCACCATGTAAATAATAAAAATGTAATAAAAATACGTCAATCCAAAACACTTTTCCCACTCAAATAAGAAGTATTGCATAATAGATGTGCATGAGAGTCACCTATGTAGTATTTTTTCATATGTTATGTCAGCGCCGAGTCAGGACAATGTTAACTTGAATCATTGATGATGTTAATTCGAATTGGGTAGTAATGATGTAAACACGAATCAGTGTTATTAGAAGCAACATTAAACTGAGAATACACTGTATTATGAGACAGTCGAGCTCAACCAAAGATGTAATCTTATGGTGAAGTCATAACCCTAAAACAAAAAAAAGTGGCTTATGTAATTTGCTCTGCTGTCCTTCCCTCACTTGTTACTTTTTACATGCATTGTAGAGAAAGAGTGTTGTTTTCATGAAAAAATATTTCGAATCTCCAGCTCATCTGGAAGTGCCTAAACATTAGTATCTTCCTCCTCCTCTGTAAGAAACGTCGATATATAATGATACCGAATCTGAGTCTGAGTTCCTATTTAAATCAGTTGAGAAGGATAGTTCCTGGAATCGAATCCGGGACTTCAATCTTTTCAACAAAAACTATCCTCAGGAGCTCAACCCATGTAGCAAGAGATTTCCACCAAGTTTCATGAAAATTGGTCTATTGGTTCAAAAGTTAATAGGGGGGATGGACAGACAGACAGACAGAAACAATGACAAAACTATAAGCCTATTTCCATCTGGAAAGTAGGCTAAAAATTGGTTATGGAAGCTGCAAGTAAGTTGTCCCATACCTCTAGTATAACTATTGTAGGATACCAAACAATTTTGTGTTGATGTTGCATTTCATTGAGGTATGATCATGATAGGAGCTCATTTGCCCATCAAAAATTAATTTCACTAGTTAAAGCAAAAACTAAATGGAGGAGAATGTTTTGTAGCCCTTCAGTGTTGACATTAAATGTGGGAACATAGAATCGAAGTATCACTGTATCAGAGCATTTAAGCCATTATTCAACTGATTATCATTTTAAATATATTTTGAAAGATCACATAACAATGGATTATTTTCTAATTTTTGCTTGATGATTATTTACAGATATGCATATCATTTAAGACGATGGGCCCTTGAAGATGAAGGAACCAAAGGGGGGAGTGTGGGGATGGTACAAGAGAGAATAGGCGCTCCATTGAGGGTGCTCATTAGGCCTGCAGGAACTGCTGAAAAGGTAGGAAAAATTTGAATTCATTCAGTCATTATTTTAGCCACATACATATGCATTTATCAATGATATACAAAATATTTAAATTTTTTATTCTTTTAAAAACTTAAAAATTTAAGTTTTTTGTTGCTGAGTTTGCCTTTGTTTTTGGTGTTGATATTCCGTTAATTGTTGTGTTATGTATTTAGTGTTAATTTATTTGAGTATTAATATAACAAACTTTCAATTTTTGTACTCAGGTAAAGTGAGGTAAGTCCTGATAAATAATTGAAATATTTTTTATTATTCATTTTATTTTAAAATTTTTATTATACTGTTTTCAGTTAAGATTTTTTTAGCCAATTATATTTTTGAAGTTGATTAATAGAATGTCTAACTCAAGAAATGCTCTTATGACAGTATAGTGACCAATAAATAATGAAAGGATTGAATGATTGGAAAAGAGACAAATAACTTTTACTTAATAAAAGAATACACATTAATATAACCTAGGTTTCATTGCACTTACCATATAACGCACAGTTTGAAGACCAAATTTCAGAAAGTAGGGGTGCACGCTATACATGGGTGACACTTTTGTGCAGTTAAAATAAAAAATTAAAGTGTATCGACCTCCCACCAGATTCTCACATTTTGGGTTAATTGAGGGGAAAACCATGCTAATTATCGAAAATCCAGCTTATACATGTATTAATTAAACGTATCATACACCTAATTACTTCCTTACAATTGTATTTCCATTCTCTCCAAATATTCCACATTTCACTAGCTGATTACTGTAGTCTCCTGCAAAATCGCCAGGTAGACTTCCCGCAAAACACGCATCGAAAACAACAAACCGTATATATGCAAATTGAAATAATTTTATTTAGTTAATGAATATATTATATATAATTAACAATGTATGCAATTTAAAACCCATAGAATTCATCTTCCTCATATCTTCAGCACCAAATAACTATGCAAAGAAGGCAACTGCAATGTGCAACAAAATTTAAGATTTCGTATTAAATACTGTCATTAAATTTCTTTAGCCATTTAATATTCTGTAAATTAAGTGTTACATATAGTTTGATAAATTAAATATAAATTGATGTCTACTTCATTCAAAATTTGACCTTTAAGCCTGAAATGTTTTGCCTTGTAAGCAAATTTCCGCAACTCAAAATTTTCGATTTTAAAAATTTATTTCCAGAGGTTTTTACGTAAAGTCGGATTTGTGTAAGATGTCTTGCATTAACCAAGATGGGTCTGTATTTATTTGTTTATGGTGCTCTAGTTAATACCTAACATGACAATATAATTCTAAAATTTTGTTCTTATACCCCTCAAAATCTAGGGTGTGCATTATACACAGGGTATACAAAACAGTCAGAATTTTTGGCAAAAAGTATGGGAGCACATTATACATGAGAGCGTGTGATACACAAGTATATATAATACATCCTCACTCATTCTTCTCAGACCTGAGAATGTATATTCTTTTATAAAATGAAATTTGTTACAAAGTTAGTTGTCTCATTTCCCCTACTGAAAAAGAGAAAATTCATAAAGTTAAGCCTAAAGTGATTACTTCAAAAATGATTGAAGCATGAGGTATAGAGAGAAACCATTGACATCTTCATGTAGTTTTTAATCAACTAGAGATAAGAAATTAAAATTACTAGTTTTAAAAAAACTATTATAATCACATGTTATAAAATTATGGAGGCTATTGATAGGAAACCAAGGAATGTTTAGTCTATCGTTTGAACTTGAAATCTCCTAGTCTTTAAATGTATATAATATTAAATATTATATTATTACTAAATGAAATGTTTCTTAATTTGTAATTTAATTTAAAAAGCAATAAAATATTAAGCATTCATTTGTTTAATGGAAAAAATTGTATACATATATTTGGAAATTTAATGGGTACAAAAATCAAATTCATTAACCCTTTTTGAATTTTTTAAAAATTGATCCTTCCTCTCCGTACTAAGTCAGCCGAAACCAGCCAGGACAAATTTACAGGAGGCACAGGTGCGATTTTTCACTTCCATGCTGACCGCGGAGTCACACAATGACTATGAGCTTCCACCTCGATATTTTTTTGTGATTATGGTGAATTTGTCATTTAAGTGAAATTATGATGCTCAATAATAGTAAATTTCACACTGAATCCGATTATGTATATTATAATTTTCTAAAAATTTGAGAAAATTATTTAATTTAAATTGCACGTTATTATCATCACGGTATTATTATACCTGGATGTAGTATAAAACTAACATTTTTAAAAGAAAACACACTTATACAACATATCAAAGTACAGTAAAACCTCTATATAGTGAAATTGAAGGGACCAGATTTTTGCTATTTTGATATATAGAGGTTCACTATAAAGAGGTTAACGACAAATTTAGGAATAAAAAATGAGAAAACAAGTTAGTTCACAAACAGTGAAAAAGAAGTCATATATATTGTTATTATATCAAATTTTATTATAAATATAAAAAATCATATACAAAATTCAACATGGTAAATTGAAAAAACAAAATAATAGCAACTTAACACTGAGTAGAAATCTAAGATCCTGTCAAAATTATTTACATATAATACATTTATGTTGTCAGTAGATATTCCAAATACAAAGATTTTCATTATTTTTTATTAAAATAGTTAACAATTAATTTTTGTCTTTTTTGTTTATGAAATTCTTGTGTAACAACATTTTCTATTTGGCTTAACAGAAGAAGGTGCCTGGGTTCATAGTCATCCATATTGGTTAGAAATCTCTCTAACACATTTAAAGCATTTTGGACCTCAGATTTTTTTGGTGGTTGTCTCTCAACTTCTTCCTCATCTTCGTCATCTGCTACCCCATCTTCAATTTCATCAGTGTTTTCTCCATTAAGAATTTCCTTTACCTCATAAGTTTCTGTATGAGCACAAGTAATCAGGGCTGCATCAGCTGTAACAAACTCTTCAAATGATGCTTGTACTTCCAAGGTTTCTTTTATTTGAGCCCATTCTGGAGGTTCATCACATACTGCTATCCTCATCTGCATCTTTATGCACTTCCTTAACAAA
Organism: Tanypteryx hageni; assembly: GCA_028673005.1. NCBI lineage: Eukaryota > Metazoa > Arthropoda > Insecta > Odonata > Petaluridae > Tanypteryx > Tanypteryx hageni. The sequence continues at coordinate 86,560,538 of CM054114.1, read as the reverse complement.
GCCTGTCTTTAAAAAACATTTTGAAATAGTTGTTTCATTAATTTTGTTTCAACATAAACAGAGTCTACGCATAGCCTGCAAAAAGTTCCATTTTATCTTTGGCAAATCAGTATTCCCTTCCATATTTCTCAATAAATACTGCACCAGTTGATACCTATAGCTTCTTTTAATTACAGAAATTATTCTTTGTCCAAAGGTTGCAGTTTACTTGTGCAATTAGGGGGAAACAACACAATTTTTATATTTCTAAGTGTTATTCCTGCATAGCTATGTGCAGTACACCTATCAAGGAACAAAATAATATTCCTATTCCTCATACCCATCATTGAATCAAGCATGGCCAGCCATTCTCTAAAAATGGGTGTTGTCATCCATGAATTTTTTGAATGCCTGTACATGCAAGAGAGTTTCTTAATATTTTTAAAGCACCTTGGCTTTTTACATTTACCAATAATTAGTGGTTCTAGTTTTTCACTGCCATTTGCATTGCAACAAAAGAGAACTCTGAACCTTTCTTTGCTTTTTCTTCCACCATGGTAAGAATCTCCTTTCACTGCAAGAGTCTTATCTGGTAGCAAATTGAAAAAAAATCCGGACTCATCAGCATTGAATATGTCCTTGGTATCATACCCACTTAAAAATGCTTGTAGTGTTCCTTGCCACTCATCTAGAACACAAGGACTTACTGATGCTTCTTCCCCTGGCATCTTTAATGTTGCCAAGTTCCAACGTGTCTTGAACTTTTGCAACCAGCCATTAGAAGCATGAAAGTCTTGCACTCCCATTTTAGTTGACATCTCTGTAGCTTTTTGCTGTAAAATCAGTCCTGACACTGGAAGATTTTTGGCTCTGGCCTCCATCAACCAATCAAATACACACTTATCTAGTTCTTCATTTTTCACAGTGCGAAATTGTTTCCCATTTGGACAAAGCTGTGCAGCAGCTACTATGTCTCTGCGTTTATTTAAAATGGATGTTAGCGTTGAAGGTGATATTCCAAATGCCCTGGCAACATCTATCTTTCTTTTTAAATTATTTAATCATAATAAACGGGTAGTAAGTTACCCATTTACAAAAATATATGAAACATATAATAGCACAAATAAAATATAGTAAGATGTTACATTAAATCAAATATATATATTCATTGAAGTTGTAGTTACAAAACAGTAATAAACTTATTGCATTTTATATAAAATATGACCACCAAAGCACACAAATATTACCTAAATTCATGAATTGCCTTGATTTGTTTTACAGTAGTTTCAAAAATGTCTATAGAACTATAAGATAAAAATAGATTACCTAAACGTTGAAGACGGTTTATTGGTGAGTGGTATATATAATTTGTAGTACAAGCATTGTTAAAAAATGTATCTGTGGATCTAGTATTATAAGATGGTATGCGAAACTGAATTAATGATAATAGGTTGGGGCAATCATAACAGGAATTTACTATTTTTAGTAATGTTACAACATCCAAGATTTTGCGACGAAAGTGTAGTGTTTTTAAGTTGAGGCAACATAGAAGATGTTGATACCGTATGTCCGATGTACAATTCCCGAGTTTGAAGTTAACCAGCCTTAAAAATTTATGCTGAACTTTCTCTATTAAGTAAGAATGGCTTTGGTAATATGGTGACCACACAGGTGAAGCATATTCTAAATGGGATCTTACCAGGGAGCAATACAGTAACTTTAAAGATGTGACATTTTGGAACATACTAGTATTCCTGGAGATGAATCCAAGCATTTGTAACCCCTTCTTTACAACAGAATTAATATGGCTAGAAAACATAAATAAAGAATCAAAACACACACCCAAATCCCTAATTTCGTTAACTCTATTAAGTGCTGTATCATTTATAAAATAAAGTTCTAAAACAGGATATGTGCATTTATGAAAGGTGATGACATTACATTTAGAGATATTCAATTGCATTTTGTTGTCAGTACACCACCTGAATAAGTTATTCACAGCCAATTGTAAAATATCGCAATCACTAGAGGAATGTACCGTTTTATAAATTTTGTTGTCATCTGCAAAGAGAAGTGTATTTAGGTTTTGCACATAATTAACTATATCATTAACAAAGACATTAAATAATAATGGCCTCAATTGGGAGCCCTGGGGGACTCCTGATGTCACATCAAATGTATATGAAAAGAAGGATTTAACTTTAACATACTGCTGTCTACCAACTAAATAACTACGTAGCCAAGACAACATAGTACCTCTGATGCCTACAGATTCTAATTTATTAATCAGTAAACCATGGTCCACTGTATCAAAAGCCTTACTAAAGTCTGTATAAAGTGTCAACTTGCAAATTATTGTTTATGGCACTATAAATATTTTCTTCATAAACTAATAAATTGGTGACAGTAGAACGATCTGCCATAAACCCATGTTGTTGATCAATGATAATATTTTTTAAAAGTGGAGTTAGCATATCGAGAACTAAGCTTTCGAACAATTTAGAGAGACATGATTGAATAGACACAGGTCGATAATTAGTAATATCAGATTTCTTGCCTTTTTTATAAGTTGGAACAACATGACTTATTTTCCATTGGCTTGGAAATTCACCCGAGGAAAGTGACATATTAAAAAGTATGAGTAGTGGAAAAATTAATACACTGGAGCATTCTTTAATCAAAAGTGGGGGAACGTTGTCAGGACCTGGACCTTTTTTAATATCAACAGATTTTAACTTTTTCAAAATGTCATCAGATGTCACCTTGCATTGGCAAAAAGATTTGCTATAGCTTGTCCATCTTGAGCTACCTCAGATTCTATATACATGTGATTAGGAAGTACGTTGTCTTTCCTCAAAGAATGAACATGATTCCAAAAAGGTTTGATGTTGGAATGCAGTAGGGACTCAATATTATCAATGTGGTCCTGATAACAATGCTTAAAACCCCCTGCGGCTAGGGGGATTGAGAATACTCCTGCAGCCCCTCTGCTGGTCATAAGAGACGACCAATGAGGCGAGGAGCAGACCTCGTTAAAAAACCCCCAGTTTCTGCCAAGGGCAATATCCAGGTAGTATGTGGGTTACTACCTACGTATAAAGCCACAACATCTGGCTATGAACCCACCACTATAAATATTTTCTTCATAAACTAATAAATTGGTGACAGTAGAACGATCTGCCATAAACCCATGTTGTTGATCAATGATAATATTTTTTAAAAGTGGAGTTAGCATATCGAGAACTAAGCTTTCGAACAATTTAGAGAGACATGATTGAATAGACACAGGTCGATAATTAGTAATATCAGATTTCTTGCCTTTTTTATAAGTTGGAACAACATGACTTATTTTCCATTGGCTTGGAAATTCACCCGAGGAAAGTGACATATTAAAAAGTATGAGTAGTGGAAAAATTAATACACTGGAGCATTCTTTAATCAAAAGTGGGGGAACGTTGTCAGGACCTGGACCTTTTTTAATATCAACAGATTTTAACTTTTTCAAAATGTCATCAGATGTCACCTTGCATTGGCAAAAAGATTTGCTATAGCTTGTCCATCTTGAGCTACCTCAGATTCTATATACATGTGATTAGGAAGTACGTTGTCTTTCCTCAAAGAATGAACATGATTCCAAAAAGGTTTGATGTTGGAATGCAGTAGGGACTCAATATTATCAATGTGGTCCTGATAACAATGCTTAAAACCCCCTGCGGCTAGGGGGATTGAGAATACTCCTGCAGCCCCTCTGCTGGTCATAAGAGACGACCAATGAGGCGAGGAGCAGACCTCGTTAAAAAACCCCCAGTTTCTGCCAAGGGCAATATCCAGGTAGTATGTGGGTTACTACCTACGTATAAAGCCACAACATCTGGCTATGAACCCACCCGTGTGTTTGCCATGCACGGCGACCCGTAAGGGGGAGAAGGGGATCCTGGTGGTTGAGCTCCTTGGTTCCGGAAGAAGTCGGATGCTTTGGAAGGGCCATGGAGTAATACACCACTTAGGCCCTGGATTCGCTGTAGACGGGCGGTCAGGTGCTAGCCACACCTGGCCAATCGGCTTCCATCATGTTTCGGCGTTCCGGTGGCGAGTGCTTTGGGCTATGGAGGTCTGTGGAGGGGGGTCGAAGGTGCATGGGGTTGGAGGCCCATGTACGGTGGGTGGAGTGGGAGCTGAGACCTAACCTGAAGCAGGCAGCCTAGCTGCGGGTGCTATATCCTTTGGTTAGCCCTGGCGACCACACCGGTTTGTGGTGTGGCGTCCCAAATGTGTGGCTCCGTGGTGGGTGGGGAGACCAGGGGATGAATTTTCTGTATTTAATGGCGGAACACATACTTCCTCCATCCCCAAAAAGAACCCGCCCAGATGTGGACGGGGGAGATAAGTCAACCTGCGCCTGCAGGAACTATCTTATTATGAGATGTGCAAACGAAGGCGAGAACCTTACTAAGGTCTCTCCCTTCCTAATACAAAAGGTCCACTCGGGAGCAATCCCAGGGGACCTAGAATCTGTTAAAAAATTAAGGGACGGAACACTATTAATTAAAACCAGAAATGATAAGCAAAGTGAAGTGCTGCTTGCTTTGAAGAAGCTGCATGACATTCCTGTCACTGTGGAGCCGCATAAGACTTTGAATACCTGCCGTGGGGTCATATCTTGCTATGACCTTCTCTATGTCGATGTCGCAGAGATTACGAGGGAGATGGCTCCCCAAAGGGTCATCAACTGTCGTAGACTAACGACAAAAAGGAATGGTGAAACCATAAACACCACCTCTGTGGTTCTCACCTTTTCGCTCGACAAGCTTCCGGAGGTCAATGTAGGGTATGAGAAATGTCCTGTACGTCCGTATATACCTAACCCAATGCGTTGCTACAAGTGCCAAAAATTTGGTCATGTTGCACCAAGGTGCAAGGGCGAAGCCATCTGCCCAAAATGTAGCAAAGCTGTGCATGAGGGGGAGGTATGTGCCTCACCTGTACTTTGCGGCAATTGTGAGGGGCCACACCCAGTCTACTCGCGAGATTGCCCCAAAGTACAGGAAGAATGCAAGATCGTAGAGATCAAAACGATCGAAAAAATTCCGTATTTCGAGGCACGGAAGAAGTACAGGACCCTGATAGCACCGACATTTTCAAAGTCTTATGCAGAGAAAGCAGCAACTCCGAAGAAAATGGTCACCTGTTCTACCCAAACCGAGCACGAGACAAAACATCTGCAGGCAAAAGAGTAAAAAACTAAACAAGAAATTGAAACAAAAAAAAGGAAATAGAAAAGAAAAACTTAATACCAAAAAAACAGACAAGAGACAAAAAAGAAACCACCTCAATGGAGGTGGAAATCACCTCTGGTGCTGACTCTCCAAAGAGGAGTCAGTCACCAAGACATAAACCCAGGCCACCAGTGGAATCCCATGCTGACAAGCGTGGGAAGACACCACCACCTGGTCCCTCCAGCAAGGGTCCTCTCTCCACTGAGATGGAGGAAGAAAGCTTGAACGAGGAAGAATTACAAGCCCTCCTCGCACAACGGTTGAAAGGGAGGAAGACAAAGCTTACACGCTAAGCTTCGCTCCACGTGAACGATGCATTTACTGTCCTTTTTACAGATTTTATGGTTTTTATCCTTATTTTAAATTTATTTTAAATGCTTACAGTTCAATGGAATTGTAACGGGTATTTTAAACATAAGGCAGAGCTTGATATTTTAATAAACAATTTTAACCCATCCAGTATATTTTTACAGGAGACTCATTTTAAAAGATCTGACAAGGTTTCACTCAAAGGTTTTAAAATATTTCGCAAAGATGACCTCAGCGGTCGTAGGGCACAGGGAGGCGTCGCTGCGGCTATCCGGGAGACTCTTTACACCTCCCAGGTGGATTTGCAGACACCGTTCCAGGCTGTTGCAGTTACGGTTGCCTGTCCAGAGCACATCACTTTTTGCAATGTGTACTTTCTGGAGTGGGCTTCCCTGACAGAAAGAACCCTTGAGGACCTCATCCGCCAGCTACCTCAGCCATTCATCCTTTTAGGAGATTTCAATACCCATAGCCCTCTTTGGGGAGACACTATGGGAGATTATAATGGCCGAGGTCGTATTTTAGAAAAGTTTTTAAGCCATCACGATCTGATTTTAATCAATGATAACGAAAAGACGCGTTTTAATTCTTATAATGGTGAATACTCGGCCATTGATCTTTTTATATGTACAAGCACTATTGCTCCCATTTAAAAAATGCAAGTTCACGATGACTTATGTGGAAGCGATCACTTCCCCCTTCTCATCCGGAAAAGTGATTTTTTAAATAATTTTAATTTACCCCCTAAATGGGTCTTGAAGAAAACCGATTGGGGTAATTTTAAAAACATTTTAAAAATTTGTTATGACCCTGCTCTTAGTGCTGCAGCGAATGTTGACGCTGCTATGGATGCAATTATTCACGCTGCAGAGGTAAGTGTTCCACGGTCTGCCAGCAAGTCACGTCGCCCACCTGTGCCATGGTGGAATGATGAATGTGCTCAGGCTATCCATCAAAGGAAGAAGGCATTAAAATTTTTAATAAGTATCCGACGAGCAGGAATTTGTCGGCTTTTCGTAAATTAAGATCGAAAGCTCGACAGGTCATAACTGCCGCAAAACGAGAATCCTGGAGGAAGTATGTGTCTTCAATCAATTGTAGGACACCCATCGCACAGGTATGGAGAAAGGTTAGGAGTATTTCCGGGACTGCTCACCTTCCTCATGTCCCAGGGGTGAAGGCAAACGGGGCGTTAATAACATCTCCGCTAGAGATAGCGGATGTATTTGGCGAGCACTATGCTGCAGTAAGCAGCAGCGCTCAATACACAAGCGCTTTTCTTGATGTTAAATGCCAAATAGAACGTCTTAGTTTAGACTTTAGGTCAGGCAATGTGAATGCCCCGTACAACGACCCATTCACTCCCTGGGAACTTCAGTCTGCCATAGCAGATTTGAAGGACACGGCTCCAGGAATGGACGTCATCCACAACGCGTTCTTACGTAACCTTCCTGGAGCTGCCATGAGGAATCTTCTGCATACGTTCAATCGTATGTGGAGGGACGGTGAGTTCCCAGACAGGTGGAAAGAATCAGTGGTGGTACCCATCCCTAAGCAGGGAAAGGACAACTCTGTCCTCGGAAACCACCGCCCGATATCCCTAACATCCTGCCTGTGCAAGCTGATGGAAAGAATGGTAAACAAGAGGCTAGTTTGGTGTCTTGAAAGCCAAAACCTTCTTTCCGAAATTCAGTGTGGGTTCCGTCGCCATAGGTCTACCATAGACCATTTGGTGCGGATTGATAACTTCATCCAGGAGGCATTTTTTCTTAGGCAACACGTGGTTGGTGTCTTCTTTGACTTGGAGAAGGCATATGACACCACATGGCGGCATAAAATTTTAATTACCCTCCATAAGTGGGGTTTTAGGGGCAATCTGCCCATTTTTATTAAAAACTTTTTATCGGGACGTGTTTTTAAAGTAAGAATAGGAAATAGTTTATCCAAATTTTATTCACAAGAAAACGGAATTCCCCAAGGCTCCGTCCTGAGTGTGACACTTTTTGCCATAGCTATAGATGATGTGGTTGGATGCATACAAACACCTGTGGAAGGATCTTTGTTTGTAGATGACCTAGCTATTTTCTGTAGGTCATCATTAATCCCTACGGCAGGGAGACAGCTCCAACTCACATTAAATCGTCTATACAAGTGGTCACAGTCGAACGGTGTCCATTTTTATAGGCGAAGGGGATGCTTCCTCCCGCCGACGTTTAAGCTGGGTTGCCATGTTTTAGAGTTTGCTGACTCTATCCGTTTTCTTGGTTTGATCTTGGATAGACGACTGAATTGGAAAAGTCATATTCAGTTTTTAAAGGAACGGTGTTTTAAAGTTTTAAACATTTTAAGATATATCACAAACCATCTGTGGGGAACTGACCGCAAATCTATGCTAATGCTGTACAGAGCATTGGTGCGGTCAAAGATCGACTATGAGAGTATTGTCTACTCCTCGGCCCGGAAGTCATACATGCGTCCACTGACATCGTTACACAATGCCGGAATCAGATTGGCAACTGGTGCTTTTAGAACCAGTCCCATTCCTAGTATTTATTGCGATGCTGGGGAGCCGCCATTGGAGTTCCGGAGAAATATCCTCATGTGTAACTATGTCACAAAAATTTTATCTTTGAAAGGACACCCGTGTTTTGATGTAATTTTTAAATCCTGTTTTACTGAAATTTTTAACCGACACCCAAGGGCCACAAAACCGCTTGGAATACGTTTTAAGTCTTATATGGACGATATTGGATTGCAGCTTCCCAAGATTGTTTCTACCGGCTCTCTTAAATATCTGCCATGGCAGATCCCATGCCCTAAGGTCTTGTTGGACCTTGCCCTGTTTACAAAACATAATACCCTCTCTTGTGAGTACAGGTCGCTATTTTTTGAAGTACTTAATGATCATCCGGGTTGTGAACTGATCTTCACAGATGGCTCTAGATCCTCTTCCTCCTGTGCATGGGCCTTCACTAGCAAAAATCTCTCTTCTAAGGGAGGGCTCAACCCGCTGAGTAGTATTTACACGGCGGAGTTGACGGCCATAAGAATGGCCTTGGAGAGCATTGGTGTTTCGAACAGTCCATATATGATTTGTTCGGACTCCATGAGTGCTCTTCAGTCCATTACCTGCTTATCCCCTGTCCACCCAATAGTTCAGGATGTACAGGAAGCCCTTTACCGTTTAACCTCCAGAGGAGTTGACATCATTTTCCTCTGGATTCCTGGACAGACGTACTTGCGAAGGAGGGTTTGAACCTCCCTGTCACAAATGGCAACTCTGTCCTCCACCAAGACCTAAAGGGTATGTTTAGGACAGCAGGGCTTAATAAGTGACAAACTTTGTGGCAAGAGATGTCGCAAAACAAGCTACATGAAATAAAAAGGGATATTTCTCCATGGGCATCCTCTGTAAGGAATAGTAGAAGGGAAGAAGTTGTGGTCGCGCGTTTGAGAATAGGGCATTCAGCCCTGACCCACTTGTTCCTCTTTACCATCAAGAAGGAACCACCACGATGCACCGACCCTTCTAACTGTAAGACACCTCCTGACAAAATGCCGGAAATATAACGTGCTACAAAGCAAGTTCCACATTACGGGGGAACTTGCTGATATTTTATCTGATGACTCCATGAAAATGGATAGTATTTTAAGGTTTTTAAGAGAAGCTGGACTTATCCACCTTTTATAGAATTTTAAACATTTACTTTTAATGTATTTTATTATTTATGATTTTACTATTTAACACACTGTAGGAAATCGTTTGCAATGTCTCATGACAGGCAACGAGAAAGGTGCAAAATGACCCTAGCTGTCGAAGCACCTAAAATCGAATACCTACCTACCCCTACAATGCTTAGACAGATCTTTACATCTGGCTCATAGCAAGGAAAAAGTCTTATAATCAGAAACAGAATTAGACAATTTGAACTTCCTATGGGCTTGTTTCTTCTCATATATTAATGACCGCAGTTCAGAATTGAACCAGTTTGGAAAGGACTTATTTTTAAATTTAAATTTAGGAACATATCTTTCAATTGCACAACCCAATATTTCATAAAAGTAATTCACAGCGCTATTTATGTCCAGTTTAATTAGCACATTCCAGTCGATAAGAGATAGATAGTAGGACATACCACTATAGTCTCCTTTGGGAAAATTATATGATATTGAGTCATATTTGATGAAGTCAGAGTTGGTTTTGATCATAAGATCGCAGTCGAGGGGTGGATGATGAGGATCAGCTACAATGAGAGACTCGCAGGCCTCACTGACTGAAACTTGCTGAATGTTGGTGAGCACAAGATCCAGGCATTTGCCATGTATGTTGAGCACATTGTTACACTGAGATAAATTTAGGTAACTGACAGTGTTCGCCAATGGTCTACTGTGGTCATTCACTGTGTTGAGCTCTATCTCAGTGTTGTACCAAGAAAGACAAGATAAATTATAGTCGCCATAAATAATAAAGTAAGCACCAGGATATAGCAGATAGATTCGTTCAAGTTCTAAACAATGATCTTCATAAACCTTGGGAGAACTACCAGGGGGAATATACACACAAACCAAAATTACAAGTAATTTAGAGCGCTTTACAGCTACAACAATGTGTTCAATATTAGTGTGCTCAACTTCAATTTCAAAGGAGTTAAATTTATTATTCACTGCAATCAATACCCCTCCACCCAGTTGTTTATCACTAGTAGCAATAGATATGTCAGTCCTATAAACATTATATGTTGGAGTTAGTCCAAGTTCGTTAGTGCCAATTGCATCACACAGCCAAGTTTCAGTAATAAAATAACAATCCAAAGTATGAGAAATAGCTAATCTTAAATGATTAAGTTTAGTTCGTAAACCACGTACATTCTGGTAATAAATTCTAAGCTTACTGTTCAAGGGGGACAATTTTTTGTTAAATGAATTAGTTACACCAATAATATCACTATTTGTGGTAGGAACTGGCCTACCTACTTTGTCACTAAAAAACAACTTCCACTACTACTTTTAGGAAAATAAAATTTGTTCACCGCCATATTACATGGCCAATTCGAGGGATTGGTAAGCTTTTTGAGGTTCTTAGAATCGGAGGACACACTGAAAGAACTGTATTCACCTTTGGTGTTTAGCTTCACTACTTCCGCTTTACAGCCTACAGTATTTTCGACATGGAGAATCACATCATTCGCCGTTGCGTTAATGTCAAGACGCCACACGTGTAGGTGAATCTTGGGGTTGGCACCGATTAATGACGAGGAGTTGTTTCCTGTACCAACAATAACTTCGCGTTTGGGTCTACGTTTACGAGTCACTGGGATAAAGGGATCGGCATCATTGCAATCAAGAGAATTCAAGTCAATATCGGGAGATTTACTTTCCTGAGAATCCTTCGTAGGAATGTTAGGGCTAGATGAGTTCAATGATGTGGATGGTGCTGAGTGTTGTAGCTTCTTAGTCTGGCGAGTAACTGGTCTCTCGTAGTCAGGTATTGTGCTGGGCAGCTTCTTTTTCTGGGATTCGTGGTTTGGATTCTTCACCACATTAGCGAAAGAAGCGATGCCTTCTGCTTTAGAATGTTCGATTGAAGAAGCCTGCTTGCTTTCAACCAAAGATAGTCGCAAATTTACTTCAGCCAGGGCACTCAGAATGTATGCCGTGGAAGCGTGGACGCCGTCACTAGACGTCTTGTTTACGGTGCATATTTCGCACTTCCACATTATTGCTCTATGACTTTTAACGACTTTGAATTCAATGTCCGTAAGTCCAATACATTTTTTATGAAAAACTGACTTACATGTACCACCGCAAAATAAATATTCGGAGGAGGAAAGAGATTGGTTGCAGGAGTGACAAAGAGAAGAAAATGTGCCGTCGGCCATCTGCAATGTTTTTCCATCATCAATAGCCTTAAAAATATTTAGTTTGGTATCTGTTGATAACATCTGTCTTTTCTTCGGCATATTCATGTCTTTTAAGAGTCTGTAAATTAAAAATGCTACATTTATTATAATTTACTGAGTTTACATATTAACATAAAAATAAATGGTGCAAAAGATCTTGCATGTACTTCTCATATGCATAAGTCACAAATTTCTGTATTTTCACATTGATAACACACAATTTAACATTTTTAACACTATTTAAAACAGTCGAAATCTTGAAACTGGAATCAAAGACTGCCGAAAGTAATAAACTTTCTTTGCCCAACCTCTGATTTCTGAAAATACATCAAATCTGTATGTAAATCTCTGATAAACTTAAAAATTATATGTTGTTAGCACCCTGTAGAAAAATCCAATTGAAACGAGCTGAAACTTGGATCACCTCATACAATCCATACTTCAAATGGAAATAATGAGTGCCCAATGTTTTCAACTGCGTTTTCCTTTGCATATGGACTTCATACATACTGAACTATTTAACACGTAACTAGCAACAATTTGTAACAACCCGTCCCAACTCTTGGAGCCTTTGTCCAAAATTAAATGCCCCAGAGACTGGAAATCGATGCTTCATATGCCAGGAGAAAACTGCCTATGTCATACATGAATAATTTTTTAAACACTTGCCTAAATGTATCAATATCGGAAAATATTTTTCACTATACAAAGGAAATGTTACTGTCAGTTCGTACCAATGAACGATAAGACACCTTGATAACAAAATAATTGTAATTATTTAATTTAACTTAAGTAACATTTATCAGATATTCGAATCTTGAAAAGATGATGATATTTATAAAGTTTGCTTTTTCTGCTGAACAAAAACTATGAATGATGGAAATAAGATGAGATAAAAAGCGAAGTAAAATATATCATTCTTAATACATTTATCATTGGCATATTATTTAACCATTATTCGAATCCAAAACAACCAACTGAGTAGTGATGAATATTTTGGAAGATCTTTCTAAGTTCAGCTTTCATCGTTGGCAATGTATTTATTATACTTTACGTTGAACAGTTTTCAACGCCCTGTGGAAAATTTCCATTACATGTTTTCAACTTGCTCTAACTTGTACATTTAACTGGTTTTACCTCATAAGTTTAATTATTATGATGGTTTCATCATAGACCATTGTTTTAACTCGTTTGAAGTCGAATCAATTTGTCTCATCTTGCCTCCAATGGACCCGTTTCAAATCGTTAATCGTTTAAACTAACCTTTGTTCACAAAACCTTGTTCACTGCCAAGGCAGGTTCTCCCCTGAAGATGCCCACTTAGTGGGCGAAATGCATAGGGCTTACCCTACAATTTTTTTTTTGGCTTAAGGAGTTTTATACAACTGTTCAACTTGGAGCCAAAGTGATTACGAGCTACCATCTACTATACTTTACGTTAATATACTATTTTAAGCATTTGTGAGCTTTTCAACATTCACTAAATGCTTTTCTACATGCTACTTGAAAAATACGTTAGGGTCAAAGACAAAACGAATTATGTAATACGACTTGAAAATAGTTAATGCCATTTAAAATCAGTTCACGATAAGGTTAGTTTAAACGATTAACGATTTGAAACGGGTCCATTGGAGGCAAGATGAGACAAATTGATTCGACTTCAAACGAGTTAAAACAATGGTCTATGATGAAACCATCATAATAATTAAACTTATGAGGTAAAACCAGTTAAATGTACAAGTTAGAGCAAGTTGAAAACATGTAATGGAAATTTTCCACAGGGCGTTGAAAATCTTGCGTCAGCCATTTTCACGGAATTACATTACTTCAAATTGGTTCAACGGAATAAGAGAAAGATTTTGTGAAAATAACATGAACAAAAATAATTACAATAAACTTAAGTAAAAGTTCTACCAGAAAGAAAAGTTATTAAGCAATACCAGTGTTGCCGAATTCTAATAGTCGTCAGTCTAAATTTTACAAGAACATGTTCACAGAGATTATTCACCACATTTAATTTAAAATTAGTGAGCAACAGAATAGTAGCTTTACAGCCAATAAACTATGAAGTGAGCTTTTCCTTTACTACGAAGTTGTTTTCCGGAGATTCTTCACAATCGCACAAGGTCAAAACAAGCGCTGCAAACTGGGTATGCCAAAATGGCGAAAATGAAATTAACACTAAAAAATTATAAAAAAAGGAGAAAACTAAGCCTATTTGCTTCAAGAATAAACAATTCATAATATGCACCAGTAAAAATGTTGCCATGAGAGGCAATTTTTAAATTTTTCGCAATAGATTATTTCAAACGATACAATATTTACAAAATAAAAGTAGTAGTTCTATAAATCACCTTTTCTTGTTACATATATGCTGTTTCCAAAGCCTTCTTCACTATTTCACCACTGAAATCGAATCACGTGTACGGTAGTCTTTCCGATGAATATTCAGATGATTCAGACTGACGCCAGGCTATGATGATTCAGACTGACGCGCAGATGCCAAGCGATGATGATTCATTGCAATTCATCAGTCATAGAAACACACTGATTGGTTAATTACCAAAGTTACTTTCACCTTGTTGATTGGCTAAATTATTAGTGCCAAAAACATATTTTTAAAACATAGAGTGTATTTTTGCGGAATGAATACAGGAAAAAAAGATCGCGATTTCGAAATATGGAGGTTATTTTTCATTTCGGAGTAATATTTTTGTTACGATATATAGAGGAATACGAAGTAAGGAGGTTACGAATTAGAGAGGTACATTTCCTGTGATATTACATAGGATCTGTTCGGGACCAAAATATTAGTACGATATATGGAGGTTTACGATATAAAGAGGTTCGATATGTAGAGGTTTTACTGTAACAGTATAGCTTCACATGTATAACAGTTTTCATTTGGTTTTTTATAACAAAAAATATTATTGTTCGTCATTTGCTTTCATATTTTATAATTGTAATATCAGCAAAACCTTTTAAAACGTTATTTTAAAATATATCATTAATTTACTAAAATTCAAAATGACATTTAAAGATGTTACAATTAATTCGCAAAGATTAACGAATATAAATATAAATTATTTAATAAGATAACAAAATTAACTTATCAATTAAAGGTAGAATTATTGAAATAAAATGTAATGCATTTTCACAACCTTTTAAATCATAAATTACGAAATGGACGGGAAAGGTTTTTGTGGAATAAAAAATGAACAGATATGCCTTGACTTTCTTTGGATGGCAAGAAAACAAACTTTCGTTTTTTAGGTGTTCATTGTTTCAAGTTTCGAACTCCTACGATGATTCTAAGTACCTAATTTTAATATGTGAATGATTAATATTCTACACTTAAATGTACTCCTTCTCATAAATAACGCAACAAATGTTGTTTACATTGGTTGCTATGAAAAGAATTTCTTTCCTCTCTCTCGTACTAATTTTAGGAGCATTCAAAGCACGCTTTCACCCATAATTATTGAAATAACAATAGGATTTCGAGGTTTAACAATGTAATGGGTTGGCATGGCAACATCCTGTTAAAATGGCAAGATTTCCCCAAAAGATGTGATTTAAACATTTAACATGAGGAATTTCGAACTGTAGGCAGTAATAGATGAATGGAATAAGAAACTTCATAGTTTTTTCTTTAAAATGGGCTAGATCCAAAGATCATAGGTGAATTCTTTCTAATTTAGATCTCAAAAAGAATAAAAGCCTGCAAGTCAAAAAGTCGATTTTTACGTGTTATCGTATGAGAAATGGAATTGTCTACCTTGGAGTCGAACCTAGGACTTTTTTGAGATTTCTTTTCGTCATCATCTTACAATATGTGAGTCTATCATTCCTGCCAAATATCAAAAATGAATCTCGTTCCATTATCGAGTTATTCGCATTTTTATGTTAAATAGAATTAACTCCTGACCGTAAAATTCAAAATTAGAGACACACAATGAAAAAGGGGGGAGGAGGAAAGGCAGGAAAATGCAAAAAGCCAAAAAAAATATAAACTTACAGGTTTAGGGGTTGTTACTCCACGCCAGGGACCTGATGTCACTCACACATTCACTCACTCAATCGCGCAAGCACTAATCCTAAAGGTGGAAAAGGAAACGGGACCGGGTTTGCGAGAAATTACTCTGCGCCAGGGACCCAAAAAAACCACACCGTTGTTAGAAGGTTTGTGAGTCAGTACGACTGCGACAGGGACCTACTAAGCAACCACAAACACACGCACACATACACGCCAAGAGGTAAAGCAAAAAAAGGGGGAAGGAAGGGGGAAATAATACTAGGTTTACAGGAGATTAAACCACGCCAGGGACCTAGTATCGCACACAGTGGCCTTGAGTTAACATACTAAATACGTATTTCGAGAGCAATGCTCTCATCATCAGTAGCTGATGTATAATGAGGGGTGGGAGTGTTGTAGGCATTTTTATATCATGACAGAGGGAGGGACAAAGAGAGTAGCCTTTTATTATTGTTGGATTTCCTGCTAAACCGCTGTATCTGTCACTATCTTATCATTAGCTGTCTTTTCTTATTGAGAAGTAGTTTTGATTTGAATTTTTAAGCACTTTAATTTAATTTTACATACATCCTAAAAGTGTGTTATTAAAAATCAGAAAAACAGTTGGTTTTAAATTACCTTTTTGAACTAAAATCTTTGAAATAAATCTGAACGGAATAAATATATAAAGATTTTAAGGGAAGTATTAATTACTACCTTTAAATAAATTAGAGGAACTCATCTTAACTTACTCCATAATTTATCAACAGCATTTGAAATCAAAATCAAAATGTAAACAAAGAAAATGATGTAATGTTGTCCACAGGCTAAATTTTCATGTAATACTAAAGCCTTCAGCTTGCAACAATGTGCATTGTTGTGGTAACTAAGGTTTCTTACCAAAAAAATCTGAATTGTGGGTGTTAATTCGGCCACCGAACTAAAATTAGGCATGGATTCATATTCTCTTTGATGTAAAAAGCAAGTTTATTCTTTGGGTCTCATTTACCTCCATTTCCCGAGTTCTTATCACAGTTCTAACTAATTTTAATGTTGAACTTTAGATAGGCATGCTCGCAATGTTTCATGTCTTCCCATATTATTCAAATGTAGGAAAGATAGGCTCTTGGAATCAAACCCATGAGTTCAATGTAGATGGTGAACATTTTAAAAGTTAAAGGTTGCATTGGCAAGTAATACCTGAAAGTTTGATAGAAAAAATGGATTGTTTTTGAGTTATAAGCATTTTTCTTATTCTCCCATTCATAAACATGGACACAGCATTTATAATATAATAGATTACAGAAAACAAAAATAAAATTTCAGCATGGTAACAATATTAATAGTTCAAATTCACGTTATTAATTCTGGCCCTATATTCTTAAACACAATTATCCTAAAGAATAGGCACTTTTTCCACTTCACTGCAAATAAGACATAAGTTTCCCGATAACAAACATGACCAAATGGCTATGTCTGAAATTCAGATTAGAAAGACAGCAGTGTTGCGATCTTATTGTAAGTTACCCCAAGATGCAGCACTACTGTTTACTCGAATGAAAAATTCTTGTCCGAGTGTTCATCTAATACTATTTCCATTGGATCCATTACCTGCATTTTTTCATGTCCAAACTTGAGTCAGTTTATCGACTATCTAGTGCTAACATTAAGGGGTTACTGCAATAGATTGTGTTGTATCTGTATAAGGTATTTCTTGTTGTTTTTAAAAATTTTCCTGAATTTTTTTTTAATTTCCTGGCGAAATGATAAAATATAAAAAATTTAAATTTTGCATTTTTGTTGAAAGATACTGCATTTTTCTTTGTAAGCTCCAGTAGAGTATTTAATAATTATGCATTAAAATAAGATTTGACTGAACTTTTTGATTGTAACTTTAAGTTGGGCTAATCAAAGAAAAAGAGATTTTTTAGAGAACATTTCAAAATTTTTGTGAAATAATTATAATTTGTTTATCCTTCATCTATTGTGTTTTGTTTTATGGTTTCATTCATAAAGTTACAAAACAGAATTTAAGCTATATTAGCAAAGTTTTTAAGGAGTAAACCAGTATGTTAAAAACGTAAAACATTAGTTTCATATTCTTATGGTTACTAATTAAATGAATAAAAAACTAACTTTTAGTTCTAGGTTAAGCTGTTTGGAAAAATTGCTTCTCTTTATTATAGAATGGCAGCTTAAATTTTTTATTTTGTCTATTATTTTATTTAGCCTTGCTATTTTTTTTAATCCTCAAGCATGTACAACATTGTATGAAATTTTGTATTTCCTATATAACAGTGGTGCCCAACCTTTTCTACATGGAGGGTCGCATCGGTGGTTGCGAATCTTTCAGCGAGCTGCATTGGACGTTACCAATTCTTCAGCAGGCCTGATTAGAATTTAAATCGAACGTTACCTATATATATGTATATATAGGAGTACCATATAAGTGAAAATCAAGTCTAAACAAGTATTAATGATTATTATTTCAATATAAAAAGTTTATTATTATCAACATTTTCATAAAAATATATGAATTTCCAAGTTAAATTTTTCGGATTGCTTTTTCTTCATAGCTTCACGGGCCATATCCGGCCCCCATGCTGTAGGTTATGCACCACTCCTATATAATAAGGCGAAAAAGTGAGTGGAAGGTGATAAAAATTATGATTTTATTAAGACAAATGTTGATATGTTGGAGGTGGTCATCATGATCTTTTGGTAGGTCTCTCGGAACTTATATCTGTGGCAACTATTGTTTTTTTACCCAAGGTGTATGTTGGATGTTTAATATTGCCTTCAGAAAGCATATTATGATATTTTGCTGAATGAAAGTTTGATTATTAGCTACCAGATGATTAAATTTTTTTGTTAAAAATGCAATCAAAATATATTTATGTGTGTCAACTTATAGGTTCAGCTAACATAAAACTTTATATTAGGTTCATAGTAAAAGTTCTTTGTTAAAATTGTTATAAAAATATATTTATACCAACTTTATGGGTTCAGCTAACAAAACTTTTTATTAGGTTAATAGTAAGATGTGGTAAAAAGGTTTTCTAGCATGTAGAGCTTTGTAGATGAGCATTTTATAATGTTAGGATCCAGTGAAATGAAGCTTCAAATGGAGAAGTGCAGTTTGGTGTAGTTTTGTTTTGAAATAGCCTCCTTATGTTATCCTGCTGGTTGAGGCATTGGAGTTATCCTCTTTGCCTTAACACTAAGGAGGAATTTTGTTCAGGTGAACTCGCAGACCAATGAAGTGACCTCCTTGCTGCTGGCTTCCCAGGTGACATTGGAGCTGACGGGTGGAGATTATGTTGCTGATCTCAGAGCAGAAGTTACTCATTGGTGGGAATCAATGCAGCGTTCTCGTAGAAAATGCAGCAATGGGGAAGGATCAGGAGGTTTACAGAATATGATGTTGCAAGAAGGCCCCATCCGAATGATAACCCAAGGGCAGGAACTTACCACAGACTTTGACGAAAAGACACTCCTTGAAGTGGGACTCAAGGACCTACAAGTAAGAATTTAAAAGTTTGAATCATAGTATTGTAACACCTATATGCTAAATATAAATAAGATAAAGGCAAAGCTTAACAGAAGAGGTAGTAGACAGGTAAGTCTCATTGTTATCCTGTAGTTGTCTTACATTGTGCCTTTCAGAAAAGAGAGAAGCAAGCTTGCAGAATTCTGGGTGTTTATTTTAATATGCTGTAAAACCTCCCATAATGCAACTTCAGAAGATTCCGTATTTATATCTGTGGCACACCTCAGGAGATGGAGTAATTTGCTTAGCTAAGACAAGGTTTATAAGAGTTAATGAGTAGCAGGAGAAAAATTCTGCCTTGACTGAGAATTGAACCTGTCTTCCTCTTGCCAGGCAGTTATTCTATAACGGAACTACTGAAGAAGAAACATTTTCCTGTTTCTCAATAGTTCAGTGGTGGAACTTGCACATGACAAGTAGAAGACCTGGGTTTGATTCTTAGTCGAGGCAGAATTTTTCTCCTGCTTTCCAGTAACCCTTAACACATTCAATGCCACCTTGGTTTAGTATATCCATCCCGTATGGCCAAAGTGAATTATTACAATTATCTTTTTTAAATACTTTTGTTATAACGTATATCATAATTTTTTAAAGAGGAAATGTTAATTAACAATATTTTAACAAAAGTTTATTTGCGTTGACCCAGTGTCGATGCTGGCTCCCCGGGTACGAATTTAATTCATCGGAAATAATTATTTTTTATTTTAATACCAAATATCGCAATTAAGTCAAATTTGAATATTTGTGTGACAATTTCTTTATACAGATGCCGAAATACACTGAGCAATATATTGAAATATTATGCTGTTTATTGTGTTTCAGGTTGCCTACATTCACCAATTAAACCTTGAAACAATAAAGACGAAAAAATGAATTTCTTGACTTGTTAAGTACGTTTTAGCATTTCATATTTACTAATACTTGACGTCTTTGACACAATTATAATTTAATGACTTTTTGTGATTGTTTGTTTTACGTAAGAATTCAATCTCTTTTTCCAACTTCACTGCCATTATTTTATACAAAATACTGCACTATATGTCACAAAAGGCTACTCGTTCCCCATCCCTGAGCTGTATAATCTATTTGTGAAATTCTGGTAGAAATAACAATACAGAAACATTTTGCTATTTTCTCAAGCACTTCACCCATTCCTCTTTCAAGGATTGACCATGTATATGTTATACAAAGCAGCTGCTACCAGACCACTCCCAATAAAACCCTTCTTACTTTGGACTACTCCATTCCCAAGGAACAACCACTTAATCCCTTAACAATGGCTTAACGACTCTGTGAAGGAACATCCTACGAGGACAAGAGGACAACTCTCAACTCTTTGCGGATGCATGTGCCACCCGAATATTTTTGTAATGGGTTGTTTGAGCTCCCATGAGGATAACGGTAAAAGCATGGGACTCTCCTTTTCGTAAAACCACCCATGAAGGAATACCCTAAACATGCTTAAAACCTTCCCTATAAATCCACTCTCTCCCTCTCTCTGTATATCTCTTATATATATATATATATATATATATATATATATATATATATATATATATATATATATATATATATATGGATGTCAACAAGGTGTTGGGATGAGGTTCTCTCTCTGTAGCTGAAGAAGGAGTAGTTCCGAAAGCTTTACGTTTGTGATGTTTCTGTGTTTTTGTGTTATTTTACGTGTGTCGCTTCGACATCCCCGGGGCCTCGCCAACCTGAAGTCGTCTGATTGGTGAGTGCTCACTGGGTTTCCTCATCCCAACACCTTGTTGACATCCATATATATATATATATATATATATATATATATATATATATATATATATATATATATATATATATACATACATACATATATACCATTTATTAAAATCTGATATCAATGCTAACTTCTTAACACAAGCTTTATTTATCATAAATACAAGTAAGTGCAATTTGTTTAAATTTTCAAAATGAAAAAAATCAAACACAATGTTTTATTGTACGTGATATTTTCTAAAACATTCATTTAAGCAAAGTCCAGGCTGGCCATTACACTGCTTACAATAATAAAGTGATTCAGTTCTTTTCCCTTCCTCAGCACACACTCGACACCTTCATCATAAATATCTTTTCCTGTTGTTTTTTGGTACCTTACTTGGTAAATGACCACTTCTTTCTGACTTTTTAGGCGGGTTTTCCATTAAAATCGATTTAGTACTCAAAAGAGATCTAATAACTTTTAACTTAAAATCATAAAGGTTCATCTTTTTGCAATTCTTATTATATAAAATAAATGAATTTATTAGCATAATCTGAAAAATATGAACTCTCACTTTCTTATACCATCTTAGTGTTTTTCACTCACATGGATAGTAAGACAGGAGCTGGTCTTGCCTGTCGACTCCTGCCATAAGTTCATTATATTTTGCAATGGGAAGAGGTTTCATTTTTTCCATTCCTCTTCTATTTGCCACTTCCACCATTTCGCACTTGAATTCGCTGGAAATGAAAAGTACTTCCCTCTTGTCTTTCCACTTTCCAACACAAATACCACTTCTGTTGTACTTGCTGACAACCTCCCCTTTTTTCAGATTTTTTTTACAACTGCAGATGGATTATTTTTTTGATTACGCCGAAGTGTACCTGTTGAAATTTTTTTTTTCTCAACAAGCTCTCTGCCAGCTTCACACTATTATAATAATTGTCCATAAAAAGGCTATGGCCAATTCCCAACTTATTCTCCATTAATTTCATCACCACATTACTACAATGATCTTTCCCCAGTTCGGTCATATTTCCCCTTTCTGTATAGATAAGGCATTTTTGAACAAGAAAACTAGGCTCTGCCAACAAGTACAGTTTAACACCATATTTATGTCTTTTACCTTTGATATACTGCCGGAACACGAATCTTCCCCTCCATAAAACCATGGATTCATCCAAGGATAATTCCCTACTCAGAGAGTGAATGACATCCATAGTTTTATTGAAATGATCAATCAAAGGTCTTAATTTCTCAAGACAGTCCTGTGGTTCATCTGAGATTCCATTCTCAGAAAAATGGAGTGCACGAAGGATAGACAAAAACCTATTTCTACTCATGTGCCTCGAAAAACATCAAATTAAAAAGTTCATCCTTTTTCCAATTATCTTGGAGTCTGTTCATTCGTATCATCCCTGTATGAAACAATAACCCAAGAAATGTATTAAATTCTTCCACTGGCAATTGTCTCCACTGTCCCATTGTAAATATTCTTTCACCATACTTATCTGAATGTTTTAGAATGAGATCATAAAAATCTGCATTTGCCAACAAATGAAAATAATCAATCGACTCAGTACCGGGCACGTTCACTTTTGAACCAGATTTACTGGAGTAACGAAAGAGTGGATTCTCGGAAGGAAGATCCATCCATTCTCCGTCATCAGCGTCTCGAGATGGAAAGTTCCCTTTCTTCACTTTCCGAGAGACGCCGGTTTTCTTTGTAATTACAGGAACGTTTTCATCTGATTCCTCTTCTTCATCTGCTGTATCACCTTCACTAACACTGAAATCTTTGTCCTCAGTTGAAGAAAATTCTTCTGCAAGAAGATTCTTCAGGATCTTTTTGTTTTCTGCGTTGCATAAGTCCTGATGGTCCAGGTTGTGAGTCCGCCATATTTTTTTAATGTCCAGAGAATTTATAATAATTTTCCAAGAAATACAAAAATAATTACAAATCTATTTCACTTTTTGTATATTATTTCTTAATAATAATAAATAAATAGTAATATTAAAAAGTTATTTATATAAGGTGCACACATATGTATATAAATACCGTACCTTGCTGTTGTATTCAGAATTCAGGAAAAACTCACCAAAAGCAGAAACCAACCAACACATACACGGATGAAAGCTAAACTATGGAGCCAGAGGCCTAGGCGAATTCAAACAAGCAAGCCACCGCGTAATGGTACATTTATTATGGAGCGGCAGATGTGTTGACTATGTGTCGACGACGGTCGCCTGCACTTGGTTGCATTCATCAATGCATAGTCGACAGTGGCATTGAATGTGTTCAAGTCCAGCATATGCCTGCGTGCTCAGAAATTAAAGTCAGCGCTTTCCATCATGTTTAAAAGACAAGATTTTACAAGCCAATGTTTACCTATAAGTTTCTCCCAAACTATAACTAATTAAAACTTCAAATAGTAAGCGTTTAATGAAAAGATAATGACAAATTAGTTCATTTATTTATTTTATCACATGAAAATGATGTGCAGTGAGACATGTATTTGTATTTAATTATTAAAAATTACTTCGATGCCTTCTTTAAAAACGCTAACCAACATGGCACTTAGTACATAAAATACAATACAGCTTTCCCTCTCTTTATGTGGGTTCACTTTATGTGAATTTGCTATTATGCAACAGACTTCTTGATACCAGAATTTCTTTTTATGCATCTTTGATTCACTCTTATGAGGTTGCGTGGCCAGTACAATACAAATGCAAGAAAGTTATCCACTACACCACAAGGCAATCATTGTCTCTCATTGTTTCTTAAGGTGTGTGTATTAGTATTACAGTAAAAGAGATGAGAGTGGAGAGGATTTTGTAGAGTGAAGATGAGACAGAGATTTCGTGTGATACTGTTTGAGCACACTTGAGATGTTTTGTCTCCTTGCCTGCAGAACTTGGCTTGGGCCAAGACAACCCTCCAGCACTTTAAATCTCCACTATTATGTCACTCGCAACAGCTACCACTTGTGCTTGTCTGCTTTCTTTTATTGGTGTGTATAATTTACAGTGTTAATTGTTTTAAGTTATATTGAATGCATAAGAAGTCATTATGGAAGAAAAGAAGAGCATCTTGGAAGGGAGCTAGGATTGCTTGTGAAACATATCCCTATCTTTTACATGTAAATATGGGTTCTGTTTATGTAAATTCACTTTATACGTGATGTATGTTTCCTTTACACACTAAATTTCAGTGTGTAAATACATAGGTTGGTTTGGGTTGCTTTCACATGGTACACAGCCTTAGAAATTGACTGTTCATTTTTATATAATTTTGCAATTAAATGTCTTATATAAATATATGAAAAACAATGAAGTGCCATGAAGAGTTGGAGTGAAACCAATGATTATACAGACTATTAGAAAGAGGAAGGCAAACATTACCTGAGGAGAGAAAGTATGGATGGAAAAAGGGAAAGAGGTAGGAAAAGGTTTCAGTTGATAGATGTTTTTAAAGTGGAAAGAGAGTTATCAAGATATGAAGAGGACAGCGGAAAATAGGAATATATGGAGAAGCAGGTTGAATCATGGACCTGTCTACGGACAGACTACCTATGATGATGATGATGATGATAAATAGAGATAGACCGTAAAAAATAGTCCTGCAACCTTTCAATACGTAATTCCCGATGTACCATGGATTGCTTATAACATGGATAGGGAGAACCTTTTAAACAGGTATTTGACCTAAAATATTGTAATATTCAACTATTAAACCATCATATAGTACATACTGAAATCAGAATTCCAAACCTTAAACCTTGCACAATTCTTTTCCCTAGATTTCTTCTTTCTTAAAATTTCCTCGGTAATTTTTGTTGAAACTCATTTACTAGAAAAAAATTAGCTGCAGGTATTAACATTTATCATACAGATTTAAATTCCTGCCTGCTAACAGCACCTATGTTTTGTGTACATTTAAGTGTACTCACGGCCGATAAAGATTAAACCAGAATTAAAATATTCCACCTTTCACAGGTTAAAGGATTATTCCAGCATGAGGTTAATGCCAGTAAATATGGTATTTACATTTGGCCTTTTCATTAATATCTACTTATAAATAATAATGAGAAAAATCTTAGTATTGCCTCTTTCAGGTAAGATTCTGGCTCCAAAATTTCAAGTGCATCTTAATGTATTTCACTGTTAGGTTTTTTGTAATTGAAACATTAGAGCTATTTTTTTAGAAATTCTTTATGTATATTTAAAAAATGAATGCCTTATGGTCATGTCCATCTGCGTGTCCATCCATCTGTTCGCATGTTTCATCTCCAAAACTATTGAGTGGATTTTCATTAAGTTTGCTACTAAAGACTTTTTGTACAAAGGGTGATGAGAAAATGATACAAATGGGTTACTTAAATCAAGTGGAGATGCCACCTTTCTATAGACAAAAAATGAACTTTCCATCTTATATTAATAAACAATATTTGTCATATAAATAAAGGCTTCTAATAACAGGTGTAGAATTAATTAGTTATTTAAAATGATTACATTATTCATAAAGAATTCCTCTGCCTTTTATGTATATACACATGAAGTGTGCATCTTTCCTTTCTTGTTTAACATAGTAAAGTCATCAGGCTTTATTTAATCAAGTATTTTTTGATTTACAGGAGGTGTTATTTTCACATTATATTACGTCTATAACATTCAACCAAATATTGATTGCTGTATTAATTTGAAGAGTTTTTGAAAATTTTTCTTTTTTTCTAGTTGGTTTTTATATCCACTGGTGTTCCCCGACCACGGAAGATAGGCAGAAGGGATTCGGGTGAAGCTCCATCTTCACTGCCACCTCCTCCAAAGGATTCCCTTCCCACCACACTTCTTCTCCAGCCTCCATATTTTGACCAGCTCTTCAGTCTCATGCAAACACTTGGCTGCATGGAGACATGGGACAGGGCAGGTGTAAGTGATCCTTTCATTTTATTATATTTAATCCAAATATTCTTGTCATCAATTTCCTCACCAATTTTATATACAGGCACGGGTTACGTCAGGAAGGCGTTCTGGCACCCGTTGCATAACTCGAAATTTGCATAAGTCGAAATTTATTATGGATAGTTTACAGTACAGCAGAGGTGGGGAAATTATGGCCCGTGAAGGCATTTTATTATGCACACAAAGCTATTTTGAGAAAAGGATCTGTGAAAATTAAGTACTGAAGATCTTTAATCAGACAAAATTAAACTGGTTTAATGCAGTATATATTTATCTATTTACTTTTCATTGCTAAAAGTTGTATTTTGATTATTTTTTGCTATTCGATATGACATAATTTCCATGTAGCCCCTTATCTGGCCTCCTGAAGCACCCGCAACTGCTAATGTGGGGAAGGTTGCGGGTTTGAATCCCACCTAGGTGGGTTTTTCTCCACCTAGGGCATGGATGTATGTGTTTGTCTATTGTTATTGTTAGCACCAGTGGCGGCTCGTAGCTAAAATTAGTGGGGGTGCTGCTCCAGAAAATTTTTAGCCTTTAGCCTTTTTCATAAACTGGGGGATGGCTACTGAAGTACTGACATTAAGCTTAAGGAATATATATTGTACTACAAAAATAAAGAAAGAATTAAAGAAAAAAGGACTCATTATATTAAATGTTATCGATAATATCAAGTGGAAATAGGGGGTGCTGCAGTTCCGCAGTGCCTATACACGAGCCGCCACTGGTTAACACATTCCACTGTAAATTGGCTACAAAAGCTGTATGTGGAATTATTGAATAAATAAAATAAAATAAATAAAAAGTCCCTGGGAAGTGTGTCGAAGGCAAATCTTTGTGCGGTGGGATTAAAAACCCAAGTGTCGCCTTTTATTATCGGTCACTGGGGAAGTAGAAACTAGAGGTTTTCAGCGATACTGATTTTTGCATTCGTATCTAAACTTTACCCTCTGCATATTTTCCTGTATCCGATAGATATGAATATGTTGTCTGCTTTCAATGACAATGAGTTATAGGGCAAGTGCAATTTGAGCCCATAAAGTGCCTTATGTTAAATCAGCATATGAGACCAACTCATTTGCCACCTCCACCACCTACTTACCGCCTGGGAATGGCCCTGCACTCATCTTCTTGGTTGTCACTCTCAAAAGACCTTTTCATTCTGTCTGACTAAAACTGTGTATGTAAATGTAAATGGTGTATGGAAGGAATGAGTAACGTGCTTTTTGCAGATGAGAAATGAGACGAAACAGTTCCATTTACACGTGCATCTTTCACCTACAATTGTCTTCTCATAAATCATCTAGGTTCTTATAATCACTTTCAGAATACTCGGTCTCGTCCTTTCCTTTGCAAATACACACACTCCATTGCTCGCAATTGAAATGAGCCCTTGCAAAATCATCTCCCTGTAAACCCTGCTAAGATTATTGCTGCTACATGTAGACGTGTTGTTGTATAACATCAGATGAAAATGAAATAATATCATTTACTGTTACTATGTTAATATTATAATGTAATTTATTTTTGTATTCATATGAATGCGGATATTCATCGCAATTATAGCCAGTCGCTAGAATTAGGTAGATTGTTAAATCGATTTGCTAGATTCGTAGGTAGTCACTGTGGCCTTTTTTTTAGGTGTTAGTTCGAACCCAAAGTCACTTGATCTAGCTAAAAATTCGCTAGATTGGCAACAGTGGTTGGGTAGCATAGCGGGGTTACCATATTACAACTCATGCCTTGCATTTTTCCTCCGTGCACATATTTAGTTCCTGCTCGCTTACAAAAACTGCTAACGTAAACAATGAAATTTTTTAGTAATTTATGGGGCTGCTTGCATAAGTGTGGATT
Source organism: Tanypteryx hageni (assembly GCA_028673005.1). Classification (NCBI taxonomy): domain Eukaryota; kingdom Metazoa; phylum Arthropoda; class Insecta; order Odonata; family Petaluridae; genus Tanypteryx; species Tanypteryx hageni. The sequence goes on along the minus strand of CM054114.1, from coordinate 86,532,946 downwards.
TGCGTAAGTCGAGGCTTGTGTAACCCGGGGAGTGCTTATACTATGTACCAATGAAATACTATTTAAAAATTGATAAGACTTTTTCTATCTTTTTATCAACTTTTTCTCCAAGAAAACAGTTTATGGTAGTAAATTACAAAGTGTTGTCATTTCATATTATCTTACTAAGTTTATGGGTGTATCTCTCCCCAAAAATTAGACATGTTCTCTATTTTTTTAATTGCCAAATGAAAAAAGTATAATACAGTTAAACTCCTCAAAACTGGAAACCCAATAGACCAATTAATTTTTCTGCCTTTCACAGGTTTATCTTCTTTTCACAAGTTGGTTTTTTAATAATGTAGCGAAAAATATCCTTAAAATGAAAGAAAGGAAAAATAATGTAAAAAATATCACTTTATACTTTATACCACAATATGACCTGAGTTTCAATGATTAAACATCATCTTCATATACAAAATATTGCTGTGACTTGATTTATATACAAAACATGTGAAGATAAACTACCAATGAGAGCATACAAAAAGCATGTGTGAAGAAACAACCAATGAGAACATACAAACAAAAGTGGAGGAAGAAATTATTATTCCATACAAAGTAATCAATCTATTGTATCAATGGGAAGGAGGGATTCGGGAATGAAAGAAGTATGTAGTCCATACAAGGTATTAATCTGTTGTATCTATGGAGGATATAGGGGTTTGAGGAGGGATTGGGGGAAAATTAGAAGTAATTAGTCGATACTAGTGATGATGATACAAAGTCGAGAAAAAGAAAGAACACAGTTGAGCCTGACCTCATTCTTGATATATGATACAAAGTATTTCATCTGTTGTATCTTTGGAGAAGATGGAGGTTTGGGAGGGTTTTGGGAAAGGGGTAGGTGTTTCGCAGTAGATAACAGTATCTTTCACATTCCACATGTTGTAATTGTCATACTGAGCCAAATTGTCCTGTTTAATTTTAAGATTTTGTGAGCCAGTTATTGCCAACTCAAACTGCATTCTTTCCCTCCCAACCAAGCTATCATGCCCTGCTCATTGTAGGAACATCGGCAATCACTGAGTGAGATAAGAAATTTAAATTGTATCGTCGTAAAATTTAATCAGAATTGGCAGCATATATTATCACTTGCATTTTCTAAATTTAAGTTAAGCTTAACTTTTTGGATCTTACTCTGACCCTCCGGGACAACACACCTACTTTTGCGTTTTATCGAAAACCTTCTTACATAGATCAGGTCATTCCCAATCACTCTTCCCATCACTTTTCTCATAAACACATTTCTTTCCATTTCATGAGTCACCACCTTCTTAATATTCCCTCTCTAAATCCAATTTCTTTCCAAAGAGAACATCATCAAGCAGATTGCTATCATTAATGGCTTAAAGACTCATTTAATCTATAAAATTATTACTAACAAGAAGTTCAAACCAGGATTAATTCTCAAAGTTGATGTCCCGAATTCATTACTTATGCTGACAGGAAATGTTTCAGTATGTGTTAGCCATTCAATGGAATTCTCATATCATAAATATCATTTGTAATTCATAGTTTATCTATGATACAGAAAAATTGGAAAACAAATTAATAGAGCATTATCAGGTTTAACATACTAAAAGGATTGTCAGAATCTCTTTCTTATATTATATTTTGCATGTATTTTTTTAAATAAACGGATTTAATATATGTTACTGTTTATATGCTAATATGTATGGATCAACTTGCATATTCATTAACAGTTATTTAAATTTATAAATTAATTTCAAAGCAGTAGCATTGTTGAACAGCAGGAAGGTGTAGCTGGCAAAATCTTTTATTATTTTGAAAATGTATTTTATTTTAATGGAGAGAGGACTAACAATTCAAAATGAAAGAATACAAGTTGTATTCACGCACACATATACTTTTGTGCACGAACACACGCTGTTGTGTGGGCCATTAAAGGGAGATCTATATACATAATTTTTTCTCGTGCATACACTTGTCTAGAATGAATTGCATAATTTGCTTTTTTAAAAATAATAATCCAAGGCATTTTTTAAAAAAGAATAAAACATAAATCAAATAGTACTTCATTGTAATACTCATAGATTTAAAAAAATTTACCGAAGCTTCACGAGAACCCAGGGTCTTGGATTTCATGGGCCCCATAGAAATGTTACAGCCATGTCAAATGACGAAGCGCTCATGTTACATTTGTACTAACAAAACAACAGTGTGTGTTCCTGCGAAAAGTATCGGGGGTCCTCTAAAATTCGAGTACAAAGTCGTATACATCGCGGTCAATTGATCATGCTTCAATTTGTGGCATGTCAATTCGTCACATGACGAACTGGTCGTGCGCCAATTCATCGCTAGACAAATTCGTCATGAGATAAATTGGAAGGTGAGACACCGTGACTGGTGTATGGCAGAGGGATACACTTGTTGGGTTGGGAGTCACCCTCGGCCATACACCATCCAATGTGTCTCACGTAATTCGCAAAGAGAATTACGATTCATTCTGATATTATCAAAATAAATTTTTTTTGTGGAAGTGTCTCCCCCTGCCGTTCACCAGTCATGGTGTCTTGCTTTATAATTTGTCTCGCTTTCCAATTTGTCTTGCTTTCCAATTTATCTCGCGATGAATTTGTCTCGCGACAAATTTGTCGAGAGATGAATTGACGTGCGATGCATTTGGCGTGCGATGTTTTAACGCGCAGTGAATTTTTCACGCTATTAACTGACCACAACGAGTTGTCATAGAACCGTGTTTACGCGTTTAATCGATATTTTTTTAAACAAATTAAACGTAAGATAAAATAATTGTATCTGCTGAAATTTTTCATCGCAAACTTACGATCAGGAATTCAAATATTAAAGTCTTAATTTTAAAATTACATTTAACATTTTTTTTTCAGAAAAAAATTTGAAACAAACCATTTTAATTAATGAATGAACTAGTATACCTACACTGAATACATGCATTCAAAATATACACCAAATGTAGTGAGTGAGAAATTAGGGCAAAGTCTTTCTGTTTTGACAGTCTTAGATTAGGGGTCGTCTTGGATTCGGGTAAATACAGTAGCCCTTTGAAATTTATGCACAGCCCGATCAGTCACTGGAAAGATCATATGTGGCCTGCACAGTGGTATATAAAGCCTCATGTGGGCCTTTCAGTAAAAAGTTTGTTGACCTCTGCCCTAAAGGGTTGGTTCATTTCTTTTTACTTTCTCCATATACGAAGTATAGAGAAAGTATTGTTTTCATGAAAAAAATCTAATTCGAGATTTCAACGGAAATAAATGTTTTAACTATTTTCTCGATGATGTCAGTCTGTCTGTCTGTATGTGATAGATTTTTGTGGGCACTCTAACTCAAAAACTATTGATCGGGTCAAGGCAAAATTTTATATTTAACATTTTTATAAAAGTTAGAAGATCTGATTAGTTTTTGGTAAAAAATGGGTCGACCGGAAGTGGGTGTTTACTCTTGTCTCTTATCAGTTATTTTGAAACATTTGCTTTAATATTTGATAAATGTATTGGAATAAAAGTTGTAGGAAATTTCATTTTCTACAACCTTTGTTTGATACATTTTTCCATATAATGCATTGTTTAAGAGATGTCTTATATTTTTAGCTGCCACCACCACACCATCTACCGAAGACTATTGTTAACAATTGACACTTAGTTACGTCTTAGTAACGCTCCTTTTTCTTTTCTTAATTCTCAACCGGAAGTAAATATTGAAAATGACCCCAGAGCTAACAACATGTAATTTGCCATATAAATATGGAGAAAGTCATGTGTTGCCCACATCAGTTTATTTATTTTGGCTTTCCATTTAGCTGCTTTTCCAGAAGAGAAATTTACCATTAAATAATTTTTGCTGCAGCATTTAAACATGAAAATGAACTTATCTAATCTTCTTGCCTCCACAGCATCATTTACCACACACCAAGGCACAGGTCCTTTCAAGACGTGTCTGGGATATTTTAGCTCTCCTGCCTACTAGTCCTACTCTTTTAAGAGGCTTTCGAGATCTCTCCAATGGACCAAATGAGCCTTCACTTCGAGATCTTCTTGACCCAGAAGGCCCTCAGAAGCTTATGTATTCCCTACGTATAGTCGAGTCCCTTTGTAGGCCTGGCACAAGAATCTCCTGCCCTGTAAGTACCTTTGGCACTGTAATGCTTTTCAGCCATCAAATACATTGGAACCCCCATTTAATGAACCTGTAGAAGAATTGCATTTTCCTTAAATAGGGATTTACGCTAAATAGAAGTTATGTCCGTATAAAGCAAGAAACTGCTAGTATTATTACGGGAGTTGCTTAGCCCAGGTATAAAGTTATAAGAATTGTTGTAAAACACCTAATTGTATCTAAAATGCGATAGAAAACCAAATATATAAATTAAAATAATTCTGGAACCTAGCTTGCTTAAGGATGGCTCTTCATTTACATGTGAAACTAACTTTCCCTAGGCTAATTTGTGTGCGCTGCATAGAAAACCTCCCTCTATACCGGAAACAGTGTCACGAGAGTTTGAAAAATGTGTACATCTAAATTTTAAGTTAAATATCTTATCAACATTTAAACCTTCATTGTATAAGATGCAGCATGATTTAGGACACATTTTTGCAAAAAAGTCTTATACACCAGAAAATATGGTAACTTACAAAGTAGTAATTATATGCCGAAAATATGGCAGACCCAAATTAGAGCATTTAAATTCTTCCTTTAAAAGATTAATAGAACAAGCAACAGTCAAATAAATCACAATAAAATCTTGTAACTCGCTTACAAAATTATGCAAACTGAAAAAGAGGAATGAAATAAATAATGATTGTTGTTTACGGTCCAGGTTCAGAATTATTTTTTTGGTTCGGTTTGGTTCTGGTTCGATGCCCTTGTTGTTCCCAACTGGGGAAGTACTATTTCATTCACTTTGTTAGTTTTTTAAAATATTTTTTGTCGCATAATTATCTTTGACCTGTTAATGCCTAAGTAATTTGTTATCTAATAATTACATCTTTTAGCTATTTAAAGTGTAAAATAATTTAAAATTTGAAAACTGGACATTCATTTGATAATTTTTGATTTGAAGTCCATCTTATAATGAAAGTATTAAATTGTAAAATGCATGTTCTACTCACTAGCACTAATGTAGTTGTCTTCAAATGAGGATGTTGTACCCCAATTGGTTGTATAATTTAGCAAATGCTTTTTGTATGTTTTGGGTTCTAATTTTAATATTAAAGGTTCAAGTTTTTGGAAAAGATTTTTTATTCTCTATTGGTGTCTGTTATCTTTCAAGTGGATGAAACATTAAAAAACTAATTTCTGATTAAAGATGCAAATAATGTAGAAAATGTGCTAAAGATCTATTTTTATTTATAGTCTGGCAGTGATGCTTCTGTTTCAACTCAAAATGACAGTAGCAAGGAAAATGTTACTCATACTGTCAGTTGGAGCCAGAAATTCATTAAAAGCGGGGGATTGAGACACCTCTTTGACATTTTTATGTCAGGTGAGTTTTATATTTGACAATATAATATTTATATTTTTAAATTCTAGTCTAGTCTTTACTCAAAAGCTGTCCATCTCTCTGTCTGTCCATCCCCCCTTTTATCTCTTGAACAGTTTGCCATAGAGAAAACTGTAAATGCCATTTTGTTTCTGCCAACTAGGAGACCCCGGGATAACTATTTTTGTGTATGGAAGTGTTCTGGATTTGACTGGGAGACGATTATATTTTCCCATGTGTTTACATAGGAGTTTCGATTTTTCAAGGTGCAAGGTTTATTTCCTTCATTCATTAAAATACATAAATATGTACCGAATTTTTCCTTTTTTACTTTATTCGACGGCTAAAACTATAAAATATCTTATTCTTGCAATGTTTAGACGTTACACAAGAATTACTCAGAAACATGCATTTCTTATCGAAATTTTATGGCTTTTTCGTACTCTTTCAAGGCAAGGCAATCCGCATTGTTGCCTATGATTGAATTAGCATCTATTTAGCCTTCAAATAGACAAAAGAATTACATTATTCGCTTTGCGCTTTTTATGAACCATCAAAATTATAGTTGTCAAACTTAATAGATTGCAACATTAATAATTGAAGATTGTCTAATTTATAAGGAGAAATGGGACATGCTGATTTCTGACTGACTTTGCAAAGTTTTTTGCGGGTGCCACTAGTCATTGATTATTACATGTATCAAGTATATATTATTTCTACTGTGCAGTTTCATTTATGCTTTTCTGCCACCCTTTTGCCCCAGTGGTGCCCAACCTTTTACCTATTGCGTGCCATTTTTCCATTGCCAAATTGTTGATGCGCCACTTAGTACTAAGCATGCAAATAATAAATATAAGTATATGATAAAAATAAATCATCTTTAATGCAATCTCTGATATAATTTAAATTCCATTAACTTGTCTATATTGGTTGTAATTTTTTTGTTGCAAATAGCAGCAGATTTTCTAGAGTAAAGTCAGAGTAGTGAGTGCTATTTATTTTTGATAAGTTTCATGGATGAGAAAACTTCTCCACACGCATATGTGCTTGCAAATTAACCCTTCAAGCCGGCTTTTTAATTTAACCCAAAAGAAACATTTTGAAGATCGAATTTGATACTTGCCTTTATTTTGTAAAGTAAAAGTATATGAAATCACATTAGTTGCAAATTTAGTTGGTAAAAACTTATATTATTCAGGAGAACAACATTTTACTTATGTTTGCATTAAATCAATGCTGAACAAGATTTTCAGGATGAGTGCTTTACAAGATGTTGACCTACTCCATATGTATCATATATACAGGCATGCCTCACTTAGCGCAAGAGAGGCATTCCGAGACATCTTTGTGCTATCTGAATTTGCACTAAAAGAACATAGCACTTAACCCAGTTGATATTTACTCTTCAGAAATTTTACCTTTTTTTATCTTGCATTTTTTATAATGATAGGACATTTTTATATACTAATTTAAAGTCAAGAAAATGATGCACTGTATTTACTCCTGTAATACCTGCACTTTTTCCCCCAAAAGTTCCCATCACAAAAGGGTAATGCAGACATTACACGATATTTGCATCTTCATCTTTTGAGGGTATGCCACCCACGAAATGCCTACTAGCACTGCATACCTGGTGTGAGATGAGTAGGCATTTTCTTCGGTAGGCCCAATATATATTTCTCCAATTTGTGACCAAGATATATTTTTTTAAATTTGTAGAATAATATAATAATAGGTTGAACCACTGCTTAGATACCAATGGAATATCCATATGCATGTATGTTGAACTGGCCAGAGGGGTTAACAGAGGTAACACTGTGAAAATCGCTCACAAGGCAACAAAATGGCTAATTTTTAGAAATCGAGCCATGATGATAAACAATGGGGGGAAGAGAATTGGGAGGGCGATACTTTGTATGTGTCGAGTGGACTTCCTGGACACCTGAGCCATCAGACATGGCAATGTTTCCTCACAATCACTCGCCCACTAAATTCTTCCCTTTCAAACCCATTTATTAATTCAAAAGTCACAAACTAAGCTGATATAGTATCGACATAAATACAATAAAATTTTGAGATTGTTCTTTTCAATCCCATAAATATTTCATCTGTGGAAAAACAAAATGAGGCATACCTGTACTCCCTTCTGAATCAATTAGTAAGTCTTCAACTTATTTAATGTGTAATTTTCTCCCCCAAGTAGCCATTTTTACTGGAAATAATTAAAAAAATATAATTTAGAATGTAAAACACCCCTAATCACTAAATTCACGTTTTCTTGTAATTCATAAATCAAACCATATTTCTTTGTACTCAGTGACTTGGAGGATTTTAAAAAATCATTCTACTTAAGAGAGGGAAAAATTAAAAATTAGGCTGTAGAAGTTATCTTAGAAAAATGAGCCATGGGGTAGAGCTCTGTACAGTCCTGATTTTCTAGGCCCATTCCAACCCATACAAATTCAGACCTGGCCTGGCCCATATGTTGTTGAAGAAATGTAGGCCCAGCCCGTGAGACTACTCACAGTCCGTTTAAAGCCCCTCGGCTTGAAAAATGTAATTATTGTATTCAAGTTTTCTACCAACATCTGTGGGCTGTTCAATAATTTGAAAAGGATTTTTTAAATCTACATATTTGTATGCTTTGGAAGACCACAAACAAAATAAATTACTTTACAAAATACACAAATATATAGGTAAAAAATATAGTTACCGATTCAGTATAGAGGACGAGACACACTTGTTCTTCTCTATCCCTTGGTTAGTTTACCTAAAAACCCCATGCCACTTTTTTTGCTTGAACCTATTCAGTACGGAGGAGTGACTCGTCATCCGTGCTGAATGGATTAAATAAAAACTTATGCAAATCATTTACATAAATTTCAAACACTAATTAAAATGTTTCAGTCCGTCAAACCCCAAAATTTTTATAACAACCCTGATATATTTAGTAATTTTTAAAGCCTGGTCCAGGTCCATAATTAATTCCAAAGAATCGCCCCGTATCTGGCCCTTGTAGGGCTCTACCGTGAGGTAACTAAATGAGATACCGACAAAAGCCCTGCGAGACAAAAGCCCCATAATATGAAACTGTGACAAAAGCCCCACTTCTCAATTTTTCACATTTGTACCGTCAGTAGTATTAACAATTGATGGGGTAAATTGTGCCACCAGCAGTATAAACAATTGCACATGTAATCTGTATCACCAGTAGTGTAAACAATAGTTTGGGTAATGTGTACTGCCATTAGCATCAACAACTGAATGGATAGTCTGTACCATCAGTAATATAAATGATTGAACAGGTAATGATAACTACCAGAAGTATAATAAATTGAACGGGAACCTTTCAGTTGTTTATACTGCTGGCAGTTCAGATTTCACATACAATTGTTTGTAGTACTGGTGGTACAAATTAACATTATATACAATTGAATGGGTTATGTCCCATTGTTTATACTACTGGAGGTATAAATTACCCGTTTAATTGTTTATACTTCTGATGGTAAAATTTACCCATTCAATTGTTTATACTACTGGCAGTACAATTTATCCATTATTTATACTAGTGCTGGTTAACCTTATCTGTTCAATTGTAAATACTATCTAAGTTAGTTCAAAATGCAACTCGTTTAATTGTTTAAAAAATTTTGTAGTGTTAAACATCAGTGAAAAAATGAAAAGTGGGGCTTTTTTCGCATGGGACTTTTGTCGCAAGCCCAACTAAAATACCCCAATCTGTATTGTAAGGATTAATCACAAAAAATTTGATAAATTTTGATGGAAATGTTTCTGCACAACTGTAGGGCCTAAATGGTAAAATGAAATCAAGTGATATACTGTATTTGTGCATACTATCATCCAGAATAGATCCTCTAAAAAAAGATGAACAGTATATGGCAACAATAAAGGGTAGCTTAGTCTTTTAGATTTACCCAGTGTGGCATCATATTACCGAGGTCAGGGGGTGGGAACACAGCAGGAATTCTTGAACGAATGTGGACTCGGCAAGTTTGGAAACCACTGACCTAGGGACTGCTCACGAATTTCGTGATACAAAGGGGATGGTGAAGTCTGAGCAAATGTTACTTTTTGCTACAATACGTAACCATTCGGAGATCTTTTCATTGCCTTCCCCTTAAGAATGGACCCTATGGTCTAAATTTCGCCTGAATAAAGACGATTATCTATCTATCTATCTATCCTTTCCCTCCCCATTCATTCCCTTCCCTATTCATTTGCAAATTATCAGTTCAAGAATTGTCATCATTGCTAGTGGCAGCTTGTGAATCCAAAAACTTGTGGATTGTCTTTGCAGAGTTTTTTATTTTTCTGTTGAATTAATTACATTTATTTTGGTGAACATTAGTTTTTCATCTTGAATTATAAGGTATTTCTGCTGGTAACTTTCAAATTAATTTTTTATAACCTCGTCGTAGTTATAGTTAATAATAATAAATTATATTCGTATTTTCAAGGGGAAATGGCAGATGTCATTCAAAGGCATCGACAAATATCTACTGAGACGTAACTAAAAATTTTGCATACGGTTGACCAAAGAGAAAAGAAGACTAAAGTAGCAAAGGGATTTGGGGTTCTTACTTCAACACTGTCAACAATTCTTGCACATCGGGATCAAATTAAAAATATCATATTTACTTGAATCCAAGACGATGTTAATGCTTCGAGCAGGGGTCCACAACCTGGTGCTCACAAGCACCACAATGCTCTTTAGCAGTCTTGCTTCTACGATGCTAAAAATCCTCTTTGCTAGTACCGTATTTTCCCATCGATAACGCATGCGTTATCTATACAAAAAAATTCCAAATCTGGTAAAAATTATCTTGCGCGTTATACAAGGGAAAAAATTAAATTTTGAAAAATGAGACTTTTTCAAGGTTTATTAATGGCTGTTGTTATGAATCTTTGATTTCTATGTCCCATTGACAAAAACTAGCCTAATACCTAACATAAAAAATTATTATAATACAGGTAATGAAGTCCGAAACTACATTTTCTATGTTGAATTTTATTATCTCGTATTTATATTTCAACTAGCATATAACCAGTGCTAACACAAGAATCAAGAAAATAGAGTTTCGCACGATCCTATTTCAATGATCAATTTTATAGTAACAAAATTTCACTTACCTTTCCTTCCGAAAAAACCACGGGAATTACATAACAATAGGATTTCAAGGTCTAACAACGTAATTAGTAGGCAAGGCAATAACCCGTTAAAATGGCTATATTTCTCAAAATATGCGAATTAAGCGGTTTCGAATTTTAGGATAAAAAAGGGGAATTGAATAAGAAACTTTATTTTGTATTCTTTAAAATGATTCAAATCCTAAGATCTTTCGTTAATTCTTTTTAATTTTATCTCAAAATGAATGAAAGACTGCACTTGGAAAAATCGAATTTTACGTGTTATCTTCCTAGAAGTCAATCTCCCGATTTTTTTTCGTCTACCCCTTATGACTGGCTAAGAGCATTTATGTATTAATTTTCATGATATTCTTGCCATTCAAACTCATGGAAAGTGATTCTGAATGCATTTCTGATAGACCTTACATCTTCACACAATTACAGTATGATATCGAGACAAAGTTATGGATTTACATTGCTTATTATTATTATGATTTTTGCTATCTTCGATTAAAATAAATGGTACTATTGTAAAATTAGACAAAATTGACCCAAATGACTAAAATTATAAATATTTATTTCATACATTAAAATCAAATTACTCAAAACCATAAAAATCTTCACCTGATTTTCATCATAAATTCTTTTTGTTTTTCATGGCTAATTTTCTCAAGGGTAAATTTCAACAATTAAACTGCTCGTGTTTAAAAACCAGAAACTCCTAGTTTATTCCGCTATTCATTTGTTATAGACTCCGCCGTAGCAAGTAGGATTATTCCGTTATTCATTTGTCCAAAGAACAACTTTTTTAAGTCGGGAGAAAAAAACATGATTGCGCGTTAGCTATACATTTTTACCTGTACTAAAAATTTCAAGGTGCGTGATATCAAGTAGTTGCGCATTATCGATGGGAAAATACGGTACTATTAAACTGATTTGTATACCAGTTTCTTTCTAAATGCACGGTGAGAAATTTCAATCTCTTTGACATTTATTTGATTTTATTTATGATCATTATTAATTCTACAAAAATGTAGTGGTGCTTGTGGGGTGCTCTAGAATGTAATTTGGTGTTTGCTACATTGAAACGGTTGTAAACCCCTGGCTTGGAGAGAATTCCATTGCATTTACTGTATTAAATGTGTATGTTATCTATCATAGGTGTTTTGCAGAGAGGATATTCCTCTGGAGGAGGTGGTGGAGGAGCATGGGAATGGCAGCTGGACTGCCTTGCTTCCCTTTTGGGTCTCCTTTGCCGCCTGGGTACATCTTCTCAGAATGTGATAGAGGGGGGTGCTGGATGGGGTTCACGTGGCAGGCCCACAACCCCTGGAGAAGACATAAATGATACATCTCAGGGTACAAGGAAACTGCGTAATCGCCCTATACGTGGTCTTTCCTCTGGAAAGCCTGGGAATGGGGAATATCCTGCCGTTGTTGGATTGGAAGAGGTAATTGAAGTTTATTGTTTGTATAGTGAAAAGTAATTCATGTGTGTTGCAATCAGCACTTTAAGTGTTATAAACCTAACACTTTTTATCTAGCAGAAAAGTTTTTAATTTGTTGTTAGTTTTGTCAGTAGGTTTTATGTAGTGCAGCATGCATTAAAAAAGTCGCATATACCAGAAATGCTATCATTGTAGTAAGAATCATATCAGAAAGGGCAACATAGTGCAGCCAAGATAGCTGCATATGTTTCGTTGACTGGTAGAAGGCCTTTGATAGAGTAAATTGGGTAATGCTGATGACAACATTAAAGGATATATGTGTGGATTGGAAAGATGAGACTGATAAGAAATCTATATTTATATATATATATATATATATATATATATATATATATATATATATATATATATATATATATATATATATATATATATATATATGAATCAAGTGTGAAGGTCAGGTTAGAGACTGCTGACACCAGCAGAGTAAATATTGTTCAAGGATTAAGAGTGAGTTGTTGCGTATTGCTGATCCTATTCAATGCACTTACCATATTTACCCAAGGCGAGCTTTTTTTCCAAATTTCAGATTAAAAAATCGGGGTCGCCTTAAATTTGAGTATGAAATCATATACTGTCACTACATCACGGTCAATTGATAGCGCGTCAAATCATCGTGCTTCAATTTGTGGCACATCAATTCAACACACGATAAATTCGTCATGCATCTATACATTGCTTAACAAACTTGTCGCGCATCAATTCATCTCTAGACAAATCCGTCGCATAACAATTTCATTGTGAGACATCGTTTGGGAGACAAATTGGAGGGCGAGATACTATGACGAATTTGTCAAGAGATGAATTGATGTGCGATGAGTTTGCTGTGGGATGCATTGATGGGCGACGAATTTATGTGCCACAAAATGACCGTAATGAGTTTTCATAGAACTGTAAAAAGTATGATAATGCGTTTAATCGATGTTTTTTAAACAAATGAAACATAAGATAAAATATTTGTATTTTTATTGCAAACTTAGGATCCAGAATTCAGTTAATAGTCTTAATTTTAAAAATTTTTATTTAAGAAAACCTTTTTAACGAACCATTTCAATTAACCTTTAAATGCTGAATTTGCCCATATGGGCACACAAAATGCAGTAGCTCATGGACGTATATTTTTTATAATATTTTTTTGACAGGTTTCTTTCCCCTACAAAAAAGAAATATGCAATTCTTCATTATTTTTACAATAAAATGCTTTTTATTTTAACATTTTGGTACCAATAATTCATGAGATAAAATTAACAAATGAACAAAAATTCTCCAAAATAAATCCGTTGTTTAAAGGTTTAGTTTACCTATACTGAATATGTATGTTAGAAATATACACCAAATACAGTCACTGAGAAATTAGGTCATAAAATCATTTTTCTGTTTTGACAGTCTGCTAAAAGGGGGGGGGGGGGGGAGAGGTCGTCATAGATTTGGAGTCGTCTTGGATTCGGGTAAATATGGTATATGGCAAAAGGCTAATGCAAGAAGCGCTAGATGGCTCAGGAGATTTCAAGATTGGAGAATGGATTATAAAAACAGTAAAATATGCTGATGATCAAATACATCTCGCAAGAAAGAAGAGGGAACTCCAGAAAAAGATAAATAGACTAGTGATTACAGGTAGAAAATATGGTATGAAAATAAATACAGAAAAATCCAAGGTCATGCAAACATAAGGAAAAGAAGAAAACTTGAACTAAGCATTGGTGGAAAGCCATTATAACAAGTTTTGGTAGAAAGCCATTAGAACAAGTTTCGGACTATAAATGCCATAATGAGAAATACTAAATGCACCAATGAAATAAGGACTGTAATAGCAAAAGAAAAGACCAATTTCAGAAGAAAGAAACTCCTACTAATGGAGAATATAAAAGAGGATATCTGCAAGAAGTTGATAGATTGCTATGTATGGGGCAGAAAAATGCTAAGAAAAAATTATATAATCCTTTCAAAGCTTCAAAATGTGGATATGAAAAAGAATACTGGAGATAAAATGAACAGCTAGGCTGAAAAACGAGGAAGTACTACAAAGAATAGGAGAGAAGCAAATGATTATACAGACTATAAAACAGGATGGCGAGAAGGATCAGGCATTACTTTAGGAGATAGAGCATGATTAAAGACGTGTTAGAAGGAAAACTGGGAAGAGAATCTAATAGGCGAATGTTAAGTATTAATGTCCCACCTTGACCATGTTTAGTAGTCTAGGGTTAAATAAGTAAAATCATTTTTCTCATTCAATGTTTTTATTCAAATTTATTAATTTTATCAAAAATATTTTGTAACTTCAATTAAATAAAAATTTATTTTAACTGTACAAAATGCTTGTTTTTGTTAATCGCTGATGTTTCACAGTGATACTGTTTATTTATTACATTTACCAACATTTGCTGGAAATTATTAACTGGTTAAAATGATAAATAACAAGAAAACTACATAGATTTATCATATTTACCAATTTTGCTGGAGATTATTCATAATCGCCGGTTATTATTCATAATAACTAGATTAATCACTTTTACTCCAACATTGCATGAATATAAAATGATGCTTTGAATATAAGAGTATAGTCTCTGATTTTCCTTTTTCTGTTTTAATATATTTTGTCAATATGACAAAACTGATGTAACTAAGCATTTATCAGTTGAATGTATTTTTCATTACATTCCGAATAGATTTTCAACAAAATTATGCCATTGTAACAATTTGAACTATTTAACATGGATGTATTGAGCCCTTTTTTTCTCTTGCTGACAGCCCATGCTTCAGATGATGGATGTGAGGACAGTATTGCCCAGATTGACTAGCATCTTGTGTGAAGTCTCCTTGCCTAGAGATCCCAACCACTATGAAACTGGCTTTTGGGGAAGAGCTCAGGTAATTAAGGTCATTTTATTGTTTTTCCATTCTTGCCATTACCCCTTTTTCATAGACAGATGTTCCCATTGAATGTGGCAGGATGATGAGTATGCTTGAAATGAGCTGAGTGGTAGTTATTATTTCATATTATGAAGAGTTTTAATGTATTTCAGAACTTGTTTGCAGTTTTTTAGGGAGAGACATTATCTTTCTTCTTGTGTAAAATAAAGTATATACTTTGTTATTAATATGTTATATGATATGGCGTCTTTTGTGCTAATAGTTTTATGAACTCGGAATAAAAGAGCAAAAACTGAAAAAACATGGTTTTAATATAAAGAAAATGTTTGTTTGCCATAATTTGCTGATTGCATTGATTTTTACTAAGACCTGCTGATTCACTCTTGCCTACGTGCAATGGGTATCTAACAGGTAATGCAATGAATGGTCAGTTTCAAAAGCTGGAAGAATGATGTCCTAATTAATGCCTCTCATTCTGAATGGTCTTGCTGAAATAATGATCACATATTTCATTATTAATGACGCGGCTCAAATGTTCTCGCATGACTGGATCAAATTTTGCCAATAATTTTACTAACCCAAGGAAATTTCCACAGTTCTTGGTAGGCTCCTTTATGTTTTCTGTATGACCACGATAAGCTAATTCAGTGCTCTCCAACCTTTTTTATTTCACGGCACACCTATAGATTTTTTTCATTCATCGCGGCACACCAAAATTAATTTCACATGAAACTTTGTTGAAGATTTCTATTACAACATCAGAAAATAATTAAAATAATTGACATCGTAAATAAATGAAAAATAAAATATTTTCTTAAGAAGGGAATAAATTGTGGCTAAAATTCATTGGAAATCATTCTTATAATTCAGTGAATTTGTGAAATAAAATCAAAATTAATTTTTCAAATTTTTTACCAGTATCACTATGTTCAGTTGCAGTACAACATGTTTATAACGACATAGAAGAAACTGAAAATATTTTCCCTATAATGAATGTCTTAATATTTAAAGATGTATGGGAACTTGATTAAATAATTTTATTAGTGAGAAACCCGTCCCTGTCTTGAAGAACGGTCTTTTGATGTTTGGCTCTATGGTAGAAAGAGCCACTCGAAGTTTCTGATTGAGGTATTTAACACACAGTCTCTTATTATTCTTAATCAGCGACAATGTTGAAAAACTTAATTCACATAAATATGTTGTAGGAAATGGTAACAATGCATCAATTGCACATTCAGCAATGGTTGGGTATTCATTCCTCACTTGCAGTCAAAACTCATCCAGAGGCATATCATCTAACTTCAGGCTAAGACTGGGATCATTCCTGAGTTCAATGAATTCCCTCTAATTTTTAGGGAGAAATCATTAATGGATAAGTCCGCAAATGAAGAAACTTCTTACGCTCGTTTGTAGCTTGAGAATTACAAATTTGGATTTTCCCTTGTATAAACTCTCTACGTCCCGTGGCACACTAGGTATTTTGTTGTGGCATACCAGTTGGAGAGCACTGGGCTAAGTTATGGGCCACTAAATACTGCATTACAGCAAGAAGTCTCTAAAATATCTTGCCACCATCGTTTTTCTAGCTGAATTTGCAGTTGTACAGTGGAAACCACTTAAAACGATGTGGGGGACCAGCTTAAACATTTCGTCTTAACCGAATTTCGTGCTAAACGAATTTCATGATAACCTTTTTGGGACTGATTTGAGATATTGATATAAGCTCGTAAATAAATCTTGCCATAACAAATATGCGATGGAAACAGCACAGTAATTAGTTATAATAATGAAATCTTATAATTTATTTATTACATATATACATAAAAAATTATTTTATTTCAATAATTTCATAAAAACAATGTACAAATATTAAGTATCAAGGTCGCTAAAGTAGTTCAATTGTCTACTTCTTAACAAAAAATTCCGTAATTTTTTTCTGCCTAGCATTCATAATGGTCTTTTTTCCACAAATTGTTCCAAATCATCAACCGTCTCATACAAACTGTCCCCATCTGTTTGATTTTCTAAAAACCGACGCACACTTTTTAGCATTCCACGGATATCTGCAGCACTTGGCACTGACAACATTCCGTCGTCACAGTCATCTCCACTTTCACTACTATTTTCATTTTCTTTTGTTGCACTTGATTTTACAATGTCCACAATATCACTGTCTGTTAAAAGTGGTGTAGTGGCAATATGGTCATCCACTGCTATATAATCATTCGGCGTGATTTCAGTTGTCAATCTCATTACAGACGACACGCGACCGAAGATATCGCACAATTCACTTTCAGTAGATGTATTTACCCTAATTTCCGTAGTCGATTCAGTTTCATTTTGTCCAGAAAACCTATCTGCTGATGGCAAAGAGGAAAATCCAGCGTGGCAAAAACAATTTTCGATTGTTTTCGCTGTAACTGACCTCCAAGCGGCATACAACAAATGCAAGGAATCCAAGAGAGTCAGGGGCTTAATTTCCTCATTTGATTCAATTCTAGATAAATATTTCTGGAGTAATAACTTCCGATAGTGGCATTTTAGATTTTTTATAATACCCTGGTCACGTGGCTGCAATACGCTTGTTGTATTAGGCGGCAGAAAGATCAGTTTAATTGATTTCAGCTGTTCCACTTCTGGATGAGCAGGGCTGTTGTCGATAATTAAAGCTATTTTGCACTTCTGGCGTGAAAAGCTCTTGTCCAATGCCCTAACCCAGTCTGTAAAAATGTTTCCCGTCATCCAAGCTTTTTTATTTGCGGTGTATTCCATGGGAAGCTTCTTTACATTCTTGAAGCAGCGAGGATTCAGAAATTTACCCAAAACAAACATCTGGATTTTTTCAGAACCGTCTGAATTGCAAGCCACCATTACTGTAATGCGCTCTTTAGATGTTTTTCCACCAGAGCACTGCTCATTTTTAAATGCTAAAGTTTTTTCTGGGAGGCATCGAAAAAAAATTCCGGTTTCGTCAGCATTAAAAATGTCCTTAGTCGCAAAGTCTGTTAATAATTTAGGCAAGGTAGGAGTTACCCACATGTCATATCACGGGAGACGTCTCCCGACTCGCCGGAAACACTTAAAAATTATCCCTTTCCTCACCTTGAACCGCTCCAACCATCCAGGACTAGACTTGAATTCAATGCCCAATTCTGATCCCAAAGCATCAGCCTTCGCCATCAAAACAGGACCAGAAATTGGAGCATTCTGGGCTCTTGCTTGCTTAAACCAAATGATCAGCGCTGCTTCCAAATCCTTGTGATTTGTGTAGACGCTTCCGTTCCGGTTCAAACATGCTTCTCTCAAACACAGATGTTATTTTATCACGATTTTTTATAATTGTTGACAAAGTTGAAAAGGGAATTTCGAACTCTTTGCAGATGTCCGTTTTGGTTCTATCACCATTATCAACTGCTTGTAGGAGCTGCATTTTCATTTTCAGCGGTATTGCTTACGCACTTGACTAGCCATTTTTATGTGGGTCTTTTATCTTTAAAAAAAAATATAAAATCACAACTGAAAACGATCCCAAAAAAAGAAAGAAGAACTTCGCTCACAGATTCGTTTCACATTCGCTAACCGTTCCACATGGAAATTCAGAATCAACTGAGTAGAACTGTTCTGCATAGGGGTCTATAGACGAGAGCAAGGGAGGAGTTGAGCGTATTGAAAGATGGGGAAAGGGAAGGTACAGTACAGATAACAATCTGCACCTCCATATCCTTTCTTTCATTCGAAGATGGTAGTTCCCAGAATTTAGTTTATTGCTGCCAAGGAAATCTTGGTAGCAACCCTCTCAACAGGGGCGCGTGAATTTCTCTGAGGTCTACTAATGATCATGCCTATTGAAAGAGGGAGGGAAGGAGGTGGTACAGCTGTGGTTGTGAGATTATTCATACTTCTATGTTAAGAAACGAGTGGGTCGTTTCGTGTTATCCAAAGAATTTGACGGGAATTTATTTTCAGGGGACCGAAATATTTTTTCGTGTTAACCGAAATTTCTTGTTAACCATTTCGCGTAAAATGAGCTAATATATGTTGAAATGGATAGGCACTGGTAGGGACCGAGCCTGCATTTCGTGTTAACCGATATTTCGCATTATCCGTTTTCGTGTTAAGTGGTTTCCACTGTATGTGTTTGTTAAGGGTCATCCCACCATTTAGTCTCTTCTCTAAGTCTAGCCATTGCATCATACATACCTTATGATCTTTGCAATTTTCATGTAATTTTAAACAAGCACTCAAATTTTTCCAGTCTGAAGAACCTTCAGAAGCAACGGCTACTAGTGATGTTGAAAATAAGCGACAAGCAAAACAAAACTCACAGTTTTTACTTTGAGAATATACCAAACATTGTCGGAGATGCTTTTCACTGTTGTTTAATACACGATTGTAGTAAAATGAACTAAAATGTTGGTTTTTATAATCTAACGGAAAGTCATCATTTTCTCTTAAGATGTGAATCGGACATTTCTGAACAATATTGCTCAATTGATTATGGGTCAAAGGGAAAATCCACTCACTAGTATCAGTATAATTGGCGAATAAACTAGGCTCTTCCCCAACAGCAAACAATTCTGCTGACGTGGAAGTTGACGGAGAACTATTACAGTCAACTTCAGATATAAAGGATCGCCAGGGGAGGGCAGCAAAAATCCATTATAACAAATCCATAATATCCGAGGTTCAGTGATATTACCATATTTTCTGGCGCAGTTTTATTTTAAGAAAAATTAATCCCAAAATCAGCTTGCGTCTTATATGGCTGAGGTAAGATTATTACTGTTCTCAATACTAACACTTACGATCACATCCCAAAAATGGAATAATTGGCAGTTGTATGCCACAAAAATATTAAAATGGACATTACTTATAATTAATAGTGAAACTTTTGTTAATATACTACGCAACAATACCTTATGCAATGTGAATTCCGAGGACGCATTTTCTTATTACACTTTAATACATGTGCGCTCACAGTGATTGCAATTTCAGTGCGTTTGCGATGTTTTAACCCTTTTGCTGCTATCGACGCATATATGCGGGCAGGCAGAGCGGTGCCTTGACTGCTAACGACGCATATATGCGTTTCAAGCTTTTCCGTTCGCTGCTCAAAAAAGATGAAAATATTTTTTCGAGATGGTTAATAATCAATATGAATGTAAATGATTGACAAAATAACTTTTAACATATAAAGAGACTAAAAGACGAACGAAAGAACGTAGACGCGAAGCTCCTAGAGAAAGTATTCAGCACAGGCGTGCTTCAAGGTCACTGAACTTGGCACACACGGCTGACGCAGAAGCTAAAAGTCCTTAGCAGTGAAAGGGTTAATTCCAAAGGAGCCTGTTGAATAGCGTGATTAATGCCACGGAACAGTAGAATTCGTGTAGATATCATAAATATTTTATACATATCTAGGATAAATAACGTTAAGTATATTGAAATTGCAATGGCTACATGAATAAAAACATATGCCTACACTAGGAATATCGGCGGCACGAATTCGTGGGCACAATATGATGGCATGGTGTAATTTCACTAGGCTATTCGGCATCAGCCACAGCTGCATTAGCCTCGTATCTATCATCACTCCTAGGTATTTAAGCCGGGTCGTTGGGGTTAACACACACTTGGGGATATTAAGGGAAATACCTTAGTCTTCCTGCAAGAATCTAAGCACTTCCCTTACCTTTCCATTGGACAATTGAGTGTCGACTAGAAGCCAGTCGTCGAGGTAGCAGAGCATGGTAACTCCTGTAATCGTCTTGACCTCTGCCGCAGCTGCTCTAGCCCACTGCTGCATGATTGCTGGAGCCAGCGCATGCCGCATCGGAAGTCGGTTGAACTGGTAGGAGGTACCGTCAATGAGGATGCCATAGTATTTCCTGTGCTGTGGTGCGATAGGTATCTGATAGAAGGCGTCTTTCAGATCTATCTTCACCATCCATGCTCCAAACGGGATTGCTAGCATGGCTTTCGCTGCGTCCCGTAGCGAAAATTTGGGCTTATTGTAAGCTTGGGTCCATGGCGATAAATCGTGGATGAGCCGGACCCCGCCGGAAGCCTTGGGAATAAGGCGCACTCTAAAGGCACATTGAGGTCGCGCTCTGGATAAAATCCCTCGACGGAGGAAGCGGCGGATGATTTAAAGAAGCAGAGATGATGCCGGGGATGGGATATAGACATGTACCGCGTCTGCCGGCTTAGGGATGTTTGCTCCGTTTACAAAGAGGTCGTAAACCGACGGGTCGGAATACGGGAATGGCTCCGGGACGGGAAGCCATTCTGATGACTCTGTTGTAACTGCTAGAGGCATTGCTGTCTGCAACCACGTAAAGGGAAGGCTGCTGTCTGGAGCGTCGTCCTGGTCTGTGGGTTGAGTGTCCTCGCGGTCAGAAGAGTGGCCGGAGTCGGCAGAGGAATCTGCCGGGTTCAGATCCCAAGGGACCGGGTCCAGGGGTTCCCCGCTATCCCCCCCAGTTCAAAAATGCGACGATCCAGAGCCTGGGCCCAGTGGTTAAGGATCGCTATCTGGCGGAGATCCCGGAATGTGGAGGACCGGGGGGTCCTCAATAGCGGGCGGCACGGGGCCCAGGGCGTCCTCGGCCGCGGCCTCTGGTGGGCTGGCTCGGTGGTCGAGACGTCGAGACGTCCTGCCGCTGAGCCGGCTGTGTCACCACAATGACCTGCAGCTTCTCCCATGGCTGGAGGTTGGTGGGAAGCTGAAAAATGTCCTCGTCATGTTGGGAGCCGAGCTGAGAAGCTGTGGACCAGCCATGTCGTGCCGCGACGCCGAGAATCCTTAATCGTGCATAAAGATATGCTTTGAGCTTCAGGTGATTCAATATGCAAAAACGCATGGAAACCGAGCATCAGCACGTCATTTCGATCCACCTCCCACAGAAAAAATAATCTGTGAATGAAGAAAACTAGGGAAAACTGAAGCAGACGAGAAAAGAGAAACATATTCTTCATAAGCTAGGTCTTAAATGGCCACAACTATAGAAATGATGGATAGTAGAACAGGAAGTTTGGTACTGCTGTATCAATCAAAATCGTTATGTACGAGACAAAAGGAGTTGCAGAAGAAAATGTAGTTGAGCATATGTATCTTTATTACATATGCATTCAATTTATCATTTTTTCTATTAAATTAAAATCTCATCTTGCACTTAAATTTAAGTAAGTACTATCGGTAAAGGGTATCTATACTTGCAGCGTGTGCGGCACACTCCGACAGCTTAATTGTCTCTTCTCTGGAGGACACACCTCACGCTCATTCTGGAGAAGCGGCAGGTCCATTCCGCTAACTTCCTCTCTCTATTTCCCATGATATTTTCCGTATTTACACCTGCGTCGTGCGTTACTAGTGAGGTATGATGCAGAGGCGGGAGGCGCTCGGGAAGTGGGGTTGGGGGGCACTCGGGAAGCGAGGGCCTGCACCTTCAAAGGTGTTCTGGAAACCATGCATCATCTCAGCGAAGCCTGAGAACTTCTCGATGGATGCCGCCATGGATGTTAGGGCCCGCATCATCGTATTCATTTCGGCCCTCGGAATCTTCCACAGGTACCGGAGTAGCGGGGCGCGAGACGGCACGAAAGCAGGGGGGGGGGGAGGTCAATGAGCCAGGCTGTAGAAGAGGGAAGTGGGAAAATTCCATGACTCCTGTGTCAAAAACGTTATAACCGAGGAAAATTAATGTTAGGGAATACCGCAGAAATCTGTAATAACCGAAGATCTGTTATGTGGAAGACAGGTATAACCGAGGTAGTTACAGTGATATAACATAGTAAAATTATAGGGGAATGAAAAAAAATCTGTTATATCTGAAGATCCATTATAACCGAAGCCAGTATAACCGAAGTTGACTGTATCAGTCATCACACCTTTTTGGACTATTTTAAATAATTAAACCTGTTTCAGCTCCAGTTTGCACAATTATGTTAGGGTCTTCAGGATTTTCATTTCTACTTTCACAGCTAACATCAATAAGATTTTAATTTTTCTCACTAACACTGCAACTAGAGTCAGTTTTTTCACTTCGCTCCTTGAAAAATTTTTCCAAAGATCCTTTAAACTTCCATTGCGATTCTTCCAAATGAGCATGCCTTTTCCTTTTAAATGCTCCTGATTCAAACTATCCTTATCCTGATCTCTCCCTGACATTTTAATACTTAAATGGGGTTAATTTTTCTTCTTAATGTAATAACGATGTACTAAATATTTTAGTCAGATTAGAGAATACAATAAAATGCCCTGCAATAATGTCACGTAACTATTGGTGATTCATGGGAACTAGGAACCAACTATGAGGACCAGCGAAGTCCAACTGTATCTTTCCTCAAAAATGCCAGTTCTCTTTTACTGACTTATTAACTCAATGCTGTTCAACGTAGATTGTACATCTGGCGAGAACTTCACATCCTGCTGTCCGATGTACAGTTTATGTCCAGAAAAGATCAGTGGAATTAAATTTCTGTTTTGATTTTGGATTTCCAAGTGAGAGATGGGCCTATTTGAGATCTATTTCTTTTCATCAATCGACTCGATCTCTAACACATAAGCAAAACCTTTTAATCTTAACACAAGAAGCTTTCAATTTCTCTCTACTCTCTTCACGACGGCATTCCGTGCATGACTGCACACGCTGTTTCTTTCTTCCTCTATCCAGATCTGTTTCTTTTAATCACTCATCGCTATTCTCCAAATAAACATCTGCGAAAGCTTTCTAGATGATGTTTTGAGCGCGATTGCTCACATATCATCATTAACGTGTGTCTTTCTTACTCTTGTCTTTAGGAGCAAGGCCCTGGGCGGTTGCCTAGCCCTGTGTCCGCCCCTGACTACTACTGATGATCGCTCCTTTATATTTATAACGTTTTCTCAAACCTTTTAATTCATCAGGCATTGCCTATATCAGGGATGGCAAATATGTGGCATGCATGCCTGAAATTTCTTAGAGTAAACTAGTGGCATGCAAAAAAATTCTTGTGATTCACATTACTTTCTTGGCATGCGGCACAAAAATCATTTGCAATCCCTGACTTACATCATTTGCTTGATAGAGCATATGGAGAGCCTGGATTTTACTTTCAGAAATTTAAAATAATTTTCATTCAAGATGATGGTATACATGATTTTTTTATTTTTTCCCAGGTTGTACATCACGCAACATCACTTCTTGTGTCTTGGGCTCATTCTCAAGGTCATGAAGAAACTGTCAGAGCAGCTCTACTTTGTTGTTCCCAATTCCCTTTGTGGCTCAGACGCCTTGTTTTAGAAGATCCTGAGCCAGCTGTGCGTCGTGAGGCTTGCACAGCAGTGTACCGTCTTTGTTTGGGACCAAGAGGATCTCCTTCAGGCGCTCTTACTAGAGCCAATGCTGCAGCTGCACCTGTATTGGCACTACTCCTCCGATACCTTGAAGTAGCCGAAGGAATGAGGCCATCTTATCATGGTTCTGAGGTAGATAGATATTTGACTTTATTTGGGCGAGGTCGAGGCTGGTAAGCTCCCTCTTACACCTAAACTCATTTGTTTACAGAAAATCATCAAAAATGAACATTTTTTAAGTTAAAACAAAAAATAAAATATAAAGGTTTATAAAAAATACAATATTACAAATTATTATAACTACTACTAGTGTAATTGCCCATCAAATTTATTTGCTTTTCTTTAAAATGGTTCAGGTTTGAAGATTGTAGGTCAATTCTTTCTAATTGTAATTTTCAAAAGAGTAAAAGCCTGTTAGTCGAAAAATCAATTTTTGTGTTATCTTATGGGAAACAGAAATTATCTTTTGGAGTTGAACCCAGATCTTTTTTGGGGATTATTTTTGTAAATGACTTTCACTATAAGAATCGAACATTCCTACTGAATTTCAATCGTCTACCTAATCGGAAAGTTTTTAAACAATGGCATTACACTCAGTCATAAATAGTTCATATTAGTTGAGCATAATTATATTAAAAAACAAAGTATCTAACAATTTCTGATAAATACAGAAAATTGTCTTAGAGTAACCGAGTTACCCCTGTTCATATTATTCGGAACAGTATTCCTTATCAAAGAAAATAAAAAAATTCGCCTTAAAAAGCCTGCAATAGCATTAATATACCTGTTTGCCTTTTTATAACCCTACAGTTATCTTCTAAAAAATGCCATGCTTGCTACTACAGGTGAATGGCAGGTGTTGAATCTACAGAATTCTTATTGTATGGAAACAAAAAAAAAGTAGTCGGTAGTAATTTAGAATGTCTTACATTACGTATTATAATAGATTTACTATGCAGGCAGATTGGTAGCCAAACTATTAGAATGTTTGCTGCTAACTAAAGACTCGATGGTTCAAATTCGGCAGGGTCCTTTCATGCACCCCCAGACCAACAAAGCAATTCATAAATAACCAATGATACTTTCAATGAAAAACACATCTAGATTGCTAATGTATTAATATATTGTAATATTTTTGATTTGATGTGCCAAATATACTGCAAAAATAAAATAATTTTGGAGAACAAAAATTTTTCAATTAACTACATAATTGTTTAAATAAAAATAATTCTCAGTATGGGTAGTTGAAATGACTTTAAATTACTAACAAATTAAAGTAATTACCGATTTTGATGAAAAATGTTTATTTATAATAGAAATTTTGTGGGGTAATTCAGTTACCCCTCTTGGTAAGATTGAGGTGCAAAATACCTTGGTAGTCTGAGGGTTAACCACGTGCACTCGCATGTCGAGTGTGACTCGACAACAGCTTGCAAGTCAAGTGTAACTCGATACGTGTTTTTGAGAGAGAGGTAGGCATGGGATTTGTAAATATTTTTCTGTGGCATGCTTGCGATTGTAGTTTCTTACACCTCAGGTGCCTTCTAACAGTAAACAAGTTGAGTTATCTCTGTATCTAAAGATAAATATGTGAATAATAGAGAAAACAAAAAAATCCGAGTGCAAAAGGGTTAATGGGGGATGGACATACAGACACGACCATTTCATGAGTCTATGTTTCCTTCAGAAACCAGCCTAAAAAAATATTGTTGTGGTCTATCTATTGAAATGTTTAGGCAAGAGTCGAGTCAATTCAATTTTTATATACCTCATTGTTTTAAAAATTTATTTTCCTATCAGTGCAGATCATATATCCAAATTTAATTTTATGAAGGTAATGTTAATGAGGAAAAGTGTAATTAAAAACAAATTTACATTCTGAGAAAAGGATGAAAATTAAATTTTTCAATTGTGATTGATTCCAGACTTTTAAAAATTTCACCTTGGAAACTGCTGAAATTTTAAATTTGTTAAAATTTATTGTGCAAAACATGTAATTCTTTTAGTGTTTTATTTGCATTGGAAGTTTTTACATAATAATGTCAAAAATTTTATAACTTTACCCATTCTGAATTAAGTAAAAATAATGCATGAACTACCATTTTAAAATGCAGTTGTGCAAGTTTGTTAATATTTACACGACAGGCATTACGCCATCATTCAGAGGATGGGAAAGAGGCATATGGACCAGCATGCCGTGACTATTTTTGGCTTCTCTGCCGCCTTGTTGATGGTTTGCCTGAGGATGTAGTAAAAGGTTTGTTTAAATGTGTTTAACTTTGTAATTTTCATCATTTTTATAGATGTGCTATTGTCTTTTGCTTTATTATTTTCTGTCCAAAAATTGTCAAAATAGTGTAAAAAGCATGTGGAAATTACAGAATTTGTACAATGAAAACTATTGGTGAAAACTCTCTTTTTATGTTAGCATGGCAAATAACAGTTGTTCTTTCTATTCTCTTTTTTAGAAAGTATTGAAGATCCTCATGACTGTCCTATAGATCTTGAAGGTCTTGCTAAGAAATTGGTTGATTCCATTACCTCTAGGGAGTATCTTGAAACAAGACACAACACTGTTGAAGATGATGGTCTTATAGGTCTTGTCAATCTCATGTCCAATGTTTTAAAGCATAATCCTCCTTTTAAGAATAGTAAGGCATGTCAAGATTTCCTCTGCCAGGTTTGTATTTGTTTAATGATGTATTGAAAATTTTATTTCTATCATATCATTCTATGATTTTCTAATTTTGCAAGTTTCACTTTATCCACCTTGAAAAAGCATTTTTCAGACAACTATACTTATTCATTCATAGCTTGTGATAGTTTTACTTATATTGAATACCTTCTGAGGAATAAATTAGCATGCAATAGATGGAGGAATTTGCAGTGTATAAAAATCATTGATGAATAACTTGCTCTGAAATGGCAGCAAAAATGGCTTCAATTATAATTAAGAGCATTGAATTCAGATTTGAATTGACAGAAAAAATTATTAGATTTTTATTTTCATAATTCTCTTATGTTTTTTCTATTTTCTCTAATTAAAACATTTAAGATGAGTGCCACACTTATTTAAAAATCATTTTGATAGACAATGATGTGGAGAATAGTTGTCTGTATTCAAATGAAACTGTCATATAAGAGTAATTGGTGATTGTACTTTTCTTTTAGCTATTTTAATGAGAAAATTTATTCCATAACAGGTTTTTAATTTTCTCTTTGCACTGCCAAATCCTCGTAAACGTCATGTGCCAAAATGTAAATCTCGTCTGTCTCGGTCATCTGCATATGATCTCCTTGTTGAAATGGTTAAGGGTTCTCCAGAAAATTACCGTTTGCTACATGAGAAATTGCTGGTCCAGCACCAACCAGGTAAATTCCATAAATTAAATTAACTATTCTTTTAAAAAATTTAAATTATTAGTTATTTTTATCTATCAGGAATTGTATAAAGGTTTTGAAGTGTCTATTTAAATAAATTTTTCATCAAAATCAAGGCCTTACAGATCATATAAGAGCTAGGGCAAGAAAAATATGGTATTTAATTGGTGCGAAGGCTTTCATGGCATTCTAATGTAGGCTGCATGGCTTTTGGTTAAGCATTGTGTCCCTTCCAAAAAGATTGCACAAGCAATCCCCCCCTCATTAACCATACTGCCAGGTCTTCCCCTCCAGCCTCATTTTAAAGACATTCGGATTAAAATATAAAACAAATGGTTAAAGATAGTAGGCTACAGTAAGTGCCATTGTCAGTTTTTTATGCTCTAACAAACAAAAAAAACACTAAGTCAAACCGTTCTAGATTTATAAGGAAAAAACATTTTTTTTAGGAATTCCAATTTTTTTTTGGTATTTAAACTCAAAAATTTTGTTCTCTGAATTTTCTCATTAATTGTGACCCATTAAGAGGCTTCATGCAATATTTCAGAATCCTAGGTCCAATGGTTCAGGCTGGAGATTTTCATCAGTCAGTTAGTAGCAACCATTCATATATGTAAGGTATTACCGTAAATACCTGCGTATAATGCGCACTTTTTCTCGAAATATTTGAGTTAAAAATTAGGATGCGTGTTATACGAGGGTACATAATCTTCCTATTTTCATTTGACCCCATATTTCCACAATTTCGGCACAGTAATTACTGCCCAGGTATCCTCGTAATTTTATTGGTGATTTTTACGAAAAGTGAGATAGATTATAGTAAAAATTTATTAACAAATTCTATAAACATACATTAATTATATATGAAAAGAATGAATTCAGTATTTATTCATTTTAAAAGCCAAGAAATTCTTCATCACTTGACCATTCTTCTTCGATGTTGTTATCGGAATCGTCATCTTACGCATGACGTCACCCTACACCAGCGCCCGGCCTGGTGATGAGGTACTGGTACTAGTTACAATTAGAAACAATGGCAGCTGATGCCTTTGAGTACGCTGGGAGTTGATGCTTCTTGTAGAACTAAATAAAGTTATCATACCTTTCTCTCAGCATTCATACGTGATTTATTCTTGATTTTTAGAGTTTGTAGTTAATTATGGTATTTGCTATCGTGTTTACGTGATCCAGAGTGTTCTAATAAGGGTAAAACTGAAGGTTGGGCGAACCCGTCCACCTCAGGCGTGACAAACACGTATGTAAAAAACCTAGGATTATCGTAATTCCTTCATTTTATTAGCTCAAAGAATGTCATATGCCATACTATGAAATTAATATAATTCGATTTATTGTGTATATCCTAATATCACCTTGTAAATAAACAGAGTATGTAATGATTGAGTTAGCTGACGTTCTTTTGGAACGTTATTCGAAAATTTCATTTCGCACTTTCATTATGTGACCAATACATAACACCAATAATTCAATCATTGCTTTAGAACACGTTACACCATCTACTTTATTCTGGAACGGTAACGCTAAAAAAACTCTGTGCGCACTATATGCGGGTATATAGAAAAATCATAGATTACGAGGCTGAAAACCCCCCTGCACATTATACGAGGGTGCGCATTATACGCGGGTATTTACGGTAAGTGACTTTTTGAGACATTGATGTCTGCATTAGATTTATAAACCCATTTAGCTCTCCTTTCATTGCTGGTGCCCCTTCAGTTGTTAAACCACAAAGTTTGCCCTCTTGAAATTTAAAACTCATCTACATTTTACCTCATCATAAATGTCTTATCCCATTCTTGTGCCTTTCATTTGACAAACTTCCCTGAGTTGGTCAACTACCTTATAGGTATCACTGATTCCTTGTGCTAAGATTATAGCATGCATTATGTAACATATCAATATATGCTCCTGAAATGCCTTAACACGTTTCATGGTGCATATATTTAAAAAGATAACCATAATATCATTACATTCTTCATAATTATCTTTTTTATATCAATGGGGATACTTTGAACTCACCAAATAAAAATCATTTAAATCAATCTGGATGCCTTTCCACCTGTGAAAATGATGAATCGATAGCTCAAATTCATACTTCAGTAAGAAATGACAGAGACTGAATGATAGGCATTTTTTATGGCTCATGTCAGGCCATTTTAACTGAAGAGTTGTGAGTGAGACACGTCTCAGCTAAGTTTGTTCCATGACTTCTGACAGAGGAGCAGATACAAAACTGCTTTACTGTGAGTTTTGACTAGCTTGAATTTCCAGAAAACTATGAAATCTTCTCAAACAATATCTAGCAGGTGATGAAGCATGAGTCTACATTTATGACCCTGAAACTAATCAGCTATCATCACAATGGATATCTTCTTCCTTGCTTCTACCAAAAAAAGTACGCCAAGTGAATAGCAAAACCAAAGTGTTGCTGATTGTTTTCTTCGATTACGAGTTGATGTGCAACTTGAGTATGCTCCATTAGGTCAGACTATCAACCAACATTTCTATATACAAGTGTTGAAACATCTCTGTGATGCAGTGCGTCATAAACAGTTGCAAAAGTGGGAATCAAAATTCATCATGACATTTCACCTACCCACTCAGCCCAGCTTGTGCAGCACTAGATATGGCTTCCTGTGACTTGTTTCTGTTCTCTGGAGTTAAATAAAAACCTTGAAATGCAAAAGATTTGATGATGTGGAAACAATTAAACAAAGTTCAACAGAACAGCTATTGGTGATTCCAAAAAATTAGGGGTGATTTCAGCACTGGCAGGAACATTGTGATAAGTCTACTAAAGAGATTACTATGAAGGTGATTAACCTCCCATCCCTGTACAGTATCTTAACATATTCCACTTGGAAAGATTCTACTTTGTGGAAAGTTTCCATTATGTAAATAAAAAATAATATTGTATATTTCCACTAAACCAATTTATTGTGACCAGTCATCAGCTCTTGTGTTTATAATAGATCTTGTTTACTTTAATTGCTTTGAAGATTATTTTTGTTGATGACAATTAAAATACATGCTAGAAATTCTTTAAGTTCTAAGTGAAGTATAACTGTTTCATATGATTTTCTTCAAAACAGCTACTCCTTCGATAAAAATGTATTGGACAAAATGACTAGTTCTACAAATTTTGTTTAAAGACTTTTTTGATATATGTAATATTTTACGAGATATGATTGAAATTTCCCTTTTTGTCACCTGTAAATGGCACTCCTTATTAAGCTAGGTGAACCATTTATATTTTCTTATTTTCTTTGCCCTTAAGTCCTAAATATCAAATTTCATTAACATCCATCCAGTAGTTTCGGAGATGAAACGTGAATGGTTGGAGGAGATGTGCCCATGAGGTTTTCTGCTTCGATGGTAAAGAACAAAAACCATCAGTAAATATTTAAAATCAACCATAATCCCTGCTGGATTCATGAAAAGCTCTAACCACTTGGTTTATCTGTTAATAAATCATTCAAAAAAAAATTTCAAGCTTGATGTGAGGATTGGATGATTCCTGATGTACATGATTATACCAAATTAGGAAAGGTGAAAAGACCATCATGTGAAGCAATCTGTAATTGAAATCTTGAAAGTTGGTGAACTGGGACAATTAATGTATAAAAAACTTCCCTGAAGTCATAAAACGATCCACTTATGACTGAAATGCCAAAATTTGAAGAAGACAAAGGTGTTACTTCTGAAAATGAGGTTCCTGACATGCCTGATGAAATAATCAGTGCTATTGACTCCTTTAATTTGGGCTCTAATGATGGTTTTTATGGTTTTGAACCAAATTTTGTAAAATTTGATTTTTTTGTGTAACATGCACAACATTCATTTTTTAGACATTAAAGATGTATAGATAACACATTCACTTTATACATCGAAAATATGGAATTAAAACCGTAAAATAAATATTTTTATTATTTTATATTTGGAACACCCTGTATATGTTTGTAATAGCCGGAAATGTTATATGGTTTGATCTTGGTTGAACTAGCAATTGTGTGTTAATTAAAGGTCTGTGTCATCAACTGAAGTAATATCATGATTACATTATTCTTCACTTATCTTATCTCCCTTTAACAGAATGAACATATGCCTCAGAATTTCTTTATTTTACCAGTACATACCATGAGGAAATGAATAGCTATTGCAATTTCCTTACCGGTTTTTTAAATATGAAACATTGGGATAGCACTGTTTGGCTAACATTTTAGGTCCTATTGCAATATACTGCAAAATTGCAACATTCGCTATTTTGGCATTATCAATATTATTTTCCCCACTTCATTTATTTATTTAACAGTTATCTTTCCTTGTAACTGGTTTCTAGTTACATTTTCATGTTGTTTTTTCAAAATATTGTGCAAAATATAAGATGGCTAGGTTATCTGGTACATTTTAATAACATGTTGCAGTAGTAAGTTTATTGGTTTCCATCAGATTTTGCCTTTCAGATGCTGTATTGTTTGCCATGACAAGAAAATGTGTTTATTTCTTTTACTCACGATGTTGTATATATTCCATTTTACTCAGAATATCAATGAATCTCTCTTTTAGATTCACATGCTCCTTATCCCTGGGACTACTGGCCCCATGAAGATGGCCGCTCTGACTGTGGCTATGTAGGACTCACCAATCTCGGAGCTACATGTTATATGGCCTCATGCATGCAGCATTTGTACATGATGCCACAGGCAAGGTTGTCCATCTTGAGTGCTCAGTGCTCATCAGGGGGTGGAGGAAAGTCATTGGGAGGAGAAGATGATGGCAATATAAAGGTGGAGCAAGAATCATCCATGAAAGAGGAGTGTGCCATTGCCAGTGAGAGTGAAGCTTCTAAAGTTGGAGGGCCAGGCAAACATGAGCAGACATTGAGGGAGATGCAGAGAATGTTTGCTTATTTAATGGTTGGTACAGGTTGTTTTCTTTATGATTTTAAAATGAAGCATAAGTTTCTCTTGAGTATATTATTATTTTTATTGTGTACAATGTTTCTGATTTCTGTGTGTGTGTGTGTGTGTGTGTGTGTGTATATATATATATATATATATATATATATATATATATATATATATATATATATATATATATATGGATGTCAACAAGGTGTTGGGATGAGGAAACCCAGTGAACACTCCCAATTAGACGACTTCAGGTTGGCGAGGCCCCGGGGATGTCGAAGCGACACACGTAAAAGAACACTAAAACACAGAAACATCACAAACGTTCTCTCTCTGTAGCTGATGAAGGAATAATTCTGAAAGCTTCTACGTTTGTGATGTTTCTGTGTTTTAGTGTTCTTTTACGTGTGTCGCTTCGACATCCCCGGGCCTCGCCAACCTGAAGTCGTCTGATTGGTGAGTGTTCACTGGGTTTCCTCATTCCAACACCTTGTTGACATCCATATATCCATTTTACCTTTCCTTTTCTGTAAGCTGTTATATATATATATATATATATATATATATATATATATATATATATATATATATATATATATAATCAGCCCTTTTTAATCCAGTGACAGATGAAGGCCTCCCCCAGATACCTCCAGTTTTCCCTGTCAACTGCCTCCCTTCTCCAAGTTGGTCCTTAGAACTTCTTAAGTTCTCTGTCTCATCAGTCTTTTGGCCTTCTTTTCGGTTCCCTGATGTTTCTTGGGATCCATCCGATGATGCTAGATGTCCAACACCGATCATTTCTCATAGCAATGTGACCTACCCACTGCCACTTAAGCACTTTTACTCTTTTAACCTTTTAACTAGTGACTTTTATTTAAAAAAATAACATTCTTTCTATATAACATAGAATTATGCACATAGTTCCATCTAGAAGCTGCAAGTTGGCAGCACATCCCAGCATTAAATCAAGGCATAACGTAAATGAATGTCTGCACTGCTTGAGCGAGAACTTTAAAAATGTAAATGTCCATTCATACTCCCTCATCCGTTCTGCTTGTTGATGGCCATCAAGAACGTTCTTTGTTTTCCATGGAAGTTTGTCCATCGTTGAATCTTGAAGACCACCTGTATGTTTGTTCTTTTGATAAAGCATCTTCTCCAAAGGCTGTTCATAACATTTTATGTGCTTCAGCAGCTGTTTTACTAAGCTTGAAACAAAACTTGATGCAAACTCTTGTTCTTTTGAATTGCTCATTTCGAAAAATTGCAGAACATGTGATACACATCTTCACTAAAAAGCTTCACGAATGTGTCTGACACAACATAAAATGGCATATGACAAGACAAACAACTCACCACAGTATACTCTATAACCTCCTAGCGGGATAATTTTTGTACTATTATTGATTACATTGTTACGGGAGCACACTCATAGCTTTTGGGTAGCCCCTCATATGCATAGTATACTCCAGTTACCATTACCAATTGCTGGTTTTGTCAACTGCCTATAGTTGTCAAAAGCGGGATTTGAAAATTGAATGCATCCATCCCTCAAATTGCATGTTTTCGCTTTACATGTTTTCTATTTAGCATGGTTTTATATTTCATAAATATATACGTCGAATTGTACAGCCATCAAATTTGCTTTGTCACGCTTTGAGTCACAGTCTCCATTCATTAAAAATCATGAAATTATTCAGTTCGATTGAAGAAATTATAAGAAAAAGGCCTAAGGTAACAATGCTGAATACATTGCAACCAAATTGTTTTCATAACTGAAATCCATATTGTTCTGCTTTCTTAAATTGCTACCAGACACAAGTTGAGAGCATTACACACAAATGCACAAAGTAACAGAGAAGGCTTTTATTGTTGTTGATGTAATTTTGTGATTTAAATCTGGAGCATGTATAATTTCTTTGCTATGAAGACAAAATATTTAAGATCCTTAATTGAGAAAATAATGTACAAAGTTTTGTTCTCTATTTGGTAATATGTTATGGCTTTCATGGTGTTTTGTTTATTAGGAAAGTGAACGCAAGGCGTACAATCCTAGGAGTTTTTGTCGAGTTTACACGATGGACCATCAGCCTTTGAATACAGGAGAGCAGAAGGACATGGCTGAGTTTTTCATAGACCTAGTCTCTAAATTAGAAGAGATGACACCAGAGCTGAAAAAGTTGGTGAAGACTCTCTTTTGTGGAGTCATCAGTAACAATGTTGTTTCATTAGTAAGTATATTTAGTCATTTTAAAAATCGTTCTAGAATTTAACAAAAAATGTGGTATTTTATTTTTTCCTCTATTATCATTTGAGAAAGAAAAAAGAGCAATCTCATATATATCTATAATATGGAAGAACTACGTATGAATTAATGTTATTTTATCTAGGTGATGCAACACAACAGTGTGGGATTACTAAAGTTAATTTATGATCCTGTAAATACCACTTATGTTAGGAAAGCATTAGGAGGCTTAAAGGTAGACCTTATTAGTCCAAGTTTGAATATTTCTTCAGTAAATATGAATTTCTATTATGGGGGAGTTATCTTATTTGCCAACTCGTCTCATATTTACTGAAACTACTTCACTGCAAATAATTATTAGAGGCCTACACATAAAATGATAAAAATTCTAAAAGGAAAATTGGAAAAATAGAAACACACTTGTGGGAAAATTTCCTCTGGAGACCAGGTATCTTGTAAACAGTGTTCCTAGAGGTTGTTGTGTCCCTGACTGTTACCTACTACTCATGCACACACTTAACTTCTAAAGTTCACTTTTTAAAATCTATGTAAATTTCAACAACCATGTTGCAATCATTATGAGGTTGGGTTAAGAGTAAAATGATTGTAAAGAGAGGTATAGGGATTCAGTCCTCCATCATTCTTCATTAATTTGTCTGTCTTTTGGAAATGTATATACTTTCAAAGAGAGTCTACGGCATTGTGTACTGATAGTTTGAGATGTTGAATTGAATTTGTAAAAGTTGGGGGTCATTGAAATATTGTGTGTTGTTAATTGATGGAAATATACATTTTCTGTTGTTTACTGTGCTACGATTTCTTTGAATATTGTTGTAAGTTTTTCTTTCATTATCAATCAATGTAATATTTTACCAACTATTACATTTAAGTTTTTATATTCCTAATTTTTCATTCTTTTGTGTTTTAGGATTTAGTTTTATGGAAAAATATTTTAGTTTATTTTAGCATGAAAAGGTTTGAAGAATTTAATTTCTGGTGCATTGGACAATTTGATATACAGGTATACCTTTCTGTTCACGGGGTTATATTTCGAGTTAGAAATCTGTGACCTTCAAAGCAGCAAATGGCAAGTAAATAAAGTAATTTGAAATTTGGTTCTGACATCTGGAACAATAGAACATTGCACAATGTTTTTTACCATATTGACAAATTAATGCATAAAGCAAGTTAAGAAATGTGGAGAAAGATAAGAAAAAACATCAATTGAGAAGATCAAGTGCTTTGTGGAGTTCAGCTTGAAATGTTTGGGCACCGCTACATTAAGCCGTTGCACCTTACATTTTTTGTTATTTGCAATTACATTTGGATTGTTTTAAAATGGTTTCATCCATGATTGAATCATTTTAGAATGAATTGTAAAGTAATTTATTTTCGTACAGAAATTAATTCAGTATGTAAAATACCATTTATAATTCAAATTGAAAGTATATAGGAAAATTGTGGTAGTTTGATTTTTAACTCTGAGATAGTTGCTTATATCTTAACTTAATTGTTAGGACTGTCCTCATGTTAGTCGGACCTTGGAAGAGTTTTATACAGTGAGATGCCAGGTGGCTGACATGCGTAACCTGTACGAGTCACTGGACGAGGTGACTGTAAAGGACACCTTGGAAGGAGACAATATGTACACCTGTTCTCAATGTGGAAAGAAAGTTCGTGCTGAGAAAAGGCTAGTAATATATTCTTTAACAGCTATTAAGATTCATTATGCAATTTGGATTAATATTATATGTTCAAGGTCTACATAAATATCAGCATTTATTACTTGGATATTATAGAATTATTTGCAAATTTCTCTTTTCCAATTTTAGGGCATGCTTCAAGAAACTCCCTCACATTCTTTGTTTCAACACAATGAGGTATACTTTTAACATGGTCACCATGACAAAAGAGAAAGTCAACACTCACTTTTCTTTTCCTCTGCGGTTGAACATGTCTGGGTACATGGAAAAAAATTTGATACCGCAGCACTATCAAGGTAAGAACATTTTATTGATTTAAGCCTTATGATTTTTTATCGGTTTATAAGACTGGAGTTTTTCAAACTTTATAAAGTCACAGGACTTTTATATTTAAAGATTTTTTTCCCAGAACCTATACCAAGAAATGTTGCTTTGTGGTTGTAAAACAGATGTTAACTTTCTCAGTCTTTCACAAAACCCCATAATGCTCTTGCAAAACATTGGTGTTCTGCATAGCCAAGTATGAAAACCCCTGTATTAGGTCTTAGAAATTATATTTGTTTTATTGAATTTATTATTTATTAAGTATATAAAATAGTTTTAACTTATATTTTCTCTTTTTTACTTTCTCAATGTACGAAGTATAGAGAAAGTATTGTTTTCGTGAAAAAAATCGAATTTGAGATTTCAATGGAAATACATGTTTTAAGGTCCCCTGAGCAAGTTTAGACTAATTTATCGATGATATCTGTGGGAATGTCTGTTTCTCGTAGGAAAGTTTTTATGGTTACGAAGTTAATTTCTATTTAACATCAATTTTGCTGTAGTCTCCATCTTTACTTATTTTTACAATTTCAATAACGACAAATATTTACATAAATTGTCCTAAAGGAGATACATATTTGGATTAAATGGAAAAATGACAAGAGTAAACCTGCACTTCCAATTGACCAGTTTTAGCCAATACCTTTTCAGACCTTGAATTATTAATAAATATCTTAAATATAAAGTTTTGTGCGGATCTGATCATTATTTTTTGAGTTAGAGTGCCTATCATCCTATCATACACAGACATCATCATGAAAATAGTGAAAACATACTCAGGGAACCTTAAAATGTGTATTTCTGTTAAAATCTCAAATCTCATGAATACAATACTTTCTCCTATACTGCATATGGATAAAGTAAAAACATGCATTCAAAATACAAATAAATGCTGTACATTAATAATGTAATGGTAGAGCAGTCCCTGCTTCAATGAATGCTGGTAAAAACAAGACTTCCATAAAATTCCTTGAACTTCCACCTTCCAACTAACTTATTGGGTGCTAAAATCCTCTTTCTTATGTCTCTCCTTCTTGTACTGACTAGTTTAATACATAGCTTTTTCAGTAACATAAATTTTAATTGTGGTAAAACTAGACACAGCTGCGTGTAGTAGCAAGGATACTCAAGACTGGGTACTATGGTGGCAAAACCAGGTACAATTTTCAACCACAGTTGACAGAATTAGGGTTGGCAAGAGACTACTGTACTTTGTAAATTGCAAACATTGTTTAGGTACCTGTTTGTTGTCATTTTCGCTGATGCATTATGTCTCCTTTCAGAGGAAAAGCAAAAGTTGCATAAGAAGAAGAAACCAGATGATCAGAGGGAAACAGATCATAAATGGGGTGAGGGCAACGAAGAGGGAAAAGGGGATGCCACTGTCTGGAGAAAGGAGGAAGATAACAAGGTGGACAATAAGGAGAGTGTAAAAGCAGAAGGAGAAAAATCTTGTAGTGATGAAAGGTTTCAAGAAAAAGTAGACGAGCAGGAGGAATCAGATTTAGCAGACTTTGATGAGCATCATGAATATGATCTCATAGGAGTCACTGTGCATACTGGCACAGCTGATGGTGGCCATTATTACAGCTTCATTCGTGACCGCTCTCTTCCCGATGGTGACAAGTGGTTCCTTTTCAATGATGCTGAAGTGAAACCTTTTGATCCAGATCAGATTGCTGCAGAATGCTTTGGTGGTGAGATGACGGTGAGTTGTTCTTTCCTCTCAGTATTCTTGATTTTGAAGAATTCTTTTTTATCAGAATTTCTATAGTAATGGAGTATAACTATTGGTTGGTTTTCTTCTTTTGAAAACAGTGTTTGTTTGATTAAGCTGTTTGACTGTTTTAAATGAATAACAATTTTGGAATGTTGTTGAGATGATTTTTTTTATTTGGTTACCTCATGAGCATTTAGTGAATTTTTTGTTTCAGAAGTAATCTTCTTAGGATTATGGTAATTAGCAATATAATTTTTCATAAGAGGATAACAGAGGTTCAAATCCTTTTCAATTATGCAAACCACCAAGTTACTTACTAGAACATCCAGCAAGCACTGCTATAGTTTTGTAAAAATAGCAACAATCATAAATAAAATCAAATCAACATCAAAATTAATAAAAATGTTCT
Organism: Tanypteryx hageni; assembly: GCA_028673005.1. Taxonomy (NCBI): domain Eukaryota; kingdom Metazoa; phylum Arthropoda; class Insecta; order Odonata; family Petaluridae; genus Tanypteryx; species Tanypteryx hageni. The sequence continues at coordinate 86,493,848 of CM054114.1, read as the reverse complement.
TTGATACATTTAGAAAAAAGTCAAATTAAATTACTGATGCTAGGGAAAGTGATTTTAAGCATTGTAGAAGGGCATAGTAAGACTGCAAAAGAGCATGGCGGTGCTTACGAGCACCTGACTGTGAATCCCTGCTCTAGAAGATTACCATTGTTGAAGGCATGTGTATCTTTTTAACTGCAACTTTTTAAATTCCTTCAGTGTTTAATAATAGCAAAAATTCTCCAAATGTGACTTCCCACAACATAGTATCAATTTTACAAGGTACCCAACATAAATTTGGTGCCATGATTTGCTTTTACAAAGTTCAACATTGAATGGCCAAATTGCAAAAAATTACCAAAATTGTAGATTTCAAGTGCATTTTACCAGTTTTCTTTATTATATTTCATTTAAGCCATAACTGGTCTGGTACAGGTCAAATCGCAATGATATCTAGAAAAGCTTATTATATTTTTCTATAGTAGTTTTCTCTAGGCACCTACCTTGGTTATGGAGATTTTTATTATTTCCCCCTTTTTTACTGTTAAATATTTAATTTGCATGTAAGTGAAGCAAAATAATCATGGGAACAGGACTAGGACTATGGGATGGGATTAGGACTATGGGAATGAGAATAGAACCATGGGAGTGAGAATAGGACCATGGGAATGAGAGAGCGGGAGTGGGACCACATGAATGGAAATCTTACCACAGGAATGGCACTTCTGAAATGGGAATGGGACCATCGGAACAGGACTTGGGGAATGGGACTAGGACTAGGACTATGGGACAGAAATAGGACCACAGGAATGGTAAGGGAAATACAGGAACAGTAATGGAAATATGGGAATGGGACTACAAGGATGAGACTTCCGTAATGGGAATGGGATCATGGGACTACTGGAATGGGAATTGGACAGCAGGATGGGACTATGGGAATAGGCCTGCTGGAACAATAATGGTAATACGTGAATGGGACTACAGGAATGGGATTTCCATAGCAGGAGTGAGACCACAGGAGCAGGACCATGGGAGCAAGATCACCAGATTTGGAATGAGACCACAGGAACAGGATTGGAACCATGGGAACAGGAATGGAACTAAGGAAACAGTATTTTAGGAACAGGAATCAGAACATGGGAATTGAAATAGAACTACGGGATGGGAACAGGACTATGGGAATGGAAATGGGACCACAGGAATGGAAATTGTACTACAGGAATGGGATTAAGACTACAGTATTGAAACTGTGGGAATTGGACCACGGGAACAAAAATATTACCACAGGAGTAGGACTTTTGTAACGAGAATGGTACTACAGGAACAGAAGTGGGACGATGGGAATGATACCATATGAGCTGAATTGGGATCACATGAATGGGAATGGTACTTTGGAAATGGTAATGTTATCATGGAAAGGAGTCCATGGAAATGGGACTTCAGGAACAGTAATGGAACCATGGGAACAAGATTGGGATCATAGCAACAGAAATGGTACCACGGGGACGGCAATGGAACCTCATGACAATTGAACTCATGATTTTGAAACAGAGGACCTCGTATGGTAATTGGCCATTGCTAGGGTTGATAACTGTCCTGTACTGGCCAGAATTTCCTGAATGTCCAATTTTTGTTCTGCAATTGGCTATACCTAGGATAAGTATTTATTTATTTTTTATTTCCGGCACTCGAAATCTTATTCTTGAATTATTGCAGATGTAATCTTTATCTTGTTCAGAGCAGTGCCTATGATACTTTTATTGTGAAATGTTCTCAAAACAGCATCCACTTCTGGACAAGCAACTATGCCCCTCCCCATCATTGTCCATTGTTTGTGTGTGTAGGAAATAACGTTTGAACAATATTGATGAAATAGTAGTGGCTATTGTGGCTAATTTTTCATTGCATAATATTTGCTGTTGGCTTCTGAATGGCTTTATAAATAGATTTGTTGATTAGCTCTTTATTTTAAATCATGTAAAATTCTTAAATTTTTGTTCTTTCAGAGTAAAACATACGACTCAGTTACGGACAAATTTATGGACTTCAGTTTTGAAAAGACAAACAGTGCATATATGTTGTTTTATGAGTGGTGTGGGCGTGGAGTCAGCCCAGTTGTTAAAAGAGAAGAGCCAAATCGCAGTGCTGATGTTCTAATGCCTAACCCTCTGCCTCCATTTGAACTGAGCAAAGAATTAGAAGATTGGATTTGGAGAGACAATATGCACTTCCTTAGAGATAAGAACATCTTTGAGCACACATACTTCCAGTGAGTATATTGGTCTTATTTTTCAATAACACATTTACACTGGAAATGGTTTTAATAAGCTCACGATTTTTGATGATACTTTTTTTTATAATCTACTTATAGTGGGAGTACATACTTTTATCTGGAAAAAAGACTTGTTTCACAGATTATCATACTACAGTCATACTTCTTATAGCACTGCATCTTTCAATGCTTTTTCGTTATAATGCTCATCATTCTGAAATTCAGCATGAGAATATGCAACATGCAGTCAGAGTCAACCAATGAGACTGATGTTTGCTGGCTATTGCAATGGCAATCAATTACTTGAATAAACTTATACTCATATCTTGTTAAATGGCATCCATCAAGCAACAATGAAATACCAAACTTTTCTCTCCCTAGGTCTTATATGATCTATGAGGTATAGATTAAAAAATTTATTTTGATAGAGAACACCATTTTCTACAAGAAAGTCTGTGGCACCACATACTTACGAGTTATAGTTTCGGAGATAGAAATGCGTACCCATTGTTAAAATATTCATAGCTCACCACTGGTTCAGTGTAATCATTATGAAGGAATGAGGGTTGTTTTAATTTGTTATTTTTTAATTCCACTTTAAAAAAAAATTGAATAAGCTGCCGGACTTGAAATTTTGGTTCTTCATATAGTTTTTTTTGGAATTACAATTTCTGTATAATTAAAACAATGCTTTTGCAAGTTATTTAAACATCCAAACTAAAATGTTAACTGCATTGTAACAATTAATAATTTATTATTTCATTCCTGTAAGTGATAAGTATCTCTTTTGGTATTTATAGCTTTATGTGGCAAGTATGTGGTCATGTACCCCAAACTTTGCCTAACTTTGGGACAGATATAACAGAGATGGCTGCCAAGCTGTCAACTTCATTTTTTGTGGAGACCTTCATCCATGCAAAGGAAAAGGTTAGTTCTCATAGGTTTGCATTATTAATGGTATAATTGCTTCATAAATACCTAAAGAAAGTGGAGCTTTTGCTAGTGAAATGTTTTGTTGAAATCAATTAAATTGCACTTAAAATTACTCCAAGAACTGCTAGGTAAGAAACAAGCAGTGCATTATTTTTACATTTACCCTAAAGGAAAACAATTTATGATTTAAAAAACAAGAATCATCATGAAACCTTTTATGAAGTAAAATTACACTGCTTTGTTTTTTTATTTGTGGCTTTGGTAGCCATTTATTTTTGTGGTAAACTCTTACTGTTCATGGGGCAAGGTTCAGGAATATTACTGAGAAATGACAAGAAGCAAACTGCATGTTTAAAGCAATGGAGAAATTAGAGATCAGTTTCTGTGCTTTTGTGACCACACCTAATCTATATCTAATCAATTTTTACTTTCTCATTTTACACGTTTTAGGTGTCCCCGAGTCCATAAAAGTTGTTTTCGCCATGCTGTCTGTTTACCGATCTAGGGCACAAACGCATACATGAAATCGAATGATATTTCTTATTTATGCAATATATCATCTTTTGCAGATCCTTTTTTCATAAAAATGATATTGCGCAAAAATTATGGGTAGTTTATTCTTGGTGATTTTTTGAAAAATTTTATTTACTTAAAAATGGCTCCAGAGAATTAGATTAAAATCATACCAGTTGTAGAGCCTGATGTCCCAAATAATACTACATAAGCCATATATCTCTTGAACACTCTATATGCCATCCAGTGACATTACAATGTATGCTAAGCTACCTTACCTAAGCCTTATGACGTCACGCCTCCGTCACGATCCATTCAAACTCTTATAGGTCGACCGGACTCAAAAGAACCTGCGCCGTAGCTTACCCCTCCAGTTGGCGCAGCCCCTCTTTTTTCCCCTTTCCACACTACAGCGGCAGCTTCAGCCAGTTTCAGCGCGCATATTTGAACGTTTCGATCTCCCCGGTATCTTTCTCTTTGAAGTTTTTGTTGATTGTTGATAGTATTTGTTATTTTTATTGTTACTATTGTTATTCGGCATTTCATTGTTTCTTTAGTTTTTCTTTATTTGTTATTTTTGTGGTTATTGTTGTTTTTGAATGAAATGGCATCTTCATTAAGAAGTACGCCCGTTTCCAGGAGACCATTGATAGGGCAAGCACGGGAGATTGTGTACAAAGTGGCTACTTTCTTACAGGAAAGCAAATATATCGGTCTCAAATACAACGTAGTGGAGAGCACAAGTACGGCTACTGGAGTCTCTAGTTCCATGAATTTACTTGTGAATTTTCCTCACGTATTTTCATTTGATCCCTTCAGCTGAGGCTTCCTTTTATTCTCATATAAAAGAGATTCAGTCCCTTCAACTGTGCCACCTTATAATCTAAAAAAAGTACTGATTCTGAAAGGTTCTAAATATGAGAACATTCACGCACAGCACAATGTAACCTCTCGCTAATGGCAAATTTTTTTCACTATTTTAACTCATCATGGCTCCTGTGCCTACGCTTTACGCCAGGATTTCTTTCGTTTATTTGTTTATGGCCCCTCCTTTTCAATAGCTAGAATGGCACGTGTTTCAGCCTTTTAGAATTCGCAGTTTATTGGTTTTCCTTTTTGGGTTCAGAGGACATCTGGGACGCAGCGTTGGAACGTGTTTCGGAAAGTCTTTTTCATTTTATACATATTTCTCCTGGTAATGGTGAATGAATTTTTTATTAATTGTGGCATTAATTTTATTACTAATGTAATTAAAAAATACTTAACCGATATTTCATGGAATAATATCTGCGTACATTCGCAAAAGTATACTCGTCTGCCTGAACGTAAGAAATTAAAATATGCATATTTATCATAATAAATGATTTGATACTTGTTACAATCCATCATTCAGCAATCAAAAATACTTTATAAACACAACAGATAAGTAATTTATTAGAAATCATGAAATATTAAACAGAAAATTCATCGATTATCCCGCGTGAGAATTTCGTCAGGCGTGAGCATCCGTAAGGTGTGAAGTTATCCGAAGCCGAAAGAGTGGGGGTACCCAGCGAGCTCCCGGTATCCTCCTATTGCTCCATCCACTTTTGCTAGAAGGGTCTTTTGAGTCCGGTCAACCTATACTACAGTCTTACGGTTAAACTAAATCGAATGATATCTCATATTTATGGATAGTATCATTCATATTTTGAAACAATTTGATTTACTTAAAAATGGCTTTAAGGATTTCATATAAAATGCATCCAAACATACAGCCTGATGTCACAAATAATACTAAGTCATATTTCCCGAAAAAGTTACTATATATTGGCCATTGGCATTATTTCTGTACAAGAGGCTCAGCGCATGCGCCAGATGGGAGAGTTAATTTCGGGGCAAAAAATGTAGTGAGATCAAACGTATATACGTATATGAGAAAGTTTGTGCAATTTATATTGTGCCGTTTATTTATAAATGCCTCATTTTACTTCACAAAATAATTAAAGAAGTTATTTCACTAACAACATAAAATAAAGAATAATAAAAAATGAGATTATAAGGAAGATTAACTTAACTATTCTATTTGGGTTTGGATCCTATTGAGTGTTTGAAAATGCTGCCAGGTTAGGCTTTAGCTACATATAATACATTTCATGTGTGGCGATTCAATCTGTCCCTAACTGATTTTCTTAGTTCATTCTTTGTGCTCTACGGTCACTGTGGATGACAGTTTGATAAAATTTCCACTCAGAATTTTAACAGCATTCATACTAACTTAATTGAGCATGTTAGTGAGACAATCAATCTAAGTAGACTGTACCAGACTTAAAAAACACTGAGTCACAAAACAAATCAAAGATGCTGACAACAATTGCTGTGCTCACAAATCACAGATGAAGAGAAGCATGTGTGGCCACGAACAAACTAGATGAAATGCGCAAGTGAATTGGTGTTGCATATTGGTTGAGTGTGATTTCAAATCTCACAGTTTTGCCAAAATGCATAAACTAGGCAGCCACAAGACTCACCAATTGAGGGTCACTTGTGTTAAGAGAGTATATTTTTAATTTAGGAGAAATAGCTGCCTGTTATGTTAAAAAGTTTGAATATCTTGGAAAAAACCAAGAAAGGTGTATAATCAGTTGAAAGATATGTATAATAAGCATGATGGTTGAACCTGTAGCAAGCATAAGCAATGCCAAATCATACTCTGCATATAGTAGAAAGGGTTAAACGTTGGATAAGTCGAATTTGTCATACAAACCATGAATTTTGTCAGGAAAGGAGTAATCACATATAGGCAAAATGTAGATCTGAGAGTTTATAATTTTAACATTCCCATTCAGTGACTGCCGCATGTAAGAGAGAGAGAGAGACAGAATTTAGGAGCTAGTGGTATTGCACAACCTGGTTCAGGCTATTCTGACACAAAAACTGAATTATAACTTTTTCCCCTACAGGCATTTCCCTAACAGATATGGAATCATCTTAAATTTTGGGTCTTTCTCCATTTGGGTAAATACAGCACTTAAAAAAAACTAAGGGAGCTAATTGTTACTTTTAGTTTGACTGAATTTTGCAATTTTTTCTTATTTTTTACCCCTTGATTAGCTCAGTTAAAAAAGAATGAACTATGAATGCATGGTTGTAAGAATCTTACTTTATATATATGACAAAAAATGAAAGCATTATAAACTTTTATTATTAATTATTACCATATTTCAATGCTGTGAGAATAATTGATTTGAAGGCAACTAAGTTTATGAATTATTCAGAAATTATGCCCAATTTTAAAATTCAAATATCTCTGTGGTTGTTGATTATAGTTGCTTCTGCCTTTATTACTGTGCACTGAACAAGTCAGCTTTACTTCATGTATAGTTTTGTTTTCTATAAATTTCAATATAAAATGTGTAAAATTTATAGCAGTCATGACTAATAAAAGAAAAAATGATAAATTAGATGTTTAATTACTTATGGAGGGTTGAAGCTTATTTGTGAATGTGTCTGGAAGATCTTTTCACGTTGAAAAGTTTAATGCTTAAACACTAAATTTTGAAATGGTCTATTATTAGCCCAATGTTTTTTTTTTTCATTTCTCAGCCAACAATGGTCCAGTGGGTGGAGCTGTTGACAAAGCAATTCAATTCATCTCAGGCTGCCTGTGAGTGGTTTCTTGATCATATGGCCACTCATGATTGCTGGCCAGTTAGGGTATTGGTTCGTTGCCCTAATCAGATGGTGCGGCAAATGTTCCATCGGCTATGCATACATGTTATTCAAAGGCTCAGGTGAGTGGAATTATCTTAATCTTTAAAAAGTTGCAATGAGAAGCTCTTTATTGTTATTAAGCTGGGTAATTCTAAATATGTTTAATGTTTAATTCGAAGCTGCATTCTAGCCCAGCAGTAGCTTAAAATTTGAATTATTCGAAATTATTTTGGTGTACTCTCGCAAATTTCACAGAAGAAAAATCTGAATAGTACTTTATATCAATTTAGCGATATCAAAATTTGATTTATATCGATATGGCTGAAATCGATATAAATCGAATTTGATATTGTGGCCCCTCAACCATGAAATAGCCACTGCAATTTATTCAGTCCAATTTTTCGCTTAATACTGTATTATTTTTTAGTCCATTAGTGTAAAAGATGGGTGAAAAGACGAGAAAATACTTAGGAAAGACAATTGCTAAAAACTGGAAGTGATTAGGAAAGTTGATAAAAAAACAAAAAAGTAAACGTGAAATAGCGCAAGCATATGGAATCCCACTCTCCACTCTGTCAACGTATATAAAAAATCGGGATTCAATCGAACAGCAAGCTCTGCAAGGAGGTGATGTTTCCAAACGAATGAGAATACACAGTGCTAAGCTTGGTGATATGGAAAATGAACTGTTTGAATGGTTTTGCAATGCTCAAGCAAACAATATTGCAGTGGATAGTTCAACAGTAAAAGAGAAGACTGACGAAATCGCACTGAGTATGGGCATTAATTTTAAATGCTTGAATAGATGGCCTACTCCATTGTAAGTCCTACGAAATATTATTCAGTGAACCTCGGTGAACTGTTGGGAACTGATTTTGTTTTAGCATCTTATTATTGGCAGTTCTGATCGACTTGAATATTTCTTCGGAATACTCCTTAATAAGTTCTACGAAATGTTATTCAGTGAACTTTGAAGGTACTCATTAAAAGACTTTATTATTAAATATTTTTGTATCAATGATAATTGATGCAATAATTGTATTTAGAAATATTTTTTTATGTTTGCCAGTCTTCATTAGCTATTCATTTGTATTTCTATACAGAGATTTGAATATTTCATCTTTCCCACCCCTTCTTTTCCCAACCACTCATTCATTTACCTTCCATTCGTTTTCTTTGTAACCCCTACTGTCTCCCTCTCCCCCCCTCATTTTACCCTATGTATATATATGGAACGATTTATATTTTATCACCTGATGATGCTACGATCGTAGTGAAACCGATACCGTTTAAATTAAAATTTGTGGAAACAGCAAAGTTTTTTTTCATTATTTCATTATCTTCACATACTATTTGCCCTACAGAAGAGCATTGCATAATTTTTATGTAATGTCACTACAATATAAAATGCAAATTGCTCTGTGCTGCCATCTTCCTCCAAGCATATGAACCGGGTGTAATATTTTGTTTTTCGATCCATATATTGAGCAAACACTCCATTTCTACTATTGATTCACTTCGATTATATCTCCCCAGCACAGATAATATTAAAGAAGTAGCCCCCTATGCACACTTTTTTTAATTTTTCCAGCACTTATGAAAATTTCTCACATTCAACGGAGCTAGAGAAAGAGCAATGACCTTTAGCATTGTGCCCTTGTCCACTTTCAAAACATTTTATTATATCCGATTTAATTAATTAAGAGACATACTTTGCTAATTTTGTGCTTGCGACATTTCAAAGGGTCAAAACTCGAGCACAAATTCATTGTGTTACCACCACAAGCTCGGATTGAAAACTGGTTGTAATCTGCTGAAACAGTCTTGAATATAAAAAGAAACTTGTCGATTACATTACTTCTCCGATGCAATATTGTATACACATGAAATGAATATGAAAACAATTTAAAATTAGTTCGTATATACCGTATCTCCCCGAATAAAAGCTGATATTTTTCATCAAAATCCATCATGAAAAAATCACCCCTCAGCTTAAATGCGAGTCTGAGAAAAAATTTGAGTTTAGGGTTGTCTCGTTGTCATCCATAGATGGCAGCACGTCTGTCATTTCCGTCGTGCTCAAATGATAGTACTATATTTTTCCTCAGGAGCTTTGGCCATGGATTACGATTACTCACAACTTTCGCCGGATCGGCCAGGACCGCCGGATAATTTTGGAAGTTGAATAATCAATCGCTGAATAATCGAGGATCTACTGTACTATATTTTTTGTAAAGTAAATATTTGACCTACAATGAATATTAATGAATAAATAATAAAGCTAAAATATTGAATTTAGCAGTACCTGTGTTTTTTTACTGTTGTTACCAGTTCTTTCATTTCTAAATGCTATTAGATATTTTCTTTCATTTCTCAGGGCTATGCATATGTATCATTAATACCTAGTTAGCATTTTGTATTTTTGTTCATTATCCATTAAAAGAAGTTCCTATTAGTTTTACTTGGCTATTGTAGTTATTGCTATAGCCATTGTAATGTAACTATGCATGTTAAAATCTCATTCATGGAATCTATTAAAATTGCATACATTGACTATGCAGACAATTACGCAAAGTGTGATGATGGCATTTGATGCTCAACTGTTTGAATTTTGGTAAAACTTTACATGAATGTGTATAATTATAAAAATGAAATTTCTTAAGACAATGCAAATGAGAATTTCATTAGAATTGGATTAAAAATGATCTTGGCGAGATCGCTATTGCTTTATTTGACCTTTTGTGAAAATGAAACAATGAAATTATTGTCCCTGAAAGTGGAACATTATTCAGCAATGCAAAATTATTAATTGGAGTATTATTTCAAAATGTCAACAACTAAACCATTTACCACTCTTTTCTTTGATCTCAAATAATCTATTCTAGGCTGTGCATGCATGCCTGGCACACTTCAGCATAAAATCTATGAAATTTACTTTTTTGTCAAAAAATTGTGGAAATATTTGGGGGGTCGGCTTAAATTTGGGATTGGCTTCTATTCGGGCAGGTAAGGTAATGAAACAAAGTTGTTTTTCATTGCTCGCATTGAGACCTTTCGAATGGGCAGAGAAAAGCCCTTCGTTCTCCTGGTTTTGTAAGAGCATATGTCTGAATCTATCTAGTGGATCGAGAGGTCAAGTCAGAAAGTGTAATGAGCATAAAACCGAAAAAAGCATATCGTGAAAAAGCGTATCGCAAGGTGTGCCTGTATTGTATCTTACAGGAATTCCTGATGGCTCCCAGGAAAGACACATGTCCCGCTAGTATGAATTAGTTCCTAGACCATAATATTAAAACCATGGTTCATTACATGTTATCTACCCAACTAATAAAATCGGATTAGCATCTCAAACCACTTATAAACTGCTTACACTTCCTGTTACAATGAGCTGAGCAAGAACATAACATACCTTGCTGTCAAACTTTGCTGTGATTTTTCTGTAACTATATGAAATATTAATTGTCTTTGACTTTTCTCAAAGATATATCATGTGGTCTCTCGAAATTATTATTGCTCTTAGAACATCCCACATCACATCATCATTTTTGTTCTCATTCTCTTATGATTTCAATTAGAAAGACACCATAATGAGTCAAATCCTCAAGACTCATCCATTCTTAAACAACTTCTGCCATTCAAAAAAACATGCGTATATGAGAGAGTAGATTGTTTGCTGGCATTGCTCATTTTGAGACCTTGTTATATTTGTATACAAACATTATGTGATATTTATTATCTCTCTGCTGCTTTACTATGTCCTCTGTGGTTTTTAGCCTACTTTCCAGAATGGAAATAGGCTTGTAGTTTTGTTACTGTGTCTGTCTCTCCCCCTATCAAATTTTGAACCAATAGAGCGATTTTCATGACACTTGGTGGAAATCTCCTGCTGCTGGAGCAGAGCTTCCGAGGATAGTTTTTGTTGCGAATATTGAAAGTTTCTGGTTTGATTCCAGGAACTATCTTCCCCATTTGATTTACATGGAAAATCTGAAATTCATCGTGCAGATTAATTTTCTCTTGCACATTAAAATATCTTAGAATTGTAATATCAGTGCAGGATTTTACTGTTCTCTGAGGAAAAGAATGGAAATTTTTAATTTTATTGTAGAATTTTGCTTATCGATCATATTTCTTAGATTTTCACGTAAATACTGGCGTTTTTGCAGTTTTTATCACTCATTACGAGAGTGTTGCCATTGCAACGAATATTGTTGGACTCGGATTCAGTATATTCTAATACATACGTACGTTATTTTTGCTGCACAAATTGCATGATCAATTTAACCCTTTCGCTGCTATGGACTTGAAGCTTCTGCGTCAGCCGTGTGTGCCGAGTTCAGTGACCTTGAAGCACCCCTGTGCTGAATACTTTCTCTAGGAGCTCCGCGTCTACGTTCTTTCGTTCGTCGTTTAGTCTCTTTATATTTTAAAAGTTATTTTGTCAATCATTTACATTCATATTGATTATTAACCATCTCAAAAAATATTTTCATCTTTTTTGTTGATTCTTTTTATTAATAGCAAAAGAAAACGAAAGAATCTAAACGCGACTAAAAAAACTTGGTTTGAGAACGGGATGTATTACATATGAAAGTTGACATAGAACTGAAGATATTTCTGGCTTTTTTCCGTCTGTTTTAGGCTTTTTAGGGCATAGGGGGTGAGAAAAGTGATGGCCAAGGGACGAAAAAGGTTTTATGTGGTTGCAAAAAGCCTGGGGAAACAAAGTAGAAGCAGCCTTTTTCATCGTCCAAGGTTAGACTAAAAACAGCTTGAAAATATATGTCTATGCCATCTACAGAGTGCCTAAAACATCTGTTAGTACCACAAAAATCCACGGCACTTCGTTAGCATTGATACGACTGAATGCGTTTTGAGCAGCGAACGGAAAAGTTTGAAACGCATATATGCGTTGTTAGCAGTCAAGGCACCGCTCTGCCCGCCCACATATATGCGTCGATAGCAGTAGTGGCTGCGCGCTACCTCGACGCATATATGCGTCGATAGCAGCAAATAGGTTAATATTCCAGTCGAATGTGTTTGTAATATTTTATAATGCTAAATTATGAAATTTGGGAACACAAAGAGCAACATATCCACGGTGATTTTAAAGCTATTAAAGCCAATATATGTAAGTATTAAATAAATGTTTAAATGGAAAGTAGGCATCATAAGTTCCATTTGGATCATCTTGTTTTATCATCTTTGTATGTTTGTATGTCAGCATACTTCTGCAGGAATACCTTTGCAAGCACGTTTGACCTGGTCTTACCAAATGATTTTTATTAATTTGACTCCAGTAAGCCCTGTCCAGTAACTTTGTAATGGACCTTTCCTCTTATAGCATTTAAGGGGAAAGAAGTGCCAGGTATTTTTAACAAATCACATAGTTATAAAAATTTTCAATATTTTGGAGAGGTAAAATTTTGTGGTTTTAATTTACTAATGTTTGTATTTTTCCCCAGGCATATGCATACACCTCTATATCTTAAAACTCCATCAGATTGTGTTGATTCGGATATAAACCCAAAAACCATTGGGGAGCAGTCTTGTGTGACCAGATTTATTAAAATGCTTCTCTCTTTGGTAAGTTTTGTTTTCCAGTATCTGTGATTGTTTCATATACAAGTTGTCTGTGCTTGCATACTGCAATGGCTTAAAAATATCACCATACACCAAGATCTAAATTTGCAAATAAATCAACAAAATCTCCAGAGCAAGCTATTTATATGAATATGTATCACACTAAAAGTGATAATAATATAGAAATAAATGGAATATTTAATGTTTTAGGATTAAGACGTCACCATATGTTTACCTAGTTGCTTAACATTAACGATATTATGTAATATAGTCCGTTGATTCCCATTAAAAGCATTAAATCAATGTTCCTGAAGCATGGAAAATCAGTTCCCATTGAAAGGCATTGTAGTTATTGCTATGGTAGTTAATATTTTCCATTGTTGAAAACCAAAAAACTTTTCATAATTTTTATCATTAAAATCAAATTTTTACCCAAATTTAGCATGGATTTAAATTTTGTCTTCAAGAAAAATAAACTTCATTCTTTCATCCACAGTATGGTGCATGTCCCAAGTTTGTATCTGAATTGTAAATAATTTAATAAAGCAATCCAGTAGGATTAATCTGTTGTGATCTTAATTCTTGACATGTCCTATATCACAACCATTGTATAATCAGAGATCAAATAATAATTATTATTATTATATATTTCCTTTGACAGCTGGAGCATGGTGCAAAGGCCCATCTGAAACATTTAACCGAGTACTTTGCCTTTCTCTATGATTTTGGGAAAATGGGTGAAGAAGAAGGACAGTTTTTGATAGCTGTTGCTGCCATTTCGGCTATGGTAAACTTTTACCTTGGCCAAAAAATGCAGGAACATGTAAGTTCTTTTGAAATAACTCAACTTTATGCCAAAATTAGAATTTATCTTCCAGAAGAAAACTCTAAAAATTTCATAGAATTATTGTAAGCTAGTATGTTGAGAAGTTTACCCCAGCGTTTTTATGTGGAAATTTGCTGTATGTGGCAAAAAGACATAATGCCGCCCCAATTCACGATTCAAGTGCAGATTTGCAGGGGTGGTAACATCTCAGACTCACCTCACATGACATTTCTGTTTAACTCTTGTAATTGGAATGACTTCTCCATTCAGCTCATATGTGCCCTGACCATGTTTATTTTCCATTGTTGTAATGTTTTCCCCAAGGCATGTCAGAACATCTTACCTTGCCACTTCTTACGTTTTATAACCAGAGATGGATATTGTGTTTGGCAACCACTTAGGGCAGTGGTGCCCAAACTACAGTGGTTACATTATATTAAAATAGGATATCCTAAAGAAAAATATTATGTCTCTACTTCTCTATTTCCATAATAGATAAATACATTTAAAACTACTGTATTTTTTGGACTATAAGATGCACCCCGGTTTTTTAGAAGATTTTTCAGGAAAAAAGTATTTTGGTTCACCAAGGCATTTAGGAAGGGCCACATCGTGTAACATTTCCAGCCGTAATTCAGTCTGTATCCAGGAACATTTATAGAAAATATTACAGCATCTTAACAGTTAAATATAACATTTTAGATAAACTTAATTCATAAAACAAATACCTAGTGATGATATAAAACATTGTATAAAAACACTGTCTTTTTGTATGTTATTTTCAATTATTGTATACAATGGCAGTATAAATATCAATCATAATTAGAATTCTGATATAATTTGTCTTTTAATATTCAAAACTTAAAATAGTATGCCTAGCATTTCATGCCATCTTTTGTTTACTTAGGTAATTAATAAGTGTACTGTCCTTCTTTATGTACTTTGGATTATGCTGCCTTAAATCAACAACAATTGGGTTGCCATGAAAGAAAACATTTATCAACTCAAAAAATTTGAAATTTTGCTGTTAAAATTTTAATTTTGGAAAAATTTTTCCTGTATTTGAAGCTTGACCATAAGAAAATAAAACTCCATACTTTTTTCGGTTCCTGGGTTTTAATCTCGAACTCATACGATAATTTTAAAAGGCAAACTAAAATTATGCTACACCATTTCCCATGTTATTTAAATGGAGAAAAATTAAAAAGGAAAATAATTTTTTAAATTAAATATTTCAATCAAGTTGGTTTTAAACCATACCATTTTTCTATTCATATTATTGCAGTTAAAACAAAACCTTCCTCTTGCTCCTATGTCCTGCAGTTATTGTGGTACAAACATCCAAAATTTCTAAAATATACTAGGGTTGAATGAAAAGTAGTGGCAACATTGCTGCTGAATGCGCAGAACGGTTGCAAATCAACCATTCGTGCACGAATGGTTGATTCAGTGCTGATAGGGGGCCATGCCTCGGATGTACACAGTAAGTTGCATGCCTCTAAAGCAGTAGAGCGCACGTGAACAAGCAGGGGAAGTCAATGTCTCATAACACAGTACCCTAAGACATGTTCACGAAGTTGGAACAGCATTCCTGGATCAAAATAGAGGTCGCATGTGGATGTAGTGCGAAGGACTGTTGGCGTGGTCTGCGGGAAGCATTTGGTGATGATGCATTGCCATATCAAGCTCGCACAATGGGTAAAAGCGTTTCGCCAGGGTCATGACATTACGCAGGGTAATCAACGTGCATGACAGCTCACCATCCTGGACAAGCAGGTCACTGCTGGAAGTGGACAGGCAATGGACAATGTGCCAAATGGCTGTGGAAGTTGGGATAAGACAATTCACAATTTGTCACATCGTTCAAGACATTATCGGGATGCGTAAAATTGCATCATGTTGGGTCCCACGCCTCCTTACCGAGGAGCAAAAGTGGCACAGGTACGCCGTTGCTAACCTCCATCTTGAACAGTGCCACAACAAAGGGGACGCATTCATGCGCCATATTGTAGCCCTTGACAAAACCTGGGCATGGTGGCAATGGGAAACTTGAGAACATCCTCCTTACTCCCCAGACATGAGTCCATGTGACTTTGATCTGTTCCTGAAGATGAAGGAATCCCCTGCAGCAAGTGGTTTTGCAGTCAGGAGGAGGTAATGCGGACAGTAGGGCGGTCTCTTGCAACTATCAACAGGAATCGATCTGCTGATGGCATCTGTCTCCTCTCACAGATTTGAGGCAAGGTTGATCACATGGCAGCATGTTGCCACTACTTTTCATTCAACCCTCGTATAATACTAGTGGTACCTGCAAAAACTTTTCCAAAGTCAGTCAGAAATCTACGTTTAAAAGTAATAATAGCCCATTTCTTCTAATGAGATTAGACAACTGACATTTTGAAGTTCATGTTTGTTTTTATAATTTATATGTGCAATTTTAATTGCTTCTCTCTTACCAAAAAAGTAACATTACCGTATTGAAATAAAGAAAAGTTTTTTTTTGGTCAGTCTTTAAAAATGCCCACAGTCCACATGCAGTTTACTGAATAATAGTAATCTGCAATTATTTACGTTGCAGTCTATTAAGTTCGACGTAGCTACAACTATAATTTCGATGCTTAATAAAAAGTGTGAAGCGAATAATGCAATTCTTTCATCTATTTGAAGGCTTAATAGATGTTAATTCAATCAGAGGCAACAATGCAGATCTCCTTGACAACACCCAGAAAGAGTACAAAAAAAGCCTTAAAATTTCAAAAAGAAATGCGTGTTTCTGACAAATTCTTCCATGTAACATCTAAACATCTCAAGGATAAGATATTTTATAGTTTTAGCCATTGAATAAAGTAAAAATAGAGAAATTTGGTCCATATTAATGTATTTTAATGAATGAAGGAAATAAACCTTGCACCTTGAAAAATCGAAACTATTGTGTAAACATATAAGAAAATATAATTGCCTCTTGGAGTCAAACCTGGGACACTTCCATAAACGAAAATAGTTTTCCCGGGGTCTCCTAGTTGGCAGAAACAAAATGACCTTTACAGCATTTCTATATGACAAACTGCTCATGAGATGAAAGGGTGGACAGACAGACAGACATTGAGTAATTATATATAAAATATAATAGATTTCAGTAGACCATCACATTTCAAATTTGACCCACCCATGCCTTCTGTATTCCCCTTATTACAATAATTAAGCTTCTCTCTTCCCACACTGTATTTAAAACTTTCTCATTTATTTTTCTCTCAGTCAGTAATTATCTTTGGTATATAACATGCTCACCTCTCAAACACCTATAATCAGCTCACATCTCAAAACAAGACTTCATGGCCACCACATTATGATCATGGTCTACATCTGCCCCCAGAAAAGTATGTGAGGTAAAACACAACATATTCCTATAGATGTCTCACCATGGTACTTCCTCCTTTCTTTGATCACTAGTTAGTATACATACTTGTGCAATCACGATCTCCCTTAATCTCCACTAATCTCGAATGGTGGCTTAGCTGCTGCATGTTAATGACTCTTTGCTGTGTTTTCTTTCCTAAAACTAATGCTACTCCCATCTGGCTTTCATTTCTCTCACTATATTTTACCCTGAAATCATCACACCAAAAATTTCCCTTTTCTTTACACCTTACTTTACAAAAGCCAAAGATATTTATTTTATATATCTTCATTTACAGCTTTATATATTCTAATAGGTTTGACAGAAAATTGCATTTTTTTAATGTGAAATAAAAACTTCTTTTTAATGGTCAAAAATTTTATTCAAAAATATAATTACCATTTTGGTTAACAATATTTTGCCATCTTTTAGCCAACTCCATCATTACATTTTGATAAAAAGAGTTTGGTTTGGATTAGAAAAACTTTTCCATGTCTTCTTTTATGTCTTCAATATTATTATTAAATGCCCAGTCTTCAACGTTTTAAGCAAAGGCTCTTTAATTTTTAATTTAACAAAAAAATTCAAGCTTCAGAAAATGTTATGTATTGCATACATTGTCTTGAGAAAAGGTATTTATATGTATCTTTTGTTTCTTTAAAGTAACTGGTACTTGTAATTTTAACCTTATCAGTTAAGTTAATTTATGACAAGGAATAATTATTAACTATAAATCTTTCATACTGTCTTTCTGATGAAAGGTGGAAGTTGTTAGTGAGGAGGAAGAAGAAGATGAAGAGGAAGAAGAAGATGTGATATCTCTCCCAAATGACAAGTCAAAACCTGCATCGCTTGAGAAGATGATCGCTCTAGTTGCTGTTTTGGTAGAGAAGTCAAGAGGTGAAGACCATCGATTGGATCTTTTACCTGTTGATCTGAATGCTGTTGCTGGTGGCAAGGTATCCTGTTCATATAATGTGATTTTTTAAATGCTTCCTACTAAGATAAATTAGTTTATATGAGAGAAAGGAGACTATGGCAAAAAAATTTAGAATTTACAACAAACTCCTAAACTGTACGAATCTCAAAAAAAAAACTTTTAGAGGTAAGCAATTAAAATATATCAAGTTTAAGGAAAAAACTTTTTCATGCTAGGGACTTCACAACTCAAACACGTCTGGTAGTTTATGCATCTCACGACAATGACAGGGACCAAACAGACTAAATTCAAACAACCACACACGCACTCATACTCAAAGGCAAAATGTTTACGGAAAGTATTTTTCATGCCAGAGACTTGATAACTCAAACAAACGTCTGATAGTTTATGCATCTCATGACAATGACAGGGACCAA
Source organism: Tanypteryx hageni (assembly GCA_028673005.1). Taxonomy (NCBI): domain Eukaryota; kingdom Metazoa; phylum Arthropoda; class Insecta; order Odonata; family Petaluridae; genus Tanypteryx; species Tanypteryx hageni. Next base: position 86,475,296 of record CM054114.1, on the reverse strand, counting down.
ACAGTCTAAATTCAAACAACCACACACGAACTCATACTCAAAGGCAAAATGTTTACGGAAAATATTTTTCATGCCAGGGACTTGATAACTCAAACAAACGTCTGATAGTTTATGCATCTCATGACAATGACAGGGACCAAACAGACTAAATTCAAACACACAACCAAGCACTCAGACTCAATCACACATCTCTAAAAATTTTTTAAATGAGGAAAGGATTCTAATTCTAAATGCACACTTTAAGAGCGAAGCTGTCATCATCAGTAGATGATAGTGAATCAAATCTCCGGTGTGAAAAAGATTTTTCTATAAACTTGATATATTTAAATTGTTTACCTCAAAAAAATATTTTGCAATTCATACGGTGTAGAAGTTTATTGTAAATTCTCATAAATCAGTCAAATGATATATTTTCTATTATTATCATTTCTTACAAAACTCTCAATAGTTTTTTTTTTCTTTTTGCAGGGTTTTCCTTTTCTGTATCAGCAAATTAAGGATAATATTAACCTGCACCAAACCAGAAATTTGATATATGCTCTCAGTCGATGGAATGACAGATTGGCTACACATGTCATAGGCATGATATTCCAGGCTATTACAAAGCACACAGAGGTATCTATTTTAGAGTATTAATAATGGAACTTTATATAGAGAATTTTGAAAGCAAATGTTATGTTACTATTCTAATTAAACATCATTCCAAAATGCTTTATTTGAGGGAAGAAAATTAAATTAACCTGGCATTTGTCAACAGGTTTGCCAGCCATTCTTCAAGCTTCTCACCTTGTTGATGGAAGGAGGCAATGGGACAGTGGCTGGTCTTCCTTGCTTCACTCAGTTGGTGCTTCAAAGAGTGTGGGAAGCAGCCGAAGCCTGTCCGCAAAGTGCCCTTGACTGGTTGGCAGTGCAAGCACCACGCAATAAATTAGTCCATGCATGGGTGTTACAGAGTCTTGATACCTGGGTTGAACATTTTTTGATATCTCATGCTAATCAGAGAGTTAGAGCAGGTATTACATCCCATTACAATTAATTGAGAAAACTTAAGGTAAAACTAATACAAGTGACAAAATAAAAACTATTTTTTATAAACAACTAGGGACTCTGCTCCTATGCATCTCAACCTCACCCTTCATTCGCTTTGCTCCCTCTGGGTAGGATGACACTATGTGCCTCACATTTAACCTCATGAAACTGCAAAGTTGTTGGAAATGAGAAACACTTGTGCAATTTCTCCTTCCTCCCCATCTCCCTCACACACTCATCCCCTCCCTCTCCCTCCCTTCCTCTCTCCCTCCTTTCCTCTCTTCTTCCTTCTCTCCATCCCTTACTCTCTCCATCCCTTCCTCTCTCTGTCTCTTTCTATCTCTGTCCCTTTCTATCTCTGTCCCTTTCTATCTCTGTCCCTTTCTATCTCTGTCCCGTCCTATCTCTGTCCCGTCCTATCTCTGTCCCTTCCTCTCTCCATCCCTTCCTCCATCCCTTCCTCCATCCCTTCCTGTCTCCATCTCTTGCTGTCTCCATCTCTTCCTGTCTCCCTTCCTTCCTCTCTCACTCCCTTCCTCTCCCTCCCTTTCTCTCTCCCTCCCTCTCTCCCTCCCTTCCTCTCTCCCGCCCTTCCTCTCTCCCTCCCTTCCTCTCTCCCTCCCTTCCTCTCTCCCTCCCTTCCTCTCTCCCTCCCTTCCTCTCTCCCTCCCTTCCTCTCTCCCACCCTTCCTCTCTCCTGCCTTTCCTCTTTCCCTCCCTCCCTTTCCCCCTCCCTCTTTTGCTCCCTCTCCTTTCACTCCCTCTCTTCCTCTCTCTTGCTCCCCCTCTTGCTCTCCCTCTCTTCCATTTTTCCCCTCCATCTATCTCTCCCTCCTCTTCCATTTCTCCCCTCCACCTCTCCCCTTCCATTTCTCCCCTCCACCTCTCCCTCTCCTTCCTTGTCTCCCCTCCACCTCTACCCTCCACCTCTCTCCCTCCATCTCTCTCCCTCCACCTCTCTCCCTCCACCTCTCTCCCTCCATATCTCTCTCCCCTTCATCTATCCCTTCATCTCTCCCCTTCATCTCTCCCCTTCATCTCTTCCTTTCATCTCTCCCCTTCATCTCTTCCTTTCATCTCTCACCTTCATCTCTCCCTTCATCTCTCCCTTCATCTCTCCCCTTCATCTCCCTCCTTCATCTCTCTCCCTCCACCTCTCTCCCTCCATCTCTCCCTCCATTCCCCTCCCTCCAAATCTCTCTCCCTCCATATCTCTCTCCCTCCATATCTCTCTCCCTCCATATCTCTCTCCCTCTTGGTTTTTAAAAACTTCATTATATGTTCAAGTAAATATGGGAACTTGAGCGTTATCTACCCTCAAATTTTTCCCATAGGGAGTGGTGCCATAGATGATGAGAAATGGAACTAGGTAGTGTACATATGTGTATGTCATAGACCTTTAGTTATACAGCACTTTCTGTGCTTCAGACACCCAATCTCCGCTGGCATTGAGAGGTTGACATTCATTTAGACAGGGTGTTGCAGGTGCTCCGCCTAACTTCAGTGTCCAACATGACTTTAATCTCTAAAATTACACCACACTTATTGAAAAGATAACTTATTGAGCTACCTTTCACTTTTCACTGTTTTTTAACTTACTGCCGTTGTTTCATTCTATTTCCATTTTCAATTTATAATAAAATGAACACTTTATTATCGAAAAACTTGAATAAACCGTAAATACAACCTCCACGTATTCCATTTCTCGTCACCTACGGCGCCACTCCCTATGGGAAAAATTTGCAGGTAGATAACACTCAAGTACCTAAATATGTTGTGTGTAACTGTTCTGCTAATCACCAAGAAATTCCATTGGTGTAAGAAAAATATGTAGCAAAAAATATGTCATTCGTTATTGGTATGGTACTGTTCTCTTATGTATTAAAGTAGAATCTGTATAACCTGATGTTGCTGGCATCATTTTATCCTCTTCATTCATTTCTGTTTTTAACAGCTGCTGCATTTCTTCTGGTTTCCTTGGTTCCAAGTGTAAATTTCCGCCAGGGATTTCGTGCCTTCCGAGGAACTACTGTTGGCCTTACTCGTCCTGGGGATCCAGCATCAATGGTTACTGAGGCAACTCCTATTCTACATAGGGTAATTGTCAACAGTCATACTTAGATTAAAAAAATACAGTGAAAACCCAATCTAAGAGTTCCACATTTAATATTTTCCCACATTTAGTGTTTACTAGTGGTACCTGCTAAAAATTTTGCGAAGTCAGTCAGAAATCTGCATATTTAAAAATAATAAGAGCCCATTTCTCCTTATAAAATTAGACAACTGATATTTTGAATGTCATGTTTGTTTTTATAATTTATATGTGCAATTTTAATTGTCCCTTCCATACGAAAAAGGTCACATTCCAGTATTGAAATAAAGAAAGATTTTTTCTTTTGGTCAATTGTTAAAAATGCCCACATTGCTACAACTATAATTTCAATGCTTCATAAACAGTGCAAAGCAGATAATGCAATTATTTTGTGTATTTGAAGGCTTAATAGAAGCTAATTCAATCCGAGGCAACAATGTGGGTCGCCTTGGCAACACCCAAAAAAAGTACAAAAAAACCATAAAATTTCGAAAAGAAATATGTGTTTCTGAGAAATTATTCCGTATAACATCAAAACATCGCAAGAATAAGATATTTTGTAGTTTTAGCCATCGAATAAAGCAAAAATAGAGAAATTCAGTCCATACTTACGTATTTTAATGAATGAAAGAAAAAAAACCTTGCACCTTGAAAAATTGAAACTCCTGTGTAAACATGTGGAAAAATATAATCGTCTCCCGGAGTCGAATCTGGGATACTTCCGTAAACAAAAATAGTTTTCCCGGGGTCTCCTAGTTGGCAGAAACAAAATGGTGTTTACAGCATTTCTCTATGACAAACTGGTCAAGATATAAAAGGGGGGACGGATGAAAAGATGGACAGACATTGAGTAATTATATAAAGATTTTTTGCCATCCCATCAAAATCACCATTTAAGTAATGTATAAGTAGTGTTTAGTGTTTTACCCAGATTTAGTGTAACAAATTTTCGACCACTTGATTAAAAACCTATCTCAATTTATGCAACTACCACAGCCCTTAGCTATGGCAACACCAGCGTTTTTTAACATCAGAATTCGGACAGGAAGAAAACAGGCAGTTGCTCCAATGTAAACAGTTCTAGATAGCCGCACACATTTTCCATCTGAGTGAACAACTGCTGAGTCTCTGAGTCATGCGCAATAGATCACATCACTGCTGCGTTTTTAATCTGAATTTCGCATGCAGCCTAGTGGCTATACGAGGCGATTCTTCTCGCTGGTGCATTGTTCTGTTTTCAGGAACAGGGCCGTTGCATGAGATGAGTTGGAGAGACAACTGTCTCAGACGATAATTTTCTAGGGATGGTATTTTAACAGTGTTGCCACTGATCTGCACCTGTATGTCATGGAACTGGAGGGGGGCATTTTGTATTTTTCCTCAGGCAAAAGATTTCCTCGCAGCAGTCCTGATCAGGAAATATGTACCTCTTTATTTACAGCGAATTATTAATCAGTGAAGTAGAAAAAGTACCTATTCTTTAGAATGTTAGTTATTAAAAACGTAAAGACAGAATTGATAAAGTGAATTAGAATAATTAATATTGCTACCCAACCTTCAGTTTAGAAATTAAAAATATTCTTTGAAAACTTAAGATATAAGTAGTAATTATATGGCTTCTCATACTTTTTTGTGATAAATGATGTCCTTTATCTGAATACATTTTTAATCTGTACCTCATGGGTCATATAAAAGCATGGGAGAGAAAAATATGGATTTTTAATTGTTATTCGCTAATGGAATTGCTGTAGCAATCAATGTAAACAAAATATGTTGTTATGCATGGAGTTTTCTCAAATTCTTTTCTCCAAAACTATTAGCCGTAATTATGTGATCACATGGGCTTTTTTGCAGTATATTTTGTCCTCTATCTGAATAAATTTCTAATCAATACCTTACAGATCGTATAAGAGAGGAGAGAGAGAAAAATATGGCATTTAATTTTTGCTTGACAGATGCCATTTAATGAGATACAATTATAAGTTTATTTGAGTGCTTGTATAAAGTGGAAGTTCTAATTAATGGGTGCAGTTCAAAATCACAATTTGGTGGTAAATTTTAATAAGGATCACTCATACTTAATAAAAATCTGTCTCCCAGTTCAGGAGATGAAAGTCACGACAGACAGATGGACAAATGAGGCATGCCATAAGGCATTCCGCTACTACTGTTTCACTGGTAAAGAACGCCTTATAATTAATATTGCTACTGATCCTCCAGAATAGAGGTAAAAACAATATTCTTTGAATACTTAAGAATTATCTGTCAGTCAGTCGCACATATTCATTACTATTTCACAAATCTCATTTTTAGGCATTCTTTACCATTTTTAATTACATTATGGCCTCTTTTTGCACAATGTTGCAAATTCAAAGTTAAAATGCTGATGTCTGGCATCATGCCTGTCGCCTGTGATATTCAGCTTGTTAGTAATCCTACAATTTAGAATTGTGAACATGTTACTTTCTTATCTTTTCAGATCTACTCAGTGTTATTGAGATTACTAAAACCAGCTCGTCTCTACATAGACATTCAGACTCATGGGACATCAAAACTAACAGCTTATTTTGCCTTGCTCACATACTGTGCAATTTCTAAAGTGGAGAAGCTCATGGTAAGCTGTTTTTCATGATTTTTGCTGTCTTTAATTTTAAATATAATAAATTTTGATGAAACTGAATAATAAGAAAGATTTACCATATCTCAGTTTTTTTTTGTTTCATATTTATTTTAAGCTAGCTTAACACATACACTGCCTTCCAAATATTGCTGATATTTCCCCAGGAACCGAACTTGTAATTTTAGTTTTCTTATTTGAAATCACCATAAAATAAAGAAAAATAAGTGTTTCAATCGACATTATGAATTTACTATAAAAATAACACTCCTACTAAACTAAATAATATGTAAGCAACTTCCTAACTAATCCAACTTCAAAATAAAATTTTTCTATTTTTCGAAATTGCAAAAAATTCCAAAAAGTGAGAAAAAAAGAATATAAAGTTATAACAAGTCTGTTTAAAAAGAAAGAAAAAATAATAGTAATATTGTAAAAAATATATAACATTTAAAATCTCGTTTGAAGACTACCCGTGAAATCGGGATCAAAAACGCAGTAAAAAGAAAAAAATGCTGCTCACTTTAGGTCAAAACTTTCACCGAGTGCCTTTCTTGGGGATGTATCTCTCAGCACAAAGCCAACAGGTCCAACGGTATAAGGAATTGCATACATTTGTGACGCACATATGCATCACCAGCCCACCATGTTCGCTTGGCTTGATGCATATGTGCACCAAAGGCAGCTAATGTGTTAAGTACCCATTGTTACCTGGGTAAATCAAATGCTATATGTCTGTAAAACTGAAGAACTTCATTCTTATGATTTCCTATAAGTCACCTATCTTGGGTGTCATAAACTGCTCTCAGACACCTTCTCTAATTCTTTCAAGCCCCACTCCACCTTCTTTCCAGAAATAAAGAATTTCCATGCATTTATTTCATATGCAAAGGTTTTGTGTTTTCGTAAGTGAAACTATCGATGCCAAAAAACTGAAATATTGCACTTGATGAGCCACCAAATATGTTTCTTTTAGGGCAGTGGTCTCCAATCTTTTCCACCAATGCGGTTGCATTGATCTTGAGGTGCTACTTAGGTACTTATGTATGCAAGCATGCAATTGCCCAGCCCACTTCACAATTTGAGCTAATTTT